>JAECWU010000255.1:7200000-7800000 GCA_018150985.1 Chymomyza costata | reverse complement strand
ATGTTTGTGTGTGTGTGTGTGTGGGTGGCCATCATTTTAGCTCTATTTTGCAGGGGGTGGCTGCGCAGCAGGCAGCTGCAGTGCGGTCGGCTGCGGCAGCGGCATGCGTTGGAGCCTCCAAATGGACATGCAGTGCGTCCTAACACACACACATACACACATGCAGACAGACTGCGCTCACTCATAATACTCACTCGTTTTGTGCGCGCTCACTCACTTGCTGCTGCTGCTCACTCAGTCGTTTGGCCAATTGAGTGCAAGTCAAAGCGTCGCTGTCGCGCTGTCAATGTTGCTGCCAGCGTCGACGCAATGCGCTGCGCTCAGCTCAATTCTAAAAAGTTGCTTCTTTTTTTTTTGCTACCGCTGATTTTCTTATTTTCTTAGTTATTTATTTTTTTTTGCATACTGCGGTCACTCATGTGTACGTTTGTGTGTGTGTGTGTGTGTGAGTGTGAGCCTGCCGCGCTGCCGCTGCCTTTGACGTTGCCTCGTTACGTTGCCATCGCGGCCAGAACGTAACGTATTGAAAACGTATTGAATCATAACAGATCTGCACGTTGTCGCGTACGTACGCAAGTCGCGGAAGCAACGCAACAACACCATAACAACAACAACAACAACGGCGGCAAACACAACTACTGCAACAACAACAACAACCAAATTACATGCAACATAAAAATTTACGCAAAAAATAAATCACAAAATTAAAAACATTACCAGAGTTGCCGCAGCAAGCAAAGTAAAATTTCGCCTAAAAATTAATTAAAAAAAAAAAAAATAAATTCATTTTAATAACAATTTTAAGCAAAACGCGTCGGTAACGGCCTTAAATATCATAAAAATATATAAACAATATATATATATATATATTTTTTTTTAATGTTTATGCAGTGCAAGTTATCTTTTTTTTTACATTTTTTTTTTGAAAGCTGAAAAGTGTTCAGTTAAGTGCAAAATATCAACAAAGCAAAAAGCCAAAAATTAAAAGAAAATTTATGCAAAAATTATAATTAAATGAAATGCATTAATTTTGTGCAAAGTGTAAAACATTTATTTTTATGCTTACAGTTTTTCGAAAACTGAGTTTTTAAAAAATATTTATGTGTAACTGCAGGTTTTTAACAAGTTTTTAAATATATTTGACTAGTTCTATGTTGAATAGGCAGTAAGCGCGCTTTAAAAAAGCCGTCGGCATTTTTGTACAATTTTTGAGCGATTTTTAATTGAAAACGCCTGAAAGTCTGCTTCGAAATTGTTAAGAGTTTGTAAAGTTTTCGAAATCGTTTATAAATAGCCCAGACAAGCTAAAAAAAAACTATTTACAAGAGCTTATACCAAAGTAGCTGGCTTGAGAATTATGCTGAAGACTGAAGATTCGTTTTGAAAACTATCGTCAGTTGTCATTCTTTCTTGGCGCTCTTAAATCTTGAAATTTGCTCTACATTTTGAAAAACTTCAGCTGCTATGTTAAAAGTTAGACTTCAGAATTTCTGTAATCCTAAACTGAGATGAAGATTGACGTAACGTTTTAAAAACTTTTTTATAAAGCTCTTAGATATGCTTTCTAAGTGTTCTGAAATCATTCAAATGTGTTTTATAAGTATTTTGATAAATGATTATCTTTTATTTTATCGCAACTTTTTGAAAAAATTAAGAACTTCTTTGAGATAGAAGGATAAGGAAATCAAAACTTATTAAGCATGTTTAGATAATCTTTTTATCATTATAGATTTTTGGAATTAAAGTTATAGAGCATTAAGTAAGTGAAGTAACTATTTATCGTACTGATTCGAAATACTAGGCATTATATCAATAAAAAGAAATCGAATTTGGAATAGCTGCTTCAAAGCTATAGATATATTTTTTTAACTATGGTTCTTTGCTATTTTGTATTATGTATGTATGCTTTCGAATATTTTTAAACTTTTGTTTTGTTTTCTGTAAAGTTAAAATTGAAAAAACGCATTTTTTGAAAAGTTCTAAGCCTAATTTTCACTAGGTTTAAAATGACTCGAATATTGCTAAATTAGAGTCTACCTGTTACTGTACTCAAAGTGAAATAAGGAAAAAATCGAAATCGTATTTGGAATAGCTGCTCCAAACTATAGATATATTTTTTAAACTATTGTTCTTTGCTTTTTTGTATTATGTATGTTTTTGTTTGGACGTAGCTTTCGAAAATTTGCAAAATCTTGTTTTATATATAAAGGGATATACGCAGTTCGAAAAATTTCGAAATGACAAAACTTCATAAAAAAAAATTCCATTTGGGACTTTTTGGCAAGTTTTGTCATTCCGCGCGAAATTTTTCGAAATACGTATAGGCCTTAACTGTAAAATTGGAAAATCAATTTTTTCGAAAAATTCTCAAAATCATTTTTACTAGTATTGAAATGACTCAAATATTGCTAAATTACAGTCTACCTAATGCTCTACTCAAAAGTGGAATAACGAAAAAATCAAAATCGAAATCGGATTTGGAATAGCTGCTCCAGAACGATAGTTTTTCCATTTTTGTTTTGAGTTTCTGTTGGCACATAGTTGTTGGAAATTTAAAAAAAATTTTGTTGGGCTTCAAATTTCTATTACAAGTCGTTCTTAAAGTTCTCGAAAGAAGTCTAACTGAGTTCGTAATGAATCGAAAGTTCCTTAATCTTGAACTATAAAGAGCAATTTGTGAATTTATCCCAACACTATACTATCTTTTCCTATAAAAAAAAACTTACTCTAATATACATCTTGGAAAATTTTGTTCTATGAGTTTTTTTAACTTGAGTTTTATGGATACAAACATTAAGTATCAACCAAAAGTATTTTCTTCTTAGAACAAAAAAGTAAAAGAAATAGAACTAGGCAAACATTTATGATATTAGTTTTCGATTTTTTCGCATATTTTGACTTAACTGTTGGAACTTGTACTACAATACCTTTGTTCAGTTTTGTTTTCATTTTCGTTTCCGCACAAATTTAAAAGTGTTGACAAATGACAATTCTTAAAAAAATATCAAGCGTTTCGAAAACTGCTTCTAAAACACATTTCAAAATGTGTTTTATACTTTGAAAAATTCATACCTTGAACCTAAGTTCTGAATTTCGATAACAAATGGCAAGCCCTCTTTTTTTTTGCTAAAGACCCATACGCAGCATACAAAAATTACGCACGAAATGTCAAAACTTCATATAAAAAAAAATTTCCCTTCATTTGGGACATACGCAGCATGCAAAAATTACGCACGAAATGTCAAAACTTCGTATAAAAAATTTCCCTCCATTTGGGATTTTTTTTTTTTATATGAAGTTTTGACATTTCGTGCGGAATTTTTGCATGCTGCGTATGGGTTTTAACGAAAACAGTGAAAGCAGTTCATAAAAGTTTAACAAAAAAAAACCTATAAATTTTCAGTTTTTTTTCGGTATCCTAACATATGCATATTTGCCAAAAAGTTTGCTCTTGGCTTTTATTATTTCTAAAGTTTGAAAATCTATCGAATCTATCGAAAACAATTTGGTTGACAGTCAAATTACATTCTCAAAGTGAATTTTCTTTTCTTAATTTTATAAATCTATCCCATTCTAAGGCATACAAAATCAAAAACAATTTCGTTGGCAGTTAAATTTCATTAACAAAGTCAATTTTATTATTTCGTAATTTTATAAATCTATCGAGTTCTAAGGCGTACAACTGGAAATTCAAATTCCAAGTCCGTGCCTGCGCTTCAAGTGCATAGCCCCAAGTTCGACTTATTTAGATTTTATTAATGCTTGCAAATTTTTTTGAATTTTTCAAAGTTAGCGCCTAACAACTTTAATTATTTTCATATTTCATAAAACGCATATTACGCATACGCCTGCGTGCCGTCTAGCACACTATTTAAGGCTCCGTGCATATGCTAGGCTTGAGTTCTTATGCAGCAATGACATGTGTTTTTAATTTCTTATTTGTTAGTTTTACTTTTTGTGCTTGCGAGGCAGCTGATTTGCGTGCCGCTCAAAAACAAAACTTGCACTCACTGTGCGAATGAGTGCGCTTTGAGTGAAAGAGCGTGCGGCGAGTGCAAGCTGCACTTTATGCACTCACAATGCGCTCTGCAATATGCTGCGTTTTGTTGCGCTCTTGCAAAATGCGCGTATGACGCGCGCTCTTAAGTCGCATACAACAAGCACGCCATGCCACAGGAGGCAGGTACGCAGGCAGCAGGCAGCAGACAACGACAGCAACAACGACGACGTTAGCGACGTCGTGCGAGCGAAGCGCACTCGGCTTGACTCGCGCTCATATGCGAGCGAACGCAGGCAGTGCTGCTGACGTCGCTGCCAACGTTTTTGCTGTCGTCGCTTCGTTACGTTTTGCGCTCGTTGTTCTTTGGCTTTGGACTTTCGCAGAGATTTCACACGCGATGCGATTGCAGTTCTTGCAGACACTTTCATACGTTCGTTTGGCTTGCACCGGCGCACACACAAAACTCACACGACCAAAAAATAAGACGACAAACAACAACAGCAACACAAATAACGGCGGCAGCAATAATAACGGCAAATTACCAAAAACGAAATAAATATTTAATTATCTTATACATACATATATAAAAATAAATATATTTTTTAAAGCAGCTGCTTTTTTCGAAAACGCGTAGTTGACTATTTTGGCTGTTTCTCGCGCGTTTCGCCGACGTTGTTTACTTTCTAACTGTTTGAAATTTTTTTTTTTTGCTTTTTTTTCAAAACAAGTGCATTTTGTGTTTGTGTATGTGCGTGTGCTGCAGCCCTAAAGGCTTTGTTTATAACAAAAAAAAATAAAAAATAAAACCATTTTTTTTTTTTTAATGAAAGAAGAAATTTTCAAAAATTATGCAAAGTTAGAGCTAGTTAGTTATTTGACAGCGCCAATTTTTTTTGTTTTGTTTTTTGGCGGCGGCAAAGCGCAGCAGCAAATATTTAGAACTTTGTTTTAGCTTAGAGCTTAATGGAATTATTTTGTTATCTGTTTTTTATATATACATAATTCTTTCTTACAGGCATATATGTAACAAACTCTAAACACAACAAAAATGTTTTATAAAAATATCAAATGCAAGCGTTTTTAAAATTAACAAAACCAAAAAAAAAATAAATAAAAATATAAAATTAAAACTTAGCAAATAAATTTATTATAATATTAATAAAAAAAAAAATAACACAACATGCAACAGCGACAACAACAACAACAACTACAGCAAATTCTACAACAACAACAACAACCAAATGCAATTACAACAAATCACAAAATTCATGTGTGTGTGTGTGTACTACGACTTGAACTTTAAATAAATTGTAAAAAATATAAAAAATCTAAAAAGTTTTTAAAAAAAAAACGCTAAACACAAAACTTGACAAAAAAACTGTTTTAAAAAACAAACAAACACAAAAACAACTGCAAAACAAAAACTTACAAACACAAACAACAACCTAGAGCATATTTTAATTTCATTTCAATATATATAGGCTTATATACAATTATAACTATATATAACAATATATATAGAGCTGATTTTCAAAGCGCGTTTTATTTACATGTCACGCCCACACTTAACTTCGTCAACAAGTTCTTTCGAAGCCATCCTCGAAGCTGTAATGGTTTTTCATTTTTCCCGGTTTTGTGAACAATGCTCTAAGGTTTACTGCAGCTAAATTTCTTTAATTTTTGTTTTATAAAAATTCCAAAACAAAACGTAAAAAAAATTCAAAAAATAAAATAAAACAACAACAACAACAACAAAACAAATGCAAAACGTTCCACACGCAAAAACTTAAAACCCAATTTTGGTTGGAACTAAACCACAATTTTGAACAACAACAAAACTGCGCAAAACAAAAAAACCAAAAATAATACAAAAAAAACAAACAAAAAATCAGTGTTGGAAAACGTATAAAAAAATACAAAAAAAAAAATTACAGCGTAAAATTTTTGCAATTTCTTTTGAAAAAAAAAATTACAAAATAAAAAAATTCTTCTTGGCATGCGAAAATTTGGAAGCAACCAAATGAAATCGAACAACTCAGCTACAAACACAACAACAAGAACAAACACGATAAGCAGCCCAATTACTTCAACAACAACAAAAACAACAACCACAAGCAAATCTAGAACAACAAGAACAACAACAAAAGCAACTTACTAAGCTGCGGTGTTTGGCGTTTATGGTAAGTTTGAGATTTAAATATATAAAATATATATAAAATTGTTTATAGTAACTCATATGAACTAAAGAAATTTTTTTGAAGAAAAGTTGTACATAATTTCATTCTTTTTCAATTTTGTGAATTAAATTTCATTTATGGAAATTAAGCATAAAGCTCATTTGAACTATAGCAACTTTTCTGAGTAAAAGTTGTTCATTATATCACTTTTTTAACATACTTGAATGTTATACAGATTTTGATGCTCTAAGTTTTGCATAGCACACTTCTATATAATAACTGATGCTACTTTCGTTAAAATTTGTGAATTGAATGACTTATGGAAATTTAGCATAACGCTCATATGAACTAAAGGCATTTTTTTTTTTAATAAAAGTTGTTCAGAATATCATTTTTTTTACCCATATTATTTGTGAATTAAATTTAATATTGGGAATTTAGCATAAGGATCATTTGAACTAAAGGAACTTTTCTGTGTAAAAGTTGTTCATTATATCACTTTTTTAACATATGTACTTTGATGTTATAGAGATTTTGAGTCTCTAAATTTTGCATAGCCCACTTCTATATAATAACTGATGTTAAGACAAGGTTCCTGTTATCGCTTTCGTTAGGATTTATGCCAACTGCTTATTAGTTATTTTCGACAAAACTTTGTGAATTAAATGGCTTATGGAAATTAAGCATAAAGCTCATATGAACTTAAGGCATTTTTTTTTTAACTTGTTCATGATTTCACTTTTTTAACAGACTTGCATGTTATAGATATTTATATTTTCTAAGTTTTGCAAGGACGGTTCCGGTTACCATTTTCGTTAAGATTTATTCTCAGCTGGTTCTAGTTCTTTTGGGCTAAATTTAGTGCATTGAATACAATTATTTATGGGAATTTAACTTTAAGCTCATACAAATTATAGGTACATTTTTGAGTAACAGATTTTAATACTATCACTTTTTTTAACATATTTGAGTGTTATAGAGAAGAGATTCTGATTATCTAAGTTTTTCCTATCTAAACCATATATTATGACTAATGTTATGACTGCATTAGTCAAAAAAAGAAAGCAGAAGAACAATCAGTTCCGTTCCGCTTATCACCGCTTATCGTTAAGATATTCCTTTCAGCTGTTTCTGTTACTTGCAGCAAAATTTTGTAAATTGCATTTAATTATTTATGGGAATTTAGCATAAGGTTCAAATGAGCTACAGGAACTTTTCTAAAAAAATGTTTTTCAGTATACAATAATTGCCATTCTATAGCTTATTTTTTTCCCGCATGGGTTCCTCACAAAGAGGTGTTGCACTGCGACCAGAAGATCTTTTGTATCGTAGATAAGATTTTAGAGATTTTGATTTTCCTGTTTTCGCTTTCGCTGGGATTTTTTCTCAGCTGCTTACGTTCGGCCTGATTTTGTGAATTGAATTCATTTTTTTTTTTTATCGGAATTGAGCATAAAGCTGATATGAACTATAGGAACTTTTTTGAAAAAAGTTTTTCGTTTTTCGTTGTATCACAAGTTTTTAGTGGTTTTGATTTTCAGGTTTGCACTTTTGTTGGGATATTTTCTCAGCTGTTTGTATTACTTTTGGCTAGATTTTGTGAATTGAATTTAAACCGAAAAACGCACAGAAACTTGTCTTATTAAAACCACAAAAAGAACCATACTCAATTCCGAAAGGTGCTCTTCAAAAATTATAATTTTGTATATAAATAGAAAGGTTTTTCATTTGAATGTGCTTACTCTTGGGCCCAAACTTTTAAGTAATAAGTTTTTATTCATTAGAAGCATAAACTTAGAGTAACAAAGTGAATTGAATTGAAAAATTTTGAAAATTTATTTTAATTTAATTTTCACGGTTTTAATTTATAATATTTACAGCTTACGTGAATTCTAATATAGAAATTAAAGCGTTCAGGGCCTAATAACCTTTTCTACTTAGTTATAATATTAGGACTACGGGAAATTTACAATGATATAGGATAATGATATAAAAGATTGTGGAAAAATATATTGTTTACAGAAACGTGCTTCGGACATAGTTTTAAATCGCTTTGAGCTTTATCTCAAAGAGGCGCACTTTTTTCCAAAACGGTCTAGATTAGACAACAAAATTTTCCAAAAATATGTACGCCTAAAAATTAAAAATGTTCTACGAAAATAATATTTGCATAAAAATACATTGACTAATTTTTTGAAATATAAAGAAAGAACTTAAAAATTGTTTTTAATAAAAAAAATCATATTGGGACGCTTTTTAAATAAAGAAATAATATTGCGTCACGTAACGAAATGGAGTACAAATGCAAAGTTTTGGTCAAAAAAGGGATATCCCAAATGGGATATTTTTTTTTTATATGAAGTTTTGTCATTCCGCGCGAAATTTTTCGAACTGCGTAGACCGCTTTAGCTGATATAGATATACAATTTAAAAGACAAGATCATAAAGCCAAAGTCAGCTTAGAACTAGTTCTTTTGTGTGATTTTTAAGACTTAGCTGATATAGAAATAAAATTTAAAAGACAATATCAAAAAACCAACGTTAGCTTAGAACTAGTTCTTTTGTGGGATTTTTAAGACTTAGCTGATATGTATAGATATAAAATTTAAAAGACAAGATCAAAAAGCCAACGTCAGCTTAGAACTAGTTCTTTTGTGTACATAGATCTACAAGTAAGTGCACATTAAAAGTTTGTTAATACCTAAAGATTTAGCATCTCTTAAAACCTTGCTGAACCGAATGTTCACCAAGTATCTAATAGACTAAGTGTGTAAAAAAAAAAAACCACTGTTCCCATTTATGCATTTCCGGTTCGGCCAGCAGGTGGCGCCTGCTTTGTATCTGTTGACTTGTGTCGCGTTGGCGCCACAACTAATTTCTTTTTTCTTGCTTGTTTTTTTTTTTTTTTTGTAATTGTTGGCACTTTCTAAGGCTGACGCTGCAAGTTATTGGCCAAATCTAGCTGTTGTATAAACCTTTTCCCCACTTGTTGTGGCCCACAAACTGCCAACTGCCATTTGCAACTATTTTTTTGTTGCATTCAGCAGAATTTTATAAGCACATCCGGTTTTTAAAAGTTTACGCCGGAATCAATTGCAGACTAAAGTGTCAAACTTCACATATTGATATATCTATGTAGTATATATATGATATTTTCATATTATATTTATTGACAATTATTTTGTCATAAAACTGTCAAAAGAGTTTCATAGAGCGGAGCTTTCGGATTCGGATTGATTCGATAATAATTGCAGCGGCGCTTATGAAAGTTTTGGTTTTGCGCAATGCCATATTTTTTGTAAAATATGAGCTCTCCAACAGATCAATTAGTTATTTATTTAAAAGTTTGATCTTGACTCGTACCTAACTACATGTGGCATGCGGGATTGGAGTTCAATCTTTGGGCCCTGAGACATCGGGCGGGCCCTGAAGAGGTGGCAACTCTGTCTGCGACACTAAGCAGCTCTAGAGCTTCTCAACTAGTCCAATAAACGAAACAAAGTTGATTATTTCGAATGGTTTTAGTCGAGTAACATCCTGCATCCTGCATATGTAACTGCTAGAAAGGAAAGCTCTCCTTATGGGAAGAGCGTCACACTCAGCAAGTACCTGTCTGCACGTTCCGGAAGAATTGTTTCATAATCTTACAGAAATTACAGCTGTAGAAATCCGTGATGTCCAAAAAGCCCAGTCAGCATATAAAGAAAAGTCTTGGCCGGTTTTTTTGGGGTGTGAGATGTTGCTTGGCCGCCGATCCAGTCTATCGAACTACTATATAAAATATACAAAGTATCCAGCTGACAAATCTTTAAACTTTGTATTTAAAGTTGTTAAAAGCTCAGCTTTTACCAATTTGATCGATTGATCGCTTAAAAAGTTAAAGCTTGCATAGACTTTTATAGAATTAGATAGATGACATAGTTATCGAAAAAATTCAAAGTCGTGAAAAACTTAGCTTACACAAATTACAGCCAGTTGAGCATAAACGCTTCGTTTGTTCGATTATTTATTTATCGATTATAAAGTTCAAGCTACAATCGACTTTTATAAATTACATAGATGACATTTATATCGAAAAAATGCAAAGTCGTGAAAAGCTCTGCTTATACCAATTTCCGCCAGATGAGCATAAA
Organism: Chymomyza costata; assembly: GCA_018150985.1. Taxonomy (NCBI): domain Eukaryota; kingdom Metazoa; phylum Arthropoda; class Insecta; order Diptera; family Drosophilidae; genus Chymomyza; species Chymomyza costata. The sequence goes on along the minus strand of JAECWU010000255.1, from coordinate 7,789,690 downwards.
CGCATCGATTGATAGATTTTTTGATCAATTATAAAGTTAAAGCTTAAATAAACTTTTGTAAACTTAGATAGATGAAATATTTATCGAAAAAATTGAAAGTCGTGAAAAGCTTAGCTTTCACCAATTTCAGCCAGTGGAGCATAAAAGCATAGATTGATCGATTTTTTGATCGATTATAAAGTTAAAGCTTGAATAAACTTATGTAGACTTAAGATACATGAAATATTTATCGAACAAATTCAAAGTCGTGAAAAGCTCAGCTTACAGAAATTTCAGCTAGTTGAGCATAAACGCATCGATTGATCGATTTTTTTTATCGATTATAAAGTTCAAGCTACAATAGACTTTTATAAATTACATAGATAACATTTATATCGAAAAAATTGAATATCGTGAAAAGCTCAGCTTACACAAATTACAGCCAGTTAAGCATAAACGCATCGATTGATCGTTTTTTTTTTATCGATTATAAAGTTCAAGCTACAATAGACTTTTATAAATTACATAGATGACATTTATATCCAAAAAATGCAAAGTCGTGAAAAGCTCAGCTTACACAAATTACAGCCAGTTGAGCATAAACGCGTCGATTGATCGATTTTTTTATCGATTATAAAGTTAAAGCTTGAATAAATTTTTGTAAACATAAATAGATGAAATATTTATCGAAAAAATTTAAAGTCGTGAAAAGCTTAGCTTTCACCAAGTTCAGCCAGTTGAGCATAAACGCATCGATTGATCGATTTTTTTATCGATAATAAAGTTAAAGCTTGAATAAACTTTTGTAAACTTAGATAAATGAAATATTTATCGAAAATATTGAAAGTCGTGAAAAGCTCAGCTTACACAAATTTCAACCAGTTGAGCATTAACGCATCGATTGATCGATATTTTTATCGATTAAAAAGTTAAGCTTGAATAAACTCTTGTAGAATTAGATAGATGCCTGTAGACACGTAGTTTACCAGATGGGTCTTAAGTTACTTAGAAAGGTTCACTTAAATCTATATAATTTATAGAGCAAAACATAATACATATGTAACTTCATCATTTAATTATAGGTAAATAAGAACATCATGTACTCATAATTTATTTATTCACAAATTCGATAAACACGCTTCAAAACAATGAATATGCATTTACTATAACCAACTTATTAGGCATTTCTCTTTGGACGTAGAACATTGGTCCCGGGTCTAGACCCTAAGTTGAGATTAGATTTGAATAAGCTGCGCGTCACCTAACGTTTCTCTTGAGCTGCGCATGCGCAACGGTAATGAACAAAACGAGGGCGTTACAACGGATTAGAGCGGACGGACGTACGGACGGACGGACTATGACGGGGTCTGTAGCTTAATTTTTGATTGTAGTTGTTTTAAATGCTGGCGTTTATTTTTTTTGCTCTCTTTTTTTTTTAGTGGAAAATGCAAAAATTCATTACAATTCGCGTAATTGCATTGCATTTTTTTTATGTGCAACAGTTTTCGTTAACATTTGCAGTTGTTGTTGTTTCTAATTATTTGCAGTCGTTGTTGTTGCGGTTGTTGTTTTTTTATGCAACTAATGAGCAACTGGCGCTGCCAGTGTTGGACACTGGCTTGTTTTTTTTATTTATTTTTTTTTTAAGTCTGGCGTTCTATTGTTTATTTTGTTTTTTTAGAGATTTGTTTCGTCGATCTGTCACTTTGTCGGTTCGTAGATACGTCGTTGCGTCGTTCTGTCTGTAGTTAAGTTTATTTCTTGTTGGCAGCTCAGTTTAAAATTATTAGCTCATTACGATGTGTACACGTGTGTTTCGCTGTGGTTTTTTAAGTGCCCAACGTGCCAAGTTATTTAAGTTTTAGTTGGTGATTTTTTAATGGCCTGCAGCGTCAATTTCGACCAAGCTGCAACTTGATTTGCTTAGTAGTTGCAGCTAGTAACGAGGGCGGTTTAAAAAGTCGCATAAAACAACTAGCATTCTATGTAGTATACCAATATGACTCAGAAGCAGTAATTGCCAGCCATGATCTAACAAATATAAGCAATACGCAGCTACGTTATTCGTGTCTCTCTGATAAAGCGAGCACTGGTTTAATTTTTTTATGGTAGCTGTACTTAATAGTGTAACAATTTTGATCAAACGTCACACAAATATGAAGACTATTGTGAAACGCATGAAAACACATATATAGCTATGTTTGTTTCAAATTTTTTATATTGTTTGAAATATCGTGACCAAAACTCCTCCTCCCCCCCCCAAAAGTTGGACAAATGGGTTTAAAGTCTTTTGCGAGTTCTGATATATATACACTGCGAAGTGAAGAACCCCCCCAAGACCAAATCCTATCTCCGCACCTGGTCTAAGCATTTATGTGTAGTTTGATCAAAATTGGTTCAGTATTTTGTATAGCTGCCATACAAAAATTGAACCAGCTTACTGCGCAGCCAAACTTGCGCACTTCTTGGCGGAACCTTTGCATCATGATTGTCAGTCGTTGCATGCAGATACGACACGAGCCGAACGCGTGACGTAATCAAGGTCGATCGCTGTAAAGAGTAACTAAGGGACGGAAATATACAGCCTACAGTAATTAGTAAAGCATCCGAAGAGCGTTTTATTTATGATCGGGTTGCTGAGTACAGCGTTTTTTCAAAATTTGCTTATTACTTTCACAACTTGCCTAAAATGGGTATGTCTTTTTTTTTGGGTTCAAAATTTTTGGCACACGCTTATCTTATTTGTGTTAAAATTTGAGTTGTTCTGTAGTTCTTTTTTTTTTCAGGTTTAAAAACATGAAATTGTCGTAGGGCGTAAATTATGGAGTTTTTTCCAAAACTTCTGCATAATATTTGTCTCCCAGTGAATGTTGCTGTGACCTTGTTGGCGTATAAACCCAACTTGGCCTTTTTGCACTTTTTTACGCATAAGTCATTGACTACTTCTTAGCATTCATATTTTGGCTGAATATTGTCCAACACTGCTTTGATGTGTTTACAAACGTAGCACGCTTCGCGCGCATTGCTTTTTCATGTTCAAATATAATTCCAATTCCATTTCCAATTTTCTCAAAATTCACAAGCTTTTCGCAAACTTCTTAGACTGCCCTCGCAAAATACTAACAAATTAGCACTAAAGCGCAACTATGTGAAAGTCGCCAATTTGAAGTGAGTTCTGGAGTAGACTGCTCAATTAAGTATTGGAAATAATTGTGTGGGAGTCTCTCAGATCTCAGACAACTTAAAATATGTCTAGCTTGTTATTGGTCACAATGTGGGGGGCTCCGCTGCCTGTGCGCTAGGCTCATCCAATCACGCTAATGTATTATACATATATGTAGGTATATCTTTAAGTAATCTTATGGCACATAAAACACTTGCTTCTTATTTAAAAACTATTTATTTTATATTTGCTTGTAGCTGCTAAACTCGCACATAAAAAAAAAGTCTTAAAAATAAATAAGTTGCAATTATTTGTTAAGCACTGGACTCATTAAAAGCCTGTCTTTATTATTTTGTAAAATAGATTTGGTCATAGCTAAAAAAATATTAAAATGTGGAACCACATGCCTATAAAGAGTTAATTAGATTGTATAACTAATTTGACTTGTCCTATAACAGACAGCTAATAACGAAAGCAATTCGCAGGGCAAGTCGGAATATCTATATTGGTATTTGTATTAGTCTAAACCGCCATCAATTAATTGAGGCAAGTTTTTCAAAACTTAATCAGATTTTAAGCCAAGCTACTTTTTGTTTGTTTATTTTTTCATTTCAAAACTACTTCTTAGCAGAATTTTAATTTCAATTTCTTTTTTTTAGGTTAAGTTTTTTTCATATTCTACACATTTGTGTGAAATTTGAACAAAATTGTCACACTTTTTCATATAGCTACCATACAAAAATTGCGCCTATGCTCTTATTTTTAGAGAGACACGCATTGAGTTACCTTTTAATTGTTGCACCATGATTGTAACTGTTTGTGCTTGCTTTCTCCATAGCTGCTTATAATAATAACTGTACATGCAAATACAGATTAAAAGAAACCAAAAGAGTTAAGAGCAAGAGTTCGAGAGTGTGAGGCAGTGTGACCAGGCGCGTTGAGTGTTTCATGTAGTACAACAACAACAGCAATCAGAGTGCAAGCAAATTGCCCAAAAAATAAAAAGCAAGAAAAAGTGTACAAAATGTAAAAAGAAATAAAACAAAAGCAGAAGAAATTCAATACATATACAAAGTAGTCAAACATGCCAAAAATTATACAAAATTTTGTTTTTTACCCTTTTGTCAAGTGTGTGTATTTATATACACATATATATATATGTGAGCACATACAGAAGAGGTCCTTGCATAAAATACAACAAAATACAAAAACGGCACGCAAATGTTTGCCGGGAAAGCGGGTGCAGCGGCAACACCCCTTAAAGGACAGCGACGCCGGCGTTACACGCATACACTGAGAGAAACAAACTGCAGCGCGTCTGATTAATTAAACTGAGTTGCTTCAAATGCGAAAAATCATATAAAAAGCAACAAATAAAAGTTAAAAACGAAAGTACGCAAAATTACATAGCCACGTTTTTGGTTCAGTTCGGTGCGTTGCGGTTTGGGGTGGGGTTGGGGTTGGGGGTTGGTCTATCACTAGGCTGTATCGCAGTGTCGTTTGCCTGTCAACGCAACACTCCTGCTCTGCCTTCTGCAGTACTGCTTGTTTTTGGTTATTTTTGTGTTTGGCAACGCACAACCTGTCATGTCCTGGCCAAAGCATTTTTACTTGTACTTATTTTGTCAAATACAAATATAGCTGCTACCCCAACCACCCCCCATATGTAGATATATGTTTTTACATATAAATAAATATATATAATATATATATATATCTTTTCTTTTTATGTTGACTGGTCTAGACCAGCTTGGCCCAGACAGAAAACAAAAATGTCAAATTTCGTTTGGCAAATCTAAAAATTGTTTAATTTGCTGCAGTTTTTGATGCCTATATGGCAACCCAATCCCAATCCCAAACGCACACGCTCCCGCAACCAAACCCCCCCGCTCAGTTAAACCATTTGACTATGCGAATTGCCAGCATGGCGTATGCGTTATATTTTTTTATAACCGTCTGGCTGCATAAAACTTGTCTGTCTGGATTATATTGATTTGTCTAGCTTTAAGGCATGACCAATATCAAAGTGTTTACAAAAATCCCGAGTATGTGTTTTTTTTTTTTTTTTTCAAAATGTTTGGTACTTTGGAAAAACTTTTAGAATTGGTTTTCTGTATACTTACGTATATATAAACATATTTTTTATAGCCTAATTTCCAGTCAATAGTAATTTTTTTATCGCTTGTTGGAACGTTGTCAAAATGTATTAAAACATTTATTTATTTTATATATGTATTAATGGTTTCTTTTAGAAACGAATTATGATTTCAAACAATGCTAAGTAACCTAAAAAATAAAAAAGTGTTTAATCTTGAACAGAAATATTTTCTTTAGATATCAAACTGATTGGACTCACTGTAGCACAATTAATACTATGATTATTAAATTAAAATAAATTAATAACAAATAAATATTTGGGCGACATATGATTTTGAAATGTTTATAAAATAAAAAAACACTAGATATAAAAAATATTAAAAAAAAAAATATATATACTTAAATATTCAACATTATATAAGAATTTCCAGCTTTTATTTCTTTGCTGATTTAGCTTGAACTCAGAAAAGTTCGAAATTTCCAAAAGTATTTCTTAAAAATTGTGTTTCTAAATTTCTTTGGTAATTTTTCTTGTAGCTTAAAGAAGTTCCTACGGCTTTTTCTTAAGTTTCGATAAGATGAAAAATCTAAATTACTTTGTGTATTTTTGCTGCACAGAAGTTCTATTAAATCCAAGCTAAAACCGGATTTTTAAAAATTTCGCATTAATTTCGTTAAAAATTGCCGAAATAAGCACTTATCTAGATCCCGAGCATTGATGGGATGTACCACTTTTGCTTTTTTGCTTAAATTTCGTTAAATTTAAAAAATGAAAAATCTGAGCTTTCCAATATTTTGCTGCACAGAAATACTACTAACTCCAACTTAAAATCCGATTTTTAAAAATTTTTAACTTATTTCGTTAAAAATTTTCCGAAACAACGACGTAAGCTTTAAAGCTTTCGTTTTTACGCCCTGTATCGAGAGGCCACGAAATGTTGGGAAAAAATGGACTAAAAGAGAACTGAGTTTTCGAGTTTCTAGGGTTACGCACTAATTCTTGCTGGACAGCAATCCTTCTAAGAACAACTTAAAATAAGATTTCAAAATTTCGAAATAATTTCGTTAAAAATTGCCGAAATAACGATGTAAGCTTATTTAGACGCCGAGAGATGATGGGAAATAATCCTTAAGCGTTTTCTTAAAAATTCGACAAGATTAAAAATAAGACATAAGTACTATGAACAGCAATTTAAAACCAGATTTTTTAAAATTTCTAATCAATTTCGTTAAAAATTGCCGAAATAACGATGCAAGCTTATTTAGAGGCCGAGAGATGATGGGAAATAATCCTTTAGCGTTTTCTTAAAATTCGACAAGATTGAAAATGAGTCAAAGTACTATGAACTACAACTTAAAACCAGAATTATAAAAAATTTTTAAACAATTTCGTTAAAAATTGCCGAAATTTAAGCCGTGTATCTCGAGGCTAAGAGATTTTGGGAAATAATGAGTGCTAAGAGAGAGCTGAATTTTCGAGTTTCCAGGGTTATGTATTGATTTTTCCTGGACAGAAGTTCTTTTAAATTCAACTGAACATGAGATTTTCATAAAAATTGCCGAAATGACGACGTAAGCTGCGTAGCTTCTATTTGAATGCTCACTACCCAGTGGCCTAGAGATGTTGGGAAACAATGGGTGCATTTTTGAATTTCTCATCTTATATTTATAAAATTATTATTATAATCTTTATATCTATTCAAATCAAAAACTTGATATGCTGAATGGCTTAACAAGTGCAAAAAAACAAGGGGCTCTACCCCCTGCGTGTTTGGCTTTATAATTAAATTTATTTTTTTGTAAACATTCTTTATGTTGTAACTAGGGGTCTTCGCCCCCTGCGTGCTTTGAACTTCATTCTACGACTTTTACGTCAACTCCACTTATCCTTTTTTTCGCACGGTTCAGCGGCTTGAGAATGCTTCAGTCGTCACCTCTTGTAGTCGCTTGATTTCGCTCCTCATTAGTGGTTTTCAGACAAATCGCCAAAGAGTCCACTGCACTGCACTAAAATGTATCTTTAGACACACCCAACTGGCTGGTAATTCTTAAATTTAAAAGTACTTTTATATTTAAGTCTACATGTATCAAAAGCTTTCAAATAGTTTGATTTTAGAGCGGCTTATAGAGGTAGGGCTTCAAAAAAGATGTACATTTTTGATAATATCTTTTAAGGTTTTTCCGGGATGCTTTGAGAAGTTTTGAAAAGTGAGGCGGCAAGAGACAGACGGATATGACTCGGCACATATATAATTTAAAGGATCTGTCTTGTCCTCTGGCCTTCTGACTTATATGTAATGAAATTAATCTTTGTACGCCTATTTTTGACAAATATAACAATTAAGCTTTCACAAAGCTTTTTACGTAGAATATCAATACTTGTGGCAAACGAAAAAAAAAAACGTCATCTTCGTTGTCGCATCACTTGTTTTTCTTGTTCTTCAAAAATGTACTCAAAAGCTTGCAATTATTTTTGTACTAGTTCTAAAAAATTCCAGAACAACTTATGCTGATATTTTTTTAAGACCCTACATCAATAACAAATTCTTCTAGCTTCTTATTGTAAGCTATTTGGAAATGAGCATTAAAATATATCTAATGTTGTCCAACAGATGACCAAGTGTCAACTGAACCGAACGTAGCCTGCTCCAGCTGAAGAAGCGTGCCTACCGGTTTAACTTACATACATAAAGTGCTAAAGGCGAGAGACGTAGAGAGCAAAGAGCGAGTGAGTTGTAAGAGAGCGGCAGAGATCAATTATGATATAATTATCTGGACTATTGACAGGGAGCAGCAAACATGGGTGGGATAGCGAGCAGCAGACAGCAGAGCAGAGCTCAATTGACTTGGTTACCAGAGCAAGGGGATCTGTTGCAGGGGTTCGGAATATCGGGTCCGAAGTGAAATGCGCATGCGCACAAGTGTTGCTTGTCATTATGTTAATTGCATTTAAGCGCCAAACTGGCAATCCGAAGTAGTTGTATGTCCGGAGTCCGTGTGGTCTTTGCAAGATGCATGCAAATGGGGTGGCAAAGTGGAGGGCAGAGAGATAGAGAGAGAGGAGCTGAGCAGAGACGCATCGAAATGGACAAATGCAGCGCTCACTGTGTTGTCGTTGTTGCTTTTATTATATTAACTTGCTGTTGCATATAATTGATGATGATTAAATCAATGCTACCGCAATGCGCAGGCGCAGCAGAGGCAGCATCCAACTGTGGCGCTCGGTTGAGGGGGACTTGCATATGTGGAGCGTGCTGTGGCAGCGGCATTCAACTTGCCGCTTGCTGCAAATGTTTCTCGTTTTGTTTTGTTCTGTTGTTGCATCCTTAACCTGTATATTTTTCTTATCTTTTGTTGTTGCTTTGTGTCTGTGGCAAGCTGCAGGTCTCGAGTTTCATCAACTTAAAAGATGGGCTGCCCTTTTTTCGCACTTGGCGCAGCTTCATCTGTAGCTGTAGCTGTATCTGTAAATGTATCTGCATCGGTAAATGTATCTGCTGCTGCATTGGCATCTCCGAGGCAGCATTTATTTTTATTTTTTCTTGCCGCTCTTTTATTATATAATGCTTTTGGCATTTATGGCATTTTTCATATGCAGCCGGCAATTACTTCAAAATGAACTTGAACTTTAAGTTGGCAATGACAAGCGCAAGGTATTCAATAAAAATGTTTTCCAAATTTTTTAAACATTTTCACTTTTTTTTTAAGTTTTGAAAAATAAGAAAAATTTTCATTTTTTTCATTAAATGTTTGTAGCCATTATTCTCGGCTTTCTGGAAATTTCAAACTCATCTGGGGGTTCTCAGTGCCCCGAGTACAGTTCTAGGGTTAAAATAAAGGATGCTCTATCTACGGTGAGGAACATGAGAACCGTAGTACCTCAGCACCTGGGTGCTCAGCATCCTATTCCTATTTTCTGTGCTCTTCCACACGTTCTCTTTTTTGAGTTAAACACTTTGGTTTTAAAATTGAAAATTTTGCTCAACGAATTTATAAAATAATAATTGAACCATAGTTTTATTATAAAAATTAAAAATTCCAGTTGATGTTATTTTATAATTTTTATTTTTAGTTCAAAAAATAAGAGTTCAAACATGCTTTTTTTTATAATATTATATATAAATTTAAAAAAATACAAATTTTTTTCTTTTTTGGCTTGTACTTTTATCCAAAACATTTTTTATTCAATTTCATAACTCTTATTTGCAATACCTGGGTAAATGCACTTTTTTTTCTAAAATATTAAAGTTGTTTTATCTTTACTGTGAAATATCGGTAAGTATATATTTTATTGACAAATAACAAACTGACCTTTTTCTTGTAAAAACTAGTCCTAACAAGGAAAAAGTACACGTCAACAGCTGATTGTTGTTGCTCAAGTTCTTAGTCTGGCACTTTTGCACTTTTGCACGTTGTTAGTCGTGCATTTGTGCATTTCTGCCCAACTAAGTGACAACCTAGCTGATTTTCCAGCTTTTGATAAAAAGTCCAGAGCACTCATATGGCGCTAGTTTTAGATGTTTTCTTTTGCTTTATCATCTTTATAAAGGGCCATCAATCTTGAGGTTTTTTTTTCAATAGGGTTTTTTTTTATAAATCGCGCGTTATATACAGTTTTCATTGCCATTTCATCATGAAAAGACTTACATCCAAACAACGTTTACAAATCGTACAATTATATTACGAAAATTCGCGCGCTTAGGCCATTTTATGGAACCAATTCGGTGAACAATGAATTTAACGCTCCGGTCCGATGAATTGGTCGCCAAGATCGTGTGATATCACACCGTTAGACTTTTTCCTTTGGGGCTACGTGAAGTCTAAAGTGTTTGTGGATAAGCCAGCTACGATTGAAGCATTAGAGGTCAACATTACCCGTGTTATCCGATTATGCTCGAACACGTCATCGAAAATTGGAACTTCCGCATGGACGAGCTACGGCGCAGTTGCGGCCAACATTTGAAGGTATTATCTTTAAAAAGTGAATGGCAAGAATGGTTTTTTCTATTGATAATAAAGATTTTCCGATTCATTTGATACTTTTGTGTTTTTTTTGCATTTAAAAAAAGAAAACCTCAAGATTGATTCTTTCGATTTGAAGGCATATCCTTATGTTAAAAGTGTCCTAAAATGAATTTCTTTCAGAAATATAAACGCTTTGTAGGAAAGAACAGCCTTTTTTTCGTTGAAATGTACATTCTTTCGAATTTAATTCGAATTGAAAGCCAAGCTTTCGATTGGCTAGTTAGATAGAAATATAAACGCTTTGATAAAAAGTACAGCCTTCTTATAATTCGGTCAACTATCAATTTTTTTTCAAATTTAACTCGTTTTGAAGGTCTTAGATAAGATATATTATAAATTAAGTTCTCTCAAGAATATAGAAGAACTCCTTTCGAAGAACGGAACTTTCTAATTGTTATTCACCAAGGCATCACCCTATATCAAATGTGTCCTTAAATAAATTTCCTCCGAAAATTGTTTTGAAGGCCTTAGATTTGATATATCATAAAATGAATTTCTTTTAAAACTATAACGCTTTAAAGGAAGAACATTCTTATTGTTAATCGCCAAAATGTTGATTCTTTTGATTTGAAGGCATATCCCCAGGGCCGTAGAGAGAAAATCCGAAGAACATACCTTGCCAAAATTTCGATTCTTTCGAATTTTAATCGATTTGAAGCCATGTCCCTGTATTAAATATGTCCTAAAATGCTTTACTTACGCAAATTTAAAAGCTTTTAGCAAACTCCAAGAACATCCTAGTTATAATATAATATACATTTTATTCGTATTTACTTGCCGTTTATGGTCTAGTATATTGTAACTATTCGTTTGCTGGCCAGGCCATAATGTTAATGCATTTATAGGATACAATAAAGGCAACAGTCCTTGACGCTTGACGGGTTGTTCTCATCAAGCTTGCATTTGTTGGTGTAGTCATCGTCAACGTCATCATTATCATTTGCGAAAATTGTGTTTTTGTCTGACTACGCTTTACGCTCTAAATACGCCAAAGATAATCAACGAAAACAAACAGCAAATAGTAAACACGATGGCGGCAGACCTTTTGGGTTTTTTATTCTTATATTATATATTTTGGGTAGGGGCTCGACTTGCTGCACACACACACACACACACACACACACACACACACACACACACACACACACACACACAGGTGCTGCAACCGGGCAACAGGGGCAGGAACTCACAGACAGCAATGAAGAAGATGATGACGAAGTCAAAGTCAGACGCAGACCCAGAGCAGACCAAAATGTATGGAATCGGCCATGGCTCGTTGCTTCCTCATGTGGTTGCATGTGGCAGGCAGGGTAGCTAAGGTTTGGCTGGTTAGTTAACCTGGCCTAGGCTGCTTAAGTTGGTTAGTTGGTTTAGTTTTGGGTCCGGGCTTAGGGTCGCTTGCTTTGGCTTTTGTGCTGCATGCAACATACACGAGGGTTGCGCCGCGTGCTGCATTGGCCAGTTAAAAAATTGCATTATTGCACGTAGTCGTCGGCTTGGACTCGTTGGATTCGTAAGGTAGGTAATTTGACCAAAATATGAAATAATATCAATATATACAAACTGACAAAACTCACAGATAATGCGGTCTGATAGACAGACGACCTGGTGCTTGGGGTTCAAACCAGAGGCCGTAACACGCACATGTTGCCAATTGAGTTGGTGTTGCAAGTGTGACACACACACACACAGTGGTAACAAACATGCAACAGCAGCCGCCAGTGCAGCAGCAAGTGGCAACAATAATGATGGGCAATGAGACACCATTCATTCAGCAAATGTTTACACAACACTGGCAAGAACTAAAGATCTAGTTAAGGGTACTCACTAAAAAACTAATTTGTTACAAGGCGCAGAACTCATAAAGCGTGAAAAGTGTCAATAGTTTGATTGGTGTAATTGATTTCATGGGAATTTGAGTAACGTAACGCCAAATACTAATGCCAATCAATAAAAGGGTAGAGATTTGTTTTGATAACTTGTTTAATTAACATATATATGTTTTTAAGTCATATAGCACTAAAAAACATGTTGTACAAAAAGACTAACCCAATATTTGTTGTAACGTAACGCCATGAGTAGTTTTGTTTATATCTTTGAATCGAAAAAACCACGTCTGTTAATAACATCTTTCTATGGTATTAATATTTGATCAAATTGGTGTAACTGGTTTAATGGGCATTTGAGTAACGTAACGCCAAATACTAAGGCCAATTAAAAAAAGGGTGTAGATTTTTTTTTGGTAACTTGTTTAATAAACTTATATATGTTTTTAAGTCATATAGCACTAAAAAACATGTTGTACAAACAGACTAACCCAATATTTGTTGTAACGTAACGCCATGCGTAGTTTTTTCATATCTTTTAATCGAAAAAAACACGTCCCTTAATACCATGATTCTATGGTATTGATATTTAATCAAATTGGTGTAATTGATTTGAGTAACGTAACGCCAAATACTAAGGTCAATTAAAAAAAGAGTATATATTTTTTTTGGTAACTTGTTTAATTAGCATATATATGTTTTTAAGTCATATAGCACTAAAAAACATGTTGTACAAAAAGACTAGCCCAATATTTGTTGTAACGTAACGCCATGAGTAGTTTTGTTTATATATTTGAATCGAAAAAACCACGTCTGTTAATAACATCTTTCTATAATATTAATATTTAATCAAATTGGTGTAACTGGTTTAATGGACATTTGAGTAACGTAACGCCAAATACTTAGGCCAATCAAAAAAAAGCAAAGATTTTTTTCGATAATTTGCAAAATTAAATTATATTTTTTTAAATCATAAAGTACTAAAAATCATGTTGTACAAAAGGACTTACCTAATATTTGTTGTAACGTAACGCCATGCGTAGTTTTGTTCATGTCTTTTAATCGTAATTTTGAACAATTTGATAAATATTGCGTAGATGGCGCTTTTTTAAGAGTTCAATATTTGTCTTCAGCTCGTTAAGACTTTGAGGATTAATTGGTTTGCTTTGTTGTCTTCATAATTTTGTTGTACTCCGATCTTACTGCTGCATCATATAAACACCTTTAAGATTTGTAATATTTATTTAAGCCGTACAAATTTTAATTTTACTAGGTTATCATTGATTATATTATGCCACAGTCTCGCCAAACCTATCTCATACCAAAATTTTGGCCAACTTCAACCCACTTGTACATACCAATATGGTATGTACATGAAAACTTGGCGCTGTAGGGACAACCCTAATGCAGAACATTACACCGCTTCAAAGACGACGAACATACCAGGCACAAATACCGCCCTAACCCATCCCTACACCGAGACCTACTCATCATACGCTAAACCTCTTACTACTATACAGGGCGAGCGGCCCATGATGAGGGTATAAAATTATTGCGAAAAAAAAAGTAAAAGTATATAAAAAATGCCAAAAAATTTGCGCCCCTTCAACGCGGCAGCGCTAATGCAAATACCTACAACCCTGCGGCATTGGCAAAAGCTTATTGCCAAAAAAAAAACCAAAAAAAAAAGAAGCATACAAAAATAAAAGTAAGAAGGAAGCTAGCGGAGTAAAAGGCGATGAATTACATACAGAGCTATATGCATTCATACATATATACACATACGTACATACATATTGCATAAAATAAAACGAAGATGCCGCCAGCGTCATCAACGTTGCGTCGTCGGCTTCGTCCTGACGTCAACGTCAACGTCGACGACGACAACGACGACGCTGTCCAAAATAAAACCAAATGTAAAACTGTAAAAACAAAAGAAAGCGGTAAATGCAACTCCAATGAGTAGCAGCTTTTGGGCCAGAGCAAGAATTAAAACGAACCGCAACGAAGTTTGCATACGCTAACTTGTGTCTATGGCTACAGTGGTCAAAATGTTTTTTTTTTTTTTTTAATGCAAATTTGACTTGACTGCCAAGGCTTTCCACGTAGAAGGTAGACATATGCAAACGTTGAAACAAAAAGCTTAAAAATAGAACGAAAACTATAGAGTTTGAGTTTATCGCAAATAACAAAACACATGAACAAACAAATTAGCAAAAATTAGGGTCAAAATTGTAAAAAAAGAATGCGGCTTATTATAGGGCCTAAGTTGAAGTTGACCCTTTGTTTCTTAAAAAAAAAAATAACAGGGAAAAGGGGAAAAACTAGCCAAGTTTTTTGTCGTAAAAGCAAGTAAGATAAAGTTTAAGCCATGTCTGTCTGTCTATCTGTGCGTCCGTCTATACAAACACCTACATTTTGCACACCATAAGAGCTCTCTGAAGATGAAGTTTTCTAAATGGTATAAATATGGTATCCTATCCGTTTTCTCCGTAGTATAATTTGGCGCTCTTTAGCTAAACCATTTAATACTATGATCTTAAACTCAATAGAGCTATGCGTTGTGGTTAATTGCAATTGCGTGTTAGTCCAGTGTATAGGGTGGGCCATCTGTTGGTTTGGCTGTTAAACACTCATAATTCGGAACATACCCGTTAAAAGTGGATGCTCTTGGACATATGTCAAGTTCAAAACTATTCAATTTTAGGCCAGGATTGTTTAACAACCGAACAACACGTAAAAGTGCTACAGGCTTAAAGGCAAGTGGGGTGAGCTCGAAAGAATTTTTTCGTAGATTTTTTTTTTTTCAAAATTGAAAGTTGTGTGTTTCTGGGCATTGCATAAGCTACATTGTGTTCAAATTTCAGATTGATACGAAGATTTTTTGTCAGTTAGATTGATCTTCTAGCAGCTGCTTGTTCAAACTCTTATACTCTGCTTGGAAAGAGTATCAAAATTCCATGAGGGGATCGCCGGCGTGCAGCATATTTTAAACACTGAAGAAAAACAACAACAGGGAACTCCTGTGCCACCATGAGAATATCAACACCATTCACAGTCAGCGTCGCTGCTGTCGTCACTGCCACTGCCTCTGCCGCTGCCACTGCTGCTGCAGTCTCTGCCTCTGCTGCATTTTGTTGAAACTTTTGTTTTGTCCCAATTTTGTATGGAACTTCGTTTTCGTGCTTTTCGCTTGTTCTGCTGCTTCTTTTTTTTTGTACATATATATTTATATATACAATATATATGTATATATATTTTTTTTTTATATTATTTTTTGGCAATGCGTTGCCGCTGACTGCACAAGGGGCCACAGAAGCAGACCATCATCATCAGCAACACATTCAAGTGCATTCGAGCAGGGGTGGGAGACCAAATTCCCTTCCCTTTACAATGCATAGAGCGAGCTATGAGTGTATTGGTGTATCTGTGTGCGCCATGTCTCGTTTTCATTGAATTTTTTTTTTTTTTTTCGTGGTAACTTGCTTAATAGCTACTTCTGCTTTTATTTTAGAAATTATTAAACTTAAATTTGGAATAGAATTTTAGGCATTTAATATTAGGATGTTACTATGCTAAAATTTAATCTATATTTATATTACGAGGGCTGTCAGTGACTTTTTGTATAAAAGTTACTCTTTTTTTGATAATGTCTTGATAGCGGCTTGCTCTGCTACTAAAACTAGGGGGCTTCTCTCCCTAGGTGCTTCGCAAGCAAATTCCTTTACGAACTTCTATATTTATTTCGAGATAATTTCCGAATCTTAGTTACTACAGTGCTCAAACAAATGATTTTTAAATACTCTATAAAGAGTCTGTACCAACATAGTTCGTTGCAAAGTCCGTAGGGTATTCATAGAGCACCCTCGTAAAATTTTTCAAGTTTCTTGAATAGAACACGTTTAAACATCTCTCAATGTTTAGACGTATTTTAGTCTACATGAGTCTACATATCTACATTGCTGACTGTATCCTCTTCACAAAAAGTTTAAGAAAGCACTTGCTTTTTAAGGATATTCTAGGGGTGTTAATTTGGTCATAACCCCATAACATATGGCTACTGAAATAATACAAAAATGGGGCAAGTTTTTACTTGCTTTCACTGTCTGGGCTTTGGATTAAATAGTAAATAAAACTATTGTAGGTGGGAATTTTGTGGCTGATTTTCCCCAAAAGTAAAAAGATTTTTCATATTTTTGAATACATTCTTAAGGTTTTTCCTTATAGAACTGTTGCTTAAAAAAATACAAAAAGTTCGTTATTACTTTGACATAAGAGCATTATCAACTACACTAGTTTACAAATTTAAGGGTCATCGAGGGAACCTTCGTAAAAAAGTGTGTAGGGTAATTTTGGGTCGAGAAACATGAAAATAATTCGTTTTTTTTTTCTTAAGAACCGTTTTCGAGATTTTTTCGTAAAACATGTTTTTGGATACTTTTTTCTGTTATTCGTCAATATCCCGTGCACAAAATTTAGATCAAAATTAGATCGAAAGGTATTGATATGCTTTTTATGGCATATACATATATACAGATTAAGTAAAATTTATTGATATACAAGCAACCAGAGTCGAAAAAAATTTTCGACTATTTTTCAAAATTACAAATTTCAAAGCGCAAATGAAACTTCTGGTTTCAACGAGTTGATGCATGTATTGAAGAATTCTTCCTGGTCGCTTGATATTCAAAAATGCTGATTTTGACTGGACACTGCTGCCGTTCGATTATACTCCATAGGACTTTTTTGTGCGGGTATTTGAGGTTCAAATGTATATCGATTTTTACGTGAAATATCGGCTATACGAAGTGCATTGCTCGAGGGACATTAGATCACTTGAATCAAATCATGCAAATATTCTTGGACCCAATTCAATGTCTCTTTTCAAAAGGGAAGTAACTTTTCTTTGGATTTGTATACCATAATCCAATGGGTCACAAGTAGATGGGACACCCTGTATGTAGGCTTCTAATATAGCTATATGGGAAGAGCCCTTGGGTTGCGATTTTCTTCTGAGCTGCCCTTTGCAATTTCTTTAAAGCACTCTGTTGTTAACATATAGAAATTTGGAACATCCACTTTATGTGAACATTAGGCACTATGTTAGGAAAAGCTTCTAGAACTGGCCGGTCTAATATGTTCTAACCAGTAGCGCATCCACGGGGGGTTTTCGGGTCAGGACCTCCACCAAAAGTTGGAAAAATGGGTTGAAAGTCTTTTGCGAGCTCTAATATATACACACTTCGAAGTAAAGAACCCCCCCAGAAACTAATCCTAGATCCGCACCTGGTACGAACTCTTACCCTAGGCTCTTATTTGGCATTATAAAATAACAAATTAAAATAAGTATTATAAAAGTAAAAACCAATATAAAATCGTCTATGAATGGCATTTACAAAAAAATCAAAAGCAAAAGAAACATAGGCTGTCTGCGAGGTGGCCGCTCTTGCCCGTTCTGTACGGCTCTGCCATGAACCGCAAAGGCTCAGTACGACCCGTACGCGGCTGTTTTGTAACACATTCATGAAAATTCTTTGCGTGTGTGTGTGTGTGTGTGTGTGGTGTGTTCCAAAACTGAAAAGGGTTAAATGCGTTGAGCTGCAACCCGGGGGCAGCGGAGTCGCGCGACAGGATAACCGACAAGCAGCACGATGTTACTCCCTAACCATGTCACCACTCCACTTTATATATATATATATATACACATATATCTTTATTTAGTATATATGCCTGGTATATATTGCATGTATTTTTCGGTAATTTTTGGCAATTCTTCTTCGTTTTTTGTCACTTTTTTTTTTTTGTGTTTTTTTCGGGGGGTTGTTGCTGTTTCTGCTTGACTGTGTCGCGTCAGGGACTTGCAATAGCTGCAACTGCAGGGGCGCGCGGTGTGTGTGTAGAGCAGACCAGACCAGACCGACGTACGTACGACTATCCGACCGTGAGACCATACGACGCTTGGTCGGATCGACCGCTGACGACCCCAAATGCCACTTGTTTCTGGCTGTGCCCGCTGCTCATCAGCAGGGGGACAACTTTTTGGCTGCAAATGCAAAGCAAAACAAAAAATTTTGGAAAAAAAAAATACAAAATAAGAAAACCTGCAAAAAACCAGTACATTTAATTTATACCCTTTACTTATAGGATTAAGGATATTATAGAGCTATGCAATATAGAGGTAAAAGGCAGCGGAAGGCGTGACGTATTATAAGTTGTTTGTAATAGAGATATATATTAAATCCTGTCACTTCTCTGAGTAGCATAGCACCACAATAAATTGTTTCCATCTACGTCTGTTTGACACTAGTCCTTTTGCATAAATTCCAACTTATTTGTGTGGGTTTGCTGTCTTTTTCTACAAGATCCTTGTGGTTCCCAGTCAATTGCTTTTCAGATGCCGTCGGAAGGAGGTTTTCTCAGCGTGTGACCAATCCAGTTCCATTTGCGTCGGGATATTTCTTTAACAATAGGCGTTTGGCTGCATAATGTCCATAACCGTTCGTTGGTAATTACCTTAGGCCATCTTATTCTGAGCAGATGGCGGAGACATCGGCTCTCAAAAGCTTGGCGGAGTTGCAAGTGTCTGGGAGATTTGATGGATTTGACGTGCGAGTTGAAGATTCTAATTTTTGTTCGATGGAATAGTACTGCCGAGTTTCAGATACTTTTTAGCGCGCCGAATGCCTGACTCTACTAGAGATGGCAAAGGAAAAGGAACTAATCTCCATTGTCGCCGGTTTTATACTCGTCTCGTTTTTGGTTTTTTTTTGTATTATTTATATTTTTTTTTCCGAAATTTACGTAGCGATTCCATATGTAGTTTAAGTCAAAACGATTAGCGTCTCAGCCATAGATATCCTTGCATAGATCTTGAAGAGCACTTTGCTGTCTAAATCGGGATTCAAATTTGAACTTATTCTGATAGATTTTGCCGTCAATAGCCGTAGAACATGTCTCTCTCTAACTCCTTCTTATTGAGTTCAGCGAACTTTTCTATAAAGTGACTTTATCTTCTGAAATAATTTGTAATTTTCTACGTTTAGCCTTGCAATTTTATTAATCTTATTTTACTTTGTATGATCGTTTTCTCAAGAATTTAATGCCTTTATAATCATCTCTCGTTAGAACTCTCTTCATACTCTTTAACGTCATTTTAACTTGCCTCTTATTCTTTATTGTGCGTCACCTATTTGATTAACATTTATACTTTTTCTTTTTAAAGTCCTAGTCTCTTGTAATTTTATAACGTAAGTCGTGAGTCGTTAAAAAGTTCACTCAAGATGCGAACTGGTTCATAGCTTTTTTTCAATGCTTCTTTTCTTTCTAAATATTTATTTTTTATTATTTATAATCTAAGTTCAACTGAGCATGGCTTTACCCCTTAAATAAAATGTTTTTCCAAGTTCTAGTCCCTTGTAATTTTATAATGTAAGTCGTGAGACGTTAAAAAGTTCACACATCGTGCTCAAGATGCGAACTGGTTCATAGCTTTTTTTCAATGCTTCTTTTCTTTCTTAGTATTTATTTTTTATTATTTATAATCTAAGTTCAACTGCGCATGGCTGCACCCCTTAAATAAAATATTTTTTCAAGTTCTAGTCTTTGGCTATTTTATGATGTATGTAAGTCGTGAGTCGTTAAAAAGTTCACGAATCGTGCTTGAGATGCGAACTGGTTCATAGCTTTCTTGCCATGCTTCTTTTCTTTCTCAATGTTTATTTTTTATAATCTAAGTTCAACTTAGCATGGCTGTAAATAATTAAAAGCTAGGGTTGCCAAGGTGCAAGAACTCGTTGTTACCGCAGAAGAATTTATGAAGATTATACGATTTAGGCAAATAAGTTTCCTTCTATAATTCCCTCCTCTATAAGCTGCAACCATTTTTCGGAATCCGTGGAATTCTCGTAAATCCGAAATAACGATACGATACTATAATTAGAGAATTTGAAATAAACTTAGGCGCTACTTTCTAATGTAGCGTTTACTCAAATAAAAAATATAAGATTTTGACTATTACCAGCAGCTCTTTCACTTTAATTAGCATGGTTGAAAGTGGAATAGTAACAGGACGCACCGCTTACCCTACCCTATCTTCAGGAATTGCGCATAAAGAAGCAAGAGTAGATTCTTAAGGCCATTTTCATTCGCCCTGTCCCTATGAACACCCCGAACTTCATGACCATAAGAGCTAAAGTACCAAGAAAAAGAGTTCGCTTTCTACCGTAGAAGAATTGAAAGTCTATTGTTCAAACTTGGTCACGGGTATACATCTTTTTATTATATCAGATGAAATCTTCAAAAGATATATTCCAAAAATGTTTATTTTTACGAACCACTCTCCAAACAAAATATTTCAAGCTCATGTGAGCCTTTTAAACAAATAATTGTGCACTTTTTTTTTAAAAGAGCTTTTGTTCCGTGCAGGGTATTCCAAGTTCGCAAGCCGCTACTTCAGTTAGACTTTTTTTTTTTTTGGTGCCTTTGCATTTTTTGGACATTTATTTGCTGAGTTAGTTGTTGCTGTTTTTGTTGTTGGTTTTTACAACGCGTTGCACGCACTTCCGGCCGGTTTGGCATACAATTCGAGTTTATTAGCCCCGACAAAGAGACAAGACGGGAAGAGACTGCAAGAGAGACACAGTGTCGTAGAGAGGAACAGCAGCCGGCGTTATCGCCATCATTTATGCCGCTGTTTTTGGGCCAGACAGACGACACATGTCCTGCTGCTTGTTGTATTTGTTGCTTTTGTCGCTTTTATTTTCATTTTTATTTTTTAATTTCATTTCGGGGCTTTTGGCATTCGCGCACTTGTCGCGCGCGTTCTCAGCTCCCGGAGCTGAATAGTATCTCGCGGATGCATCTGCCATTGCCAAACTGACTGAGCTGACGGACTGACTGGTTGGTTGAGTGGTCAACCGGTCAACTGGTCAACTGGCAGTCGCTGCTGCTGGCAGTTGGCTTAAATGTGCATTTTGTCAATTTTGTTAACAAATCGGTTTGACTGGAGGCCCGAAAACGAAAACAACAAAAAGTGAGGGGCAGGAAACTTGCGCGTGCCGCGTTAAATGCTTATGCAAATGGCGCTAATATGACATTGCTGCCAATGGCATTTGAGAAATTTATTTTGGCATAAGTAAGCACAATTAGAAATGCTTAAAAGGATGCCATACATACATTCAGACATACAACAAAGCCAAATGCCAACGTAGCATGCAACATGAGAAGAAATCGAGAGAAGCGAGTGCTGGCCAGGGAGGGCCAGGTTGCAATGCTGCAATCCTTTGCTGACAACCAAGACAAATCGACTTTGACAGCGGCAATGCGCCCAACGTCAGCAACAAAACAAGCTCATCATTAAGAGCATTGTCAACATCATCATCTTTATCAACATCATCATCTTCAGCATTATTATCATTATCTGTATGACGTTGTTGTTGTTGTTGTTGTTATTTCTGTTTGAGTTGTGCTCACTGAATGTGGCTTGCACCTTGTGCGTGCTACAACATCGCGGCTTTGATGACAAAAGACAAAGTCAAACAAATGTTGTTGCAAGTGCCAGCAGATGATGACGATGATGATGCCAAAGAAATGCAGTAGCGTAGTTTTCTATCTCTTTTATTATTATTTTTTAGTCATAAAAGAAGCCAATGCTTAAAAAAATCGTGCGACGTGAGAATTTTTGCCCTTGGTATTGGGAAAGTAAAGTTTAATGGATCTGCTTCGATAGATGATATGTAAAGAGAACTTAGGATTCTTCAAACAGAAATCATGAAGAATCTCGTTAAAGCAACTTAAGGTTTGCTAAACATAGATAAGACACTCACTAAAATTGTTGTAAAGACTTGTTAATCGATAAACCTTAGAAAATGCAACCCTGACATGAACAAAAAATTAAACAGTTGCAAGCTATTTCTTAAAGCGCGTAAAAATCGAAAGAGAACTGTGCGTATTATGCTTAATGAGGTGTAGTAAGCTGTTAGAGTCATCGAGATTAGGGTAGTGCACGGAGTTGACTATCGATAAATTTCAATTTTGTTAGATTTTTCAGAATTTTGTGATGATGGAGAATAATGCATTCTTTTTAAATTATGTGAGATCTTTTGACTTTTTTTTTACTATTTTTAGAAAAAAGCGTCAGACAAATAATTTTTCAAATCTAGAGAGCTTTGGGCAACGAAGTGAGTACCTTATTTCTCACTGCCTATGTGCAGTTGGTCTTTTTATAAGTTCAAATTAAAAATTAAACTAAGCTCAATACAATATATTTTTTTAATATTTTGTCACAATTTTATGCTTCGTTTAACAGGCAAAACGCCAATCTGAAACTAATAACATTTATTCCTGATAA
Organism: Chymomyza costata; assembly: GCA_018150985.1. Lineage (NCBI taxonomy): Eukaryota > Metazoa > Arthropoda > Insecta > Diptera > Drosophilidae > Chymomyza > Chymomyza costata. The sequence goes on along the minus strand of JAECWU010000255.1, from coordinate 7,767,252 downwards.
CCTAAGCAAATGCAGTAGAATCCTTGTAGCTTTCTTTAGTAGTAATAAAGTCAGAAAATTTCTATTTGATATAGTGTTCATTTATTTCAACACAAAATTATTGCCTTTAAGTCTTAGTGTATTTGTTGAAAAATTTTTGATCGAAAACCGCATAAGGTGATGCCTGGTTTGCGGCCTGATATGCGAATATTTTTTGTCTCTCCGAATTTTGTAACAAAAGCAGCGCAAAACCAAAATATCGTTGATCGAAACATGTTTAGTCTTTAAGACATAATTTACGTTTTTTACTTTAGAAAATCTATAAACATTTTTCATTTAAAGCTGCAAAGTCTCTTAACCCTATACATAGTTGCGAAATCGTGAAAGGAAGCTAAAAAATTTGCAGCTCTACTTATGGGTAAAAATGTAGAGCAAAGGCACTGTGCTGTGACGTTTGGGAGAGAGAGAGAAAGTAGAAAAACGGACACTGTCCAGCTCCCTTAGGTTTACGTCATGATCCAACAATTAGAAGGTCACGCCATGCGTTATTCGTGTCTCTCTGATCTCTATTTCATATATTTTTATGCAAGCTATATGAAATAGTGAACCAATTTTGATCAAGTTGCACACAAATGTGTAGACCAATATGAAACACATATGTATATACATGTTTGACATTAAAATATCGCAAACAAATTTATGCCACTTGCATTTTGTTTTAGTTTAAACATTTGTGTATAGTTTGATTAAAATTAGTTCACTATTTCGTATAGCTGTCGTACAAAAACTGAACCAGTTTTCTGCACAGCCAAACTCACGCACTTTTTGAGACATCTTGTAAAATTTTTGCATCATATGTTTCAATACTCTTTTGTCGCTCTTAACTACGCCTTACAATGGATCTAGAGCTAAGTTGCTTAAGCTCGATTTTTTTATTCTCCACCTTGGTGCTTTTTGTACAACGAATACTGACAATAAGTCATTAAATTAATTCGAAAATTTTTTTTAGAATTTTAAATAAAATCATTTTGGGTAGCATGATAATGATAATACCTTTAGTAGTTTAAAAAAGTAAGACCGTATATAGTTCTTTGTAAATGTAAGGCGCAATGGAAAATTTTATATGTGTACATATATGCTATGATATACTAAGAGCAAATCTGCTTACAGTGTTGCAAAGCGAAACCATTTTAGGAAAGCTTCTATATATTGATAAGACATTTAATAGAGTCAGTTATAAATTCTATGACGCATTTTGGTGTAGAAAAATCCGAAAAATCTAAGATCATCAAAATCGGTTCAGCCGTTCTCGAGTTATGAATGGTCTGTTAGTATATAGGACGTTGAAAAACAGCAAATAAACTAAAGTTGAGTAAAGCAAATTTGAAAAGAACACTGTGACACATACAGTATTTGAACCATTTTTTATTGTCCAGTTGGCGTAGGCCTTAGTAAGCAAAGCAAGCAGGTGGCTGCACCCCTTATAGCTTATATATTAGTAGTTTGACTGATAAGCTTGATTCTTAATGAACCTTGTCTTAAGGTTTTGTTTTTTTTTTTTGTCAGTCAATTGAGCAATTTAAAGATGTTACTAGTTAGCTATGGTACAATATATAGATAGAGAGCGGTTTCAGGTTGAGCTCTTAATGAGTCAAGTATTGGTTGTGTTGTTATTGCCAAGATGTTGCTAGCTTCGCATAACACTTGATTAGACGTGTATATAAAGCAGTACATATTCTATACATGCAAACATATATGGTTTGTTCTATGTGAGCTGCTTATTACAGCTAAGTTCACACAGTCTACTACGGGCATGATATCTATATGTGTACATAAGTATGTATGTGTGCTGTTGCATGTTACTGTCACAATCAACATGGCGGCAACGCACGTTGCACCGCAGCTCAAGTCCCCGCCCCCAACATACACGCACACATAGACAAGGGGCTTTGCCACAGATGTTGCATTGCGTTTGCTTCACTTCGACGACCTTTCATTATCTTAAGGTCTGCGTGTGTTGCTGGTATGGGCAATAGCTTGGGTTGGGGGCGGGCTGTAACTTTTGATATCCGTTACACATAACATGCCACACACACACACACACACACACACACCGCGCTCCCGCCTACCATCGCACAACGACGATGCTACTTAAGTTTATTGTTGCCTTTGTCAACATGCTGCAATTTCTGTTGTTGTTGCAAAAAGATGGGCAAAAAGTTGCATTAGAAGAAACGCATGAGTCCCCTTCACTACTTTCCACAAATTTATCCTTTGTTGGAAATTCTTTTTCGCTACTTTGTCATATTCTTATACACTGTAGATTCAAGGGTGATATAGATTTGCGCAGAAGGCAGGAAGAATGTAATAGCAGAGTTTGTCCTACTCGTAGGACAGGAAAGGTCAGACCGATTTTAAACGAATTTTTCATGACGTGTGTAGCATAAGTCTGAGTAGTCTGAGAAGCAGACCATAAAATTCCCAAGCAAATCGAGCTATGGATTTTTAAATATTGTCTAGAGCTATCCATGAAGCTATACACGTCTGTAGAAATACGTGTATCTTGAAGTTTACAAGAGCTACGGTTACCTGTTTTTACTTTCTTTGTTCTTCTTAAGGCAACACACGGTCTCTGGATAATTTCGGCCCAGAGCCGAGTAAAGATACTAAGAGTCATAGTAAAAAATGTTCTAGCTTAAAACCTATTTGCGGAATCCGGATTACAAAAAATTAATCAACGTACCGGAATCTAAACTGTAGCCGCATTTAAGCCTTATAAACAATAAGATATTGATATTTTGCCAATATCATCCCTGACACTTGCAATCGATTTGTTAATGCTCCCAAAAATAACTAACCTTAAGAAACCTATTTAAGCCAGGAATGTATGGAAATCGATACAAAAACTCGTTTTCATACAAAAAAGACATTAGCTCTTGGAACTCTTTTGGATTCGTATTCATTATTAAAAGTTTGAAGATACTTTTTTATTGTTTACTCTTTTAAAGTAGCTGGAATTAATTTTAAGCACTTATTTTCGGAATTTCATTTTTGAGCTAACGACTATTATTCAATTTTTTAGTTCGTTTCAAGGCAGTGAAAAATTCCCTTAACATAACCCGATAAAAATACTTAAGCTCCTAATAGACAGTATGCTGGACTTTATATTTTTTGGGGCTAAAGAATGCAGAGTATGCCATAGTCGGATACCGCCACAAATGCCAAGCATTTTTGTTGTTTTTTTTTTTGATTCTAGTGTTGTTTTTGTTGCTGCTGTGAAAATTGCGTGAACCTGCAACAGTAGACACGGGCACGCGGGGCGGAGCACAGTAGCTAGTTGCTGTGGCAGCTGCAGCTGCCTGGCGTCATTGCGTTGCCGTCGACGTCGCGACGCGTCGCGGCGGCGCCAGGATCAAAGGCGTTTTTCTTAGGGCTTTTGCGTCAAAGTTTTTGCGCGCGCGGTCGCTTGGCAGTATTCAAAAGTACGAAATGAGTGCGTCAAGTGCACTTCAAAAAAATGCATATAAAAAAAAGGAAACAGTAAGCGAAAATGCAATGTAAAACAAGTAAGAACTTAATATTATGTAAATAGCGACTATGAAATACACTATTTAGTGGAGGAATATGAAGGTAAGCTTGAAGCTAAGTTTCAATGGATACAAGCTAGATTGATGTTTAGATACAATATAGTAAGTCTTTCGATAATTATAATAGCTTTTAATGTTAATTTTTATAGTTTCTTGCTATTTTTAAATTAAATAAAGCTCACGCAAAATGAATGATAAGATTTTCAAATAAGCATTGTTTCTAGGCAGGCTAAAATACATTTTTGCACAAGGTTTCGCAATTTAATTTTTACGCTTATTTTTATGAGCTATAGGTACAAAGGGTATACTAGATTTGTGCAATGTATGTAGCGTACAGAAGGAGGCGTGGCAGACCCCAAGTCCTTTATACCAAAATGCTTATCATAAGCTTGGGTAGCGATTGAGCCATTTTCGTCTGTATGAACACCTACATTTCGGAGACTATAGGAGTCTATTTTTTTTTATATTTTTTTAAAACATTTGATTTTTCCAAGAACAAAAATGATCATAAAAATATTTTTATACCGTATTTAAAAAATTAATATTTTTCTTTCCAAAAATTTTGTTTTTCTTGCCAATAATTGTAAATTTTTTTCAAAATATTGTATTTAGTTTTTAAAAAAATTGTATATTATTTTTCTAAAATTTTATATTTTTTTTTTAGCATAAAATTTCTGGTTATTCCAAAAATTTTAAATTTTAGAAAAATAATATACAATTTTTTTAAAAACTATATACAATATTTTGAAAAAAATTTACAATTTTTGGCAAGAAAAACAAAATTTTTGGAAACAATTATTTTTAATTTTATATTTACAATTTTTTTATTTTATAAAAAAATGGTTTATTAATTTTACAACATTTTTTATTATCTTTCTTAATAATATAAATTTCTTTTAACTTTTTATTTTTTTTTTTTTGTCAAAAATATTTTTTTTCTTTTAATTTGCAAAACAAAACAATTTGTTTCAGTACATTGCATATTATGTTAATTTTATAATTTTTTTTTTAATTTATATTTAGTTCATTTTTTCAATAGCAGGCCAGCGTTGCCAGCGATTTAATAAGGCTATATGTAGATTTTGAGCTAAATTAAAACAATTTAAAAATAAATAAATAATAATTATATTTTTTTTTCAATTTAATGTTTTTTTTTTTAATTTAATGTTTTTTTTTTAATTTAATGTTTTTTTTTTAATTTAATTTTTTTGCATAAAATATTAGGTTTTTTTTAGAAAGTTAATTTTTTTAGCCGCAGGTCTATGTAGCCAGCGATTCAATAATGTTATATTTAGTTTTTAAGCTAAATTATAACAAAATAAAAATAAATAAAAAATTTTTTTTTTTTTTTTTAATTTAGTTTTTTTTTTAATTTAATGTTTTTGCCTAAAATATTACGTTTTTTTAGAAAGTTAATTTCTTTAGCCGCAGGTCTATGTAGCCAGCGATTCAATAATGTTATATTTGGTTTTTAAGCTAAATTATAACAATTTAAAAATAAATAATAATTTTTTTTTTTTTTTAATTTTTTTTTTGCATAAAATATTACGTTTTTTTCGGAAAGTTCTATTTTTTAAACTATTTTTTTTAAAAGAATTTTATTTATTTAAACTTTAAATGCTCTTAAAATAGATTTTGGGCTAAAAATTCGCAATAAATAATTTATCTTTACAATCACATAATTTTATCTATATAAATTTTTTTTTTTTCAAAAAACTAATTTTTTGCATGAAATATTACATTTCTTCAGAAAGTTATGTTTTTTTTACCTATTTTTTTTGTAAAGAATTTTATTTATTTGTTTATTTTGACTTAAAATTTGTTGCTCTTAAATAAGATTTTTGGGTATAAGTACGCAATAAACAATTTAGCTTTACAACTACATATTTTCCATCTTTATATGTATCTAAATTTATGTATGCATTTATATAGATACAAAATATTTTGAAATTAAACCGAGACCTTATTATTGTTGTTTTAGCTAAGCCCTTAGTATCACAAAATTTTTAATTTTTATTTTATAATTATATTATGAGTTTTTAAAGCTTTTTTTTAACAAACCCTTCTACAATGAATTTTTTCGCATTATACAATTTTTTCAAGTACATACACTGCTAATTTAATCTACTTAAAACGCAGCTGTGAGCTTATATACTCAATGGTCTCTTTCTCAAAAAAGGGTATATTGATGACCACATGTTAGGATTATTCATCTCACAGGCATTTTTTTGAAAACGAAACCAAATTTCCCAAAGCAAAAATAAGTTACGAAAGTGTTAAAAAATTTAAAGTTACAAACAAAAGTTAATGTCAGCCCTATTGTTTTCAGTTGGCTGTACCTCTGAGCCAACATACTCGTTTTAATTTTTTGGTTTAGGGTATCACGATAGCGGCATATCCACAGCTGCCTCCCCTTAGACTCCGCTATGTCCTTATCCTGCAGCGCTTTGTGTTTTGCCCTGGGCGTTTAGAGCTTGCTTTCTTTACTCTTTTTTGTTACTCTTATTCTTTTCTTACCGGATTCTTTTTTGGTGCGTGTTTGCTTGCTTTGTAGTTTTGCCGCCCCGTCCGCTTTGTCGCGGTTCTTGTTTGGCGTTGCCTACTTGGCGGCGCACTAAAATGCGTTTGTGAAAAATATGGCAGCGCTGCTTAGGTTTTCTTTTCCTCCTTACAACGGCTTTCTTTTAATCTAATTGGTATGCCTTACAATTTTTTTTTTCCATAAATTAGTAGGTACCTTTTAATTATATAGCCTTGTGTGTGTGTGTGTGCTCCACATTATTTCTCTTTGGCATCACTGCGTATACATATCGATTGCATTTTGTTGCATTTTAAATGACAAAAGACCAAGTGGCAACGCTGCCGCCTAAAATGCGTGCTCAAGTATTCGAGCGCCTTTGGATACAAAATCAAAACACTCAAACGAATATGTGTATTCATACTCACACTCATGTGACAAGATTTAAGTGGCGCTCAACTTGGGCCTGTGTGTGTGTGTGTGTGTGTGCATAAGTATCTTTAAGATACTACGCAACGTTTTCTATATACTATACATATATCCAAAAGTCTAAGGGTTAGTTAGTTTGTTAGTGCAAGAAAATTGTAAGATCTAGAAGGAAGCAATAAAAGAAATGGATTTTGTCATATCATCTATTTGTCTGTTTGCAAATACAGTTTCTTGTAGGTCCAAAGAAATAGTTCTTGAAATTTTAATGTAGTTGCATTTTATGCTCTAGTTCTTAATTTGCATGTGGTTTTTGTTAGTGTTCCCATTTTTCCCCAATAAGTTTTTGCGCTTACATTTTTGAGTCCTGGCACAGAAATTTTTTTTCTCCTGTTGTCAAATTGTCCAAGCTATTTGCAAAAAAAATGCAGTTTGTTGCCTTATTTGGACTTGGATATTAAAAATGCATCCAAGTTTTTTCAAAATACCATCAAGTAGTCTCTTTCATTGAAAAACTCAACTAAGCAGTAGTGCTGAAGAAAACATCGATGTTATATCGATGCATCGATGTATCTAAGCTTAAAATATCTATATATATGTAGGCCAACAGAGATGTTTTTGCACTCAACAAATGGGAGTGCTGGAGAAACATCTCTGTTGGCCAATATCGATATATAGATATTTTAAACTTCGATACATCGATGCATCGATAAAACATCGATGTTTTCTCCAGCACTACTTAGCAGGCTTACTAATCAGCTTCTACCAATATTTTAAGCAATTCATTTAAAGAACAAACGAAATCTTTTTTGTAGCTCGTATTGAAGATTGAACTTAGTTTGGTTTTTATTAAAAAGTTAATAACTCATATAGATAAATAGCAGAATAGTCCAAATTGTGGCGCAAATTAAAATTATCCTAGTTTATACCTATAATATAAAAAAAAACCTATAATAATAAAAAAAATCTTGAAACACGAGCTGTGTTCAGCTCTAGAAAATTTCGATACTTCATTTATAATCGAAAAATATTGACCACTTCAAAAATGGTGCAAAGAAATCCATAAATGGTAGGCATTTCAAAAAGTTTTGAAGAACACATGAAAAAAAGATCATCTTGGGCACGGTTTTTTTATCTCGTAGTAGAGTTAAGTAAACTTAGTTCATTTTACTCAACAAGTTCAATCGTTCTTTTTGATTCAGTGAACCACGTCTTTTTTCTTGTTCAGTTGTTCGTTCTTATTCACTTTTTATTTAAAACCAAAATTAAAAAAAAAAGAAAATTTATTTGAATATTCTAAAAAAAATTTTTTTCCTATTTTTATTTAAACATTCTAAAAATAAAAAAAAGACGATTTATGGTTTCTCAATATTTCATTTCTTTTTTTTTTTTTTAAATTTTGAGACTAGACTTAAGATATTGTAAGTACAAATCCGTTTGCCGTGCTCAGGAAAATGAAAATCCAAAACGAATACATTTTATTCGTTTTCGTTTTGCGGTCTTCCAAATTCAAAATTTTTTTCCTGCCGCTTTTTATTTTAATATTGAAGTATGGATACTAGACTCAAGCCGTTGTAAATACAAATCAGTTGGCCGTGCTCAGGAAAACGAAAATCAAAAACGAATAAATTTTATTCGTTTTGCGCGCTCCCAATTCCAAATTTTTTTGCTGTCGCTATCTACTCATATTTGCCTTACTCTTACCAGACTTCTTTTAAGAAACTGTTAAATTATGTGCCAAGACGCATCTCTTGTAAATATCGCAGATACAAGTGTATAAGAACGAACTAGTGAATAACAAAGAACAAAGTGGCTGAACTTATTCAGTTCGCTCTTTAGGTGTGCAGTTCTTTTTTGTTTATTCATTCATGAACAGCCCCATATACTATCTAATATTTGTATGAAAGATTCTTGCTACTGCATCATATACAAAATTTTTCCAGTTTTCCAGCACTGGAAATACTTAGATTCTGCTTAACATTAGTATTTAATACTCTATCAACTCCCAGTTACTTGTTATCTCTATGCTTCCCATTATTCGCTTTTGCTGCTCATTATGTTCAACACAGTTGCTTTCGATAACAAATCGAAGTTGTCTGCAAAATGAGCTGATTTAAGCTAAAGAACTTGAAAAAGAACCGCATTTTTTTTTCTCTGGTTCTTTTTTTTTGTTTGTTTTTATTTCTGACAAATTTGTTTATAAATTTGCGTGGTAAATGTTGCTGTTGTTCGCTCGTTCTTACGCCCGCCTCGAATTGCTGACACTTTTAAATGGGTTTCATATTCAACGGGCCGTTGACGCTGACACTGAGACTTTTGAGCAACAGTAGCCCCCAAGTTGGTTCTCCGCGAACTCCCTGAATGTGGTACGTAGTTGTGCATATTTTTTCTTTTTGCCTATGTGTTTTTCCAGGAATTCCGTCACTGATACGACGGCTGCTCCGCTGCCAAAGCAACAAAAAACTTTTAGTAAAAAGCAGCAAAAAAAAAAACAAAAACAAATTATTGTTGCATTTTTCACAACGTCATTTTCTGGAAAATAAATGCAATCCGCAGCGGCAGAGAGGGGCTACAAAAAAAAAAAAATATATTGTTTGTTGTACAATAATTTATGCAAATATTGCAGACGCGCTAAAAAGCAGCTTATAGGTGTGTCAGGCGGGGTAAGAGCGTTGTGCAGCGCAATGAGAAGCCGACGTTTACAAGGCATTCTACAGTAGCTGGATAAATGTTTGTCAGTCTGTCAGTTTGTCAGTTTGTCCAGCCGTCAGGCAGTTAGTCGCTTGGACACTCCGTTTATGCATTTGAGCATGAAAACGGACGCTAACCATCATAAGACCTCTTGGCGTACGAAGACTGGGTCTTTGGGGACCCAGCTGCGTCTTGATATTTGAGCAGCTTCAGCTTATCATTATAGCCATAGTGAAGCCAAATAGCTTTGGAAACTAAATTTCTGAAGCATATATAATAAATATATGTGATATATATTTTCAATGCATAGCTAGAATCAAAATCTGTCAGCGTGTGCGGGGATGCCAACTTTTTTTTCGATACTTTTCATCTCTCGGAAAAAAGTTAATTTTTGGACGAATTCCTCAAGTTCTTAAAAAGTACAAAATTTCCAAAGTACTTATTCATTATATTTTTAATTTGTAGCTAATTTATTTTTTTCTTCCAGGTCTTTTTTGAAAAATTTTTCAAGGTCTTGTACAAAATTTTCCAAAAAACTAATACCTTTTTTTTTTTTTTACTTATTCTTAAATTTTTTTTTTCTTCCAAGTCTTCTCCGTTTAGTTACAACCGATTTTCCAGTAAGACTAGCTGAAAGTCTAACAGATTAGGCACGACTAAAAAAATCATTTTCTTGACTGACTTTAGAAAAATGCTACCGAACTAGGTGCTGAAAAACCAGATGACGATATTTTACCGCAGAGCTTATCTCTTTAGAAGCTATTAACGCCGATGATAACATACCATAATGGCATATGTTCAAAATTTGTTTTGAGAACCAATTCTGTCTAGTACCCCCATTGCCCTGTTGCGACATAATTGTTCTAAGGTTCAGCGCAAGACTTTCAAAACTTGACACCCAGTTGGTTCTCCGAAAGTAAAAAGTAAGAGCAGCTTAAAAACTGACAGCCCCTCTAGGTTATGTCTTGGCAGATAGCGATTTGTTCATTTTCAAGTTGAGCTGATATAGAAGGGAAATTGAAGGGAAATTTTGAAAACCTAGTGTTGTTTTGTGAACCAATTCTATCCAGTACCCCCATTGTCCTATTGAGACATAATTATTGTCAGGTTCAGCGCAAGTCTTTCAAAACTTGATGTCCACTTGGTCCTCTGAAAGTAAAAAATAACCTTCTAGGTTATGCGCTAACTTGTTGATAGTCTCGGCAGAAAGCGATTTATGTATTTTCAAGTTGACACTAACTAGAAGGAAAATTTAAGGGAAATTTTTTAAACCTAGTGTTATACATCATATAAAAGGGTGTAACGCTTGGACAGACATATTTGTATATTTTTTTATAGGTATGCATAAAAATATTTTTTTCTCTGAATAGGGATTATGAGAGCTATTATAAGCAGATTTGGCATTTGGGCTGCTTTATGTTGCGTGTAGCTTAAGTTCACTTTTTTTTCCTCTCTAACGACGCCTTACGCACCCAAAAAGTTTCAACTAACTAAAGGGTGTTTTTTTAACAACGTCCGCATTTCCGTAAGGGACATCTCTGAAACCAGTTGTTACTTTTGACAAATTTAAATTTCATTTTATTCAGTAAGAACTAACAATTTATCATGGTAAGATTTACACCACAACAATGTCTTCAAATCTTCGAGATTTACAATCAAAATCAGTGTTCTGTTGTAAAAACTTATAGAGCTCTTCGTAGAATTTATGAACCGAATAATCGTCCATCAGAACTTGCTATTCGTTGTGTTCTTGATCATGTACGAACTCATTTGACATAACACGATGTCTGAACACCAATCAGAATGAGAACAGCATGGTCCGAAGAAAATATCGTTGTTGTAGAGGCCAGTGTAGAGGAAAATCCAAATTTATCGATTCGCAACGTATTACCGTCAATGGTGTTCGATACAGAGCGATGATCAATGAATATTTGTTTCCAAATTTACGTGACCTCAATGTCGAAGAGTTCTAGTTTCAAGAGGATGGCGCTACGTGCCATACGGCGACCGCAACCATTGATTTACTCAAATCGGTGGGAAGGCTATTTCAAGAAATGCGCCCACCAACTGGCCACCGCGGGCGTGTGATTTGACCCCTTTAGATTATTTTCTTTGGGGACACGTCAATTTGTTGCTTTATGTAGACAAGCCAGCAACAATTGACGACTTGGAAACCAACATTAAACATGTTATTACGGTAACACGGCCCCAAATGCTCGATAGTGTGGTCAAAAATTGGACCCACAGGATGCGCTTTGTAACTCGTAGCCGTGGTGCTCACATGCCCAGAGATCTTTTTCAAATATTAAATGATACGAAATTATCTATATTTGGGGTCATTACGTTAATTTTTCTATGTTTTATTTAAGTTTGAAATCCGGACGCGCTTTAAAAAACACCCTTTATTATCAACAATTTCAAAGCTACACTTTAGTTTGTATAGATAAAATGCTGTGAATACAAAATCTTTCGATAAATACCAAAAATCTTTATAAAGAACCCATAAATATGGATCCCGAATCGGAAAGTAGTGTTTTATAGGCCAAAAACCGAATGGCTTCAGTAGCAAAAGCATAGATAATGATATCTAGGCTGGAACAAGTTTCGATTTTTTGTTTTTCATATTTAACATTCTCTTTTTTATACTTATTTACTTTGTTGCATTTCTCTATTTAAGATCCACAACTTCATATTATCGACGTTTCCCTAGAAAACTCTGCTGAAAGTAAAAGTAACTCATTTGAACTATAAAATATCTAATGTATCTTATAGTCTTAGCTAAGATTTGGTTCCAACAAGTTTTGTGACAATGATGCAATTATGTACATTGGGTCCTCAGTTTGTGCAGTTGTTCCATTGTTCAAGCGGCATGTTCTAAAATTTCATAAGTTCAAATGAATTCGAAAGCGAGCCGTTGGACGGCAAGACGACTCTGAGAAATTGCTAAGTTTCTAATAAATGCCAAGATATGCAGTATTTGTTGTAGTTGTTGTTGTTGCAATTGTTTCTTAAGAAAGAAAAATGCTGCTACTTGAAACCGACGGGATCGGGCCGAGGAGTCTCTAGCACTACATAGTAGAACTTGAGCTACAGCCGCGTCCCAGTTATTGGTCATGGCTTTGGGTTATTAAAACCTTATGCATAAATTTATTGTCAACAGTGCCTGTCACGCATGGCAACTGCAGTTGCTTGATGTCCTTGTACTCCCTGCACTCCTCTGCTGCCGCTCACCCTCTCTCGCTATCACGTGCTTGCTTTTGCAATAATTTTCGTTATCATAACTAGGCAATGCACTCGACGACAGCCGAGTGCGACAGACAAACAGACGGACGAACAGATGTAGAAACGAAGACAGACAGACAGGTGGGCCCACAGCTGGACTAGCTGCTACAGGGGCGAGCGTGGGGTATAGTACGGCTGCCACAATCGATAAGCGAAAGGCAGAGACAGATGACTGCCAGACAGAAGGAAAAATGTATTGCAAGAGAGCGAGAGCGAGAGAGAGAGGCGGCGTTACATTGCGGTAGAGATAAAAAAATAAATGAAAATATGCACAAAAGAAAACGAAATTAAAACGCAAGACGGGAATAAAACAAAATTTATATATACATATATATATATATATACCTATGTACTACACTTGTATGTCTAGCTTCCCATTTTATGCACCACACATACACACACAGACAGCGACTCTCACACGGACACAAGCTATTCACATACAGTCACCTGCGTCGCGACTTTTGTCGTTAAGATTGCAAGGGGTTTCTTTTTTTTAATACTCTATATAAATTTTTAATGGTACTTGGATTTTGAGAGCAGCTATGTAACGTTCGAAAGCCCACAATTGGTATTTCGGCAGGACTTAGTTAAAATCGGTTTTAGATTTTTGTGACTTTTTTTTTTTAAATTTTGAATAAAAAAAAATTTTTTAAATACAAAAATTACATTTTTATTTAAAATTGGTGTTAACAAATTTTTTAAATTAAAAGAAATTATTTTAAAAATATTTCCAAATAAAATAAAACGAGACATTTTTATTTTAAGTATTATTATATTTATGAAGCTTAGTTAAATTTAAAGTTGTGCCTAATTTTTTTAATTAAAAAAAAAATTTATTTTAAAAATAATTCCAAAGAAAATAAAACAAAAACTACTTTATTTTTAGTATTTAAAAAGCTTAGTAAAATATAAAGTTGTGCCTAAACATTTTTTTAATCAAAAAAATTAGTTTAAAAATAATTCCAAAGAAAATAAAGTAAAAACATTTTTATTTTCAGTATTAATAAAGCTTAGTAAAATTAAAAGTTATGCCTACAAATTTGTTAAATTAAAAAAAATATTTTAAAAATAATTCAAAATAAAATAAAACCAAAAACATTTTTATTTTCAGTATATTTGTAAAGCTTAGTAAAATTTAAAGAAGTGTCGACAAATTTGTTTAATTAAAAAAAATAATTTTAAAAATAGTTCTAAATAAAATAAAACTAAAAACATTTTTATTAAGAGTATTAGCATATTTACGAAGCTTCCTAAAATGTTTTAATTAAAATAATTTTTGGTTAATTAAAATACTTGTTTTTTTTTTTTAATAAAATAAATTTTGTTTTAAAATTAAAATAATTTTTTTTTTAAATAAAAATGAGCTCAGTAAAATTAAAAGTAGTTCAAAATTTTTTTTTAAATTAAAATATTTTTTTTAATTAATAATAATTCATTGAATTAAAAATAGTTTTTTTCACATAAAAATAATGTTTTTAAATAACATATTGCTGATATAGCGACGTAATGTTTTTTTTTTCGATTCTATTATTAATCAAGTTATCGATAACTGCATATTTCGAAAGACAAGGGTTTTTTTTTTGCTAAAATTTTCAGTTATATGTTTTAATAAAAGAAATGCTTTCAATATCGTTATTCCTTTCTTGTCAAAGAAAAGTCCACCTTAATAGTTATCGATAATTCATTGCAATTTTGAAAAACAATTTAAATTAAAAATTATTTTGTTTTTTAACATCATAATCCACCTAAATATTATACTTATCGATAAATAATTGCAATTTTGAAAAACAATTTAAATTAAAAATTATTTTTTTTTTTAACATAATAAAAAAAATCTTAATTCTTATATTTTTTAAACCAATTTTTTTTATTTTAATATTAACTTGTATTATAAAAATATATATCGAAAAAAATTATATAGTACAGCGCGATTCTCGAAATGGCAAGATAATAAATTAAAACTTGCTGTGATTTGATATTTAATGTGAATTTTTTTAAAAATAAAATATAATCGCGTGATATTAAAAGTCAAAGATCATAAAAATCGGTTTTTTGCACGTTAAACTTATACTGTAGAACGCAGAATTCTGCATAAAATCGGTTTGCAACAATATCATCTACAGATAACCATTCTTCAGATAGAGTGCGAAATGCTTTATCGCGCAAATGTTGTAGACATGCGTCTAGTAAATTATTATCTATTTAGTCATTCATATCACTAATTTTAAGATAAATGAGTTGCGATAAATTTTAATGGTTGACTTTTTTACGAGCTTTCATTCCCAACAACCTACCTACTTGCTGAAATTTCTTTAGATTAAATAGCTTTAGAGATTGATCTATCATCAAGCTATTGAATACTCCAATATTCACAAATAAAGGGTATCTAAAATTCGACTTACTCAAAACTGTCATTTCGCCATTTTTTATTTTGTTTTTGTTTTGGTGCTTTCATTTTTGAGGTCCTGTCTGTTGTCGCTGCCAACGTGGAACATTAAAAAATATGTCGATTGCATTTGGCTGCAACTTCAACTGTTGATGCAACACACGCACACACACGTAGACACACACACGCATGCATCGAACAGCTGTGCAGACATTTAAGCAGCCTGTCGTCATCGTCATCGTATTCGTCGTCAGCGTCGTCATTTCCATTGTGCCTGAGCTTGGGTTGACTTGACTGGGCTGGGTCCGGGTCTGGTTCGGGTACTAATGTCACTGGGTTGGGGTATTTTGGACAGCAGACATTCAGTCAAGCCACTCTCTATGGTAGCTAGCTGGTTTTTACCAATGTCTGGCTGTCTGTCTATCTCTCAGTCTGAGGCACCGACTGACTGCCTGACTAACTGACTGAATGACTTGCCGACAACTTTTGTCTAGCTGTTAACTGTCTGGCATTGGTTTAACTGTCTGCCTAACTGTCTGCAGGTTTTTTTTCTTCTTCGCATTTCATTTTGTGGCGCTTGATCCGGGCGGAGGCGGTGGTTCCTCTATTCTCCGGGTTGTTGGTTCTTGGCGCATCGACAAGTTCTTGGCCTCTGAACATCATAAGTGGTTGCAGGTAGCAGTAGGTTAGACTGCTAAGCACACAAATCCAAAACAAATATAAAGACCAGACCCAGACTTGGCTAGACTTGAGTTACAGCAGACAATTCTATTCTATGCTCAACATGGAACAAACCATGCCAGACTAGAGCTATTGCCAAGTGTGGAACTATATCGGGATACATGCTAGCCAGGGAGAGCGAGAGTGAATAGTTTGGTACACACTGTAGTTGGGCTAAGTTTATTAGTTTAGTTACGGACTAGAACAGAGTTACCATGTTGCACTAATGTTGTTGCATGCAACAATAAGTTTTGTCTAGAGCTTTTTGCTGCTTAGGCTTGTTTATTGTGTGGGCTGCCATGGAAATTTTTGAAGATGGAAAAAGAGAGATTTTGAGATTTCAAGTTTTGCGAATTGATTTCTTAAAACAGGGTTGTCAGCTAACAAAAATGTGCGACAAAGTGTTCAAAATGCTCACTTGTTGGATTTGACGGTAACACTGTCGAGATTGGGTTTTTAAATTTAAGGATCTAAACAAGCCTTTTATGAAATTTTTTTACTTCTTAAAAAACTATAGCTAAATATTTGATTAAGCTTTTTCTGACTTTTGGGTGGAATTCGTCTAATATAATTTAGGGACTATACAAGAAATTCAGATTTTGTTTTTTTTTTTTTTAATTTTTTTCTTATATTTAAAATATTTTTTTAAGTCGTCGTTGCGTGCGTCAACATTTATATTGATATCTCTTGTGAACGCTAGATGGCGCAAGCAAGTCGCTAGTGTGCATACAAAATACTTTTGAAGTTAAGTCAAAGGAAACTATTTTTTGAATCTTCATATAAAGGTTGTTTTTTTTAACAATGTCCGCATTTCCAAAAGGGTTATCTCTGAAACCAGTTGTTACTTTTGACAAATTCAAATATCATTTTATTCAGTATGGACTAACAATTCATCATGGTAAGATTTACACCACAACAACGTCTTCAAATCTTCAAGATTTACAATCAAAAAATCAGTGTTCTGTTTTAAAAACTTATAGAGCTCTTCGTGCAATTTATGGACCGAATAATCGTCTATTCGTCGTGTTTTTGATCATGTACGAACTCATTTGACATTCCACGATGTCTGACCACCAATCAGAATAAGAACAGCACGGTCCGAAGCAAATATCGCTGTTGTCGAGGCCAGTGTAGAGGAAAATCCAAATTTATCGATTCACAATGTGTTACCGTCAATGGTGATCGATACAGAGCGATGATCAATGAATATTTGTTTTCAAATTTACGTGACATCGCTGTCGAAAAGTTCTGGTTTCAACAGGATGGCGCTACGTGCCATACGGCGACCGCAACTACTGACTAACGTTCCAACTCACATAGGCCCTGAATAGGCCCGTTGTGATACCGCTACAGTGGACCATTCACCGCTCTTCCCCACTCGAGAGGTCCCCTATATGAGATGAGTCCGCTATCCGGCGGCCTGGATGAACCTTAAGAGGCATTTTGGATTATGTTCGGAGAGCTGAGATAAATCATTAAGGAAGTGTGACTTTAGAAAGCGAAACCTTGTACTGCACAGTCCAGGGTAGTGACAGAAAAGGTGTTCTACTATCTCCAGCTCCTCCACATCGCCACAGCATCTACAGAAGTCATGATGGGAAGCATTTAGTCTGGATGCATGGATCCCCACCAGCCAATGTCCTGTGATAGCACGTCTGACGGTCGAGCACTGGGCTCTGTTCAGACAGCAAAGTTCCTTTTTTCTTTTCCTGCTTTATGTTGGCCAGGTTTGCCGTGAGATTCTACACGTGCTCCATGTTTGCTTCTACGTTTGGTTTGCAAAGAGAGCGAAGTAATTTCGTATTCTCAGCTTGCAGTTGGCCATACCCAGGCTCTCCTTGCTGATGCTGGTAGTTCCTTCTTTAGCCAGTTCATCCGCAATACAGTTGCCCTCGATATCCCTATGTCCTGGGACCCATATGAGGTGGATTGAAAACTGCTCAGCCATCTCCTCAAGAGACAAGTGGCAGTTATTCACTGACTTCATGCACGATGTCAATGATGCTAGGGACTTAATAGCCGCCTGGCTGTCCGAGTAGATACAGATGTTCTTATTCCGTACTCGTTGGTTTCTTATTGTTGTCAGAGCCTCCTGGATTGCAGTGACCTCTGCCTGAAAGACACTGCAGTGATCCGTAAGTCGGAAAGCTGTTCTTACGTTGAGTTCATCAACGTAGACGCCTCCATCTACACGGTCCTCCAGCTTGGAACCATCCGTGACCATCTATATTTTTTAACTTTCCTAACATTTTTATTACTAGCCTTTTAATTTATTATAGATCTCAAAATTTTATTAGATATTATTTTCGAGCATAAATTAGAAGTAAAACACCAAAATATGAAATATGCTCTAGTTTTATTTATTTTTTTTATGTTTAGATAGTCTATCTAGGAGATATATTACTGAAGAGAGCTCTACGTGAATTTCTTGATAACTCACATACCAGACAACAGCTGCATTATTTTTTTAAGTGCTACTAGCTTGGTAGCTTTAAAGGATAAAAGGAAATTTAGTTCTATAAAAAAAAAACACAAACTAAAGACTTGTTGTGCTGAAAGAGAGCGCTGAGAGAGGCAGAAAGCTGCTGGCATTCAACCTACTTATGCAACAAAAAGTTTTTCAATGCCAAACCAACTTGTGCGGCTTAATAATAGTGTTGGTAAATGAGTATAATAATGAAGTTGATGAAGCTAATAATGATGTGGAAGCTGTGCTTATGATTTAAATGTTGCAATTAAAAAAGAAAAGAAACTTAATGCAGCTTGGTGACGTCATTGTCGCAGAAAGTTGGCAAAAATTAAAATAATGTTAATAATTCAAATGTTGATTTAAAACGTGCAACATGTTGCAGCAAGTAGCGCCAACAACAATGCAAAACTTTCATATAGTTTGGCAAAACATTGCACACTACACATACACACACACACAGCTGTGAGCTCATATGCATGTGTATATATGTGTTTGAGCTTTGTGTTGCACTTAAAACTGTGTGCCACAAAGCGTTGGAAGGGGGTTGCATTGACTGCACAAGGGAGCTTGCAAGAGACGCCTTTGCTAGACAGTTGGCAGACTTTTTGAGACAGCCAGACAAAACTGCTGCAACTGACTTTGGCTTTGGTTTACCACTGGCTTTTGGTTTTTGTTTTTGGCTTTGCATTTGTTTGTTTTTGCTTTTAACTTTGGCTGTCATTGTTGTGTTTTGATTTGCTGACTTTGCAAGGGAAAATGTAATTAAAATAGTGAAAGTTTTATGGCGTAAATTTTTTGCGCCAAGAGTCGTATATACTTATTATATACTATATTATATGTACATATATGCTTTTATATAAGTCACTCTCTATGTTGACGCTGTGCAATTAACTATAGCCTACTTTTCTGCTGCTCTTATGCGCTAAACCAATTTTTTCAAATAAACCAAACATGTTCTACAAAGACGGCAAAGAAATATGAATTATATTTTTTTGGCGGGTTTTTAAAAAAAATATGGTCTGAGCTGTGTAGCCAAAAGTTTAAAGGGAGTTTGTATAAGTCGAAAATGTATGTAACATACAGAAAGAGACGTTGGAGACCCCTCAAAACTAGCTAAAGTATGATCGGGATGACTAGAGAATACGATATACTCATGTCCGTCTTTACGAACGCCCAGAACTTAGAGATGGTAAGAGCTAGAGCAATCAAACTTTAAAATTGGATTTATTTTGTGTGACTGAGTAGCTTAGACGAATTTAAAGTAAAATTCAGTTAAAAATAATTCTTCTGGAAAACATAAATGCTACGAGACCTCATAAGAGATTTCATTTTCTCGATCTGTCAGATAGATCTCGTTTCCATGAAATTAGATTGATTTTAATGAAACTCTATCAATACTCTTTACTTTGTATAAGTTAAAAAGTTTGCTTATTTTCTAAGAATCGATTGCATTTGTTAAATTACAAAAAAATAATTTTTTATTAAAACAAATACTTTAACCGGATGGAAGTGAGCTAAAAGCTGCGTAAAAATTTCCGATTCAATGCTAAACAAGTTGATGATTGACCCTGAAGCGGAAAAGTTCTTCTGAAATCTATTTTTTTTAATATATAGGTATGTGTACCGAAAAGGTATGCGTACTTTTTTTTTAAAGAATCAGGATTTTAAAAGACTTTTACGAAAGAAAGATTTCATATTGCCAGATTCTTCTCAATGATTTCCAGGCTTCATTTTTACTAATTTTAATAATATGTAACAATGTTATTGAGGAATGCTGCACTGCGAGCCGTAGGATCTATTGTGCTCCCTTCTTGCACTATAGCTCCTCAAGTAGCCCAATCTCAAAGACAAACTTTATTATTTGAGATGGGTCTAGTTGGGTGATATCATATATCGTTACTCTATATCCTTCTTCTGTCAAGCGCTTCACACTCTGCAAATATATTTATATTTATTCTTCTGCTTCTTCTTATGTCCTGTTACTCCTAATCTTAGTTAATTAAAAATTTAAAACAAAAAGACTTCAATTTTAAATAATTTTTTTTTTCATTTTTTTTTTAATATCTTTGCAGCATATTCTTCAAAATTCCAAATTTCAACAAAGAAGAAAGCGTGTAAAACTTAAAAAATCTACAAAATCTTGGCAGATTGCTAAACAACTAAACAATAACAACAACAATAATAAAAATAACGTCTACAACAAAAGCAACAACAACAACAGCATCCAAAACAAAAGCAACAACAAGGAGCTCTATAAAAATAAAAACACGCTACAATTCCGGCAGCGATCTCTGGCTACAAATACAATAAAAAGAAACAAGCATACAAACACAAATACATATATCTATATATATATATGCAATCAGCTCGACACACACACACACACACACGCATACACATACACTTGGCAAAATACTTGACAAAGTCTTAGCAACCAACTGGACCAATTAAATCTTAAATAAAAAACAAAACAAATTATAAAAATATTCAACAAAAAAACAAAACAATTTTTTTGGGCAACTCTCTTGAACAAAAACAAATATAATAAAATTTGAAATTCCATTTTGTGTACAATTTTCGGACAGCAAAAAAAAAAAAAAGTAAGTTAGTGTTTTAAAACGCAAAAGTTGCTTCATACCAAAACTAGTGAAAATCGACAAAAAGTAAAAAAAAGCAAGAGTTCAACTCTCAATTAAACCACTTCGAAAGCGACAAAGAGCCGCAACAGAGGCAAGCAAATCCTGCAACAGCAACAACAACTTCAAAAAAGAACAACAACCACAACAGCAACAACAACAACAACTAGAATCCAAGCTATTTAAGCCGCTA
Organism: Chymomyza costata; assembly: GCA_018150985.1. Classification (NCBI taxonomy): domain Eukaryota; kingdom Metazoa; phylum Arthropoda; class Insecta; order Diptera; family Drosophilidae; genus Chymomyza; species Chymomyza costata. The sequence continues at coordinate 7,746,364 of JAECWU010000255.1, read as the reverse complement.
CCAACCAAAACCCAAAACTAAATCCAACAAAAAACAAAACAACAAAAAAAAAAAAACAAACCCAAAACGACGACGGCCCCAAATCAATTAATAAAAAATTGAAACTTATGGATTGCTGGACGGGTAACGCCCGACTGGCGAGTGTTTTAGTTTAAGGTAAGTCGAATATTCATATTCATTTAGTTAAAAGACATTGCATTAAGCGTATAGATACAATATCACAAAGTAGACAACTATTTCTACAAAACGTTGTTAGCTGAAAATGAATATTCATACAAATCGTTTTTCACTAAAAATGAATATTCATTTTTTTTTTTTCAAGTTTTGAATTCTGTTTGAACTTTCTGCAGATAAGCATATCATGCGAACTTTTAACAACAAATAACTATCATCTCAGACAGCTAAGCAGTTCTTCTGCTGAGAAAATTGATTCAACTTTTAACTAGAACAAGAGATGATACACATTTGCAGCCCTGCTATTACATTCTAAGACTTACAAGGCATATCCTCGCGATATTTAATAACGTTGACCAGCATAGTGTTCTCATAGATGAGAAAATTATTCCAAATCTCGTAGGCCAAGTTCATCTCGGTTCCCTATCCTATTATCCAAAGAGATGACGAAAAACTAGAAATTACTATCTTCTCAGAGAGCCATACAGTCTTGTTCTGAGATGATAGAAATTTCTAACATCTACATATGTATATCAGTATATATTATTTAGGCGATCCAAAAGTATAAAGTGTATTGTTGAATTTATTAATCGAGATCGCAGTCCACAGAAGATTTCAATATATTTTTATATCATCTTGCAAGACTTCTATTAAAAAACTTCGTGCTCAGCTCGCTTTCTTTTAGCATCTTATAAGTACTACCGTAACTAAGCGTTTAGAACTTGTTGATGATCAGTTTGAATAACTGCTGCAGTTTTAAAGTATAATACGTAATGTACTTTCAAGATTAAATGAAGCTGTTTTTATCAGCTGTCAAAGAATACAAGTTGATGAAGCAAACTTTCAAATCTTCATCTGAACTTCGATACCAATTTCAACTGTTCCCAATGACAGTATGAACTAATCGGTCAAGTTTTAAAGTTTACAAGTTAGTGGAAAATGTTATCTAATCTAATCTTCATCCGAATTTATGGTATATTTTAATCTCGATTATACTATAATATATGACCGAAATCGGAGTCCGTACTCCAGACTCGAAGCTATGTTTTATTTTTCTCATCATGTAAGCATTACAATTACCACTCTCTCTTTAAGAACTCTCTTAATAGCCATATCAAGACACCTTTTTGAAAAGCCCAACAAAGACTCCAGCTCATAGACAGCTGATATATTGGTTCAGCGGAACTGACTCACCGCTTTGACCTTCAGCCAGTTTTTCATAGCATTTCCGCTTGCGTGAGGCGGAAGCAGCACGATACAAGCACGACAGACAATATGAAAAGCTTGGTATCTCTTTTTAATAATAGCGATAACTAAATAAAAGATAACAAGCGCTTACGATTAAATTTTTTATCGGAATTTGCATTTTCCTGTAAAAGCCAATGCTATAAGCAATCCATAATTTTTTGCATATAGCTATAAATTGGTTAAGAATTATAGGGAAAGCAGGAAAAAATCTTCGAAAGAAATCGGGTTAACTGTGATCTCAGTGTCACAAAAGATTATGAAACTTTTTTAGATTTTGTAGGATATCCCATTTGGTATTAGTTTTTTATATGAAGTTTTGTCATTCCGTGCGAAATTTTTTTTCTGCGTATGGGCCTTTACTTGGAAAAAATATTCCGATCTAACACTACGAACAATTATGCCTAGAAACTTAAATAAATGAAGAAAAACGTCACGAAAAAGTGGATGCAGATATTAAAACAAAACAGTGTTGTCTTTTAATATTAAAAATGCTTAACGTTACATGGCGCTACTACTTCACTAGGTGATGTGGTTACATCTGAAATAATATGCAATAATTTCCATATCGAAATTTTCGAACTGCGTATGGGCCTTAAGAAAGTAAGAAGGAAAACTCTTGCCGTAATTTTGAAACAGTTTTCGCTTATACCATTATTTCATTTAATAAGTACAACTAATTTATTTAGTAGCTTAGAAGCTTAATTAAGTAGTAAATAATAAGTCGAGCGACCTCTCGACTCTAATTATCTAGACGTAGTGTAAGGTGGGGCAAATCCGACCTATCAATTGGTTTTAGCTATAAAATGCTTATTTCAATTCGTATGAACTCGTTCCATATACCAAATTAAAGCTTTGCCGCAACTTTCTAGACCTACTGATTTCTGCTGACCATTATTAATTTTTGACATATGAACGTTTTTCAAAAAAATCAATTTTTGTAGTTTTCAAAAATGGTGGGGTAAACCCGACCCCCTTTTTTTTTGCCTGATTTGAATATGATCCAAATATAAGGGTTTTTCGATTATAAATCAAAAGAGCTTGCTATTGTCTTACAAAACTAAATGTATTTATTTAAAAATATCGTAATGTTTACAACATAAAAATCGAAATGAAAGTCAATACAGGCTGATTAGATTGAAAAGCTAAGTGACTAATCAGAGTTATTTAATTTGCTGTCCAAATGGCTTGCTGGCGTTTTTTTTGGTTCGAGCTGAACGTCTGGTTGGCCTCTTAACATTTAAAGGTCGGATTTGCCCCACTGTGTTATTTTTCATGAAAACGCGCATAGAAAATATTATACGAAATTTCCAGCCAATGCTAAGCAAGCACTATATAGGACTTTATTGTATCTAAGCCACTTACCGTTTTTTTTTTTGATCGCTTCAATTCACAAGATAAAATGTGTAATCAAATATTCACAAAAATGAAATTGAAAATCGTAAAATTTTACTTCTTGTCGTTTGAGCACCTAAATGCAGACTGACAGACAACTGTCATGCTACCAGTTTGCTTATTTTTAATGCTCTACACAACAACACTAATATAAGCTAGCTCAGTACTGCCGTTTTTGAGAAACAGTGGTAGGTCGGGTTTGCCCCACCTTACCCTACTACTTGTACAAATTTTCTAAACTAAACTCTAAGTTCATCATGATGTACCTCCCTTAGTCATAGGGTTACAGTGTCGTAAACACACTAAATATGACGACTAAAGAGCCAAACGGGCAGCTGTCAATCAAAAGATTTTTATTTTATTTGCATTTTTTTTCTTCTCTTGTTTTTTTTTTTGTTTTATTTTAAAAGGCAAATTGCCGACGCAGCCATGAATATGACTCGGCGTTCGACCATGTGTTGTAGTATAAGATCTATGTCTGTGTATTTGCTAATTTTGGAAACTGCAATTAACGCACGCAAGCACTCACTCACACAGACTTACAAACACTTATTCACACACACAGACACACATACACTGGCTAATTAAAGTGATTTCGTAACTGCAAAAAATTTCAATTAAAACAAACCTTCGGCAAGGCAAAGCTTTGGACTTGATCAAGCGCCATAATGGCTGCCCGACAGCTAAAACTTCCCCTCTCGTCGCCGCTGTCCAACAAGTAGCAGCTGCCGCTGACATAGTCACACAGATACACACACAAACACACACAGATACAAATACATAAATGCGTTCTTTACATTCACTTCCATTGTCAAACAAGAGCAGAGCATTTGCCTCTGGTCCGGCCTCTCTCACTCTCTCGCTCTCTCTCTGCCTGCCTATGTTTCTCTTTGCAATATGTCGTCGCATTTACTTCCGCCGAACAGCGTCAGATTGTACACTTGAAAAAAAAATCAACACACTTTGTGAAATTCATTTAGTTATGGGTACAGTAAAACCTAGCCAATTCGTTTCATAAATTCCATTCCATGTACACATTTTTATTTCATTAATGATAAACGCATTTATTGCATATAAACTAATTCAGAGTTGTTTCGACTATAAACATATTCGAAATAAAAACATTCGCTTTATTAATAAGTTTTCGCAGCATATGCTTAATGAATGTTTCTTTCCATTTCGTTTCAACTTGCAGTGATTTCAAATCTTCTAACTGAATAATCGAATAGCTAGAGAAACAAAATGTTACTCAAAATTTTAAAGATGAATTTATTTTGAAAGTCGAAAAATTTAAGCCTATATTCAAATCGGTTTTTAATTTTTAAGTGTGCATTTTTGAGCGAGCATGAACTAGTCAAGTTCAAAGCGTAACAACTGTACTGGATCTATAGACCTTATTGTATTCCATTGCGTTTTGACATGATGATGATCAGACAGTGAGAGAGAGAGAGGCAGGGAGATAGAAAGAGAGAGAGACCCAGAGACCCAGTCGATTCAGCCAACGCTCACTTTGGCCTTGGCCTTGAATTTGCAAAATGCGAAAATACAAAAATAAACAACAACAAAATGTACATCTATATACATAGACATACATATGTAGTATATAAAAATAAAAAAATAAAAATCGCAATGCGTTTTTGTTTTATTTCAATTCACATTCAGTTGAGTTTGTTGGTTCACATTTTATATACTAAGTATATATGTATGTGCCCAGCCAGCTACCATGTTGATCTATGTATCTGTATCTGCAGCTGTATTTGTATTTGTATCTATATCTGTAAGTGAGCTGCCTTTAGTGCGTTTGCTCATTAATAAAACGTTAGTTGAAAATGCAAGCTTCGCATAATTGACTTCTAATTAACGAAGATTTAATATAATATCAGTTACCAAAAAAGATAAAGTTTTTGTTGTAAGCAACGATACTTTGGCTACGCCATAAAATGTTAGTTTTAATTAATGAAGTTTAAATATAAACAACAGAAAAAAATAACTAACATTTTGTTTTACAAGAACAAGTTTATTTTCGTCCTTGAAGTATAAGTTACTTTTGAGTTATTTTTAAGCAAAATCTATTTTTTTTTAAGACTACAATCTTCTAGGTTGTTAAAAAAAACCCAAATTTAAAACAATCTAAAACAAAAATTCTTATAGCAATTAAAAATACAAATTCTTAATTTAAGAAAACAAATTATCAAACTTTAGAAAAGATAAAAAATGCTTAAAATAAGAACAAAAAAATTTTACAACAAACAAACATTCTCAAATTAAGATTAAAAGTCTTGAACGAAGAAAGAACATTTTTTAATTTGCAATAAAAATTCATAAGCTCATGTTTTAGCATATGAAAATTTCAAACCTAAGACAAAAAAGAAATCTATACAAATTATAAAAAAAAAAAATAAAATACTAAATTAAAAAAAAAATAAGACCAAAAATTTTTATTTTCAAAAAACAGGCTTGAAATAAAATACAAATTCTTGACTTAGGAAAACTAATTTTTAAACTTTAAAAAAGCGCCAAAAATTCTTAAATTAAGAATTTTAGCATAATAAAACTTTTTTTTTTAAATTTAAGACAGAAATTAAAATTATTTGAATTTACCAAATAATCTTAAAGGATCTATCTGTATAAGCTACCAAAGCATGTCCTCAAAGATTTAAATAAAATTTTGGCAAAATTTCCAACGCATTATGGCTTAATTTAAAAAAAAAAACATTTTTTACTTTTTATTTGATTATGACTAAACTACTGAATATTTTTGAAACAAATATTTTTAGGGCTCTCTAAAAATATGTTTTCATTGTTTTTAAGCAACATATTTTCTTAAAAATAAATATATGAAATTTTTATTTAAAAAAAAAAATATATTTTTTACTTTTTATTTAATTATGACTAAACTACTGAATATTTTTGAAACAAATCTTTTTAGTGCTCTCTAAAAACAATGTTTTCTTTTTTTTTAAATCAACATATTTTCTTAAAAATAAATATATGACATTTTTTTTTTTTCAAGCAGATCTGAAATATATTAAAATTAAACTAAAAATTCTTAAATTATTTTATACTATATTATATTATATTATATTATATTATATTATTGTTATTATTATTATATTATTTTATAATTAATTTGTTTAAAAACATTTTTTTAAGTTATTTATTTAAATTATATATAAATTAAGATTTTTATTTCTTTCATTAAGAGCAAAATTTCTTAAAATTATTTTTTTTAATGATAATAAATTTGTTTAAAAACATTTTTTTAAGTTATTTAATTTAAATTGTATATGAATTAAGATTTTTTATTTCTTTCAATAAGAGCAAAATTTCTTAAAATATTTTTTTTAATGCTAATAAATTTGTTGAAAAAAATTACTTAAGTTATTTACTTTATAATCTATAACTTAGACAAAAAATAAATGCATTGAAAATAATAGTTTTAATAATTATTTTAAAAAATAAAAAAAAAGTAATAAATAAAATTTTTATATTACATCTAAAAGCATTTTATTTTTTTTTAATTTCGAAAAAGACATATTTATTTTTTAAAAGCTTCATAACTTTAATATATTTGAATATCTTTAAATAAGATTGTTGAAAGTCTAGAAAAAATACTTTGCTTACAAATTTATATTTTTTCGGCCTATTTTAATCTATATGTATTTATTTTTTTCATATTTTAGTAATTTTATTTTTACTATTTATCCTCGCATAAAAATTTATTTTTGTATTAATAAAACTTTACAAGAATTTTGCAAGTTATATTCATGTTCACTAAAAAATGACAAAAACAGTTTGTAGACTCAATTGAGCGTTTCTTTTACTTTTTGTAGACACCAAAGACTTGATGTGAACAATAAAATAATATTATTTTAAAAAGCGCGTCAAAATCGGATGAAAACTGTAGAAACTGATGGAGATGATGGCATAAGAAAAGACACAGGTGACAGCATAGTGCATGTTCAGTATTTTAGGTTGAAAGATAATGGAATTCGGGGAATCTCAAAATCGAATAACAACTGTGGAAGCTATTAAGGCTATTGGAAAAAGTTTTTTATCGAGATGATCGTAGAAGAAGAGACACTGAAAAAATTTCTGTCTGAAAAATGTTATTCTATCTTTTATTGATGACATATAGTGTTAGTATGTACATAGTCTTAAAGCTTTAAGATAACAGAAGACAGGGTACCTGAATTAAAAGAATTGAAACTAGAAACTATGAAGGCTAAAAAGTATAAGAATTGTGATCGAGATGATGAAAGAAGACCCAATATTTAATAGTTAACAAAATACGCGGAATATGAACTATAGGGATGAAAACTGTAGAAACTATGAAGGCTAAAGAGTATAAGAATTGTTTTCGACATGATCAAAGAAGACACAATGTTTGACAGATACGAGAAGACGAGCAATCTGAGTTAAAAGAAACTAACAAGGCTTAAAGTTATAAGAATTGTGATCGATATGACTAAAGAAGACACAATGTTTGACAAAGAGAAGACGAGCAATCTGAATTAAAAGAATGAAAACTGTAGAGTCCATCAAGACTAAAGAGTATAAGAATTGTGATCGAGATGACTAAAGAAGACACAATGTTTGACAAAGAGAAGACGAGCAATCGGAATTAAAAGAATGAAAACTGTAGAGTCCATCAAGACTAAAGAGTATAAGAATTGTGATCGAGATTATCAAAGAAGACACAATGTTTCAAAGATAACAGAAGACGAGGTACCTGAATTAAAAGAATGAAAACTGTAGAAACCATCAAGGCTAAAGAGTATAAGAATTCTGATCGAGATGATCCAACAAGACACAATGTTCGAAAGAAGACGAGCAATCTGAATTAAAAGAATGAAAACTGTAGAAACCATTAAGGCTAAAGACTATAAGAATTTTGATCGAGATAATCAAAGAACACATAATGTTTGGCAGATAATAGAAGACGAGCAATCTGAATTAAAAGAAAAAAAACTGTAGAACCATCAAATCTAAAGAGTATAAGAATTGTGATCGAGATGTTAAAAGCAGACACAATGCTTAAAAGATAACAGAAGAAGAGAAATCTCAATGATATGGATAAAAACTGTAGAAACTAAAGGGTGTGCTCACAGTAGACACACTGAAATTTCTGTGTGAGAATATTCTAACCTCGTGCTATTTCTATTAACGTTCTTTAGATCTAAAGATAAGAGATAACGAGAAATCTCAATTAAACCATTAAAAAATATACAAACGTTATTCTATTGATTGAAAAACAAAGTTAATGTTGCAAATTGCAGACGACGCTGCAACTTTGTGACATTCAAAGCAATCCAACGGTTTGCCACATTGTGCGAATGAACACAACAACAACAACAACAACTAAGCACGGTTGTTGTAGCTTTCGTATAGAGTTAAGAGTGTCCAAAGACGATGACAGCATTGCCGCCGCCTTACGTAATTATGTGCAATTTATGCGCAGCGTGACAAATCAATTTTGTTCATTTGAAGAGCGTCTTTCTGAAGTTGTTGTTGTTATTGTGGTAAACAGTAGATGTGCAGCGGGTCCAAGGGAGTCTCTCTATGGGAACAACAAAACGGGCAATGGAACCAACTCCATGAAGTTTCGCACGCTCGCAACGCTAATGCCGTTATCATCAACGTCTTCGTCGTCGTCGTTGTCGGCGTCGTCGTCATACACATGTGACATTTAATGGCACAGATGACGTTGCCAGACTGTCAAATATCGAGAAAAAAACAAAACCAACAACAAAAAACAGTAAAAGTTTTAAGTACATAGTTGGACTGTACGAAAAAGTCTATTGAAAGCTATAAGCAAATAAAGTACTATGTAGTTTTAATGAAGTGTTTTTTTTTTCTATGAAAGAAGAATTGTTGGAAGCATGTGAACTTTGTAGAATCGCTATCTCGTTTTAGAATTCCAAAATTCAATGTCTCTTTTTGTCACTCTTATTGAATGTTAGTAACTAATAAGCTTTAAAGATTTCTTTCAAATATTTCTTCCAAGATCTCAAGCCCTACAGTATTACTAGATTCTACAGATTAAAACTGGTTGTTGTTTGCATTCGCTGCGATATCTGAAGATTAGCATATCTGTAGAGCAAGATGATATCATTGCGATATTTTTAGATAGACTCGTATCCGTAAAGTTTTGATTAAGGCTCTACAGAGTTGGTTCCATATTAAAATTAAAGAAAGATGAAGATGTCTTTGCGATAGCTTAAGATGAATTTTTATCTGTAGAATTTGTATAAAGACTCCATGGACTTGGTTTCATATTAATATTAAAGCAAGATGTTGATCTAAAGATTGACATATAGTTTATTTATTTATTTTTACACTGTATGCTTAAAGTTTAAAACTAAAGCTACAGAGAGGAGGACAGCCATAAGGTTTTCGGCTGTTGACATATAGATTCTTCGGACTTTGTTCCATATAAAAAAAAAATAATAATAATGATTAAAATACAGATGATGTTTTTACGATATCTAAATATTGACTTGTATCTGTAAAGTTTAGATTAAGACGCTACGGTCTTGGCTCAATATTAAAAAAAATTAAAGAAAGTTGTTGTATTTGCGAAATCTGAAGATATACATATGATTGTAGCTTTAAGGCTTACATATAGACTCTTCGGTACATTAAGATTCTATGGAGTTGGTTCCATATAAAAATTTAAGTGAGATGAAGATATCTTTGCGTTACCTGAAGATTTACATATGATTGTAGCTATAGAATTAACATATACATAGCTTCTACGAACTTAATTCCATATAGAGACTAAAGAAAGCTGATGTTTTTGCGATATCTGAAGTTAGACTTGAGCTTGCACATACCTTCTCCTGGCGTGGTTCCGAATAAAAAATTAAGGAAGATGATGTCTTTGCGATATCTGTCGATTGACATTTTTAGCTTCTCCGTTTGAACTGTGCGTTTATAGCCATTTTTTTTGTCAGATCAAACAGTTGTTCTTTGAAGTTGGTTTCTGATTAAGCTTAAAGAAAGATGATGTCTTTGTCTTCTGAAGATTAACATATGATTGTAGCTGTAGAATCTACATATACATAGCGTCTACAAACTTAGTTCCATATTAAGATTATAGAAAGATGATGTCTTTGCGATATCTGAAATTAGACCTGAGCCTGCACTTACCTTCTACTGGCGTGTTTCCGAATTAAAATAAATGGAAGATGATGTGTTTATGATATTTGAAGAATGATAAAGAATGATTCTACCTGTAAAGTTTAGACATGGATTCTACGAACTTGACTAAAGTAAGATGATATCTTTGCGATGTCTGTAGATTGCCATTTTCAGCCTCTACGTTTGGACTGCGCGTTTATAGCCCTTTTTTCAGTCAGTTCAAACAGTTGTTCTTTGAAGTTCGTTTCTGATTAAGCTTAAAAAAAGATAATTTCTTTGTCTTCTAAAGATTAACATATGATTGTAGCTGTAGAATCTACATATACATAGCATCTACGGACTTAGTTCCATATTAAGAATATAGGAAGATGATGTCTTTGCGATATCTGAAATTAGACTTGCGCTTGCACATACCTTCTCCTGGCGTGGTTCCGAATTAAAATAAAAGAAAGATGATGTGTTTATGATTTTTGAAGATAGACAAATGATTCTACCTGTAGAGTTTAAACATGGATTCTACGGACTTGACTAAAGTAAGATGATATCTTTGCGATGTCTGTAGATTGCCATTTTCAGCCTCTCCTTTAGGACTGCGCGTTTATAGCCCTTTTTTCAGTCAGATCAAACATTTGTTCTTTGAAGTTGGTTTCTGATTAAGTTTAAAGAAAGATGATGTCATTGTCTACTGAAGACTGACATATGCTTCTACTTGCAGAGTTTACATATAGATTCTACGGACTTGGCTACATATTAAGATTAAAGATGTATGATGTCTTTGCGATATTTGTGAGTTGACATTTGTAGCCCTTTTGCTTTGGAAAGTTAGATCAAAAAGTTGTATATACTATAGAGATTATACAATTTTGATTACTGTATTCAAGATAAAAAGTTTTTGCTTCTAGCTTACACTGCTTAGATAGTAAGAACATTTATCACAAAAAAGTAAGTAAACTCTACTTACTAAGCTTTCTTAAAGTTTCAACTTAACTTTATTTACTGAACCAAGTCGAGCTGCAATTGCGAGCGTTGAATTTTCGCAAAATTTAAGTGAAAATGAAACGATACTGCATTTGAGCCCTTTATCAACCTCTTCGCTTACTTTGTTGACTTGGGTTTAAGAATTCGATTCTTTTCATAATCAAGTATATTATCAGCTGCAACGAAAGTATTCAACATTCACTTTATCAAGCACAAACGTGTCTGTGTGTGTGTGTGTGAGTACACAGATACAAATGTATCTGAAACCGTTTTTATTTCGAGCATATAAAAAAAAAGGTTTGCAATCTAAAGTCTTTGGCCATATGCGGCACGTCTCAGCTGAGTATCCAAGTATCGGAGTAACCAAGAGGCAGCAACAACGCCAACATAAATTTTATATAATTGCCGCTAATCATTTGGCGTGTGAGCTGCGTGCTCATGTTATGAAAGTGGCGCCACTGCTGAACAGTGTGTGTGTGGGGGAGGCGTCCAAGGGGGATGCACTGGGTGCGGTACTGGAAGTGATAGGCGTGCCGGCAATTGTTGTTGTTGCTGTTGCTGCTGCTGTGTAACTTTTAAGCATTGAATGCTCAACTGAGCACGCGTTTTCGATTAAAAATAAGTGAAGCAACAACAACAAATGCAACATTGCATAAAATGCATGCAACAACAACAACAATGGCTTAAGTAACGGTAATAGCGCGTAAGTTGCGATATTGAAAGCCAATTGCCGAATGAAACACGCACAGTTTATTGTACTATACTTTTTTACATAAAGCATATACATATAAATAAGTACATAGTACATATATGTTACAGCACTAATGCATCTGGGTGCACACGCAGCGTATGCGTAATATGCGTTTTTTACGTTTTACGGAAGCACTCACTCACTGAACATTCACTCAAAGGTTTGCCAAAGCTACACTGAGAGAAATTTGCAGTAAAGCAGCTCAGGCTTACACTGAGAGAAAAAGTAGCTTAGAAATTGGAAAACCAACAGAGAGAAAAATGCATAAGACAGGCTTGCTGTTAGTACGCAGAGAGAAAAAATGTAGCTTAGAAACTGAGCGTTATAGAGAGGTTAGCAACTGAGATTTACACTGAGCGAAAAATTTAGCTTAGAAATTAAGATTTGCCAATATTACATAGAGAGAAAAATTCAGCTAAAAAACTAAGTTTGGTCATTATTACACAGTGAGAAAAATGCTGGTTAGAATTTAAGTACTACCAGTGTCACACAGAGGGAAAGTAGGGCGCGGTTATGGGACCCCCCGATGAGGAACAAATTATTCTAATTAGTATTGTCATTATAATTGTTAAGCAATAAATTTTTTGCTGAAGCGGGTAGAAGCTTATTCTTTCTCAAGATAAATAATGTAGTTTTTATTTAATATTCAAGCAAAAAATTTATTGCCCAACAATTATAAAAAAAAATATTTATATAAATAATAAAATAAAAATGTACATATACGAAAAAAAATGGGAATAAAAAAATTAATAATTATAAAGAAAATTTTTATTAGAATAATGAAATAAAAATGTATATATACAAAATGGAATTAAAAAAAAAAATCAAATATTTACTAAATTGTAAAAACAAAATAAATTTCAACTAAGAATGAAATCTGAAACTTCTTTAATCACAATTGCTTGTAAACTACTTGATACTAGGATACACAGTGAGAAAAACTCAGTTCAGCAATTTTGGTAGTCTACACTGAGAAAAAAAAGCAGCTTAGAAATTCTTTCTTACACAGACAAAACAATGTAGGTTCAAAATGCTGGCCAGTGTTACGCAAGGCCAAAAAAAGCAGCCCAAGAATTGAGTTTTACACTGAGAGAAAAAAGAGAGCTTTTTAAAGCGTCTTATATAGAAATTGCTATAGGACACCAAAACTTATGTTAAAAGTTTATAACAATTCGTTTTTAAATACATTAAATTATTCATAATAAACATTTTAAATGCGATGCCTTATTTATTTTTAATTATCTGCTGTTTTTTAGCAGCACTATTCAGTTTATTAAAAGTATAATTTCCTTATATTTAAAATATATAATTGCTGCTACTAAATTTCACTTTTTTTTTTATTATGTGTTAAGGCCCACACGCAGCATGCAAAAATTCCTCACGAAATGTCAAAACTTCATATAAAAAAAAATATCCCAAAAAAGGGAATTTTTTTTTATATTCCCTTTTTTGGGATATTTTTTTTTATATGAAGTTTTGACATTTCGTGCGAATTTTTTGCATGCTGCGTATGGGTAGTCTTAAAAAGTAGTGTATATATTTGTAATTTTTCAACTTCTTAGTTTAAATAGCTTGGGATTTTTAATATACTAAAAGGGTAAAGGAATTTTTATGCTGCAAAGGGATTTTGTTGAATGTGGCAGCCATTTTAAATATAAATATAGACATTTGTTTTATTTTACATTTTATATTATCTGTTATATTAAAACCTTTCATAGCCGTCACTGTACCATTAAATTTCCCTTGGCTAAGAAAAATATTTGTTCTACATCATAGTATAGAAAATTGCATGCCATGTAACATTTTATTTGTATTATCTCTAAATGTTCGACTAAGCAGAACTTTCTACAGCTTAACTGTGCAAAAATCGCTTATATACAAATATCCCAAGCAACAATGTATGCGTAAAAAATGTTGTACATATTTGCCATTTTTCAACTTCTTATTTTAAATAGCTTGGGATTTTTAATATACTAAAAGGGTAAAGCAATTTTTATGCTTCAAAGGGATTTTGTTGAATGTGGCAGCCATGTTAAATGTAAATATAGACATTTGTTTCATTTAACATTCTATATTATCTGTTATACTCAAATATTTCATAGGCATCACTGTACTGTTAAATTTCCCCAGGCTTAGAAAACCATTTTTTCCACATCGTAGTATAGAAAATTTTATGCCATGTAACATTTTATTTGTATTATCTCTAAATTTTTGACTAAGCAGAACTTTCTACAGCTTAACTGTGCAAAAATCGCTTATATGCAAATATCCCAAGCAACAATGTATGCGTAAAAAATTTTGTATTTGCCATTTTTCAGCTTCTTATTTTAAATAGCTTGGGATTTTTAATATACTAAAAAGGGTAAAGGAATTTTTATGCTGCAAAGGGATTTTGTTGAATATGGCAACCTTCTGTTTCAACTTCTTATGTTGAATGGCTTGGGATTTTAAAAAGAAGAAGGAATTTTTATGCTGAAATCGATTTTGATGACTGTGGCAGCCATGTGAAATATTAATAAAGACATCTCTTTCATTTTACATTTTATATTATCTGTTATATTAAGACATTTCATAGCCGTCACTGTACTATTAAATTTCCCTTGGCTTTGAAAAATATTTTTTCTACATCAAAGTATAGAAAATTTCATGCCATGTAACATTTTTTATAGTAATTATCTCAATAACTAAATAACAGCTTAGTTGTGCAAAAATCGCTTATATGCAAATATCCCAAGCTACAATGTATGCGACATTCTTAACTTGCGTATTTCCTAAAAAGAGACAAACATATAAATTTTTTATTTAAATAATGCTCAAGTTTTATTGATAAACGCAAAAAGATATATGTTAATAAAATCTAAATAATAATAAAATAAAAATGTTTCTTACTGCGACAAGCGCAATGCGTTTTGACTATAAGCGCTTGCCGTCGGCATAAATGCCGCACTCAAATGTAAACCTAGCCCTCTATTAGTTCTACGAAATTGCGACCACAGCCGGAACCAGAACCAGAACCAGAACCCCTCAAGTAGAGTAGAAGTCTGGCATATGGAAAAGTTGTACTCAACTCACTTGCATATTATGCGAAAAACTTCAAGGTTGTGTCGCTGAAAAATGCACAAAATGCACGAGGTGACCCCACGCCCACCAACCAAATTGCGCCACAACTTTTGCAGGGCGAGCGTAAGGGTGAGAGCGAATAGGAGAGTTGACAGATTGCGGCTTGTGGGTGAGGAATGTCAAGGGACGCTGAGATTTAGAGCGCGTGCAAAACGCAAAAAGGAAGTGATTAATAAGCAAGTAAAAGCAAACAAAATAGGCAAAAAAAAAAAAAAAAAAGAGGCATACAAATTGTTGTTGGCTGGTGTGAGTTTTGCGGGGGGTTAGACTTTAAGAGACCGCAAAGAGTGCAGCAGAAATGCATGCAAAGAGAAAACAAGAGAGAGAGAGAGTGGGAGAAAGAGAGCGTGCTGCATGCAGCTAAGAGCATGAGCAAGAGCGAGAGAGGGGCTTGTGGTTGCGCATGTTTGCCCATGGTCACCCTAAATTGTGCGTGTGTGTGTGTGCGCGTTGTTTTGTTGTTGTTGCAAAAAACTACAAACTATAACGCAATTATTGCAGCCCTTCAGCGCCCCCCCCCCGCCAAACCGCTGCACCCGCTGTCACCATCACTACACACACACGTGTCGCACATTCAGTTCATTTGGCCTAGCTCTGTCTCCTACTGGCTCGCATGTTGGCGCTCTCTCTCTCTGGCATTGCCTTTTATAAGGCATTTTGTCTCGCTTACACATGCGTGCTTTTTGTTGTTGCTCTAATTGCATTTTGCGTGCGTCAATTATTGCGCATTTTAAGTTGCATTCTTGTTGCTTTGCTTACTACTCTTCACTTCCTCCGCATCTTCTACCGCCTCTTCTTCTTCTTCCTTGGCTTACATTGTAATTAACCAAGCACAACAACAACGGCGCGTACAAATCATAATAATAACAACAACAACGTTGTGGGCAACATTTGGCAGCAAACAAACTTTGTCCCTTGCTCAAGGCTGTTGTACCCTACTTGAAGTGCATTAGATATTGCAAATAGATACAATCAAAAAATGTTTTAAGATTTTTAATAGACTTTAAAATACAAATTTTGAAATAAATATATTTTTTTAGTTTCTAAGTTTTAAATAGTTTTTTTTTATTTTTTCAATATGAAGCGTTTATTGCGAGAAAGTAATTAACGTTCACAAATAAAAAATTTTTATTTTAAAATTTTTCGTTTATCAAGCGCAAGCGTTCTTAAAGTAATTCTTAGCATTCTCAAATAAAGTTTTGAAAGTAAAGTAAAAAACTCTCTTAAAATAAGCAGTTTACTCTCAATTGTACAAAAACCGCCTCTGGCGTTTTTTTTTTTTTTTTAAGTTTGATCTTGAAGCTCTTGAGTTTTTGCTCAGTGTACGTTCAACATGCAGTCGTTTATTGAATTGCCATGTCCATCTTTAAGTGTCTAGATATCGAAGACGAAATTTTATTATTCATCGTACTCAGATTAAGCTTCTTCAATTATGTTGATATCTGACAACGTCCCTCACAAGCAGAATACTTTATAGTGTTTGCATCCATCCAAATTTATCGCGTCTGATGCAGCCAAATAGTTCAGCTTTGAAGATCGGTTGATTTGCTGACTCTGTTTCTATAGGAAACTGTAGTAAGCTGAAGTCTCAAAGTTTCTATCAATATCAGACTATCTGATAGCTCTTATCATTTTTGAGATATGGCTGTTTATTCGGAAGATGTACAGACAAACGGAAAATGCCTATATGGACTTCTCAAGTCACACTGATTCTTGCTTAGTCAGCTTGGGTATCTTCGAGCAACTTTGACCAAATGGATTAATGTTGGTCTCTTGGAATTGATCTTCAATGCTCAAAGTGACTTGACATGTAAATGAGAGTTCAGGGTATGCCACTGTCGGCCATCGAACAGACAAAACTAAAATTTTCTTGCTACTGTTGTAAGTATTTTGCAGTGTAGTAATTATAATGGCAGCCCACGTTGCGTATGCGTGTTGTCGTTTGCTGCTTATTGAGAAGGAGCCATTTGTATGAGTTGGTCTGTGTGTGTTTGGTATATCTGTGTGTGTGTGTGTGTGTAATGCAGAGTATTTCAACTAATAGGCAAACTAATAGCAATTTTGACTGCAACAATAACAACAACCAACCCGTTGACATGCGACCAAAAGCTGACCCGCGTGTTTGACTCTGACTCTGACTACGATACTGATTCCGATTCCGACTTCGACAGCGACACTGCTGCGCTCTGCTCCTTGCTGGTCTAAGTTTGTGTTTATTCTGTTTTGGCCATTGGCAATTAGCATTTGGCTGACGAACTGACGGACTGGCAGCCCAGGTGCCAATGGCAATTTATCTGATCAGCAAGTCAGACAGCGAGTACAGTGGTCTCTGCCGCTCTGCACCGCGCTCTCACTTTTAGTGCCAACAATTGCCATCAAGAGCATGCAAACATTGTTGTTG
The DNA here is from genome assembly GCA_018150985.1 of Chymomyza costata. Classification (NCBI taxonomy): domain Eukaryota; kingdom Metazoa; phylum Arthropoda; class Insecta; order Diptera; family Drosophilidae; genus Chymomyza; species Chymomyza costata. Next base: position 7,729,157 of record JAECWU010000255.1, on the reverse strand, counting down.
CAGTTGTAGTTGTTGCTTTTGGCTGCATTCAATCAATGAAGGCGCATTGGACAGCTTGATGTTGAGAGACAAAAAAGTGTGACCAGAGCAGTGGAGGAGGTTACTGGAGTGAGGCCTGTAACGGGGCCAAACGGGGGTTTTACGTTTGCGTGTTTTGTCCGAAGCGGGCAACTTAATTTTTATGCGCGTGCGTGTGTGTGTGTGTGTGTGTGTGTGTGTGTGTATATGAGTGCAATTGTGAGTTAATTATAACCAAGGACCCATAAGATACAAACAAAGATACAAATGTATCTGCGAATATATCGCACTGGGTTTTTGTGTACATTTCCGCCGCAACTGTTTTATATACATGTGGTTTGTATATATGTGTGTGTGTGTGTGTGTGTTTAGAACAAGGTTAATTTAGTTATGCGACGCAATTGTTGTTGCTGTTGCTCTAATTACTTACATACATTTCATGACACGCACATAAATTTGTCGAATGACATTAATGCATGGTTAGCTAGATAAATAGTTACAGATACATGCGACTACTTTATGCTTCTTAAATTGCATTTTCCAGCTTTTGTCAACCAAACCAAACTACATTTAAATGTATCTATTAGCTACTATGTCTGTGTGTGGCCATACTTTCAAACCAGTTGACGCGCCCGAAATTTTAACGACACTCTTTAAGGTGACAAACATTTTTTGGACATGAGCATAAATATAAATTTTTTTTTTTTCTTGCTGTATTTTATAGCAAATTTTATTTGCATTTTATGTGACACACAGAAGAGCCTCAAATTTCACATGAATTCCGGTTCGGCAACTTTCTTGTGACGACTGCCCAAAATAAAATTAAATATATAACAATAACCATAGTAGAGTGCCAAACTATTGTACATGCTTGTATCTGTATATAAATATCTATGTACTAATGAGCCTTTTGGTGTTGCCACAAGCCAAAACTGTGGCAAAAAAGACATTAAAAAAATAGTAGCTGTCTTAAGTAGCTTAGCTTTGAAATTTTTTGGAAATTATTTTTTGGGTGTAAAAAAAAAGATGAGAGCCTTTAGGTTTGGCCAAACTTTCTAGCAGCGGCAAAAGCTGCACTTTTGTATCGTGCTTTTGATATGCGCTTCCAATAGCAGCTATGTAATATAACGCCGATATCGAAAAGATAAGATTCACTTGTTTTCCATCAAATAATAAGTTATCTTACTCTAGCTATTATCATCTCTGAGATACAGATGTTCAAACAGACAGAAATGTGCTCTATCAACTCTTTTTGTCACGCTGGTCATATTTCAAAAAACTTTTCGGCCAGCAAACCGATTCGTTTTATGAACTATCTCTTAATGTTTTTATTAAATTAAATTATTGTTAATTCTACCAATTACAAGTAAATAGACTGTGGTAGTGAGTAATCGCTTTTTTGAAGAAAGATGCACAGTTCCTAGTTTATGAAAGAAGCTGCCTTCGATGGAAAGTTACTTTGACGGTTTCATCTGTTGTAGAATCTCTTCACAAAAGAATTGAGACATTTGTTAATAACATCGCACAATCTATTACGTTGAAGGCATCATGGAAAGCTGAAAATAAGAAAAGGGTTTTCTTTGTGTCATCTAGCAGATGAATCAAAAGAATAAAAACCATTGACATGCAAGGCTCGAAGAAAAGGTGAAAATAAAACAATCTCTCTTTTAGTCGATTTAAATATTATCATCTCGTAGAAGCTTTTTCTACATTCAAGGAATAAAGAAAAGGTGAAAATAAGACAATCTTTTTCTTAATCGATTTCTATATTATCATCTGGTAGAATTTCTTTCTACAAGAAATACAATCATTGCATTTAAGTCTTTAGGGAAAGATGAAAATAAGTCAAGTTTCCTCTTAACTTAAACGATTTTATTTGCGTCATCTAAGTCTTCAGGGAAAGATGAAAAAAAGTCGAGTTTCCTCTTTACTTAACCGATTTTATTTGCGTCTTCTGGTAAAATCTCTTTCTGCAAGGATACAAATTTTGGGAAAAAGTTTATTAAAATCTTGTACATTCAAGGCTTCCAGGAAAGTTGAACATAAGCGATTTTAGTTGTGTCATCTGGTAGAATCTCTTTCTGCATGATAGGAAAATTTTGTCGATAACAATATACAATCTTTTGCATTCAAGGCTGCATGGGAAGGCTAAAGTAAGACAAACTTCTTATTTACCTTATTGATTGTATTTATGGCATCTGATCTCTGTACAAGAATGGAAAATTTTAGCAATGACATTGTACAATCTTTTACATTCATGTCTTCAAGGAAAAATTAAAATAAGACAAGCTACTTCTTAACCTTATCGATTTGATTTATGTCATCTGGCAGTGGTCATCTCGTTCCACAAGCATTGAAAATCTCAAAAAAAATATCTCACAATATTTTGAATTCAACTCTTTCGGGAAAGATGAAAGTAAGTCAAGCTTCTTCTACACATTTTACCGATTTAATTTTTATCATCTGGTTGAATTTCTTTCGACAAGCATTAACAAATTTTGGAAAGAATGTCTTACAATTTCTTGCATTCAAGTCTTTCGGGAAAGATGAAAATAAGTCAAGTTTCTTCTTCACTTCACCGATATTATTTTTGTCATCTGGTAGCATCTCTTCCCAAAAGAATTTGAAAATTTCTTGAAAAATATCTTAAAATCATAGAATCTCTTACCAAAAAAATTAAAAATTTCGGGAAAGATATCTCACAATCTTTTGCTTTCAAGTCCTCCGGGAAAGATGATAGTAAGTTTAGCTTCTTCTTCACTTTACCCATTTTATTTTTGTCATCTTGTAGAATCTCTTACCAAAAGAATTGAAAATTTGGTGAAAAATATCTAAAATCTTTTGCATTCATTTAAGTTTTCAAGGAAAGATGAAACTACGTCAAGCTTCTTTTTACTTTAATGATTTTATTTGTGTCATCTGGTAGCATCTTTTACCAAAAGAATTGAAAATTTGGTGAAAAATATCTTAAAATCTCTTGCATTCATTTAAGTCTTCAAGGAAAGATGAAACTACGTCAAGCTTCTTTTTTCTTTAATGATTTTATTTCTGTCATCTTGTAGAATCTTTTTTCAAAAGAATTGAAAATTTCGTGAAAAATATTTTAAAATCTTTTGCATTCTTTAAAGTCTTCAAGGAAAGATGAAACTACGTCAAGCTTCTTTTTACTTTAATGATTTTATTTGTGTTATCTGGTAGCATCTTTTACCAAAAGAATTGAAAATTTGGTGAAAAATATCGTAAAATCTTTTGCATTCTTTTAAGTCTTCAAGGAAAGATGAAACTACGTCAAGCTGCTTTTTACTTTAATGATTTTATTTGTATCATCTGGTAGAATCTCTTCTTGCTAATGGTCCCGATAAACGCCCCATCTTATTTCTCGATAACAACGGCGCAGAGTTGTCATCTTTGCAATTATAAAATACTTTACAATTTTTCTAAAAATTATCTTTTAACTAAATCGAACTAATTTTTTTTTAATGTCAATTTTTGGGCTGAGATTATTTAGTACGATAATAAAATGCATTATTTTGGCTAAATAGAACTCCAGCCAAATGTTTTACGAAGTCTAAAGCAAAGTCCTAAACAAAAAGAACTTCAAAAAGAAACCGAATGCAGTTTCTTCTTCTTAACAAGTTTTAAAGCTTAAAGAAATTTTAGCTAAAGCAAATCTTTTTTTGGGTCGAGTCATTCAAAAGCTACATAAAGTTTACATTTTTAAGTTTAAATTAAATATTTTATTGTTAAAAAATGCCTAAAGATGTTTAAACGAAAAACTAATATAGTATCTTAATTAAGAGCCAAATTTTGCAAAGCACTTAAGATACAAGCGCATAAGCTTTCATTTTGGCATTTTATTGTATGGAAATATGGCTTTATAAAATACTGCATAAATAATAGATGAAATTGTAGTGTTTATATAGAAGCAGGCGAATTTTGCATAGATATTGTTAGTATTAGCATAATTATTAAATATATGGAGAGCACAAAAATTTCTAAAAACTTTCAAGCAATATGTATCGGTTTTGGTGAGTCTTTTGAGCTGAATTGGGTTGGATTGGTCGTGCATTTCCAAAGATGCAAAGATGGGATCAAGGCTTTCCAATAACAATGCAAGCTAGAAAAGATTTTGGTTTTTGGTTCGAAGGGAAGACCATGCATGCTATTAGGAACAATAAATCAGAATGCAAGCTCGTCAGAATTCCAGCAACAACATATTTTTCGAGTCCAGATCACTGAATCCGAAACTAAGTTCCAAAGAACACCAGCTTATTCTTACATAAGTTCAAAAAAACAACATTTTCTTTTTCGAGTCCGGGCTTGGGTTCTAAAATAACCTCAAAAAACACCTATATAACATTTTTCACGAGTCCGACGGTATTTATTGTATTTTTGAGTTTTTTGAAACCGAAGCCAAGCGCAATAAAGCCCCAGCACGTGCAGGTTCTAACAGAATCTAAAAATTAACACACTTTATAGGGTATCTTGGGCTCATGTTAGAAAAAACGCGAAAATCAAGTTTTTTTTTGTGTGGTTGGGTTTTTTTTTAACCACTAGTCTCGGAAAAGAAAATATTTATTTCAAAACGATTTGGGAAAAACTAAAAATTTATATGCATCTAAGCTTTAAATTATACTATATATAAACTTTTTAACCTTAAAATTTGTATTCTAAATATTTCTGCTCAATTTTGCTACCGAAAGTGGCGTCTAGCTTTTAATAGGCGCGTTTATGTATGTCAGTAATCCATTTTGTAAGTTCCCAGCCAGAACTTAATGATATTTAGCTACTGCTTGACTGCAAATTAAATTAATGGTTAGAAAAATGGCCAAAGGCTGCTTTTTGGTATGATTAAATAGTTTTGGATGCCCCAGAAGTCTTTGCTAATAATCACTTATCAAAAGTTTAAAGAAACGTAGAACAAAAAATAGACAAAATCGTTTAAATGCAAAACGATCAAAATGTGGCTTATGGTCAACGACATACCAAAAAACAACAAAAACAAATCAAATTTTTGATACAGTCTGCTGCGACAGTCAAATACCCTATAAGGTTCTAATACTGAAAAAATCTAGTTTCGAATATTTCGATTTTTTCATGTACGCTGCTTTTTTGAACTCACTGTAAAGAATTTCTGTACAACACATTTTCTACATAATGCACCCATTTGATACCCTTTTGTGAATTTTTTTAAGCATAAAAAGTTCGACTGTACTTGTATAGTAATTCCATGGTAGGTTAGAGCGGCAGTAAGGACTTAGCTTCCCAACTCACTTAGGCCAAGAATAGGCCCGTTTTGATAACGATAATGGGAGTAAGTGATAAGGACATAGAATAGACAGGAAAAATAAGGTGAATAGGAAAAGTGGAAATTGCAGGACCATGCTTTACGTGGGATTCGAGCACACAATCTCTGGGATAATAGTTTTTAAAAAGGATGACTTATAAATGATCTTCACAAAAAGCGTCAGTTTTTCTGTCAGTTCACTTTTTCAAGAATTTCTGGTGTTGGTTGCAGAGTAATATATGTTCCTTTAACTCCTATTTGGAGCATAGGGCGTCTTGACGATTCGGTAGCAAGAAATGTTTCAGGTGGGTAGGTTGCTAGCCCTCCTACCCTAGCTTGGTGATAGAATCCCTATATGCACCTCCAAGCAGGTGTTTTGTCTGTTTTGGATTCGCGAGTGGTATTTTATTTCCCACTGACCCTGCATATTGCCGAGCCTTCCCCTATCCGCCACCTGGGGACGCGTCCGATGGAAGACAGACAACTCCACACGGAGTTATGCAGAGTTATGTTGATCCCAAATTGATCAACAGTTGTTAACTTGTCAGCATAATGGACATACATGGACTTGAAATACACCTAAGAAAAAAAAAAATAAACATTGAGACGCATTTCGTCAAATAATATAACATTGTACCAAAAGGACGTTTGAATATTTTGATTGAAATCACAATTTATTGACGTTTTCATTGATTCTTGAAAGACAAATTCGATAACGTACTCCATTCACTGTAAAGAAAGCTTCTTTCTCATGGTTGTCAATACACACTGTAGGTCACTTGTTCTGGATGCAATGGTATCCTGAAAACTTCATAAATGGCAAGGAGCCAGATTTTGTACGACTCAAAATTCACCAGACACTCATTTTTTAAAGAATTTCTACAACGTGTATTTGCCAAAAAAAAAAACCTTTTCCCAAATCAAGGAAATAGAGTAAAAAAATATTATCCATCTTAAAAAAAAGTAACTGCACCGGGTCCCTGAGAACACTTCGGACGCAGAGAGAATCGCCCCATTTGCGCCATCTCTCGACGGGCCTGTTAACACTTTCGAAAAAAACACCCTATACATTTACGTTCAGAAGCTGTGGCATGCCAAATTATCAACTCTTATAGCAGCTATGCGTTTTAAAAAAACGTACAAGCTTAAAAAACACCCTTGACATATATATTTTATTAAACCATTCAATTAATAACTTTTTATATCATAATTTGCTAAACATTAAGTTAATTTATTATAGTTTAAACATTATTTAATAAAGCTTGGCGTTAAAAAAAAAAATGTATATATACATATTTAGTTAAAGTTTTTTTTAAACAGTAGCTGCTTCAAAAATAAGCTGTAAACCACTATAAAATACACTATGCGTAGAGTGTATAAAAAAGCAATAAAAATAAAATAAAAATAATGCAAAAAAGACAAAAAAAAAAAAATAAATAAAATTCGCGAGTCTATTGAACTTTTGCTTACACGCTGCGTAACAACAACAAATTGAAATAAACTATAAGATACGGCAACAACAACAACGCACCGCGCCAAATAGTTTTCGCACAACAAACCAAAAACAACAACAACAAAAAAGAGAGCCAACGCAAAAAAGTTCATTGAACCCGCTCGACAAAAAGCCGCTAGTTGCTGCGTGCTGTTGTTGTTGCTGAAAGATCAACGACACGCACTAAAATTTAACAACAACAACAGGCAGCTAGCATAGGCTCGCTGACGCAGCCGACGTCAGCGTCAACGTCGACGATACGCACAAAAAGCCAACGAACTGCCGGCAGCAGCAACAACAAAAGCAATGTGTGCAAAAAGTGCGTGCGACGCCGGCAAACAAAAAGAGAGCGCAGCGGCCAAACACAAAGCAAAGCAAATGCCAAGCAACTGGCGCACGCACAATGAAGCGTGACGCGCGCGCGCTCTTTTGCGCTCACGCATGTTGCCAAAATTTTGTTGTGTTGCCAAATATTTTTTTTTTGTTGCGCTCTCTGGCGCTTTGCCTATTTTTGTTTCAAAGTCAAGTTGAAGAGCGCCTGCGTGTGTGTGTGTGTGTGTGTTCTTGATCTTTTGACTATTTGCGAATTCTCTTTGGCTGTCAGCGTTGCTGCCGCTGTTGCTGCCAGCGTTAGCGTCAGCTTCAGCTTTTATAAAAAAAAAAGTAGCTACAAGCTTACATATTATATACAAGCACTGATAATTACGCAATTTGCCATGTTTGGCAAACATATGGGCCACAAAAAAAAAAAAAAAAATGCTCTGCCTTTAATTTGCGCACTGACGACGTCTCCGCTGCTTGCCGTGGCCCCCTCTTCAGTTTTATCAGTTGAAACATTTTTAGTAAACGAGCAAAAGTCACACTTTGCATGTTTGCACTCCAACTTTTTTTTTTTTTTTTTGCTTTTTCATACAAATGTGTTTATTGTAGACACACACACACGCACACACATGGTACTCTTATCACAAAAAATGTGCAAACAATAAAAAAAAAATAAAACGCTCAAAAGCCTCAATATGACACGTACAAACTGCAAAACGCAGCCATTGCGTGACATTAGAAAAAATAAAACCAGCAAAAGTAATAATTGTAATAATAATAATAATAATAATAGAAAGAAAAATAATGGCTCAAATTGTTTGAGTGCATATGCATTGCTCAGTGAAGCTAAAAAGTATTTGGATCAGAGCTGGGCAAAAAGAGAGCGGCTTGGGCTATGGGCTGCCCAGCTCTGATTTGGATACACTAGACCATGGTAGAATTAACAAGGTATGCTATTCACTGCACTGAAACCTTATTTTTAGTCTGAGCGAAAAAGTGAGAGAGCGAAACCACCCCCATTGCTGTTGTTGTGCGTAGGCAAGCATATTAAAATTTTTTTTTTTGTGCTGCTGGTTGCAACTAGAGTGGCTTATTTTTTACCGCTGCACAAAATTACGGTAAATGCTGAAAAACTATGCGCGGAAACAACCTTTCTCGTGAAAAATATCAACGAAACTAAAATAAGGTTTGAGTTGCGAAAATTTTTCGGGAATAGCATACCTTGTTTATTCTACCATGCACTAGACAGCCCGATTGCCGCTCTGCTCTAAAACTGTCATGGCTACTGAAAACCAACCATACAAACCATCTTCATATGCAGCAGAGAGCGTAAGAGAGCGGCCAAAAAATGAGAGCGTATGAGGCTCAGCAGCCTTGAGAGCAGAGCTGGGCAGCCCGTAGCCCAAACGGGCATTTTTTGTTCGTGCATTTACGGCAGACCGCTCTCTTTTTGCCCAGCGCTGCTCAGTAGCCTTGAGGCTAAGAATTTTACAAGGTGTCGCAGAAAGCTGGTTCAATTTTGTATGACAGCTATACGAAATAGTGCACCAATTTTGATCAAACTTCACACAGTCACTACTTGCATATAGATATTACAAAAAAAAGTATTTTCCAATGTGGTCTCTCTTGCGCTTGGTTCGTGTGGGTATTATTTATAAAAATCGGATAGGTAGCAATCAATCGAACTGAAGCTTGCCATATATGCCTTATCAGCTGTTTAAAGCAAATTTAGAGCAGCAAGTCTGCGAATCGGTTGTAATAAATTCTATATATAGGCATAATTTTTTTTTATTTATCAGCTTAAGGATTTAAATTTTTAATGTAAGCGTTAAACACTAAAAAATCGAATCGTTGGACTTACAATAATGAGCATAAGACGATGCTTACTTTTTAAAATGCTTTTTATGCTAGTACTGTAACTCTTAAGCATATAATTTTATAATTTAAATTCATATATTAGAAAAAAAACAAATTGGATACTGCAACAAATTTAAAAAGTAAATAAAGTTTTTCTTTTGCGAGTCTTAAGCAGCTATTTGCGGCTTGATCTTTGTAATAATCTGCTTATTATTTGCGATTTAAAAGCTACAAAACTTGAAAGTACACAGTTCTTAGTTTCTTAATTAATAAATCGTAGCGTATAGTTATTTATTTAATTTTCAAACTACATTTGGCTGTAGCGTAGATCTTTCTCTTTTTTTTTTAATTGCTGCGTGTAGTTCGACAAATTATAAAAGATACGTGTCTTTCGCTTAGTTGACCGAGTAGTTAACTCTTGCAGATACATTCAGACAACTCGACATACTTTATCTTATAGATGTTTTTTGAATGATTTGTCATTTGCCATTTGTCAAAATTAACGCCCGCATGCAAAATGTTTGCACAAACCTTCAAAATGTCTGTTTGATGCGCAACAATCAATCAAAGTAGTAGTTGTTGTTGTTGTTGCAACATCATCTCATCATCTCCTCAGCTGACAACTGAGTTTTAGACAAGCTGCTCAGTTGCCAAACAACTTCCGCTTTTTTCAATTTTGAACAAAAGTTGCGTCTTAGAACGAGTTCCTGCAAGCTCACAAGACAGAATGGAAAATTGCATTCGCTTGAAAACTAATTGGAAGTTATATGGAAATTGCATTGCATTTAAGAAACGTCTATTTGCGAAAATAGTTTAGATCTAAAGTAAAAAATGTTACTACATTTTGTTTAGATCACTTTCAAGTACGCAGCTTTAGAATTACAAATGTACTTGCTTTGTTTGCTTGCAGATACTTGCCTTAGCCTAAGAAAAAGCAAAAGTATCTAACATAGCTAGTTTATCAATCGTTCTCAGCTACTATTACTAATGAAATAATTCAGATAACGAAATCTACAAACTATAGAATCTATCTAGCTTAACTCAACACAATTGGGTAGAAAAAAAAAAAATTCGCAAACAAAAAAAAATAAAAAATAAAAAATTCCTAAACGAATCCAAAAGCGAAACATATGCTGCCTGCTATCTGTTAGATTTCATAAGTAGGTCACACGCACACTCCTACACACGCACGCAGGCATACGCACTTAACGCTGACGTCGACGTCGGCGTCAACTTTGAATTGTACGCAAAAAAAAGTTGCGTATACGCAATGTGTGTCAAGGACAGATATGTGCGAATTTTTTTATTATGAAGTAGTTTTTGTTTGTTTTTTTTTTTTTTTTTTTTTTGGTTGACTCGACTTTATGATTTTCAATGTTTAATTTGCTGCGTGCGAACCTAAATTTAAACAGCGATAGCTAGCAACAATAGAAGCAACAACAACAACAGCAATAACAACAACAACAACAACTACGACGCACCTACTGAACTAATTTGCGCAAGCTGAGTGTGTGTGTGTGTGTGCGTAGATAGCATTGAATTTCAAAATGTTGATGAAGACCCGCTAGAAACTTTGGCAACAATATGCGCTCAGACGCCCCCGGTCGACCAAAAGGGTCAAAAGCAATATAAACAACGAGCAAAAATTTCTCTTTTTTTTTTTGTACAGCAGCAGCAGGAACAACAAAACAGCAGCAACTCGTCGTTGCTCTGCAATGTTTATATTATACCCTGTATCCGTAGTTTCGAGAGTACTGCAGTTTTATAAAATATTTGTAACAGAAAGTTGAAGGCGTGAGGTACTGATCCCAGACAGGCTGTATACCTAGAGACATTGATTTTTTCAAAAAGTTGCGCTTTAAACGTTATAGGTTGTTTTTTTTTTTAATATTTTGATAACTTGTAGTGTTTATAAGTATGTGCTAGAATTTAGCGGCTGATCTTTTTGGTAATAAAAGTCATTCAAAAAAATATGACACTTTATTTCTTGCCAAAATTCAAGTGTTCTTTATTTGAATAAATTTCCGTAAAACCTTAAAAGCTAGAGACATTAAATTGCATAGTTAGCTAATTTCATTAATTTTTCATAAGATATTCGTTATAAAGTTGGATTTTTATCTTATATTTTGATGGAAAGTTCGTTTTGCTAGCTATTTCTAGGATAACTTATATATACAAACTATATTGTGTAGTAAGGTGTAGTGCTGGAGAAAACATCGATGATCGAAGTTTAAAATCTCTATATATCGATGTTGGCCAACAGAGATGTTTCACCAGCACCTCTGCACTCATCAAAAGGGGGTGTTTAGTAGTGCTGGAGAAACATTTTTGTTGGCCAATATCGATATATAGAGATTTTAAACTTCGATACATCGATGCATCGATATAACATCGATGTTTTCTCCAGCACTAATAAGGTGTATTTAAAAAATTTAAACTTTATAAATTGTATTTTAAATTGCAAAAAAAAAAAATTCTCTAAAAAAATTTAAAAATAAAATAAATTTTTTTAATTGTTAAAAAAAAATTTTTTTTAAACTCAATAAATTTTTTAATTGTTAAAAAAATTTCTTAGCATTATTTTTTTACGTTTAAAATTTAATATTTTATTGAAAAAAATTTGTAGATACCTTTCTTTGTTAAGGAGATATGGCTTCTCATAGAAAAAAAATCCAATATTCAGTAATCGATAACTCGATAAATAATTGGTGTTTTGCAATAAAAATTTTGATGATTACTATTGGCTTGTAGCTGCATCAAACATGTCAAAATCATCTAAATCGAAGCAGAATATTCAAAAAGTGGCTCTCTTCACTTATTTTTGCAAAAATCTGACCTAAAAACCCTCCGTGGATCCGCCACGTAGCAAGACGTAGCAGATCCTACAATGTTATCGCCTATATGTTTAGAAACACAAAAAAAAGTTGATAAGTATATGTATTCTTGGGAATTATAAGAGCTAGGGTAGCCAAAAATAAGATTTTGCCTACGCCTGAAGTGACCCTCCGTCTGTTTGTACTTGAGATTTGCATTTCTTATTTATGTAAGCAGCTCAAGCAACGTTTTTCTTTCTTTTTTACAGCTTTTATTTCAAATAAAAAAAATCTTTGTATTAATAATATTTTTATTAATATACCAAACATCATCATAATCAGAACCATTTGTATTCAAAATAATCGTACTTCAGCTGGAAAGAGTAGACTAAGTTCGTCTAGCAGTCCAGACCAAGTTTTAGTTATATTCAAATTTAGTAGCGTAGAGTATCTCAAAGTCGCCTTGGATTTAATTATTGCTTAATTTTTTTTTTTTTTTTTTATACTAGCATGTTTCTACATTCTAAGCATATGCTCGTATGTGTGCCAAATTTCCAAATGGGTCGCACGCATGGCAATGGCAAATACGATTGTTGTTGTTGTTGCTCTCTTAGCTTTTGCGAATTTTTTATGTTGTTTGTCGTTGTTGTTGTTTGCCTGGGCATTTGCTGATCGCGGAAATGAAACAAAACGACGCCTAAGCGTCAATGTATGCGTTTGTATCTGCAGCTGTATGTGTGTGTGTCGCAGCACAATTCAGCCACATAAGTATATAAACACATACATATATGTATATATATATATATATATATATATATATATAGATACAGCAAACGCATTGCGTAATCATCGCGTTATATTAATGTTATTGTTGTTGTTGTTGTAGCTTGACAACAGAGCAGCGCTGGGCGCTAACTAACTAACTAACTATCTAACTAGCGTCTAGCTAGCTAATAGAGATGGCTAAGCTAGTTAGCATAGTATCTGCATACAAACATACGTATAAAGACATAGATACCTACGTGTATCTGTGTGCATAAAAGCAGTTAGAAGTCAAAGCAAAAGCTGCCGAAATGAGTCGCTTATTTACACACTTAACAAATGATGTTCATGATGATGATGACGATGATGAGCATGTTGATAATGACAATCAGCAGCTAGAGAGCGCAAAAAAATAAAAGATATACAAAAGCATATACAGTAGCTGCTCGCAAATTAGACAATCAGGGTATTCAGGCTTGCTATTGAGCCCTCTAGTTCTTGTAGGACTTATAGGAACTTATATATTGAGTTGAGAATATGAAAAATTAAGCACTTTTGCAACAAGTTAGTTGAGTTGAGCAGAAAATATTGCAAAATTTTTTTATGAGAAAAAAAAATAAACAAAGTGCAAATTTTTACAAAATTGGAGTGTTTTTCACATACTCAAACAAATAGGTCTTGCACATTTTGTTTTCAAAATTTGTTTAAATAAAGCAGTTAAAACTTTTTAGGGGCGTTAAAATTTAAATTTAGTTTTTAACAAAATCAGGCAAGAAGCAGCACAGGCTCAACAACTCAACTAACGATCAACTAACAAAAGGGACGTTCACGCTTTAGCCAGTTGAATTTTTGTGCAACTTTGCAACCTTGAATAACTCAAAAAACGTATGCTGCTGTTTAATAAGTTCTGAACGTGAGCTTAAATTCGCGGATTTCTTAGAGCAGGAGCTACTCGGTCCGCTTAAATTTAAAAATTTTTGTATTTAGTTTAATGAGATTAGTTTGTAAACATGTCATGATCGTTCTAAAAATTTATTATTATTTATTATTATTAAATTATATTATTATTATTATTTATTTAAAAAAAAAAACTCAGATCAAAAGCGTTTTTTCTACTAAATGAGAGTAAAATTCTTTGTTTTTTTGTTCACATAAATTACTCATTTGGGAATGCTTAGAACTATTCAAGAGAGTATTTTATTCTTAATTTATGAAAAATAAGAGCACATAAAATTCTTATAAAGCGAAAAAATTAGATTTTGAGCAAATGCGAACTTAAATGAAGATCGGTTTTTTTTTTCGGTCTAAAGAAATATTTTTGCGTCTTTTTATTTCTGGATGGTTCTATTCATTTTTAAGTTCGGTTGTGAAGCTTAAGTGTTATGGTTATAAGAGAAGAATCCTACTAAAAACAGCTTCATATCGAAGTTGTAATTTTTTTTTGTGTTCTCTCTAATGCATAGAGCTCTCTAGTTCAATCCACAGATATGCAAAATTCGGATCATTAGATTCAAACTTTTGTTTGTACTTTGTCTGCACAAGACTGTTCCCGTGAATACCCTTTTATCGCCATTTGCGAGTGTTTACTGTGCGTTTTTTTTTTAGTTGTCAGCTGTTTGGGCTTTGCCATTTTGGCGTCGTTCGTGCGTAAGCGGCTATAAATTTAGACACAGCTCGCACAAACACACAGATACTTACACAGATACACACACACACACGCACACACAGAGTCAAATGCCCACTTATATATGTGTATGGGTGTAGCTACTCGGCCGTCAGCAATTTGCAAAAATTTTGCACAAGAGCACACACACACACCTACAGACGCACAGATACACACGCACATATACGCACATAGCAATAGGCCAAAAAGCTTCTGCGCCGGCAACTTTGACGTCGACGCTGGCGTCGACAGTGACTTTTGCTTTTGCGTACAGTTTCTCATTGCTTCGCTTGTTGCGGCCAACGCGGAATTGAAATTTGTTGTATTTATTTATTTATTTGTATTTCTAAATTTTATTTTCTTTTTTTTCTGCTATTTTTTTATATTTTTTTTTGCAAAATTAGCTAAATAAATAAGCAGCAGGCAGGCTAAAGTTAAGGGCTCTCGACCAAAGATATACACTGTGTTTAGTTTCGTTGGAAAGTTATTTCCTGAATACAAAACTAAGCTTGAAGTTTGAGAGGGCATTGGGATTGGTTAAAGAGCAGATTTAGAATTGGTATGAAAGATGTTGGGAAGTGTGAGTTTTTTTTGTAGGATTTTAAGCGCTATACGTATTGGTATCAGAAACTATTGCATATCTTTAAAGTATACCGGAACGAAACTTATTTTTGATGCCTTGAATTTTTCACAATTTTCGATATTTAGTCAACTTTAACTTTGAAATTTAATTGTTGATGGTTTAGCTCCATCTTAATGTATTTGACAGATTTAAAAGAGAAAAGCAATATACCTTTATATTTGGAACTTATCTATGATTCCCTGTGCTAAGGTTTGCCATAATGGATCAATTTGTAGTCGCTAGTTAACATTCAATGCTGAAAAGATTTTTCAAAATTGGCTCTTGACGTGGCCAGATTGCTATTTATATGGCACCCAATTAAGATGACTGAATTGAATCTTTTACATTGATTCTGCAAGCTTTTGTTGCGCTTACTACAAATCTTCGCTTGGGATGATTGAAGATGATGACAGAATTACCAAAACTTTAAACTACTTGTAACTGTTTAGACATTCATTAGTTCCAAGTTTTCCACAGAGTTGAAGCTTGTTTTGAAGACTTTAAAAGAGATGAAGCTAAATTACGGCTATGAAGAGAAAGAGAAGATTTGCAATTTGATAAAATGGCTAGAAAATCTTTAAGCTGCTATTTGGTATCTTTAAAATTGTTTAAAGTTTTGCAAAGATCATTGAAGCTTTTTGTTTAAGTTTTCAAGCGAGATGATATTAAGTTGTAGGCTATGAACTTTGAGAAGATTTGCAGTTTGAAATTGTGGCTGCAAAATGTGTAAGCTGTTTTATGCTAACTATGAAATTGAAAAATATTATTTCTAAAGTTTTAAAAAGAGATGAAGTTGACAGCGTGATGTAGAACTTGACATGGGGTTATGAAGTTAGATGAGAAGAATGACAGTTTTAAATAACTGCTATGAAATCTATTTACTTTTATTAGCTAACTAATAAATAGTGACAACTTTTTGAAAGATTGCAGCTTGTTTTTGAAGTTTTAAAGAGAGATGACGTTATATTAAGACATGATTAAGTTCGAGCTTGGGTTTATAGATATAGGGCCTGTACGCAGTTTGAAATATTTCGCGTGGAATGACAAAACTTCGTAGACCCCTTTAGAGAAGATTTGCAAAAAAAAAAAAATAATACCAATTCAGTTGTCTTTAAGAAAGCCAACAATTCTATAAACACTTATAAGCTATATATTCAAGTTTTTTAAAAATCGTGGAAGCGTATTAATTTTAAGAATCTCCAAAAAAAAAAAAACCCGGCAGAATTTGCTTTTTTGCTATCTATTTAGGGCATTTTGAAGAACATGACAAAGTTTAGAGTATGCGTGTGAATGTGTGCGTGTGCGTGTTTGCCAAAAAGTTGCAAACGCACAAAAGCGCGTCAAGTTTTGCCTATTGAGAAGCAACAACAAAAAAAAAAAAAACAAAAACAACAATGGACTGAGTCTTTTTGCGAATTTGGGTCAAATGCTGACTGGAGCTCTGCCGCTGCGTGCGCCTCGATACGCAAAAAAAAAAAGATACAAAAATTCGCAAATTTTTTGCGTTTGCTGATTTCATTTATCTTTCTATGCGTTGATGTGGTTGCTACATGCTCCTTTTTTTTTTTTTTTGCTATTTCTGTTTCTTTTAGTTTTATTTTATTTTTATTGTCTATATACACTGTTTTATTGGACATTATTGTTGCCAGCTCTTAAACATAACGGTTCTTTGTTGTTTGTTGTTGTTGCTGATCATCATACTTAACATGTAGATACAGATACATTTATAACAACATATGTGTGTGTGTGTATATGTTAGTTTGTGTGGGTTTGTGTCTTGGCTATTACCTGCTTTGAAGTATTCATCAAAACGTTTAGTTTTTCGTAGGAAAGATGATGAGATTAAGTGCCAAGGCATAATAATAAAATGGATTATGAGATTACGTAGCTTTTGCTAATGTGTTTGCAAATCTTCAAAGCAATTCGCATACCGAGTAACTACTCGATAGGAATTTGTTTTTTTCGTTTGATAACAAAAACCCTAAAAATAAACTTCAAATAGAAAGGCTTTTTAGACACATCGAAAGCAAAGTTGTTAACACGTCTACAGCTTAAATAATTTATCTGTAGTCATTATAGATACTCAGATACTTTGGTATACTAGAAACCAACATACTCTTTAAACCATAAAGAGTTATTTATGGCGCTATCTCAGAGGCCTGCCATGCTGGACTTTTTTAAAACTTGGAAATGGAATCAACGATTTTGGCGTTTTTTGAGGTTATGTTAGAACCCTAACGTGCTGCGTATTTTAAGACCTTGGATATAGAATCAGCGATGCATAAAAATGTATAAAAAACATTTTCGGACATCCGAAATCGAAAATTCCTGTATATGGAGATTTTAAAAGAAACCTACACTGCTGCGGACTTGGATATGGATTAAGCGATCCCAAAACATATAAAAATCATTTTCGGACACACAAACTCGAAAAATACCTATTTTTTAAGGTTATTTTAGAACCATTAAGTGCTGCAGATTGTTGGACCTTGTATATGGACTCAGCGATTCCAAAACATATAAAAAACATCTTTGAACAACCGAACTCGAAAAATCTCTGTTTATGGGAATTTTTGAGAGGCATATTAGAATGTTACAGTGCAGCGGTTTTTTGGAGCTTGAATGTGGATTTACCGATTCCAAAACATATAAGAAAACATCTTTGAACACCCGAACTTGGGGATTAGGGGGATTTTCGAGAGGTATGTTAGAGCCATTAGGTGCTGTTGTTTTTTAGACCTTGGATATGGATAGCGCGATCCCAAAACACAAACTCGAAATATCCCTGTTCATAACGTTACAGTGTTTTGGACCTTGGATGTGGGTTAAGTGATGCCAAAACATATAAAAAACATTTTTGAACATCCGAACTCGAAAAATTCCCGCTCATGAGAATTTTTTAAACATTATATTAGAGCCATTAGGTGCTGCAGATTTTTGGAACTTGCATGTGGATTTAGCGATCCTAATAACTAAAAGTAACAATATCGGATACCCGGGGGTTTTTTCAGGTTATATTATAGCTCTATCGTGCTGTAGGCGATGTTTTTAGCGATACTAGAAACGTCTAGTAAATATGGTTTGACTATAAAAACTGAAAATGGATTTTTTTTTGGTTACATTTTTAATAGGTTCACGTTTTTTAAGAAAATATTTGCTTTCTTTTTAGAATTCTGTTTTGGTGCTGACAATTTAACATTAATAATTTTTACATACAACTAAGTGCTATTGGATTGCACTAGAATTTTAGCTAGGCTGCCCATCTATTTACATTTCCAGACGGGCTTCTTCTGGCTGGGAGCGGTCTTAGTTTTTTGCTGCCAACTTTTAAAGTTTGTAGTATACAGCTGAGCTTTCTGGTTTGTTTTGGGAATACAACTCACAACCACGTTGCTCATCGTTGCCTTAGCTGCGCTAGCTTGATCTCCAATATTTTGTGGCATTGATCTCAGACTGAGCGAACTTGCATTTCGAAACATATGAGGTGGCACACTTGGTGCCACGGCTGTGCCATGCTTTGGGTTTATTGCCTTTGACGGGGTATCTAAATTTTTATCAATTGTTGCTTGTTTGGCACTCGCTGCAGATGATGGGGCAGTTTTTTGCGCTGAAGCAGGGCTGCTTTGGTTGGTATTACGAGTTAGCTTGGATCTGGTTTTGATAGCTGCCACCACGCATGGCTCTGGTGCCATATTGTCAAACTTTATAGCAGAGCGAGTAATTTGCTTGAGTGGAGGTTTGAATGACGTCACTGCATACATGGTGCCACCCTTGTCGCCAACGGGTGTCTTGCCCAGTTCCCAACGTCCCTCACGTTCCATTTGAAAAGCGCGATAGAGCTTGTGTGTGGGCACTGGTATGGGCAGCTCTGCATGCTTCACCTATGCGCATAGCTAAAGCTTAAAAGAGCTGCTCTCTCGAAGATCTAAAACACTTACCGAGTCGTATAACTTGCGATTACGTTTGGGCAACATGGCCCAGTTATATTTTGCTCTGGCAATGCCTTCATCTATGCAACAATTGTGCAAAATGCAGTATTCTCTGAGATAGTTATAATACTGCACGGCTGTGGCATCTATGGGTTTGAACTCACTGAGCGTATCGATCAGCTGTTTGTGTCTCTCACTCTGCTGCTTTTTGGTCAGCACTTGGTCTACGGAAATTTCACACGGCTCCACTGTTCCATTAATCGTAGTTGGAATATTAATTTTGACTTGAACCGGTGGCATTTTTTAGTTCGATTTTTTGGGTTTTTTTTCAATATATATAGCTAAAAAGACGACGTTTTGAGAAATTTTTACAAACTATTCCAAATATAAAAAAAAAAATTGTTAGTATTTTTGTATGTGAACTTCACAAAATTATGTTCAATTTAAACTGAGATTTGGTTTTTTTTTGGCAGCTTTATCAAATTATTAGGATTGCTGCGTTAAAGTTGAGCTGTAGGCTTGAAAGGTGCTCTGGCTTTAGTTCTCATGTGCTCTTGCAGCATTGCTATGAAGAGCTGCTCGGTAACGCATTTCTCTATATTGTCAATTTCTTTTGAGTACTTAAGTACTTGAACTCTGCCATTGAGAAACGATAACGATAATAAATAGTTCAGTGTGTTTCCTTTACAACTTCTTACTTCTAGAAAAAATAACAATCTAAGAAGCTAATTTTTTTTTCTTACGTCATCTTTTTTATCACTATCGAGTTAGTTTCAGCAAAGATATAAGTATACCTCAGGTAAACACCTTAAGAACAAAGAAAAAAAATTGCACCGTGCAGACAAAAGCCCTTTACGTATATATATATGTATTTTATTCCTTTATGATCTTGGCTTTGAAGTTATTACCCGTATTAGCCGTATTAGCTCTTATGTGAATTTTCAACATTTTTTGCATTAATCCCAACGATACTCTCTTCCATAGTTAGAAAAAAATAGTTTTTAACAGATTGTTTTTTAGCTTAGTTCAATACTTGCTTCTGTTTCCCCCAGCAGATCTTCATGTTTTTCAGCCATGATCTTAGAATCTTAGCACTTATAAGAAACCCAAAATAAAAGAGTCCCCATTTAAAAAACAGCAACACATAGAATAATTGTCCTTACATAGCCATAACTACTGAAAAACTCGTAACACCCGTAGATATTTTTGAAACTGGTGAAAACTTATGGTAGCAAGAATGAGAGAGCTGTAAAAACGCTCGAGAAGTTCATTTCTGGATAACAATCCATAGACAAACTGTGACAAAATACTGGTATCCAGGGCCGTAGAGAGAAAACTTCGGGCCCGACGGGGGCGCTCTCATCAGGCCTGCTGGTATCTTATGGTAACATAAGGATACTAAGTGGGATTGGCTCTTGGCCATGTGGCAGTTGCAGCCTTATACCGCCCATGTTAAATAAAAGGATCGGCTATTGTAGGCATATATAGACTTAAGCCATGATCCAGCAATTAGAAGGTAGCGCAATTTTTTTTTGTCTCTCTAGAAAAGAGAGTGAGACAATTTTGATCAAACTTCATACAAATGTATGAGCTCATATGAAAGCTATAAAAAAAATCAAGTAAAGCATATTTTATTTATTTTTATAAATATCGCAACCAAATTTATGTCAGCTGCATTTTGTATTAGTCTAAACATTTGCATAAAGTTTGATCAAAATTGGTTAACTATTTCATATAGCTGCCATACAAAATTGAACCAGTTTTCTGAGTTAAACTCGCGCATTTCTATGCGACACCTTGATGCATAGACTATAATGTGAAGAAGTGATTGCATCTTATAATTTGGAGCACATTGTACTCTTGTAAATGTCTAAACTGTCCAATTTAGTTTGGATACTATGCAAGCAGCTTGGACGTACCAAAATAAATATAAATACAGCTTATTTTGTTTTTAGCTACATTTCAGAAAAATACGTGTAAAAATTAAAATATGAAATTATGAAAATCAATTAGAAAGCGTAAGCCACTAAGTAAGTTTCAGAAAGTTTAGAAGAATCAAAAAAGTTTTCTTTAAAATTTCAAGCAAATATGGTTTTTTTAAACGTGCTAAATCGAATGAAATTGCGTACAGATTTTTTTTATAGACCGTCTTACTTAGAAATCGTGTAAAAGCAGAATGGTTTGTAATTGAGAGAAGAGTTCTTATTTTTTTGAAAAAAAGTGCGCTTAAAGTGCATATATTTTGCTGTGCGAGTATTTTCTGCTTCATTAAAGTAGAATAGAGCAGGAAATATGCTTATAAGTTCTAACGTGAAACAATATTATTTGAACTTAAATTGAGATCGTCTCATTTCGCTGAGTGTTGTTCTAGTATGTAGTAAGAACAAATTTTTTGGGCGGCTCAAAGGGTACAGCTTAACAAAGGTAGCACATTTCTTGCAAGCGCAACTTTTCATCCGCTCAAATCTAGCGTGTTGACGCTTTTTGCAGCAGAACTGACGGCAACGCGTTGCCGCATAATCTTTCGTTATTTTTTTTTTTTTTTGCATGCCAAACGTCTACGTCTCCGACATAGTCAATGGCTATTGCGCCATGCCAAGGCCCTACCGCAGTACCGACGTTCTCGTAAACCGCCGCGCGCTCTCTCTGCGCAACTCGCTGACTGCACACTTGAGCGAGTTGCGCGCGAGCGTGTTAACCTTGAAGATACATATGTATGCGGCGCCTTTTTTCATTTTTCTTTCTATAATTTGTTTTATTGTATTTGTGCTCTGGCTGTCCCGCTGAATGAGAATCAGAATAGAACTAAAACGGCAGCAAACTTCTAACAAGTTTTGCGCGTGCGCAGCGCAGCGACGCTAACGTCGGCGTTGACGCAAGTGCAGCAGCAGCAGCGTTTTGCAAAAGAAAAGGAAGAGAACGCAAAAAAAAAAAAAAAATGAAATATGTATTGAAAACAACAATAAAACAACAAACCGCAATTTTTTTATACATTTTTTTTTGTGAATCGCAGGCAAAGCATACACACACACACACAGCTGAATTTAATTCGCGCGTTTTTAAAACACTCACACACACACACACACACATATGCATGCTCATGCATACATTTACCAAGTCTGCCGTATTGAGTTCCGTCATCAAACCGAAACGAAACGAAACAAGATTCAATGTCAGTGTCAAGCTTTTTTTTTTTTTATTTAATTTTTTATATATATATTTTTTTTTTATATTTTATTCATTTTTGCAACGCAAAGCCGCCAACGAAACGCATTAGCTGCCGCTAGCGCCGCAGTGCTGCCAGATCGCGCGCAGAGCGCCAGCGCCAACACTTTGTGGACTTTTTTGTTAGCCCCTTCAGCTCTGCTCTGCTCACCTACCACAAATGTAGTTACTCTCGTATGTACTTGCCTATAACAAGACTCTGGGACCCACACATTAAATAGTTATTTTTTTTATTTTTGCCTGCCAAGTCGAAAGTACAGTTGAGCAAGCAAATGCGTTTCCCATACTTGTAGATACAATTATTATACACACACACACACACATTCACACATAGAATGTTTGTGTTAATTTTTTGTTGTTGTTTTTGTTTTTTTTTTGTTGCAATCTGTTTGAATACACATTACTCATGGCTTGACGGAAAGTTGTTGGACTGCTGCTGGTTGACGCTGACGTCGCTGTCATGGTCAACGAACAAGCTGTAGTTAACATAGTAGGTACTTAAGGTAACAGTTGGCATACTATCAGATACACAGATATCTGTGTTTAATAAGTCAAGTCTGATCGATATATGTACATATTTATTTTGTTGCAATGCCAAAGCTATGTATCAACTTTGTATGGCATAAGCAGCTGCGGCGTTTAGTAGTCGGCAACTGGTACTATTTTAAATTCTACAAGATAAACTTAACAAGCATAATTAAATTTAAATTAAATAGATGTTTTACAAATTATTTATTAATTTAATTAATTGTATCTCTTATTCGAAAGTAGTTTTAAAAGTTTTCTTCTTATAAAAAGTACAGCGTCGTAGAATTTGAATGTTTAATGATTTTTTAAAATTTACGCGTACTTTGAAAAACTCCGGGATTTTGCGAAATCTC
The DNA here is from genome assembly GCA_018150985.1 of Chymomyza costata. Taxonomy (NCBI): domain Eukaryota; kingdom Metazoa; phylum Arthropoda; class Insecta; order Diptera; family Drosophilidae; genus Chymomyza; species Chymomyza costata. Next base: position 7,706,287 of record JAECWU010000255.1, on the reverse strand, counting down.
CTGTTCGCCTCTGTCGATAGCAAGCAAGCGTGGTTGGAACTGACTTCCTAGTTATTTGTACACAAAAAAAAAACTTCGCTTCTAAGTTTTTATTATCAACTAATTTCGTCTTCTCAGTATCTCGACTCCGCTGAGCATGAAATTCTTTACAATCAGTTCATCTGAAGCAATATCTGGCGACTTATTAATGAAAAGTACCAAATAATGAATTGCTTTTTAGAATGAAATCATTAATCTGGAAATATAAGATTAGTTAGGCTGCTCAGAGGCAAGGCAGAACGAGAATGGGATACTGTGTCCGGTTGTCACATCTCTCGAGTATTCTGGTCAAGATACAACCCAAAGCGAACTTCCGAACACCTGCGATTCTTAAACAGCAGGACTAGGAGGGTGACAAGAGTTGTAACGCGCCCATTGGCTAAGATACATGTTCCCCACAATGGCCTTTGTCGCAGCTAAGGGGACTGTCCTGCACTTCTTAGAAGAAATTAAGCGGAATTTTGTTGCCTACTGGCCTTTTTCCCACACCATGAACTTTTATCCCCGTCCCTCCTACCATGTCTTTCTCTTCCTGTATGGCATAACAATGCACCTTTACGTCCCTGGGTGATCTCGGCTCTGTGCCGAACAGTCTAACTACTACTACTACTGTCGCCCTTCTCTCCTAGTGGAGCATAGGGCCTCAAACCGCAGCATAACTAGCCTTACCTAACTTAGGCTGCTCTGCATATTCCCCTCTCACCTATCAAGTCTTTCTCTTCCTATATGGCAACTAACCTAACCTAAACTAGGCTGCTCTGCATAGATCCCCAAGATCCCTGCTTAAAGAGTAAGAAAGTGAAACGATAGGAGAGATGTTCAGGAGTAGGGTGATGCAGTGGGTTGGTATAGCTATTGGGCGCTCTCATTGACAGCACATGGATTGCTCTTCTTGCTTAACCATTTCGAAGATTTGATAAAAAGAGACAGCCAAAGCCAGGAGATTTGTTAGGTATTCTCCTTCGGCTTTCCAGATACTAGGTGCTTTTTCCGAACAAGTGCAAGTTAGTCACATATCAGTTGTAGTATGGCTTCCAACTACTTCTTATCTCTGCTCATCGCCGCAACTATTGCAGAAGTCCTGGTGGAAAACGACAGCTGCGCTATGGGAAGATTTGCTAGGCAGCTAACTTAACTTAGGCTGCTCTGCATATTCCCCTCCCTCCTACCAAGTCTTTCCCTTCCTATATGGCGAATAACCTAACCTAAACTAGGCTGCTCTGCATAGATCACCAAGATCACCCAAAAATCGTGTGGTCTATGGAGATATGGCCTGCTGAAAGAGTAAGAAAGTGAAACGATTGGAGAGAAGGTCAGGAGTAGGGTGATGCAATGGGGTGGTATCTATAGTTATTGGGTGCTCTCATTGACGGCGAATGGATCGTTCTCCTTGCTTAACCATTTCGAAGATTTGATAAAAAGAGACAGCCAAAGCCAGGAGATTTTTTAGGTCTTCTTCGTCGGCTTTTCCAGATACTAGGTGCTTTTTCCGAACAAGTGCTAGTCAGTCACATAGCAGTTGTAGTATGACTTCCAACTACTTCTTATCTCCTGCTCATCGCCGCAACTATTGCAGAAGTCCTGGTGGAAAACGACAGCTGCGCTATGGGAAGACTTGCTAGACAGCTACGATCTTCCGTATACTGGGTGCTTTTTGCGAAGAAGTGCAGTTCAGTCACTTATTCTCTATTCCTAATCTACTGCTCCTGCCCGCAGCTATTACAGAAGTCTTTTTGGAAAACATGTACATTCTCTTCGAAGAAAGTCTTTCATGGGTGCTTTTCGAAGAAGTGCAGATCAGTCAGCAGGTATTGCATGCTTGCTGTCTAATTCTTATCTCTTGCTCAGCATCGCCGCTATTGTAGAGGTAGTGTTGGTAAACGCCCATCCTCTCTATGAAGAAAGGGTTTTCTCGGTGCCTGTTCGAAGAAGTGCAGATCAGTCACATTGGAGGAGTTACATGCTTTCTGTCTAATCCAAATCTCTTGCTCAGCGTCGCAGTTATGGAAGACGTAGTGTTGGAAAAGGCCCATCCTCTCTTTGAAGAAAGGCTTTCCAGGCTGCTTATCCGAAGAAGTGCAGATAAGTCACATAGCAGGTGTTGCATGTTCTCTATCTTGTTCTTATTCTCTTGGCCATTAGACGCATGATATAGGGATCCATTATAACTCCTATAACTGTTACTTTTTAGGATGATTTTTTCATATTTTTTAATGAGGATTGTTTTTGTTCTTGGCTTAGATAAACTCTCAATCAGGTCAGTTGATGTGGCCGGAAGTGTCTTAAGATGGATTTTGAGTTTAGTTTAGCCCAGGGCTCTTATTTTAAGGTTCGTTAATAAAGGACAAGTCCTATGTTAAGTTGACCTGTGTTTTCATTGGTTGTTCTTTCGATAGACTGAAATTCTTCTATGCCACTTATCGCCGACATACAGGCTTGTGTTGGTAACAACAAAATTCCCTTGCCTTTAGTAAAAAATTCCAAATTTCGCTGAAAAATAAAGCAAGGAAAGATTTTGCGCTATCTTTATAAATCCTATCCTATATATAGACCAACAACTTTATGCATCAGCAAACAAAATTATGTTCCAATAGCTCAACTTTGTAGTCCTCTTTGCGTACTGTAAATGGCATTGTAGAATTTTTCCAAGACTTCTGATAAAATTGCGGCCATTAAAAAAGCCAATAACTAGAAATATACCTTACGTAATAATTAGTTTAAATACTTAATATTTTAAAGCATACGTTAATTATTTGACGCACCCGATTGCACTTAAGTTACAAACTTTTGCTCCAATAATGTGGAACAGCTAGCTAGGAGCGGGCCTCTACGGCATCAGCGCGTGCTTTTAACCAATCGCATTATTTAATTTTTAATGATAATTGGCAACTCTGTTTGCTTCATATGGGTAGGTACCGTTAAAACAACAACAACAACAACAACAACAGGCGCACAATAGTTGCCGTTATGTGCGTGCAGGGTTGAAATAACAAAAATGAACAACAGCAACAATGTCCGCCATATTGTTGCATTGCGTATGGCAACAACGTCAGCGTCGACGTCGACGTCAGTGCACACGGCGTTGCCAGCGGATGCAAAAAGTTCAACGTTATGCAATGGCCAAATGTCATTGCTGCTGCCGCTGCTGCTGTTGTTGTTATTGTTTGTTAAAGTTGAAAAATTATTGGAAAAATCATTCGTTGACGCTGACGCTGGCGTCGACGCCGACGTTAACTGCAGCAGCGCCAATAATGGCCGCTGTAACTAAAATGGCAGCCGCATAAAGTAGGCTGTGTTTGCCATCTCTTTTACACGCCTACACGCGGCACTCTGCATTCTGCACTCTTCGCTCTAACACGCACACACAAAAAACTATGCTTGAACTATTATAGCCTATATGTATGTAAGTACATATAAATTTATATATACATATATATGTATATAGTCAAGAACAACCCTTACCCTTACCTTAGCCACCCTTGCTTTTGACGGCTTCGTTTAATGCGTTCCAAAAAAAAAAAAAAAAAAAAAAAAGGCGAAAAAAATACAAACGGTGGGGGGTTGTCTCTACTCCATTGTCCATAAAAGAATGCCTGACAGCCTGCCTTCCTGCCTGCTGCTTGACTTGACTTGGATTTAAGCTACCCTACAAATACACATACTCATACTCATAGGAACACGCCTCTTCCGCCTAGGCTTGCGTGCGCAAATTGTTGAAACGTTTCGTTGGTTCGTTCTCGGGGTCTGGTCTGTCGTTTTGTCTGTTGGCTCTCGCACAGCGTGTGGCCCATCCTACAAACAAATATTTGGACTATTTCTAGAAGAGAACTTACACACACACACACATGCGTAGTGTTGCAACCATTTCGTTGCTTACCTGCGTGTTGAGTTTGTTTTTAGTTAGCTATATAGATATATGTATGTATGTACTATGTATATACATATGTTTGTAGGCAGCAGTTTTGAAGAGGGTTGTCTGGTTTGGGGGTTGCATGGCGTACGTCCAGTCTCAGCAAGCTAGGCTAGATCCCCATGGCAGACCAACTGACTGGGCTAGACCCTACTACTGGCTGCCAATTGTAGTAGGCGTTCGTAGTGTTTACAATGTCTTCCATGTTGTTCCAAGCCCCACAAAAACAACACGCATAAACACACACACACACACAAATACTTCCCTGCTTAATAATGCAGTTACTAGCTGGCAATGTCGGCCATTGCGCAAATTGCATTGGAAGTTTTTGTTGTTCTAGTAAAAGCCATATTTAAGTGAAAAAGGGTGTTGTTTTGTGGGGTACATGATTTAGATAAACACAAATATTTGATTAAGCCTAAGATGTCTTTGCATAACTTTTGTGTTAACGCTAAAAGTAGCGAGTCTTTACTGAAATATTGTATCCTAAGAGAATGACAATGGAACAACTGCCAAAGTTGCTGATTGAGTTATAATTAGGGTGCTTCGGCTCAAAATTTTGAGCCGTCATTTCCTTTACGTGCGCGCTGCTGCCGAATTATCCGCAACTATGAAAATGTGTTCCTTGAACTTCAAATAAAACATATTAAACGTTCCTCTTTACATACTTTGCCCGCTATTTACATCACTTGGAGGGGCATTTATACAAATCCTTTCTTAGTGCTAGATCATAAAACGAAGCTCCCTGCACTCTTTCTAGCTCTTAGCTCTTGGTCTGGTCGATAGCATGAAAAATCGGGCTATACATAACCCATTAAGAGCCGAGACCCTTTCAACTCAAGCAATATCTGTACCCAAGCAGCTACAGTGAGCATGGATGGGTTAAGCAATGTAAGTCGCTTTGATGAAAAATAAATAAATTCTCTGCCTACAAACGATGAGCCGCCATTTTATTCATTTGTAGGCGCTCTCTTCCAGAATCCTTTCTTAGTGCTCAACTACAACATAAATGCTCCCTAGTAACAGTCAGTCAGCCGGTTCGAACTCTTTTATGTATATAGATTGTGAGAAACGTTCTACCTGGGCACAAGTTGCACCTCAATCATAATGATATGACTATAGTACATCTTAGTGGCTGTCACAATTCCGAAGCTCTCCCTGCAATTACTTACAAAATAATGGTCTAACTGACTCAATGATCCGGAGGTGAATAATGATAGTGTTTCCAAAGCGGCATTGCATCGTAAGTCACATGTTCAATAGAGATGTGGTTAATCGCTGCGCTATAGCGAAATAAAATACAAAGCATCTAGCCAGAGTTTTATGGCTACCCTGTACTACTCAGGAGCTTTCAATACCTGAGTTTCCTATATATTGGAATACATATAAGGAATTGTGATATTTGGCAAGTTTTTCATTGAAGAAAACGGTTGCTTTTTATTGAAAGCGCCAGATTGTTAAAAAAACACACAACGAAAGCTGCCTTCCACTTGCCCCCTACTACTGCCAATATAAGGGACAGAAAAGCCACCAGATGATCTGGGCCCCCGCCTGACCTCATCCGGCAAATGCTCAAACAAAAACTTTTGTGACTTAAATCGTATTTCCGCAGTTCCGCAGTGGCTTAGTTATGAACCGAACTAGTTCAATTATAAATGAGCTAAAAGAACAACAAAGCGAAGATCTTCAAAATTTGTGACTTTCGGCGTTTAGAGTTTCTTCCACTCTTTTTAAAACAAATTTTTTTAAATATCGACATCAATTTGAATCAATCAAACTGAAAAAGTTTTCGTTGTAGTTTAAAAAGTGACTGGAATCTTATTCTCTTTGAACGCTGTGGCTCAGATTTAAGAGTATGAACATTTTTCTTAAAAAAAATAATAATAGACTCAGCATAAAATTTGTTCTTAAAATTTTTGTTAAGAATTTATATGAAATAAGTCAAATGATAAAATTCATATAGAGAGAGCTCAGTGCTGATTTTGAAGATGACGCCATTAAGGTTTTCAGTACAAAACAGTTACGAGATATCAGAAACTTAACTAAGAGTCTTAACTGAGAGTCTTCAGTATAAAATTTATTTATATAGAGATAATTCAGTGCTGATTTTGAAGATGTTTGAAGATGATGCCATCAAGGCGTTTTCAATTCAAAACAATTGGGAGGAATCTGAAATTTGACTCTCAAACGTGAGTCTTCAGTATACAATTTGTTCTAAAAGTTTTTAATAAAATTGATATGAAAATAAGTCAAAAGATAAAGTTTTCATGGAGAGAATTCAGTGCTTATTTCAAAGATGTTTGAAGATGACGCTATTAATGCCTGAAATTCAAAACATTTGCGAGATATCTGAAACTTGACTGAGAGTCTTACCTGAGAGTCTTCAGTTTAAAATTTGTTCGAAAAATTTTTGTTAAAAGTTATATAAAAATAAGTCAAAAGAAAAAGTTCATACAGAGAGAGAGTTCAGTGCTGATTTTTAAGATGACGCCTTCAAGGCTTTAAGTAAAAAACAGTTGCGAGATATCTGAAACTTGACGAAGAGTCTTAACTGAGAGTCTTCAGTATTCAATTTATTTATATAGAGATAATTCAGTGCTGATTTCGAAGATGTTTGAAGATGATGCCATCTTAAACGAGAGTCTTCAGTATACAATTTGTTCTAAAATTTTTTATTTAAATTGATATGAAAAAAAGTCAAAAGATAAAGTTTTTATGGAGAGAATTCAGTGCTTATTTCAAAGATGTTTGAAGATGACGCTATTAATGCCGTAAATTCAAAACATTTGCGAGATATCTGAAACTTGACTGAGAGTCTTACCTGAGAGTCTTCAGTTTAAAATTTGTTCGAACAATTTTTGTTAAAACTTATATAAAAATAAGTCAAAAGAAAAAGTTCATACAGAGAGAGAGTTCAGTGCTGATTTTTAAGATGACGCCTTCAAGGCTTTAAGTACAAAACAGTTGCGAGATATCTGAAACTTGACGAAGAGTCTTAACTGAGAGTCTTCAGTATAAAATTTATTTATGTAGAGATAATTCAGTGCTGATTTCGAAGATGTTTGAAGATGATGCCATCATGATCCGAAACTTGACTAAGAGTCTCAACTGAGAATCTACAGTATAAAACTTTTTCTTAAATTATATTTTATTATATGCTTCTTTTTTTTGTAATCTTTACTTATGAGTGATATATGGGATATCATGTTTTTCTGTTTTATCTTCTTGGTTCAGTCCATCCATTATCATGATTGGGCTTTGGTTTCAACCTAATAACCATATATGCATATTTATATACATCATTCATGCGTACGCATTTGTAAAAAGATGCACATCGATACATTGACAAAAAAAAATTGAAAATCAATTTATAAAATTAACACGTTAAGCCTTAAAAGAAATCACAAAACTTGAGAATTCAATCTGACAAAAAAAAACACCCTATACACACCATTTGTATATGTTCGCATGATTATTATAAATTTGTGTGTGTGTTGGTCAGTTTTTGCAAAAATCGCTCAGGCGTAGAAAGTGCATGGTGGCGGCTTCTGGAATGGCTTATGGGCCCTACTAGGGCGGGTGTAGGGAAACTAAAAATGTGTTTTTATTTTGTTTTTGCTTTTGCATTTTTTCACTGTTTGCATTTTGTTGTGCCACAAAAAGTGCAAAAGTTGACACATGCAATGTAAACACACACACACACACACACATCACTATTTATATCTGTGTGAGCTTATTAAAAGCTTTGTCCGTCCATCTGTCTGAGCCTTCTGCCAACGTCTCTCACTCTTTGCCATCATATTGGTTTGACCATGCGTCGTCAACGATTATGGCATTATGGCATTTTGTGCATATGGCCGCCATTTTGGCATGTGTGTCTGCCCCGCCATTAAACCGTTATTGTGTAAATGCATTTCCGTTTTGAGGTTCAACCCTATAAACGGAACCTGCCCGTGCTGCCCCGCCACTTAAAACGCCAAGTCGACGCGTCATCATTCATTTGAACATTGTACTTAATGAAATTTTTTCTTCTTTCTTATTCTTTTGCAGGTGAGTCGCATTTATTTATTAATGGATTTTTCATATTGCCCATGACCCGTATGCCCGAGTCCAAAAAACCGACTATGAAAGTATTACAGTAATTGAGTTGTCGCACTCGTGACGTCTTAATTTAAGGTAAATTAATATAATTTCTTTTATATTTATTTAATGAAAATTGGTTTTAAAGGTAAACAAAGAAACGTACTCAGCTTGGAATATTATCTTACTATTAATTATAGATGACATGGGCTTGTTGTAAGAGAATAAATACTTTTAAAATTTTTTATGTAAAAGCAAGCCTAAAGACTAGCTTACAAATTGTAGTTGAAGAATTAAGTAATATGATTTTCTTGCATACAACTTTTGAGTCTGTTGGCAGTGTTGAACATTTTTGTGTTTTTGAACACTCTTGCAGCAGAAGCCGATCTAAGCGAAGACTGTCAACATAAAAAACTACTTAGCTTCCATAGTGAAAAATACTGTCTTATTTGAAGCTTGTACACGGCTCAAAAGTTTCGAAATTTTCCAACACTGTTCTAGAAGCCATGCTCCAATCAAAGCCTGTACCGTCAGAAACTTCTGCGAAATATATGACAGTATACAATATTCGCTTATTTGGAACCAATATTCACGGCTTAGAATTTTTGGCGTTTTTGAACACTATTACAATAAAATACAGACTCAGCACGCTTAACGAGGGCAGTCCCTAAACTAACTGAACTAAAAACATAAAAATTTGAAATTAAACGTATAAATACACTTTTTTGTACAGTATAAGAACAACCTTGGAATTCTTCAAAATAAGCCTTATTCTCCAACTTCACCTCTTTATTGTTGCCAAATCTTTTATCACTGAGCCGTAGAAGATGGTAATGCAATTGTTTTTGGTTGACTCACAGCATTCTGGTTGGTTAGTTTAAGTGGCGAGGACGTTCAACTATTAAGAGATACATACACCAGTCTGCTACTAGTGGCTGGAGCATCCCACATTCTCTGCAAGAGACCTTGCCGCGGCTTTTTGAACGGCTTGTATCAACCCAAAATGGACTTTCTTCATGGCAGTTTTGATTCTTGCAATTAAAAATAAGTATGTCGAGGACAAGTTGGGTGACTAAGTCGGTTGAAGCAATTTTGCCCAGCTGTTTTTTCCCAGGTATTTAGGTGGCTTGTAGCTTTATCGTGACTGTTCCCTCGTCCCAGGTGCTTCTATTGCTATGAAACAACGCAAAATTAAACTCGGCCTCTTTTTTATGACACATTGCCAATATAGAAGGAGACATCCTTACGAGCTGTTTCTGTTTTAACTCACGGATTTTCCATCGATGGTCACCAAATACCATTTTGTGTATAATTTTTACCACATTTGATTACATATGATTACCTACTTTTGGTCGACCACGGATTTTCAGCTTGTCAGCTCAATCAATCTCGTTTCAACGAAGCAGCAGAGTAGGCTTTAATATTTTTTGTTGACCTAGATATTTCGAATGAAAGTAGGTACTGCATCACATAACGATTGGTCGGCCACGGCCATTTTCTTCTTGCCAGCTCAAACGACCACTTTGAACGCTGTCATCCAATATTTTACTATTGTAAACGAAGACTCAGAGTCATCTAGCTTAAAATTCAGTTTGGCTTTAATATTGGTTCTTCTTAGAGCTTTTAAATGAAAGTACTGCATCACGTAACGCTAACCAAAATTTTCCCATCTCTAGTAGGTCACAAACAAACTATACAACCAAACTTTGAGCTTTTAAAATACGTTGCTTGCCCTTTATAAGTTTTCTCTCGAGTATTTACCAACACTGTTTTACGTTACTTCGGCTAACTCTAGGACTGCCCTCGTATTTTACCACTCAAAAACTTCTTACAGATAGTTAACAATGTTGCATACCGTCTGATTTGAAAGTATTTCAACTTTAAACCTTGGCTTCCACTAGTCTGTCGATATTCAGAAAACTCCAGAGTGAGACTGGATTCTATCAGAAGTGTGCACTTGTGCATCTCTCAGCTCAGTAGCAGTGCCCGTTGGACTAATGGATGCCCGAAATTTGACAACTTGACGTGTTTCCAATGCTAGGTGCTGCTGTTTACATGCGCGTGGTCTTTGCCCAGAGAAGGTTCTGAGTTGGAGGCTCTGAGGAGGTTCGGAACGTTGCGTATGTTGTGAAGGCAACTGACAAAAGTCAACAAACAACAAACTGACAGCAAAACAAAAATATTTTGCTTTGACAAGTTGCCAAGGAGTGTTGAGATCGTAAAACAGATAGAAACACGTTGAGCGAGAGGGGGGGCTTGGGTTGTGGTTTTGTGGATTCGACGGCTTTGAGGCGTTGGGGGCAGTGGTTGCAAGTTTAAGTTGATGGCAACCTAAGCGCAATCACGATTTTTTCTGTTGTGTCAGCAGCCAAAGTTTAAGTTGCAGCCAAAGTAAACAACAGTAAACATTTGCAGTCGTTGGCGGCAGCAGCAGCGCAGTTGCAGCGCAGCAGCAGTGGCAGTTGCAGTTGCAACAACAAACAGCTGAGCTTGTTGATGCTCTGGCAAATATTGACAACAACATTTTTTGGTTTTTAGTCAAAGTCAAATAGTAAAAGGCGCCTCTGCATTTGTTTCTTCTCCAAATGCTTTTGCTGTTCCCAAACTCCGAAGAAGGGGCGCAGATCCTACTACTTCGAAGAAACGGCAAGTCTTAAAAGCCTAAAGCCAGCTCAAACATGGAAAGAGTAAAAAACGTGGAGAACTGAAAAAAAATAAAAATTTAATTCGATTCACGCAAAATTCAAACTAATAGCCAAAAGCGATTGAATCGCTCTGCACATAATGTGGTCTACTATATATGTATATAGTGCTTGTATCTATGTATATATTTGTATCTGTGTGTGCTGCAAGACGACGTGACTTTTCTGCAAGTTATGGACAAGCAGCAGCTACAATAACAGCAACAACAACTGAATAGAAACCTAGCTGAAGATTGCCAAAGTTGCCATACACTTGAACTTCAGACGTTGTCGAGAAACTATAGGAGATTTCTCAATCTGAAGGAAAATGCGGTTGGTGATATGACGATTTCAAAACCATCAACGGATGCTAAATCTATTGTATCCTTTGGTGGTTCCCTCTTTCGGAGCTATCCATGAATTAAGGCATTTTTGGATGTCTTCATATAACTAGGGTTACCAGATGGTCCGAGTGAAAAAAGCGGACATACCACAACCGACATCCCCCATGTCGGGAAAATTGACGTATAAGAGAGGACGAAATAAAAAAAAATCAGAAAAATCGCTCACAAAGAATGTTCGCTTAAAAGCGGACACATGTTAACCCTACATATAACACCATGTGCCATTGAACGGTGAACGGAAGAAATAATCGGACAATATCTGTCAGGCCTGCCTATTTGAGCGTCTCCTTAGAATCACTTTTTTGTGCCTCTACTCGTATGGTGACCATGACCGTTCTTCTATGGTTTTAATCGGTTTCAACAGCTCATCATAGATCATTGATCATCCCACCAAGTACGCAATGTGAATATACGCTTGAGATATTGACGTAGAAGCATGACCGAGCAGTACCCATGACTTCCTTTTCTTTTGCTAGCATCCATTTTTCATCACCCCTTACGGTACAATGAAGACAGCTCTTCCTTTGTTGAAGCAGTTCTTCAAGTTCTTCCCTTGGCTTCAAACCATTAGAAGTCCAAGTTGCTTGATTTAAAGTCATTCCCAGTGCTTGGGTAACTCCTTAAACTGAAGAAAGCGCTCCAATTATAAGAAATTAAAAGTCTTTGAGGGATTCCACAATTGTTTGACACTTGAGCAGTTTTCCAAGATTGTTTCTTGCATAGTTAATATAACCTAACCTTTTCATTTGTTTTTTTTTTATAAGTGTATCTTAAGCGTAAGTTCAAAGCCGGGTCTTAGTAGAGTCTGTCTGTGTGGTGTACCCGATTTCAACTCCTAACATCGTCTTCAGAGGATGCACAGCAAGTGTTGCGCTTTTGGCATTTTGTGGCATGACGGAATGGTCGCCCCCACCAGCAACAACAATAACAACTGTGGCACAACCTACACAGAGCCACCCAACAGAGTTTGCTCTCTGTGCATGCCTTCGCTTCTACAGTCGTCGGTCATGAGGAAGACGCTGCGCTCGTTGGCTTGCTCTCTCCTTTTGCGTTTCTGCCGGCTCTCTCTCTCTCTCTCTCTTCTGCTGCCTCTCACTCACTCTTCTGCGTCTTGCGTTTTTTGTGCATTGTTGCGCAGGCGCTGTGCGCACCTACACTTTTGCCCTCAAAGCTACTTGGCAGCCTCCTACTGCTTGATGTCGTCGTTGTTGTTGTTGGTTGCTGTTGTTGTTGTTACTTTTTTTATTTGTTGTTGTTGTTGGCTTTGCACTTTGGGCTGCTGCACGCAGAGCACGCATTTTCAGCGTGAAATGCAATTTCTGCGCCAGAGGAATTTCAATTGTGTTGGTGTTGCGAGTGTGTGTGTGTGTATAATTTCGTTTGAAGTTTAGTTTATTTTTTTTTTTTTGCAGTTGAATGCCTCTTTTTCTTGTTGCAAGTAGTATTAAACCAACTCCCGCAACAACAACAACAACTATATAGCAAACGATAAAGTTGGAAGCGTACGACTTTAATATACTCTGTACCTTAACATTATACATATTTGCATAATAATAAGGTTTGTGTGGGCAATGATTTTTTGGATCGCTTTATGCTCCCTATTAGCCCTAGAGCTCTTCAGCATAGTTATCTAGGTTGGTTTTAGTTTGGTACGATCGTGCATCAAGATTCTAAGACCGCGAAATAGGTATATCCCTGTCTTGGCGAGAGCTTTCTTCCAAAGTCCCAATTTTATAGAGCCTAAAAGTTCTTTGATGCCCATTAAGCTCTAAGGTCCTACACCTTGCTGCAAGTTTCAGCTAAAAGGCGCTGTTTGCAGCTGAGTTATGCATAGCACATTTTACTACGGATAGTGCATTTGGTGGTTTATATAATCCTGCTAAGATGCTTATTTAAATGCGTTTAGTCTCAACTAAAATGCGCTGTTGGCAGCTGGGTTATGCATAGCACACTTTGCTAAGGATAGTGCCTTTGGCGCTCTATTCACCAGAGCTTGGAAAATTGTGCACAAAAAGCATATGAAATCTATAAAAACTATGCTTTAAAAGTCCTCAAAATCACATGTGTCATATATGATAGATATAGTGCTGTCAAAGACCCTTCCTTATATCATACAAAGTATGCATCTCCTCTAGTATAGTGCATTTATTTGTGCTACTCATAAAAGTGCTAAAGTTTCCTTTCAAGTTGTACTCTGTGCTCAACTCATCTCTGTAAAGTAGAATTGAGGGAACCATTTTTCGAAGTTCATCGGCGTCTCTGACATGGAGTATGTGCCTTTTGATAAATTCCTCAGCTGACTTTTTAATGCTAGTATTGCTAGCTTCTGGAACCTTATAGCTATATGGAGCGTTGTTAGTTTTATAAGGACTTTCAATGCTGCTGTAGTACAGATTTACATGGTTTCTGTCTAACACACACAGAATAGCCTCTCTATCTTCATTGGGGTATGTCTCTAACCTTGCTAATTTTGGGTAATGTTCCCCATTGTTTGAAAGAGGAAGGATCATTCCTCATAAGGGAAATATCTTTGAGCGTCACTAGCTTCTACTGCTCTATGTTGCATACATATGCACAAACTTAATACATCCTTTAACTAAAGTTGCAGGGTATAACAAGAACAACAACAACCAGCTCCTATAGAGTTCCACAGTCAAGTCATCTAAGTTTAGTTCAGCTCGACAATTCGTCAGTCAGTTCGTCAGTCAATGGCAAAAGGCGACGTCAACGCACGACACTCACGCAAATCACGCAACTTGAATTGTGTTCGGTTGTTCGGTCTTTGAAATCATTATGTTCTAGATGTTGTTGTTGTTGTTTGCTTGTTGTTGTAGTTGTTGCCTGCTACAGATGTTGCAGTTTGCTTCTGCTTTCAGTATTGCGGCAGAACTTTCATGGCAATTTCATTTGCTGCAGCATTCCTGGTACACTATTACTTTTTTTTTGTTGTAGTTTGCTTTATGTAGTATATATGCATGTATTAAGATTAACTTTATATAATATATAGTATACTATATACCTAATAAGTATATGTACCTTACTTGCTTTAAGCAGTATGTCTAATGAGTTTAGTTCTAAGCGCATGGAAATTATTTGGGAATACCTACAGCTAAAAATCTAGATCTGCCCGCACATATAAGAAGTTCGAATCTTATCCTTACTTGTATTATTCCAAAATCAAAGCGTTCATACCGACATAAAGTGTTTAAAAGTCATACAAGTCTACAAATTGAGTCATAACAGTCCGGAACTGAATTTTGAAAAAATTATCAGCAATGATTCGGCACCTTCTATAGAGAGAAAAGCGCCCAAGTTTTTGACTTAAACTATTGTATCATTATAAAAAAAAAAGTTCCTTAACTTTCTTTAAAAGTTGCAGTTTCTGCTAAAAACTTCCAGACCTATCTTATTTGTTCGCATAATTTTCATTATTCGTACGCAGAGAGATATCTGCTCATATCTGACTCAAATCATCCGTAAGATGAATGCTATCCATGTCATAGCGATATATTAAGCCGTCTTCTGTTACGTAATCCTCATACATACTAGAAACGTACCAAGTACCATTTTGGCGAAAATACGTGGCTTAATCGACTGCTTGACCTTTCTGCAAGTTTCAGCTAAAAAGCGCTGTTGGGAGCTGAGTTATGCTTGGCACCTTTTACTAGGGATAGTGCCTTTGGCGGTTTATGTAATCCTGCTTAGACGCTTATTAAAATGTGTTTAGTCTCAACTAAAATGCGTTGTTGGCAGCTGAGTTATGCATAGCACACTTTGCTAAGGATAGTGCCTTTGGCGCTCTACGCACGAGAGCTTGGGAATTTGTGCACAAAAAGCACATGGAATTTATAAAAACTATGTTTTATGATGAATGATAAATGATATATGCCTATAAGCCCAAACTAATTTTTTAGATCAAAGTACTAGGTTTATTAAATAAAGAACTTAAAAAAATACATAGTGCGATAATATTATAGAACTAGAGGAAGAAGTTGTTCCTAAATAACGATTAATTACAAAGGTCTACAAATACCAGGGTCATGTCAGGTGCTAGAAAGCTAATGATGGGCCATTCTGACCCCTGATTCGGATTCTATGCAGCAGATTTCTTCGGAAATGACCCTTGCCTTTTCAACAACTAAGCCATGTTGACCTGTGTTATTAAGTATAAAGTAAGTGTAATCGCAAAAGAATTTTGTTTCTACTTTCGCTGGACGCTTAGAGCTGAGGGAGATGTTTGTAACTCTCTCGAATATCAAAAGGCATCTTGTAGTCGCATACTCCTTACTTAACTGTTCCTACTAGAAGATGTGCGTCTTATTTTTTTTTTTTTTTATGCAAGTTGAACTTGAAGGCCAAAGCAAATTGCACTACAATTTTTAGACGTCATTTTTACCACGGACAAAGTCGTCTTTGAGAATCTATTGTTCTTCATGTTGCTATGCGTTTTGCTGGAACTGCTGATGGTGGTCCTGCAATTGTTTTTGATTGCCGTTATTGGTTATACATAGACAAGTACTGTATATGTAGATGCAATCGTTGTGGCCAAGTTCCATTTCAGTTTTTTTTTTTTTTTGAGGTTAGAGTTGGTCTTTTTTTTTGTGGGTTTTGGTGATCGATCATCTTTCTGAGTTGGGCGTTAGAGAATATACAATATTTGGGCAAATAAACATATTTATTATTTTCTATATATGCTGTATGTATTGTATTTTTTATTAATATATAATGTATTACTTCCCACAAAGATGTAAAGATTTCAGTTGGCTTGATGACTTGTTTAAAAGATGGACCTTGGCGGAGACTCGGTAAGCTAAGCTCTATGCGCCATGGTGAAGACATTATGTTATGCTAAAAAGATTGACGGTTAAGAGGGCCTTAGAGTCGAAAAAAATCTTTTCCTCTTCATCGATTAGTCTATAACCGTCAAAGATTATACTTTAAATCAAGAAATCAAGTAGAGTCTGTGAGACATCGTTAAATCCAAAATCCCGAAGAGATTACAAGTTAAGCCAGCTATTGCAAGAGTTCTTCAAATTTTCCTCTTCAGACATTATTCTTTGAGATCGAGAAATCAAGTGGAGTCTGCCGGACATCGTTGCATCCAGATTCTCCCAAGAGATTACTCTTTCAGATCAAGGAATCAAGTTAAGTCTGCTTTTGTAAGAATTCTTCAAATTTTCTACTTCAGACAACGCTGCAACCAAATAACCGTTAACGATTAAATTAAGGTGGCCTTCGGTAGCGTAGTGGTAGCGTTCTTGCTTTACAAACCGAAGGTCGGTGGTTCGAGTCCCCGCAGTAGCACTGGTACATTTGCCTAGCACTCGCATCGCTAGCTCAAAGACGCTATTTGCCCAAGAAAATCTCTATTAATTGAAGACACCGCCGTTCGGATTCGGCTTTAAACTGTAGGTCCCTGTTCTCCTTGAACAGTTATTAATAGAGATCCCCATGCCCCGCCCAGGGGCGACTGACAAAAATTGTCAGTCAGCGAATTATTATATTATTCTTCAAGATCGGGGACTCAATTCGATTCTGCTATTGCATGAATTCTACAGATCTTCTTCTCATTAAGATAGTTGCCAAAGATTACTCTTTTGCATCAAAGAATCAAGTCGAATCTGCTATTGTGTGAATTCTACGGGTCTTCTTCTTCAGACATTGCTGCATCCAAATACGCAGCAAAGATTACTTTTTACATCGAAAAATCAAGTACGAATCATTTTCTGCAGACACCGCTTTAGCCAGATGCTTGTTAAAGATTACTCTTTAAGTTCGAGGAATCAAGTAGAGTCTGTCAGACATCGTTACATACCGATTTCCGCAAAAGATTACTCTTATAGATTGAGAAATCAAGTCGAGTCTGGTTTTGAAGAAATTCTACAGGGATCATCCATAAATTACGTGACGCTGATTTTCGTCAAAATAGATCCCCCCAACCCCCTTGTGACACAGTGACGGAATATTTTTGACAATTTTCTATATGATCGGAACGCTTCGCCAGACCCCCCTACCCCTCTGAAGCGTCACGTAGTTTATGAATGATCCCACAGATCTTCTGCTTCAAACATCACTGTATTAAAAAACCCGGCAGATATTATTGTTTTAGATCGGGGAATCAAGTTGAGTCTACTATTGCTGGAATTCTATAGATCATCTGATGTTTTGTTTGTAGCTTGTGAAGACTAAAGCGGCGTTTGAACTCGGGTGTATTGTAGAGTTGGTATTATTTAAAATCTCTAGCCAGGTGTGCCGTGCTGGAACTATGGTTTTTTATTATAACTTTTGTATTGTCCGATTAATTTTTTATGCTGCTTCGGATAAGATATCGAAACAATTCCACAAGCTTAACCTGAAGAGAGAATATGAGCATTTATTGGCAAAGCTTTCTATGCGCAGCTCTTGTGGTCTCTGAGATCTAGGTGTTCATGCAGACGGTTAAGTGTACCCATTACAGGGTTCAGGGTATCAAAAAGTTTATGGCCAGTCATATAGTAGTGCTTAGTTGCAACGCAGCTTATTAACTCTTAGGTTTTTGCGAAAATTGAAAATTTTATTGTTAATAAACCAAAAATAATACTAATTTGACATTTAAGGCAGACATTTTGTTGTTGGTTTTGTCGTTTTTTGTCGTGCCTCAAGAACCTGGCCATATACAAGCAACTAAATGCCGAGCCATGCCTACTCAATGACCTTTTCAATAGTTTTGTCTTAATTAAAATTTATTGCATTTGATATTAACTTTTTTTTTTTTGTTATGTTATTTACCACAAGAGCTTAATAAAGTTGAGTTATGTTTTAAATGAAATTATTTTAAACAGTTTTTACAACTTGCAATTAAAATAATTACAATAATTATGGCAGGCCCCTAGACTACTACGGGGATTCGACTGCAGCTAAAAACTGGAACTCAGGAGCTCCTGGCTGCACATACGCTTATATGTATATATTTATTATTACATGATTATTTAATTTATTTTCAAGAACTGCAGTTTGCTGCATTTCGGGCTTAATTTATGCAACAAAAACAATAACAATAACAGTTCGTCGTGTTTTTTTTTTTTTGCTTTTGCTTAAATAATTAGCCGCTAAATTAACATAAGTGACGTGCACATAAAATTAATAAAAATAAAAAAAAAACAAAAAAAATGCACCTGGGGCATGCCTCATGTTGTGGCAACAACTAAAGCTACCTGTTTTTATAGCAGCGGCTCAGCTTACTCGGGGCTTTCGTTTTCGAAAGATACGCCCCGAATTCGCCTTGAAAAAAAAACACTATGCGCCTCGATTCTTTGATTTTTTGCTGAGCTGCATTAAATATTTGCCAAATTAACATGTTTAAACGGCGTTATCTTTATCGACATTTGTTTTCAATAACAACAACAACAACAACTTGGTTTTTTGCAGCTTGTCAAAAAGGCCACTTGCAACTGTGGCAACCAAAAACCGGCAACAAGCCACAAAAACAGCAGCTTCTACCTTTGGCCAAAAAAAAAAAAAAAAAAAATAATAAAACAGCCAAAAGGGCTTCATTCAGCGCTTTGTCCGACAATGTTATACACTGCACTCAATTTGGCCAATTTTTGCAATTTCACTTAAATTAAGTGAAAATGAATTTGTTTTTCTTTTTTTAGTTTCATTTTTTATAAAAACTCGTTTTTTTTAACATTTTGTTAAATTCAAATGAATAATTCGTTTTTGCGTGGAAAATTTGATTCGTTTTCATTTTCACCAAATTTTTGTGAAAGTAGATAACACCATACAACCGAGCTGCTTAGTAACTCACTCTACTGGTTCATAAATATGGCTTGTAGTCTTCTTAATTTTGGAAGCTTTATAAATTTTTGTTTTGAAGACTAATTCGCTAATATGTATAAGCTGACCGAGCTTTACGACCTATAGTCGTCAAACTGTTTGGAAGTACAGTCGAACTTTCCTTAAGAGAATTCACATGGTTGTAGAATTTCGGTTCGTTATACATATATAAAATCCCTTTTACTTAAGAAAAAAACTGAAAAAACTCGTTTTTCGATAGGTTCATTATAGGAAAGTTCGTCTGCATAACTTTTGGATGGAAATGTTTTGCGGACTTAGTTGGCTCGAGAAAAAGTCAAAAGTAATTCTTTATTAGGCTCACATGACTGTATATATAAGTTTATGCTGCTCTAGCTCAGGGCTCGTGTGGTAATTCAAAATGAGCTACTTAACTTCCAAAAATAAAGTTTACTCTACAGAAAAGATCCTATGCTCCATAAGATGAAGAGGACTAGAGTAAGTAAGTAATACAGAAAAAAATAATAAAACATAAACATGAAACACAAATTTTGAGAATATAAAAAAATTAAGTTCAGGCAAACTTTTTAATATATTTGTAAAAAGTTAACCTACAAAGTACACAAATTTCATTACGAAATCGTTGAAAATTGTCTCGAATTTTATGAAAAGACTTTACTTTAACAAGAATTTCTCTCAGGAAATAAGTTCACAGAAAATGTATAAATTTTTACTTCGAAAAATTAAAATGACATTTTTTGAAGATTTTAGAATTTCAACGTTATGCAGCTATACATTCAAGTAATTGCAGAAAGATTTGGGCGAAAAAAAAGAAGATAACATACAGGCGTGCTCCGGAATCAGAAAAATTCAATCCGAACAATTTTATTCGGATTCGGATTTGCGTGCTCTGGAATCAGAATTTTTTGTCGATAATTTCCTTATTTATTTTCGATACATTTGTAAATTTCCCTCGTTTTTATCGATAAATTCACATATGTGTGGTGTAACCAGCTGACTGCTTTTTGTTAAAAATTGTAAACATTGCAAAAATTCCATTTATTTCTCAATTGCTTGTTTTGAAGCTAAAAGAAGGCGTAAAATAATGAAAGAATCATGTCCTACTCGCGGCTTTTTGTTTTCCACTGCAATAAATATAATTTTTTAGCATTAAATTCTTTTGATTAATGTAGTTACATTGTGTTGGTTGGCGCGGAATGGTTTTTAGTTTGATACAAAACAGCTGACATGGCTGCCGTAGTTGTGCACCTTTTTATTAGTACATGTTGTTTACATTTCATTTTCATTTTATATAGCTAGTTATTAATTATTTTATTTTTTAAATAAAATTTCACAAAAATATTAATTTAGCAACAATGTTTATTAAATTTAAACACGATTTAACTATTTTTGTTGCAAGGGAAATTTTATTTGTGTAACGCGGGAACCCTGTCGCATTTACCAGCCATGTGTGCATGTTTGATACACACACATGTACAAACAAAACGAAAATTCGTTTTGGCTTGTGCATGCTATTTTTGGGTTGTGTCAGCAAAAAAAATATTAAAAATAGTTAGCAGCTAATATGCAAATTAAAGTTAGCATAAATAGAATCTAAGAATATCAAGGCATATATAAAAAATTACTTCAATATAAAATTTGTGCTTTTTTAATACTATTTTGACGATTCGGTTTCATTCCACTTGCAACAAAGCAGTCGGTTTCAAAGCACATAAAAAATTCGGATTGGTGGAAATGGGAGCATCAAACGTTCGGATTCAAAACGAATCCGCATAAATTATTCTGATTCGGATACCGGAGCACGCCTGATAGTCATCTTCTCATGGCTCATCTTCAACTTTCTGAACAGCATTTTCTTCTGTTTCATTTTTATTTTAAAAACTCAACGTCTAAATCTGAGCCAATAGTTTCGAAAAATTAAATTTAAACAAGATAAGCAGCATATGGAGCAACGAATATTTCGAAGCTTGTGAGCTTTTTAAAAGGATTGAGTATGTAATGACGTCACAAGCTCAATACTAGAGAGCCATTGATATCGTATCGAACTTTTTTGAAATTTCTTCAACTAAGTGCTGTGATAATTTTCTTTATAAAATATATTTTCTAATTTATTCAAAGCGTGAACTGCAAAAATATCTCAGACCAAAACGTCGCAGAATGAAAAATTTCGCACGGAATGTCAAAACTTCATAAAATATCCCACCATTTGGGAGGTGACAGATTGCTGACGTCTTAAATGCACTTCTATCTCTTCTATTTATATAAAATCAGTAAAAAATTCAGCCGAAAATGCGTGAAAATCGTGAAAAAACCCAAAATTTCATATTTTCAGAAACTCCAAAATTTTGTCCTAGAACAGATTTTAGCTAACGAAGAATTTTCTGTACAAAATTTCGAAGTAAATTTTATATTTGAGTTCTTTTTGAACGCACCTGGTTTTGGTCAAATTTTCTTTTCTTCTTGAATAACACTAATTTAATTTTTTTTTTTTAAATGTGTTTACGATAAGGGCCTAAACGCAGTTCGAAATATTTCGCGCGGAATGACAAAACTTCATATAAAAAAAAATCCCAAATGGGATATCCCATTTTGTCATTCCGCGCGAAATTTTTCGAACTGCGTAGACCCCTTAAGTAAACTTTGATTCAAAAATAAATTTGGAACTTTCTTAAATTCACACTGAATTAGCTCTAATTTGAGTTCTTTTGGGTAGCCCCAAAGCGATTTTTATAATTTGGGTAATGTTTTTTTTTTTTAGTTTCAATCAAGAACATATTTGGACTTTCTTTTTTAAATTCACACTGGTTACACTCTAATTTGATTTCTTTGTGACAGTGGCGGATCCATGGAGGGGTTTTTGGGTCCGGACCCACCCCAAAAGCTTGCAAAAATGGGTTGAGAGTCTTTTGCGAGCTCTGATATATATACACCCCTCCTAAGACCAAATCCTGTATCCGCCCCTGCTTTGTGATATCCCTGTAGAGATTATATCAATGGCGTGCATTTGTTTTGAAGAAGGTTAGGTTAGGCTGAATAGGCAGCTCAACCAAAGCTGAGATCACCCAGAGACCATTATGGCCCATTGTGATGTCTAATTGGGCAGGGGTTATAAGAACTGTTTTGAAGAAACTTTTTCTAAACATTTTTCAAAATCCAATTCAATTCCAATTTTATTTGAGAAAATGCGAATTTAGTTCGATAAGATTGCTGTAGTACGTCAAAATTTATTTTTGATTTAATGCTTCTTAGATGAGATTAGAAGCTTTCCAATTTTGTTTTGGGTTTTAGACTAGCTGGTGAGATCTAGAGCTAAAAGTGAACTTTATAGATACTTTGGGTCTCGGTACAGCTTTCTTTTTAGAAGTTTTTGTTTGCGGAGTGAGGATGTCCGCGCTGGAATTAGAAAGATTTAATCAGCCGTTAGGAGAAACTATAAACATAATGTTTTTAGGGATATCGCTGAGCACATTCCAAACGTTAAGATCTGGGGAGCTGAAATTTTACAAAGAGTTAGAGATGCACTAAGTCGGGAATTCCAAAAATTCCGCTGCTTTTTCATCAAATTGACTAATAACGCTCTGTTTGGGCATTCAAAAAACACTCTTTACCATTTTGGGTAATACGATGCCAAAGAGTGTTAATATAGTTGAACACATTTGACAAGAAGCTAGTTTGCAATTTGAGTTCTTGGTTTGTTTTCTGAGTATGTCTAAGTTGGAAAAACTTGCCGTCAACCAAAAGTGAAAAGCCAGCCAAACAGCTGATCAATTGCCGTTTTCATTACAGGATGCAGGAATCCAAATATTTGTTACCACAAATTGATGCAGAATTGACTATATCTTTAAAAGCTTTCAACCAAAATTCATCTTTAAAGCTGCATAAAGCACGGCTTTCATATAGATGCTATCCAAAGCAAAGCTGATCACCACCCAATTTTTCTACCTGTTGCATAAATTGCCCAAATCCATAAAACCCTTGACCCCGCAGATAGTGTAGTGTAGTGTATAAAAAAATGTATGGCAAAAAGAGAATGAAAAAGTGGGCTTAAAAAAAAAGAGTGCCGAGTGCCAACTGCTGTTTGTGGCCATTTCTTGTTGTATCTTTCAATGATGTGTCTGTTGTTGTTGTTGTTGCAGCTTTAGTAGTCGGCATCACAGTTGTTTTTTTTGTTTTTCGATTTTTTTGCGTTGTAGTAAGGTGGTCCTGCCACCGCTTTTGTTCTTAACTGACCTCGAATGAGTGCCGGCCTTTGGCAATGAGTATGACGTTGAGTATTAGGCTGTGGTATGGCAACTCCTTTTTGACCACAATCAATGGGTTCTTCTTTTTCTTTTTCTGTTTTTTGTCTTTTAGGCTCTGTTTGGAGTTTTTTATACATTGGGCCAGCGCTATTGTCTTGGCTGCGTTGATTGTTGTTGTGTGTGGTCAGTTTTGCAGTTTATTACTTAATTCCTTTGATGACGTTTTGACTGATTGCTTTATGAGCTTTCACTTTTTTGCCTTGTTGCGTTTGGTTTGTACTTTTTTTTTTCCACTGTGTAGCTGTTTTTTTTTTACCTTTTTGGTTTTTTTTTTGCAGTTATTAGCTGCAAGTTGGCTCGAGTCTTGGCTGCAGACTTGTCGGGCCTGGCTGGTTGGCTGCCTGCCTTTCTTTGGCCTGCTGGGTTGTTATGAATTATTCATGCAACAACAATAACCACACACACACACACACACACACACCAAAGCAGCAACCTCAAAGCGCACAAGTCTATCTTTGGCTGGCTTGTTATACACTCTAATCAATGAAATGGGCCAAAGATTGCAGTCTAGTATATAGTATGGGCTGCAGCAATCTAGCAACTTTATTAGCTTAAGCAATTATGATGCGGTGATAACAATTTTGGCAAAAATACGCAGTCTAAACGTTTGCTTGACTTTGCTGTGAATTTTAGCAAAAACGCGCTGTTGGCAGCTGAGTTATGCATAGCACATTTTGCTAGGCATAGTTCCTTAGTCGCTCTATGCATTGCTGCTTAGACGCTTATCAAGTTGCGCTTAGTTGCTGCTCAAAAGCGCAGTTAGCAGCTGAGTTACGCTTAGCACATTTTACTAGGGCTAGTGCTTTTGATGCTACAGGCGCTTATGCATTTGTGCACAACCAAATTTTTAGCTTTTTGTTAGCAAATATGCGCGCTTATAGTGTATAGCAGAGTCCAAGGCATGGCGTTCTTCAATGCTTTTGGTATTTTTTTGTGCACGCCTTGGACTGGGACTTCATCAACGTCGTTGCTGCTGTCGCTAAACGTTTCAATTCCGCTTGAATTGCTGATTACCACCAGTTGGGCCCCCATATGATTTTATTAACGCCCGTCGGCGCTGGCAGCAGCAGCAAATGCTGATCATGATGATCATGTTGTTGATGATGATGACGACGACGACAACGGCCAATCAAAGCCGCCGCACAACATGATTTAGTGCCAGCTCTGCGAATTCCTTCACACCTGCGTCTGTCATGTCAATAATGTCGAAAACGCGCCTCCCAACTCTTTCTCAACTCTTTCTTCTTCGCCTTTTTTTTTTTGTTATGTGTTTCTCGGGGTCCTCTCAACTGATAATGATGTGACAAAACAGCAGTTGCTTGCCCCGGCTGCAGGCGTCCAAGCCAAATGGCCAGCGGCAACTAAAACCAAAGCCAAAGTCAAACCATGTGGCAAGTAGCAGGCGCAAGGCGCAAGGCGCAGGCGCACGTCGTCGTCGTCGCTGTCATTAACGTGATTTTGTCGTTGTTGCAGTTGCAGTTGTTGTTGTTGGCACATTATGCGTTATTACGCGTGCCCGTGGCTTTCCCACTGCCAACCAGACAGCTTCAACCAACCGCTCTCCGTCTGTCGTACCGTTTATGCGTAGCTGTCCTGGGCTTGGTTGGGTTCGTACTCGGTATGATATCTTTTTGCGTTACACTAACGTTAAGCTAAAGTGACATTTTGACAGCGATGCGTGATAAACGACAAAGCAAAAGTTGTTGTTGTTGTCGCCGTTGTTGCTCCACTGTTCCACAATATCCCAACAACAATAACAACAACAACGTAGGCATCAAATCCATAACGGGTGCAGCAACAGAAGCAATTTGTTTTTGGCTACCTAGAGCAGAACTGTGTGTCTTCTAAGTCTGCCTAATACGATGTCTATTTGGTTCTTTTTTTTGGAACTTGTTGAAATTCATCCTCTAAAGCTGACAACTGCTCTCCTTTTTGCTCTCAAGTTGCTGCAGTAGTCTCTTATCCTGGCTTTAGACGCCTCTTCTCCACCAGCTGATACTAGAGATGTCTAGAGCGCTGTGGTTCTTTCAAAGACAACGCGTTCTAAAATCTTCATTGGGTTTCAACAATCCCTGCTTTCGCAGCAGAGTTGCTTCTTCTTCTTCTTGTCTTCGTGCTTATAAACTCTCTCGTTCCAATTTATGCCTTAGTAACCGGGCCAAAGCCTTTGTCTCGAACACTGGAACACTATTTTCACACATTATGTAGCTCTGCAAAGAATGAGAATAAATGTAGAAAATACGGGAATCCTACACAGAATTCATGCTTCGTCTCATGGCAACTGTAGAAAGACTTATGCTTAGCTCAGCCCTATCCAATCTAACGCATTTTCTGAGCTACGGGGATGTCAGCCTTATATTTCTCGAGGACATCAGCTAGAAGGATGGTAATGGTTAGTAGGTTAGGCATAGGCCTTTATGCACTGCGACCAGGTCTTCATCTTCTAGTAGGTATGCACCTAATATTTTGTGTCTCCTGTGGCCTAGTGCCTCACAGTTGGTGATCAGATGTTCCATTGACTCTTCCTCTCCACAGCAGAATCTGCAAGTTTTCGTATCGGATATACCCGTTCTGTGTAGGTGTTTACTGCAGGCAAAGTGGCCTGTTAGTGCTCCAGAGAGTGTCCTCAGACTTTTCCTGTTTAGAGTGAGAGTGATGTTTGCTCTTTTGGCGTCGAAATTCAAGAATTTTTGGGAGTGATTTAGGTCAATGCCATTCCAATATTCTGTGATTTTGTGTTGAGTTCATTTTTTGGTACAGCTGGATAGTGGCCCCAGTTCTGAAGAGTGTTCTTACAGTCTAGGGGCATAACCTTAGTTCTTAAAACCTTTACGGGCGTCTTCATTACGACTTTTTGTCCGAGGCTTCGTTGATGTTTTTATTGAAAGGGGGCTTTGACAAGGCGGATTTCCAGCCCGACGCAAAACTTCAGAGTTTCAGAAGATTTTTCACTACTCAAGAATGTTTGTAGTGATGCATGGCAGCTACGAGCAGGTCGTGTGTCAATTTGACTAAGTTATGCATAAGGATCGCACTGGCATTCTCCATTTTGAATACGTGGGAACCATTTGGGATGGTTCTAGTCGGTTGAACGCCAGGATACCTAATATTCCCCGCTTCTACTTGTACAATCTATAAAATAAATTCCAGCAGCTGTTGGGCTACGGCGGAAAACTCTAAAAATGAAATTCTTCAAAGATACTGCCCATATATTAGTCTAAGAAGTGCTCCATACACCAAGCAGCCTAAAGATTTACAAAGATTTAAAGGTACCTTACTCTGGAGATGAAATAAGTAAAACATTTTGAAGATATTTACATATAGTAGATTGTCTAAAGATGAAAACTAATTGGAGATTAACTAGTCTAAAGAGATATCAGATTTTGGAATTTTTATAAAGATTTGCAGAGTTTGAATAAATTATTTTTATATTGCACATGGATCCCAAATCTGATTTCGATAAATGAGAATAAAACTAGGCGCATACTCTTCTTATAACTGCAAGTTCGAGCAGATCAAACGTTTGCTATTGTGCTCTAGTCTAGAAGATTCTAAAAAGTTTTCTCAAAATCGGAGAGTTAAATTATATAACTATGATCACGCTTGCCAGTTTTTCTGATATGGTTTTTGTATTTATTAAATTTGCTTACTGATATCCAGTAACTGGAAAATAAGAAAATGATGAGAAACTAGGGGGCTACACCCCCTGCGTGCTTCGTACTTAGCCTACGTAAGGCCTTGTATATGCATTTTGCAATATCTTGAACATAATATCCCCAGCATTTTTCTTAATTTCTAAGAATTTGAAAATGCTACAGTAATGCCTGCCCGACTCTATTCTACACTTTAGGCAGTTTCTTAAAGGATCTTCTAAGCAAAGATATGGTTAATAGCAAAAGGCTTCAAATTAATTGGTAAAAAAAACTTTTGCGATGCACTGAAGGTTGGTAGCGCTTCAGAGTTAAAAGAATTTTTAGATTTTGGTCCATATCGGTTTTGGTGACTGTAGCTGCTTTGCGAGATGTTTTACAAATAGTTCGATTCAAGTGCAGTTTTTTGAGAAGAAGATCTAAAAAAACCCATTATTAGCAATAATTTTTGAAAGTTTTATTCCATGGTGTATAAACGTGGTTATTTGGATCCAATAGCATTATTACTGTGGATATAAAACGAAATTCTGCTGCAGAGAAATGGGGAATATATCGATATGCATTGACAAGCTTGAGCTGCCTGACGTTTATATGCATCTCTTGCTAAAATTTGGACTCCATAGCTCCTGTAGTTACTGAGATCCTCATGTTCATACTGATAGTTGTTGCTCAAGTAAGCATTCTTCTGCCTCTACATACATTTGAAAAAAAAATAGAGGGCTTCGCCTCCGTATAATACCTTTGTACCTTTGGTCTTTTAAATTCTTAAAGCATATAAGTATTACTTTTGTTGAAAATTGTTTTAGAAGTTTGAATTACTTTCATTGTTATTAACTTAAATAATTTCAAATATTGGACTTTTTTCAGCAAATAATAGAGTTCCTTTGAATTCCTTTGCCATATTGCCGTCATTTAAGCTTTGTTTTCCTGATTGAACTATTGTCAACATACGCAACAACTATTTTTACAAAAATGTTGTCCAATCTATATTGAAATTGATTTGTGCAACAAAATTGACATAGTAAAAAAACAACAAAAACAACAACAAAAAATTGTAACAAACACAGTAAAGCACGTTTAGAGTGAACACACTCGCAAAAAAAAGCAACAACTTTGACAACATTGGACAACAATAGCAACAACAACAAAGGCAACAACGTCAACCAAGTTGCCAACGACGATAGGCTATAACAACAACAACAACAACAACAATGCTCTAAATTTGTTGTTGTTGTTGTTGTCGCGCTGTGTGACGCGTGTGTGGGCGCAATTTTCCATTGAATTATAATTTTTCATATTACAATTTTCTTTTTTTTTTTTCTTCATATTTTTGTCAATTTTTTATACATTTTTTTTTTATTGATTATTTTTTTGTTATTTTTACCTTTGGCAATTGGCCTGCATTGCTGTATTGCGTTTTAGTTTCGTTTTTCTTCAGTTTCAAACTATTTACTTTTTTTTTCTACTCATTGCGATGCTCTTTAAAAGAGAGTTAATTTGCTTTATGAGTAGATAAAGACAGGAGCGGAACGTTGAGGTATGGGCCCCGTTTTTATAAAGTTGGAAAAAAGTTTTTTTCCACTCTAGAATTTTTTGTAATTTTTTTAAAAATTAAATGAATTCTCGATATTAGTATAAAGAAAACTTAGCATTGCTATAATGAGCAGAATATGCTCTTCTGCGCAAATTAAGAATTGCTATCCAGAAGAAACTCGCTTTAAATAAATATTTCACTCTCATTACTAGAAAAAATTGCTTTTGGTGACGTCCCAAAGGCTTAACGTTTGGTTCTTTGTTTGTTTGATTCGAAATTCTCGAGGATGTGCTTCTATAAAATTAATTAAGCGATCGACTCATTGTTGCTCTACGAAATAAAAATTTTCTAAATAAACCGCGTCGAGCGTTTGGACTCGAAAGACTCCAGAAGAAATTCGCTTGAAATAAAAATTTCATTCTCATTTCAGAAAAAAAGTGCTCTTGGTGACGTCACAAAGGCTTTACGTTCGCTTCTTTATTTTTTTGCTTAGTGTTTGATTTCGAAATTCTCGAGGGTACAAAATCAATTAAACGAACAACTTATTGAAATTTTTTCTAAATAAAGCATGTTTGAAATTATGTTATAGCACCAAAAAAATCGATTATCGGGTTCGGAGTTCAAAACATATTTTCAGTATGTTTTTGGGATCGCTGAATTCGTATCCAAGGTTCAGGAAATCTGAGTAAGTCAGGGTTCCGATATGACGCGGTGTTTCGTAAGCTATCGCGTTAGGGAGTTCTTGAGCTCGTATGCAGAATCAGCAACTCCAAAAACATAGAAAACAACGTTAAAAATCTTAAATTGTGAAAAAAAAATTTTTATGGTGCTTTTTGTAGCTACAGTAGCGTTCCCGAATAGATTTGTAAACAAAGCGTATGCAAATCTCGTATAGTCTAAGGATTTAATTTCTTAGGTTATTATTATTGCAATGTTTGTTGTTGCTGTTGTTGTTGCATTGCTTGTCATAATTTTCATTACATGTTTTCCTGCCATGTTACCGAAGCGTACCTAAAACTTGATAAAGATCTTTTGCCGCACAGTCCCAGGCAAAACGCAACAAAAGCAGCAACAACAACAACAATGTGCCGCACGCAAAACAAAACAACAACAACAACAACAAAAAAGCAACAACGGTCTCAGTACGACAACGAAATTGCAACAATCTGATAAGAATGTTGTTATATACAAAGCAAAGCAAATGCAACAAAAACAACAACAAATGCAACAAAAACTCTGATTGCGGTTTGTGTCTCGACTAGAACGTAAAGTGCGTGTGTCGCTGGAAATGTTGCACAGTGGTCAAAATGTTCGCACTAGCTGCAAAAAATTTTTTAAGTTTTAATTGGCAGAATAATAAATAATTATTAAAATTATTTTTAATTACTTTTAAATATTTTTTTCTATGGATTGTGTTGATTTTTGGAGCTGACTGAAACTTGACAAATTTTAGTAATTGCATAAGTTTAAGTTTTTAATTTAAGTATTATGCCACAGTATGGGAGCTCCCCCTTAGAAACGAACCCTTTGCCTTCCGTTTATTCTTTTACTTAGGCAAATTATAAAATGATTAACAATTAAAAAAACATATTCAAAACATTAATTTAAAATCTATCAAATCAGTTACGCTTATAAAAGCTTTTGCCATAATCGATTATAGTCTACTTGATAACTCAAGCTTACGAATCCCGCATACTCTTTTGTTACGTGCCGATTTTTCTATCATTGTACTCTTAAGTTTTGTTAAAACTCCAATAAAAAACGGAATTTAAAAAAAAAGAAAAATATAGATAGATTTGAAAAAAAAAACTGTCCTATAAAATGCAAAAATTTTCCGCTCTGTTTCAAAACTCAAAATCAATGTCAAATATGAGTGTCCTAAAATATATTAAATAATTCAAGCTAGATAAATCACTCTTAACCACTGTGCAATGATGTTGACGAGGACGCCGAAGTGAGCGCAAGGCGAGCGAAAACTAAGCGACAACTGTGTCAAAACAAAACGACATCAACTGACTGAAAAAGCTTGAGAGAGAGAGCGCGAGAGAGTGGAGGAGTTGAGCCAAGAGCAAACTCTGCGCTTGCGCCTGCGCCTGCTCTGCCTGCTGGCTGCCCACCCACGCAGCACCATTGGCAGCTGACTGATTGACTTTGCCGCCACTCTCCTTGTTGCTGCCTCGACAAACTCATGTTGCGCTTTTGACTTTAACGAGCTTGCCACATGCAACAGCAACAGCAGCGGCTTCGGCAGCGAACAAGTCGCATAAATCGAGGCCGCCATGACATTTAATATGTCAATTTTTATGCCGTTTGGCAGGCGCGTGTTAAAAAATGTCAAAATCCAGCGGCGCAGCGCGGCAGCAAACAAAAACAACAAACAACTCTATTGTCCCCGTCCACGCGTTTTGTTGGCGTTTTAAAACGCGACCAGCCATGCATTCTACGCCAGCTAACGCAACTTGACACAATCCGCAAGATGATGTGTCTATATGTCATATATATGGGCATAAGATTTTAAGTAGCCGCTATAAGGGCGTCTTTGGAGATAAGATAAGCATATAATTTTGAAGAGATTAATTTTCGCTTTTCCTATAATCGCTTCTTATAAAGTAGCAATTTTTTCAGCTAAAATAGTTGTAATTCACAAAAAGTCACACAAACCCTAACGATACGTCTTTGCGACGAAAACTGAAATGTTGCGTCAAAAATGTCTTTAGTCCAGTTGAATTTATTTTTGTTCATTTTTTTATATTCAACATAATTAGCATGATTAAAATTGATTAGTAATTGAATTAAATTGCCAAAGCAGTAAGGTGAAGCGCAAAAACTAGAGTTTGAAAAAACTGGCAACACGATATAATAAATGGCCGTTGATTGACGATCGTTAGCAATAGAAAAGCGAAAGTTGTGTTGGCAAAATTGGTTAAGAGATCTTAGATCTAAGATTGAAGATCATCGCAACGCATCGATTTGCAAGCGCCGCTTGTCGCCGGTAGTCGTCATCGTCATCATAATGATCATGAGCTGAGCAGAGCATCATGATCATGAGCATTTAACTAAGCGGCGCAGTGATCCTGCGTTGTTGCTTGTTGCAAGTTGTTTTTGTTGTTGTTACTGTTGCTGTTTTTGCTGTAAATTAAGATCGTGCGATTAGCGCTGACAGCTTGAACTGAGCGCGATTACTCTGGCTGTTGTTGTTGTTGTTGCAAAGCTTTCTACATTTTTAATGAGCTTTTCAGCTGCAACATCGATCGTGCGACAGCTGGCCCCAAAGCTATGGTATTATTTTTTTTTTCTCGTTTTGGGTGTGGGTGGCCAAGATTGTTGCCATCATCGCGCTGCTGTAGCCTCGGCAGATTTTCGTAGTCCCAGTGTGTGTGTGTGTGTGTCTCTTTGTTATCAGAAAAACTGCACAAATTATGGAACGCATGAGGTAAAAGTAGTTGCTGCAACACGCGCTCTCTAATCTGGCTTCAATTTTACTGAGATTTTCCGATGGGAAAAGAGTGGAAAATGCCAAACTGCTGCACGCCTTTTACTAGCATTAGCCGTTAATGCAAATGCGCTTCAGTCAATTAAGACAGTGGCGTTGACAGAGGGATTAGTGCTGGGTTCTTAACGATTCTCTCGAAATTCGTTAAGTGTTTAGCTACAAAGATAAACTTCGTTTATGTAAAACTGGGAATGAATAAAAATGTCTTACATTGGAACTAGTTCTTTAGTTTTAGAACTAGTTCTTTTGTTTTGGAACTAGTTCTTTTGTTTTGCTAACTTAAATATATTTCTGCAGCTATTACTCCAAAACGGTGCGTCTTATATGTTTGGGTAATCTTTTGCTGAGTTCTGTTAACCATTTTAAAAAAATCGTTTGAAAAAAAGCCAAAAATTCAACGTGAAAAAAAGAAAGTTGCATAGTTTAAGAATTTCAAAAATTTTGCAAATTTAACGCAACGTAAAGTTTTATGTTGAAGTTTCTACCAAAAGTTTATAAAGGGTCTAGCTGGATAACGCGTTAAGGGCAGAAATGCAAAAGTGCCCAACTAACTTCGCAGTATGTCATGGAAGCTGAAAAGGTGTTGCAAAAATCATATCTTCTTAACCAATTAAGGCATTTTCATTAAATAAAATGTATTTGACAAAAAATCTTGAGGTTTTTTTTAAGAGCTGCAAAATATGTAGTGTAAGTTAGATTTTGTTGCGACGTGAGCAACCTTAACAACGTTGCAGAAGTGCCAGACTAACAGCGTGAGCGTCATATGTCGTGCTTGGCTTTTGTGCACAAAAAGTGAAAAAAGAAAATTGCTTTTATGCCATACTGGCAGATATTGATGCTTTTGGCAAAAACAGTTTTGTGCAGAAGTGCCCTACATCGGGCAGAAATGCAGAATTTTTTTTTTGTGCCTGCATTTCTGCCTGACAAAGTGAACATCCTTAAGACATATGAACGAAAATACAAGAAGAAATAAATTTGTAACATTTACAATTTTGTATTTATTGTCAGTTTTTAGTTTTTCAAAATCGTTGGGAGTGTTGTACCCTTTTGAGCTACCCCATACAATTTTAAACTGCATCCGTCCCTGTATGAAGCTTAGTGCCCAGTGTTGTTGTTGTGGTTTTTATATCTGTTGTTGTTGTCGTCTATGCGGGTGCCTTGGCTGGGTCCAAACCCAGGCGAGGTCTGACTGCTATTGTCTGTCTATCTCTTTTACACTACCAAACCGTCCAACTGTCCAACTGTCCATCTGTCTGTCTGTCTCTTGCTTTGCTGTTGTTGTTAATTTGCGTTTTGTTGCGTTGGCCAACTTGCAACATGTTGTTGTAGGCAAATTGTTACACGCGTTGTAGCTGTTGTTGTTGCTGTTGCTGTTGTTGCAGCTTTGATGTCTTTATGGGTTTTGAATTTGTGGCCCGGACTGCCGCACAATCGTGACTGCAATTCGTAGGCCTTCGTCTTCTGTGCCTTTTTGGCCAAAAGACATAATCAAATGTGGACAAAATTATTGAGCAATTTAGTTTTACTTTATGGAGCAATTGCAATCCCAAGCGCTTCTCCTTAGCCTTGACTTAAGAGTTGCATAGTTTTCATTTTGGGGCCTATAGTTCTAGACCAAAGGCCTAGACCCAAGTCTGCTTGTTGGTGTTGATGCCCTGAAACGTTGGAGCGTTCTTTTTGTTCGTCTTTTGTTTCTTTATGTTTATGCGGTAAATGGCATTAATGGATTTATAGATGCACGCTTTGGTCCAACAACTCAGGCACTAGAGCTTGCAGCTTGTTTGCTTACAATTTTGATTAGGATTTATGGTGTGTAGAGCATGTGAACTTTAAACGGGGCAAGAGCGCTAGGCAGAGAGAGACAACTATAGCAATGCGGAAGAGTGTGAATAATGTTGAAGATGATCAATCAAAAGCGGGCTTTTGACAGAATTTGGTAACAACATTCCCATCCCACTAAAATCAACAAATTCGCTTCCTTCTAGAAGTTCAGAAAAATAGAGAACTTTGAAAAATTTTCCAAAATATTTCAAACTTCAATGGCGTACTTTACTTTTGGTGGCAAAGCAGCCCAAAGTTTTAAATGGCTTCATTAGTTTTATCAGAGTGACTTAAATCAATTCAATCGCAGCCTCTTCAATCAATCAAAAATATAAGCTTACTACAATACAGTTTTTGTGCAGCAGTCTTGTTGCAACTTTGAACTGTATGCCACATCACATCATTAACACTGTCAAGCGTGCAATCTGATTGTCAATCAAATCTTTACAAGCTCTCGCTCACTTCCCCGTTAAAAGAATTCTACAATATGTTGATTGAAAGTTGCATTGAATTAGCATTTCAATGCGTCACAAAGTCATAGCGTCCATTTCTGGCAAAGATTACCTACGCTCGGGCCTAATGGCATGACAAAGTGTTTTGCAACGTTCACCGATCTAGCTGCAACTTGTAGAGCACAAGCTCATTGCTTCGGCTCGGCTCTAAGTATGCGATATATTGTGTCTTCTCTATATGTGCTTGGTTGCCCTTTGGCCAAAAACTGTCGCAACTCATCAATTTTCATTCATGGCCAAGCACATTGCCGTTCTGGTCTATTATTCACGCCATGGCCAGCTTCAAACACTCTTAGGATTGTTGTTGTTGTTGCTTGCTGGCAGCTTGACGTTAAGCCAGAGCAATGAATGCTTTTAGCTGAAAACTGAGTAATTGAGTGACAATTAAGTTATTTCTAGACGAACAAGCCAAGCCGCTGACGAACCAGCCAAGTCAGTCGCAGTCTCCAGTCCCAGTCCCAGTACCAATCCAGCACAGAACGCAATCTTCTCCAACTGCGAAAGTGTTGCAAGTCTGTCCGTTTTGTCGCTAAACAAATGTGCGTTGCTTGACCATTGCCTGGCCGCGCCTGCGCTTTGGACACGCTGTGTGTCCGTTTACCTAGTTGCCCACGTTTCCTCCACCCTAGTCCTGCAGTTTTGCTTGGTACCCGTAAAGTGTTGGTTTCTGTTCCGCTTCGTGTTCAGCTCTGGCTGCACTTTTATGAAATATTACCAAGTTCATATCTCAATTATAGAAGCTGGCTTTACTCGTGCTTGTCCTCATCTATAGACGCTCTCTTCGTTTCTCTCTGCATGCCATACTTTTGCGCTCTTGCTTGTCGGTCTGTGAGTGAGATTAATCGCAAGTTTGACAGGCAGCGAGGCGACTGCATGCCTACGTCACAAGCTGCATATTTTTTTTTTTTTTTTTCGTTTTGTTCCTTTTTCGCCGCAAGATTAAGCGCCTGCTTAGTAGCCCTTCACCTTAGCTGCAACTTTACATGGCTGTTGCTCTCTTGCCTGCTGTCTCCTGCCATTTGCCACTCCTTTAAAGACATGTCGTCACTAAGCAATTTCAATCATAAGTCAGTCTCTCCGTCGTTGCCTTTGATCTCTGAGTTCCCTTATGGGTGTATGTGTGTGTGTGCACACTTGTCTTTTGACCAGCATTTGAACTTTGACATCGCTTATGTCAAATTATGTCTTCATTTGGGCTGGCTGCAAAATTGCCCAGGCGTGGTAGTTAAGCCCTTTGGCCAAGGCTCTGTGCAACGATGGGCCTCTTTTTTCTGCTAAAGCCTATAGGGTTTTTCAATGTTGTGCTGTGATATATTTGTCTACGCTTTTCTTCAGGGGATACAGAGTTTTATGTATTATTTATTAGACTAGGTACTGCAGCGTCTTTATATCCGTAACCGAAACAGCTCTTCTTGCAGCATTTTAGCAAATATGCTTTCTAAATAATAGGTGCGCAGCTAAGTTCTCGCTGTTTGTCAATAGATGGCTTTAGCAGAAAGTTCTGGTCGATTTTGACATACCCAAAACTTCATAAACGAAGCTTAGGCATATGGTAAGCAAACTGCTATGGCACATTATTTTTGCATTATTTGTGTGAAATAAAATCATCATTTGCGGGAAGTGTTGATTTTCTTGTTCTGTTCGAAAAAAACGGCAGCTGAAGCGCATCGAGAGCTCCAAAAAGTGTACGGAGATGCTGCTCCAAGCGAAACAACGTGCCGTGATTGGTTCCGTCGCTTCAAAGACGGTGATTTCGATGTTGACGACCATCCACGTAAAGGAAGACCCAAAACCTTCGAAGACGCTGAATTGGAGGCATTGCTCGATGAGGATTCGTGCCAAACGCAAGAAGAGCTTGCTTCAGGATTAGGAGTTACCCGCCAAGCCATTTCCAAACGATTGCATGCGTTGGGAATGATTCAAAAGCAAGGAACTTGGGTTCCTTATGATTTGAAACCAAGGGACGTTGAGCGTCGTTTTTTCGCCTGTGAACAACTGCTCCAGCGACAAAGAAGGAAGAGTTTTCTTCATCGCATCGTGACGGGTGATGAAAAATGGATTCATTACAGCAACCCAAAGAGGAAAAAATCTTGGGGACAACCCGGTCATGCTTCCACGTCACTGGCTCGGCCGAATATTCACGCTGCGAAGGTAATGCTGTGCATTTGGTGGGACCAGGTCGGTGTTGTATATTATGAGCTGCTGAAACAAGGCGAAACCATCACTGGGGAACGGTATCGAACTCAATTGATGCGATTGAGCCGAGCACTGCGAGAAAAACGGCCACAATACGAGCAGAGGCACGAAAAAGTGATTTTACTGCATGACAACGCTCGGCCTCACATTGCCAATCCTGTTAAAACCTACTTGGGAACGCTCAAATGGGAAGTCCTACCCCACCCGCCATATTCCCCAGATATTGCGCCGTCCGATTTTTACTTGTTCCGCTCGATGGCACATGGTCTGGCTAATCAGCAGTTCCATTCATATGAAGATATCGGAAAATGGCTTGATTCGTGGATAGCCTCAAAAGACGAACACTTCTACCGTCAAGGTATTCGAACTCTGCCAGAAAGATGGGAAAAAGTTGTAGCTAGCGATGGGCAATACTTTGAATGAGTCATTGATAACCATTTTTTTATAATAAAGTTACATTTTCATCAAAAAACAGCGAGAACTTAGTTGCGCACCTAATAAGATTGAAATTTTTCATAGATTTTAAATGCCTCATAAACTGTGGCTTAAATTTGCGCTTTTCACAATCTGCACGCTATCTTAAGCAAGATTATGTATAAAAGTTATCGTGGTACTAGACCAATAATTTATGTAACATTCTCTTTTCCCACATGAACCATTTTAATGCATTTTTCGAACGAAATTAAAAAATTCCTCATGATATCCAAAAAAACAAAACTTTAACTAACAAAAAATCATGTCAAAAAAACAAATTCCTCTGGTACAGTTCTTTGATAGTCATATATCAGTTAGTTTTGGCTTGTTTTTGTTTACCACAATAGCTTCGCTGTTATGCATATAACGCATACGCAGTGTTAACCAGAGCTGACTTCAAAGTAAAAGAGGAAGCTGTAGTTCTGTAGTTAGCATTAAGACTAATTTAATGGCCAAAATGCAACAACTACAAATACATCGAACTTTTAAAACCAAAAAAACAAAACATAGGAAGAACAAATATGTATATAGAATGCATGTTTATGGCCCAGACTGTTGTTGGCTTTGGGCTGACAAAAGAGGCAGACCGCATAAAAACAAATAGCAAAGTGAAGAGCACGTAGCCGAAATTTTAATGCACTTAAATAGTAGATCGAATTAGAAAAATAAGTTCATTGTCAAAGCACACAATTTAAGCTAAGTTAAGTGGAAAAAGCAGATTGAAGATGACAAGGTTGTCTTCATAAATTTTTCTAAGCTATAAAGGTAACTAAAATTTATAAATTTATTTTTTCGGCTAAAACCTTTTTATAAGTTCTCTTTTCAACTTTATAAAGAGCAAATTCCTCTCTATAGATGCCGCTTACATTTTTATAGCTTTTAAAGATTTGCCCAGAAAAATTTAATATTAAATAATAGGTAATAGTTAGATTAAGTGAGTGCACGCCATGAAAAATAATACGCCTTTTCAAACTGTGGAAATTCTTCTCATAGAGCACTTCATGAATTTTTGTCTGTACATAATCGTCCTTCTGAGCATGCTTTGAATTATTCCACAATTTATTAAAAAATTTTGTACCACTTATTCATAACATGGCATTACATCACCAAAAGTCAAATAAATGCTCGTACCGAGGGAACCAACGCTTCAGTAAGTAAGTCATGAAGATTATCCTATATAGTCCATACGCCATATAACATGAGTTGTCTTCAATTTCTAGTTCTGGCATTAATCAATTTCTTTGAAATTTGTATTTGCCAAATTATGATAATTATCACATACCAACAACGAGTTTTTCAATCATTAGTTTTGGTTGTTAGCGCTATCTGGCGAACTTTGCTGGCGCCATCTGGCGAACTTTGCTAGCGCCATCTTATGAACTTTGCTAGCGCCATCTTATGAAGAGGATCGTTTAAAGCATAGGACAAGTCTGTGTTATTTGATTATCTGGACATGGAATTTCGCTTTTATTTTTTTAAATTAATTTTTGTTTTTTTAGCTGTTTTGATTTATGCTGCTGCATATAAAACGTTTCATATTTTTCCAGCAAAATCATAGAGCAACACTGTTTTGTTAGGCGCTTATTATTTTTATATAAAATGTGTTCTGTTAGGGTTGCGATTTACTCTGCTGCGTATTGGCTGTTTGGAGCAGAGCACTGAGCCCACTAATGATCTCCAGAACTCCAACTATGTGCAAGCTTTACAAGTTTAGATAAATAAAAACTTTTCTATTGAGCATAAAAATTGCACTCAATTATGTCTAGCATAAGCTTACGCTAATATCTTCATAGGTTGCACTTGAGACTCAAAAAATATGACTGAGAAAGTTGATTAAATATTACGCGCAACTTCTTTTTATTAGCGACCCAGGGGGTGCAAAATAGTATCTTCTCGAAATATTGGCCTTTTCCGGAAAATCTAGTTTCTTGTTGAGTCTCATTTTTGATGAAATGAATACATCAGCAAGCGAATTTTCCAAATTTTGTCAGATAGTTGTGAAAAAAACTGAAGAACACATAAAAAAAGTCTTGCTTCTGAACCCCAAAATATATTTCGCATTTCATTTGGAATCCACCAGCCCCCAAGAGTCTCTGCACAGAGTTATTTTCCCATACAAAATATATGCTCACTATAACTAACAACAACCGCCTGCATAAGTTTATCCACACAAACCCCTAAAATTTAAGGTCTGTTACAAACAACATACCAAAATGCATATACCCTTACTTTTAAAGCGCATACAAAAACAAACATTTGAGCAGAGACAGTCAGTTAGTCAGTCAGTCGGCGATATGAAAAGCGCAACGTTCGTTTTTCACTCAGCTGGCGCGACAAAGTGCAGGAAGTGTGCAGCATTGCGGGGCGGTTTGTTGCTGAACAGGGGTGGGTGGTATGCCGGGTGCGCTCACGTTGCGTATACGCCGCATTACACTGCACATGATGGCAATGGCTGGCAGCAGCAACAGCAACAACAACGTTGAGACTTATGTAAGGCATGGATGACGATGATGACGCTAGCGGCAGCGTTGACGGCGACGCAGTTTTTACGCTGCCGCTGCCCCCGTTGGCCACGGCAAAGCGACGAGGCGCGTTTCCGCCTGCTGCGCGGCAACAACAACAATGACGCCGACGCCGACGCCGACGCATGTAAGGCAAACCACATGAGTGTGCGCCTACGCGCGAGATATCGTTCGCTCGCTCGCGCTCTTTGACGCTCTCGCACAATTGCATTTATTGAGCACTATGAAGCAGGGGAGCTGCCAAAAGAGGGGTTGTAGTTGATGCGCGGCGCATGGCGCATGTGTTTATGAAACATTGCGTCGCGCATCAGAACAACGTTCGACCTTGACAGTGAAATACATTTGTTGTTGTTGTTGTAGTTGTTGTTTCTTTTGCTCTGTTTCTTTAGCTTGGTATTGTTGTTGGCTTGATTTTGCGAAATTTTCTTTTATTTATTTATTTGTTTTCTTTTTTTTTGTATTTGCAATCAGCTTTGCATTTTTTCTTTGTTTTATGTATTTGGAATTTAAATATTTTTTTTTTATTTTTACATAGCTTCTGTATTGCCGATTGACTTGTGCGTACAATATTGCACGTATCTTTGAAATACTTTTTTTTTCTTTTGTTTATTTTGTAATTTAAGTAACAGTAACTGCGAGCTGCATAGACTCGAATTTAGCTGCTTATATGCATGTGTAGGTGTAGCTCTATATATATATATATATGTATTGACCTTGAATATATCGCAATTTGGCTTGCATTAGCAGCTTTCGCACATAGCTACATACATGGCAATGTTTGCTTACAGTACATATGCCCGTATATATATATATACTTATATGCGTGTATTAAAGTACATTAGGTAGAAAGTTTGCAGATACTATGCATTGGGTTTTGGTTTTTTTTTTTTTGCAATGTCGCAGAAAATTTCTTTTGCTCTACAATTGGTAGTGCAAGCTGCTGGGTTGGACCATAAAATTAAAAGAAATTTTGTCTGCGGCTCAAGGAGACTTGAAAAGTTGTAAAGCCAATATTCTATCAACTCAGCTACTCTTCTTTATTTTTTAAGACAATTATTTCTAGTCTACTCGATACTGTCGCTCATATTTCATTTCGTGACGTGACGAATTGCTTAAAACATTTGGTAGCCATTCAGTAAAACCTTAAGCTATGCAAGTTTAAGCCTAATATTTGTTGTGGCGTTTCTACTTTGGCGTGATGTTACATTTGTGTGACAAAATATAGCAAAAAAAAGGGAAAAGCTAAATTTTTACTATTAAAAGTTGCTTATAGGGCAATTGAATTGCACTTTATTGAGCTTAAAAATGACGACACTAGTTCCTGTAAAAGATACAAGTGAAAAAATCACTTGGCGTGACGTTACCAAAAATAGATGCGTGCTATGACTTGCAAATCTTTTGCTATATAATTTTTAGTTTTAAATTATTAAAACAAAACACATTTTTCGTTTTTTTTTTTATTATCTGGCGTAATGCTACTCATATTTGCACTAAAAATGTTTTATAAATAACTTAATAGTAGTTAAATTATTTTATCGATAGTTTTAATAATTATTTTTTTTTTTAATATTTAACTTAAGCAAAACAACAATTTTGATTTTACATATATTTCTGCTGTTGAAAAAATAATGATAACATAGTAATAAAAAATTATTCAAAGAAAATTTGCACAAAATAATAATTTTCTGATTTGTTGTTGAGAAAGCTTTGAAATCTTTCATTTTTAAGCTTATAAATATTTTTCTTTAATAAGAAAAGTTACTTTTTATGTATCGCTCATATTTAAAATTTGAAGGGATTTCTAACACTGAAGCGTCATCTCAGCCAGTGTGCACCTATCAAAATTTACTTTAATTTATTTAAGCTTAACTTGTTAGCTAATAAGCTTAAGCTAATTTTGCGAAGATTTCTGAACCTTAAAAAAGCGCCTTAATTTTTTTTTTTTGGTATTTATTTGTTTCTAGAACCAATTTGCCCAATTTAGGCCATAGAGTGCAACACCATCAAGTGCTGCCAGTTTCGTCTAGCTGTATTACGTCTATTGTTTTTGGGTTTGTGCTGATGTTTTTTTTTTTCTTACTCGCAACTAAGCACAAAAGCAGCAAACGCGCCACATTTGTATAAAAAAAAAAAAAAATTGGCAATGAATTTTTAGATGGCCGTAGACCAAAGACCATGCCACAAGTTGTGGCTCTGTTCTATTTGTTTATGGCGTTTTTTTTTTATTTTTTGTGTGTTTTTTGCTTTAATTATATTTTTAAGAATTTAAACAATTTGTGCACTTTCTTTTGTTTGTTGCACACGTCAGCATCAAGTTGGGCCAGAGACAAAGCGACAGCCACTAGGGCGGCGACGCCAACGCCAATGCGAACAGCGTAAGATAACAACGCTGACGTTGACGTTGACGTAGACGCTGACTTCGACATCGACGTTGACGTTAACTGCACTGGTTGCGTTGGTCGTTCGCGCGAGTTGTTGGGCCAATTAGGTGGGTTGATGTGATGGCGGGTGGATGTCGTCCGGCTGATATCGCAAACGCTTTGCAGCCAAAGCTTTTTTGCTGGGTTAAATTCTCAAGGGCACGCGTGCATATGCATATATGCACAGCAAACCCCAACACCCGACCCAACCTCCTGCCCCAACACCTACGCTCACTATGCAAACGTCAAGTCTCGGACACGCTAACGCGATCAGTTACACTTGCACGCTCACGCACACACTCGCAAACACTCACAGACGCACATACGCAGGCCTGCTCTTTCGCACGCGTTTGGCCTTGCACTTTGCCTAGTTAATCATAGAGCGAGCAAGCAGCTGGCGGCGGCAGCAGGCAGCAGCAGGAACGGTGCAACGCTCTCTGCCTTGTGCGCTTCCGTCCCACAAATACACGCACACTTGTAGGGTTTGGGGGTGCATAGTGGGCGGCCAGCAACAGCTGATGCGCGTTGTCGGCTGCATTCGATTTTAGTCGGCTTTACGGCTCGGGTTCTAGCTGCGTTTTGCTTTTGCTGCTTTTACCATTGCTGCTGCGCACAGTGGGAGAAATCAACAATTTAGCCAAAATTTTGATGTATGGCAAGTTATTTATATTGTATATAAATTTGTTTATGCGCTTTTTTTTTTAAATAACTTTGTAGATTTGTGTGTAAAAGTGATTTTATTTACAATCTATCACTTAGGCAATAAGTAATTGTTTTGAAAATTAGAATTTAACAGAATATATGGCTTAACTCCAATGAGTAAGAACCATTTTTTTTTTTTTGTAAGTGCTATAAACTTAATTTGTATGCGGTACGTCTAGGACACTATCTAGCATGATCTCGTTGTGTTTGATCATTTTTACATATAGAGTAGTTTTTGTCAAAATTCAGCTCGTAAATTCGTACTAACTATCTCGTAAGCGAATAAAGATATTTAAATAATTATATTTTTTAAAGAAAGCATATTTTGTAACACATGCATACTACTTTTAAAATTCAAATATGGCGTTCTACCACTTAGAACAATAATTCTTGCGTTCATGGAGTTTTTGTGCATACAGAAAAACTCCTACGTGATTTTGGTACAGTTTTCGTTTATTTTAACACAAAATTATTTCATTTTATTAGTAGCTTATGCTACCTTCCTTCCTTTATAGCCAAAGGAATTAACAATTAATTTGGCGTGGGTACGTACGTGTGTAACAAAGTACCTAAAATTTATTGACCCAGTTTTTTTTTTTATGTTCGGTTAAAAGTGAAATAAGCTACTTGCAAAGTTTGGGTCATTGGAAGGGACATAACTTTGAAATATACGCGCTAGGGTAAACAGTTTTGAGAATAGAAAATGTAACATAAATTCAAACGCAGGCCGTTTGGCATTTTGCTTATAAACTTGTTACATAAGTTTTTAAAAAGTAATAATTTTACTTTGATCAGAAAGTTCTAAAAACGTTTAAATTCATATTTTCTAAAAGATCTAGTGCTGAATGGTTATCGAGCCTATGATGTCTTTCCATGGTGCTACATATAGCATTTTTTTACATTGTGAATTTAATTTGTTTCACC
This sequence comes from Chymomyza costata, assembly GCA_018150985.1. Lineage (NCBI taxonomy): Eukaryota > Metazoa > Arthropoda > Insecta > Diptera > Drosophilidae > Chymomyza > Chymomyza costata. Next base: position 7,662,830 of record JAECWU010000255.1, on the reverse strand, counting down.
AAACAGAGTAAAAAAAAAATTAAATGTTATAAGTTCGGAACTTTACTATCAAAACTACTTCCGATAGCATGTTGTGCAGTAGAGTGATCTTTACTTTGAAGATTGCCTCAGTGATGAAAGCATGTCGAAATCTTTCGTGACATATAAAAGAACAAAAATGAGATTAAGTTAAGAATTTAAATTCTAATTTGCTTCAAACAAGTTTACTCTTACTCTAGCATGTATAGGCATTTTTCGTTTATTATTTTTCTTAAGGCCCGTACGCAGCTCGAAAAATTTCGCACGGAACAAACTTTATATAAAAAAAAAAAATCCCATTTGTAATCCCATTTGTGATTTTTTTTTTATATACAGTTTTGTCATTCCATGCGGAATTTTTCGAGCTGCGTATGGGCCTTTAAATTAAAATTAAAACACTTTCGATTTCCGCAGCAAGACTCAATATTCTTTCAAAAATTACGAAATGCTTTTTGAGAGCAATTTTTCTTAAAAATCATTTTAAATTCATTTTAGAGATTTTCTGTCTCAAAATATTTCTCAAAAAAACTTTCAAATTGCGAATTTCTGTTTACAAAAAAAAAAAAAAAATGCTCTTAAAACACAATTTTAATAGTTTTTTATTTTTTTTTTATTGTATTGATAAAAAGTTCAAAGTTCGCCAAATCTATGCTTTTGTTAATTCAATTCTTTTTTATATTTTCAAATTCAAAATAATGCTATCTACAATCAAACGCAACAGTTCCTCAAATCATTCTAAACAAAAAACGTTTTTGAAATAAATAAGAATAAAAAATTATCGTGCTTTTGACAGCGTAAATGCTGCTTCTCAGAGTCCAAACGCTAATTTTGAATTTTTTTCTTAGTATTAGAGTCAGTTAACTCCAATATGCCGCTGAAATATTGTTTAAAGAATGTCCCATAATAATGAGTTAAAACACAATTTTGTGACCAGTAAAGTTAAGTTTAAGTTTAACAATTTGTTTTTTTTTCCACAATATATGCATTAAACTTGCAGCTAGCCAACAAATTTTACAAAGTTAGAATTTATTTTTTCAACTGAAATCTCATTTTGTTTATGAAATATTATTTAAAGGAATTATTGTAAACAATGTGTTAAAAAATAGTATAATTACAAAAAATAATTTCTTAGATTAAATTAATTTGTTGCTCCCGAAAAATTAAATTACTAAGTATAGCTAGATCGTGCCAATATCGCCCACTGTGCTGCGCCGCTCTAAATCTAATGCGAATGGCAATTGTCGCTTGTCGCCTTGTTCGTCGGCAAATAAACAAAAACAACAACAATAACAAAAAGCGTAAAGAAAAGGTAGAAAGACCGCAGCGCGAGAACAAACGAATTTCAATAAAAATAAGAATGCACAATAAAAATGCAAACTGAAAACTGCACACGCCAAAGACGCTTGCGCCGACGTCGATGCCAGCGTCGCTGCCAACGTCGCGACTGCACGTTAGAACGAATGAATATTATTACTCGTTTTCATTTCAGTTTCAGTTCGGTTTCAGTTGTCATTTTACTACAGCAGCTGAAGCAGCAGTTATTTGTGTGCGTTTTGCGTTTTGCGCTGCAGCGTCGTCCGTCGTCTCGTCGTTGCGTCGTCAACTCGTCAGCAGAGTGAGTGATGTGGACAGTCTATCGTCAAGTCTGCGGCGGTCAGTACAGGCGTTCCTGTACCCGTAGCAGTAGCCCGGGCTCGTTTCGTCACTCCTCCTCGCTGCAACTGGCGTGCAACTTACGCATCGGTTTTTTTTTTTTCAATTTCCGCAATTTGTGTGAAAATTCTCAATCTTATTTTTGAATGCATTGCAACAACAACAACAACAACAACTGCAACGTTCACTGTCAAGAACCGTTAATTCAGCCATTCACTTTTTTTTTTTTTTCTTCTTGTTGTTGCTCTCTGTTTGCGTAAGCTTAACGAACAGCACAAGCTAACAATATGTGCCAAAAATTGCAAAAAAAAAAAAAGAAATGCAATGAAAACAAATAGCAACAAGCAACAGTTCCAACAACAATAAATTGCGTTAATCAAGATAAACAAAAAAAAAAAAAAATCAAATTTTGTATTTTATAAAAATAAAATAAATAATAAATAGTAAAAACTAAATAACAACAATAAAAAAATAATAGTTTAAAGTCAATGATCTAACGCGTAAGAATAAAATAAATTAAAAAAAAGCGTACGCCGACATTGGAATACACTGTACTGTGTTAAGAATAAAAATCAACCTGTAGGCCTATGCTGCGCTGGCTACAAACCTTTTATAATTTAAAATTAATAACTACTTTATAAAATAACTTATGATATATACTTTATAAATTATAAAAATAACTAAATAATAATAAAAATTTTATAAAAAGATGATCAAGTAATGCAAGTAATAGTTGTAGAAACAATTTAAATCGCTTTAAAAAAGCCAGAAAAAAAATTATGAAAAATGAGTAAACAAAAAATAAATATTAAAAAAAACGTAAAATAAAAAAAAAATAAATAAAAACTAAAAAATGCAAAAGCAATATACGTATAAAATTAAATAAGCAGCACTTATAAAAGTTGCCAAAATAAAAAACTCGAGTACTTAAAGTTAAGCGTGAACGACCTAAGGTCGCTTACTCCAACTAGGAACCTTATATAAGGCACTAATGCACGACTGGGATGTTTCCTTTAATTAAAACTAAAATACCTCTGTCGTATAACAACCTGTACAATATTTTCGCCAAAAAAAAAGCTAAAAACTTATAAAAACATGTTTATAAGAAAGCAAATACAGTATAACTTGGCTATAACGAATGAAAGCAGGGTGCTTTACCTCCTTATAAAAAGTTAAAAAAAAAACAGGCTAATGCAAAAAATGACGAAAAAAATTCGTTATATTATGGTGTACAATAGTTCGTTATAGGATAGTGTGACTATGCTGCTACTATTCGCATAAGCATACACAAAATTTTCGTGCGTGATCGACTTTGGTATACTCTTTACTCACGAGCATGTCGAATAACTTAGAATTCTGATGCAAATCAAAAAAATGTATTCTGCTGCGTGCCAGGTTGTACCTATACCATTTGGAAAGCAAATTTTTTTGCGAAATAAAAGTGTGTGTACAATTTCTATTCATTATTCAAAAAAAAAAAGAAGAAGAGTAGTTAATTTTTTTCTTAACGCAGTAAAGTGCCAACTGTAGCGCTGAGTAAGAAGAACAAATGTTTTCCATTTGGTGACAATATTTTAAAGGAATTCTGTGTCCACTCTTAAAAATATTTGTGGAATTTCCTTTGTAGCAAAATTTTTTCATATTACGAGCAACGATTTTTTGATTTCTTTATAACGAGCGGTAATTGCACCAATGTGCCTTTTTGAGGTTCTACTCCAAACTCAAAAAACTATACAACATTTTTTTCTAAAAACTAGTTGTCGAACGATGTCTTTTTTAAAGGTTTTTGGGATCGGATGTCAAAAAAAAAAACCCAGAATCTCAGGTTTCTGAATAAGCCTCGTTTTGTGGATTTTGTGAGGTTAGAATAAAACCAAGATCCGTTGAGCTAATGGTGAATGCGGTTTGGCGTGCTGCGCGTCGAAATATTTAAGAAAACATATGCCTCGTAACCAGATTACGCCACTTTTTTGTCTGTACTCTATACTAGGGCATATAATGTACAAAGTAAATAAAAGGAAGCCCCCATTTCGGGCGTACAAAACAAACTCTCAAAAATTTGGCGAAAATCCGAAAAACGTATTCTCGTAGTGAGACACACCATAGCACATAGGGAGAGTTGTGAACTAGATCATGCTTTATTGATGATTGGGCTCACAAGCAACTATAATCAAATTTGATTTCTCTAGACGGCTAATTAAAAAAATAAAGTTTATTATTATTGCAGCTTATGGAAGAGTCTAAAATTGAAAGATATTGGCCCAAAACTTTCATAAGATCTCTATAGTGTGAATAGCGAGCATAACTTTTGGCAAAATTCGTTCGCTTTATCTTTGATAGTCTTTCAGACTCCCATATGCCTTTTGGATCTAAAGAACTTGTGTTCAACTCATGTCTGTTGCTAAGTGTCAGCAACATGCCACAAATCTCAAATACCCTTGACCCTATGAATAAATTGTATAAAAAGAACACATATGTATGAATGCAGCAGCAAGAAGGAAAAAATAAAATATATGCTTAGAAAAATAGTATTTTTAACAATTGCAAATAATAATAAAAGAAAAACTAAAATTAAATTTCAAAAAAAAAAAAAACACGCCAAATAATAAATAAAAATATATCAAATAAAATTCAAAGCAAAAGCGTATGCACAAAAGCACGCAAAAATGAATTTTTCGTACAAAGTAAAAGCAAAGAAAACGAATAAAATAAGTTGTTTGCTTGCGGCGCAGCTTCCGCTTCCTGCGCGTTTAAAAACGCGCACAAAACGCGCGCAAATGTCGCCACGCTGTCGTCTGCACTTTCGCCGCGTTGTTCTAGTTTTTGTTGTTGTTGTTGCTGCGGCTGCTCTCGTTCATGATCAAGGCTGCAGTGTCATTTTCGCTCGTCGCGCTCTCTGACGCACTCGCTGCCTCTCTTTGTCGGCACGCTCGCATTATTTGCACGCGCCGCTTGCATTCATTTATTTAGTTCATTTAGTTCGTTTAGTTCATTCGTTTCATGCGCGCGTTTTGTTCATTTAGAGTCCTTTGTAAACGCTCTCTACAGTTTTTTTTTGTTTTTTTTTTTTTGCTGTACAAAAACGTTGAAACGTGTGTTTTTTTGGAGTACATAAGTTTGACATATTTAAGCCAAACAGAAATAAAAAGAAAAAACGGAAAAAGGCTTGTCGCATATGTTTGAAAATGTTTTGAAAAATTTAAAGCCAGCAGCGCAACGTGTCAACAGCAACGTTGCGTCGCTGCCGACGTCAGCGTCAACAGTGCGGCTACGTGTTCATTTGTGCAAATTCCTTTGCCTGCTATTGTTTTTTTTTTTTTTTTTGCCAATTATTCTTTTAATGAAATCCATGTAATTTGTTGCAAGTGCATTAAGCATTTTTGTTTGTTTTTTTTTTTTTTTGTAATAAGCAGCAGCGCACAAGAAATGTACGCCAAGCTTTTGTTACTACAACAATATAATTATTTATAATAAAGACAATATTTTGTTTTGATTTTCAAAATAATTACTTAACTTCAAATTATTGTGGGCTGCCTGCTGCTTAAGCACACGGGGTAAGTAATTTTTAACGCCTTGTTTTCTTTCTACATTTCTTGTTTTTAAGATTTTTTTATATGCGGACATTAAGTATACGCAGTGTGAGAGTATTTAACATTAAATTAACTTTATGGGCATAGTAGTTTTTAGTTGGTGTGTGCTGTATCAGAGTTATTCAAGAAAGCTACTGTAGTGCCTGCAGTGACGTCATAGAATTTGTTAAGCGTTTTATACAATAAACCGGACGATGCGGCGGACATTGTAATGGTATAAATAGTTTTTCAATATTCGATTTTTCGAAATTCGAATTTTCGATATGGGATTTTTTGACAAACTGTGCACCTGACATTGATTTCAATTGTTGCAACAAATATAGAATATTTATTATTATGATTATTTTTAAAATTTTTTTTTCGATTTGTGGGCTTAGTGGCTTTAAGGATAATATTCTTAGGCTTATAATGCAATATATTGAAATGGATCTAAATCTATTGAAATTTGGACAGTTATAGAAAAAACCGCCATGTAAATTTTAACATAAATATATAGGAAAGGAAAATATAGGGTTTTCCAACAAGAGGTGTTATTTTGAATCACCCGGTATTTCGGTAGCTGTCACTTTTGAAGCTTTTATTCTTTGACATTTGACAAGTATAAATTACGCCATTACTAAAAATGGAACGATACACGCTTCAACAACGCATTAAAATTATTAAAATTCACTACAAAAATGGTGAAAATCTTGCATCGAAAAATCATCTTGACTGATGAGGTCCATTTCCACCTCGGTGGCTACGTCAACAAGCAAAATTGTCGCATCTGGGGCTCGGAAAACTCAAGAGTTATTGTTGAGAAGCCTCTCCATCCTCAATGTGTGACTGTTTGGTGCGGTTTATGGTCCGGCGGGGTCATTGGACCTATCGAGAACATAGGGCAGCCACTTTGCGATTTGGTTATGGAAAATTTCATGAAAAGGATAAGGTCCTGTAAGCGTGGTCGTGTTGGCCATTTGGCTGATGTTGTTTTTCATTATTAACGGCATAACTTCCTCTTTATTATGAAATAAACATTCGATCATTTATCTCAAAAAATGAAATTTTTCTTTGCATACCAAAATAACACCTCTTATTGGAAAACCCTATATAATAAACTTGGTCGTAATTTATCCGGTAGATAATAATATTTTTAGTTGATTTTATTGAGACAATTCCTTCTGTATGAACAATTGGGTTCTTGGACTGTTTAGAAACTGATGAGATTCTCAAATTTCGCAAAAGATTGTACTCCTGACCCAAATAAAAGAAAATTCATTTTCTCCTAAATTTTTAAATTAATTTATTCTTGCTTTGTTTATTTATATATATTCCAGTTTTAAGGCATCTGCGCTAAAAATTAGCTTAGAAACGGACAGATGAAAAACATTCTTTCGACTTCTTTGATAAAACTTATTCATTAGATATTGGATACATAAAAATAAACAAAGCAAGAATAAAATAAATTTTAAAGTCTAAGAGTTAATTAATTCTATGTTGGTCGAAAATTAAGGAAAGTTAAAATTTTGACAGTTTCAAATTGGATAACTTTGTGATATCTTTTTCTATGGTACTATATGCCTATAATAAGAAATATTTTTTAATCGAGCTATTGCGCTATTCTTTCAATATAAGAAACCAAGGTGTCGTCTATTTAGGGTTTGTGGCGAAAAGTATGCCAGTTGGCTAATCTACAGGTAGCTATATACATAAATACCTAAGAAACCGATTTTCCCAGGTCAATACATCTGAAAATATAAATATTGGGTCGTTCACTAAGTAATTGCGTCTTTTTTAGTGAAATTTAAACACTATTTTTTTATTGTGTAAAACATTTTATGAAATTATATATTCTCCATTTTGATCCAATACCTTTTGCCATCTTTCGGGCAAGAGATTGATTCCACGCTCATAAAATTTTTGATCCTTGCAGGCAAAAAACTGGTCCAAAGTGTTTTTGACGTCCTGATTCGAGGTGAAGGTTCTCCCTGTGGTAGCACATCCCATGCAAGCTGCAAAAGCTTTTGGCGAGCCATCAAACTTGTATGAGGTCTCGCATTATCCTGGTGGAACACTACACCTTTTCTATTGATCAATTCTGGCCTCTTCTGTTTGAGTGCATCACTCAATTTGTCCAGCTGATCACAATACATTTCAGAATTAATCCTGGTATTGTCGGGCAAAAGTTTAAAATAAACGATCCCTTTGAAATCCCACCAAACAGACAACGTAACCTTTTTTTTGGTGACTATCGGCCTTCGAAGTGGTTTGAGCTGTTTCATCCTTTTAAGACCATGATCTCTTGCGCTTTACATTCTTGTAAGCAACCCACTTTTCGTCGCCAGTAACAATGCGCTTCAAAAATGGATCACTTCTTTGATGTTTGATAAGCAAATCACAGTCGTTAATGCGACGAAGCAAATTTCGTTCTGTAAGAACATGAGGAACCCATTTGTCAAGCTTCGAAATTAATCCTAGGCGTTTCATGTGCTTGTGAACGGTTGCGTTAGACAAATTGAATCTTTCAGCAATCTCTCGAGTTGTTATTCGACGATTTGCATCGACCAACGACCTTATTTTATCCCCATCGGCTTCAAGAGGCCTTCCAGGACGTGGTGCATCCTCAAGATTGAAATTGCCGGAACGAAATTTTGCAAACCAATTTTGGCATTGGCATTGTTTTCAATCTTCCATCTTCGATAGGGCATCAAACAAAAACTATTCCATAAAATTAAAAAAAAATTTTTACAACAAAGCCTTACTATATCAGCTGTTCAAATATATAAAGTTAAAGCGGTTAAGTGTGAAGTTGGCTGCGAAAAAATTCAATAAGATCAGCTGTTGTCATCAAACGAAATTACTTAGTGAACGACCCAATATATTGTTTTTATTTTAATTTAATAATTCATTCTTTATTAATGATATGAGCAGCCAGTAAAAAAGTCTACTTTTTTAAAATTTATTTATTTTGAAAAACTATCAAAAATACATAAATTTTTATATATTGCAAGTTTCTTATTTTCAAAAAAAAAAAAAGTCTTAGTAACATTTTTTTCAAGATCTTGCATTCTTAAGTCATTTGTAAATACCAACTGCTGACATATGTATATAAATTTAGATTTCTTCCCACAATAGCTCTTAAGATACATTTTGCCTTTGCCAATAGTTATGTTTGATTAAAATTGGTTTTTCAAAACGCTTATAGTTGCATTTTGATAATAACATCTGCTAAATACAACAAACAATTTATAATAAAGGGTGCTTTTTTTAGAGTAACACAAGCTTAGTTAAATCATAATAAAACAAAGAAATATATTTTTAATATCAATGAAATGGGCTTTATTGGATACAAAATTTTATGACATTAATGTTTTTATATGATTTCGGCCAAGTGGCCGTACAAGGCGCAATCTGGAACACCAATTTTCACAAACTTTCTGCAGCATTTGCGGCCGTATTTCGCCAATAATACATCGAAAGTGTATTTCCAGCTGTTTAATTGTCTCTGGTTTATCGACGTAGACAAGTGATAGCTTATGAGGATTTAATGGTGTTACGACAAAAGCTTGTGGATTATCCTCACTCTGTTTATTTACGTACTCATTCTACTAAAGATTTTGAATTTTGCATAAGTTTGATAAACGGAACCATTATTTTGATAAAAAATTTCAACAATTTGCAAGCGTTGCTCTGTTGTAATTCTAAAACCAAACTCAACAAAAAGCAACTAACAGCTGTTAAATGGGTTGTCAGATAAAGCAGTGTTGTTGTGAATCTCTAAAAAAAACACGCTGTATATACAAAATAGTTGCAAACCGCCTTTTTTACGTTTTTTGACGATAATAATGATTGTTGATCCACAACTGTTATAATTTTTAAAAAATGCATTACATAAATAAATAAATAAATAAAAAAAAAAACATATGTTTAAAAAGCGGAATGTTAATGACTAATGAATAATGTGCTTTGTGTATTTTAGATAGGTTGCATTGTCAAACACCAAAAAGAGTATCAAAATATTTACACTACAGTTCAAGTTTCTCGTATTGCGGGTATATTGCTATTTGAGAACGTTTTCCGTCTTTTGGGGGAATTTGAAACGACATACCCTCACATATGGGCTATAGAGTATATTCATATATCATAAGCCAAGCTACCATATACTGTAAATAGTTGAAGATTTCACAAACAAGCTTTTTATCAAATAAAAAAGGAAGCTTTATTCCTGACCCTTCTTTCACTCTTACAAAACATGGCTTAAAAACCAATTCTTTTTTTTTTTTTTTGCTTAAAGATAGTTGTTGCTCTTATTTTCACGATTAAAGCCCTATACGCAGAATGAAAAATTTTGCACGGAATGCCAAAAATATTCAAATTCATATAAAAAAAATCCCATTTGGGATATCCTGAAGAAAGCATACTTTTTTTTTAATCCAGCTTGATGTATTCTATATATATAGATACATAATTTGAGTAGCGCGCAGCTTGAGAAAGCTCATTCCATGATAAATGCTTCTTGGTGAATTGTTTTTATTGTGAAGAGATGACTAATTAATGAAAAAAAAAAGTCCCAAGAATCAGATAATTAACTAAAATAAGCTAACACTGAAAACTGGAAAAGAAAAAAAAAAGTTAAGATCAGACCAGTGCCCAAAACTGCTCTATAAACGAGTTATGTGTCTTACTGTGGTATATAAAAAGAAAACAGTTTTACGAAAATGTGAATTAAACAAAAGGCCCATTTACGTTTAAGACATTTGAAAAAATATATGCCTATATATTTTTCTTTTGTATAATTCATTTGTACTGAAACAATACGGCGCTGAGTCACAAACGTAAATTCGCAGAAAACCCTTAACTCTAGTAGGTATCTAAAAATGCGCTTAACTGATCAACAAGTTGTAGTATGCACATAAATTGTATATAAATATTTAGTAAGAAAAAAATGCAATAAAAATCTCAATGCATTAAAAGCTTAAGTTAAATAAAACCAAGTCATGAGCTTTAAATTCACTTTTTTTGGTAAATTTGTTTCGTATATTGCGTATACGCAATGTGTACATTGCGCAATGGTGAATTACTGGTATATAAAACTCTATACGTGAAGAAGTTATTGGCATGTATTGCCCAAAAAAAATATATATAAGGTTTGCAATTCCAAGTATTTAATTCTGGAGTAATTGCACATACGCAACGTGTACATGTGTGAATTACTGGTACATACAGCTCTACACGCAAAGGAGTTAGTGGGCAAGTAATGTCTTATTAAATAGCAAAAGCTATATAGGCTTTACAATTCCGCTTTTTCGTTACATTTTTTCTGTAATTGCTCATACGCACCGTACACATTGCTTGCTCTACTGGCACATAGACCTCCATGCGCAAAGCAGCCAGCAGGCATGTAATGCCTCAAAAACAAAAGCAAAAGATATATAAGGTTTTCAATTGTTAGGTTTATCCAAAATCGGAACGAATAATTCTAATAAAATACTAACTCATTTTGTGGTATTTTTTGAAGTGCCGGCGACTTTTGAATCTTGGATTGGAATCAGACACTCCAAAGGATTATAGTAAAGTGATCTGACTACCGAGCCCGAAAATCGATATTTTTTTTGGTTTTATGTCTGACTGTGCGCTTTCAAGCCTATATTTATTTTTAGAATTTCTTTTTATGAAACTATTATACTATTTGGCACTTTACAAATCGATTTTTCAAAATTAAAATACATATCTTTTTACACCCGATCACTCATACGTCTTCTACTATGTAATCCACTTATTAGTGCTGGAGAAAACATCGATGATCGAAGTTTAAAATCTCTATATATCGATGTTGGCCAACAGAGATGTTTCTCCAGCACTACTAAACACCCATTTGATGAGTGCAGAAGTGCTGGAGAAACATCTCTGTTGGCCAACATCGATATATAGAGATTTTAAGCTTCGATCATCGATGTTTTCTCCAGCCCTACCACTTATATACAAAATATAAATGGCAAAGAAAGTATTTTCTACCAAAAAGCTTGCATTAAAAGTAGCTGACATATAACTCCCTAGTAGTGCTGAAGAAACATCGATGTTGGCCAAACCGAAATAAAAATATCGATGATCGGAAAAAAATAAAAAACATCGATGCATCGATATAACATCGATGTTAAGGTTCATTGGTTCAAATGAGCCGCAACCGTGTAACTTATCACATAACTAACGATACAAGAAAGCTCTCACACACTGAATACAAAAAAAACAAATATTTTTTTTGGAACCACTTTTTTCCGAAATTTTTCCTTGAGTTCAAATAACAGATTAAAAAAAAATGAAGAATGGAAAAATTTTAAAATATATTTCAATAAATTTTAAAGATGAATGTAAATAGTTTTGTATGAAGCTTTCTCGCATAGCTAAGTGAGACTATAATGACTCCAAAGTTTTTAGAATTTTATTTACCAGAGCGGACTGACGTTTTATCAACTACTAGTAGCTTAGTGGGTAGCACTCATTACTTTATGTAAATTTAGCAGAACTTAATGGCTAAGGCGCGTACTGTAGCGTATACTACATACTCGTATGTACTCAGTTGCGAGTACATAGCGGTAGAGTTTTTCTTATACCTTATACATAAGCATATACATATATGTATGTATATAGTTATAAACAAGCGTTTAATTTTATATGGCTAGGCAACAGCAGCAAAAACAATAATAACAACAACTACAATTAGAAATGCATATGCAGCGCGATAAATATAAGCAGCGACGCTGGCAGAGACGTAAGCAGCATGACAAAGGCAGCGACAGTTGCTGATAAGCGCGCCTTGTGCGTGTAAGTGCTTGTGTGTGTGCGAAAGAGTGTGTGCCGGCAGCGGCAGCGACAGCAGCCGTGCTGGCATCGTGCGTGTGCGAAAAGATAAGGCCTAACGTTGCGTCGCTGCCGACGCAGCTGCAGCTGCTAAATTTCACCGCTGCTTTTGGCTTATGCTATGTTTACACTGCCCAAATGGGAAGCTTATTATCTGTACGTTGACAAAGTAAACTTTTTGCTTAAAGACCAATATTAAATGTACAAAAGTTGCTAAAAAATAATTTTATAATTTTATTAACAATCTTTTATTTGTTTAGTAACTAAATTAAATGGAAATTGAACTCTATAAAAGAAATAGTTAAACTTTAGTGAGCACAACTATCTTATAGTAAATGTTATAATGAACATTTTTTTTACACTCTATTTCTTTCAAGTCGTTGACTTGTAGCGCTACTATCCAATATACATTATGCTACAACATAACTACATCATGAAATCATCTTTAATATATGAAAGACAAGTTTTTTGTTAAGATTTATTTTTCGCAGTGTTGAGTTTTTTATTGCAATAATGACGACAAAGTCTGTTTTATATCAAAGGTATTGGCATGCAAATTTTGGTTGCTGTGTTTTATGATAAGAATTGCAAAACTCGTAGCCATTGTACCTGGTTTTGGCATTTTTATGTTTGTGTGCCGTACATAAATAAAAGGAATAACTTAATTAACTTTCAAATGTTATGAAATACGCTTGCCTTAACACAAATTCTACCTTGGTGTGTCAAAAGACTTAACTTAAAATTATTATTTTAGTTTAATCATTTGCCCAAAAAAATATTATTTTTTACTTTTCGTACAACTATATAAACCAAAATGTTTAAACTAAGATATAATGTTACATCAAAATTTGACAGCTGTTGCTTCACACCTCTTGGTAGAAAAAGTATTAATTATGTTTTTTAATATAATACATTCTGTACTGTTACAAATGCTTAAAAATTTTAAATTTACACGAGAAGAGTTAAAAAGAAAAATGAGCACTTATTTATTCGTAGTATGTTTGGTTATGCGTAAATAGTTCAGATTTTTTTAATTGTGCACATATTTATAATTTGGCTTGCTTTTTAGTAGTTAACAAAAAAACTAGTTCAACAATTTATTTATTTATTTATTGGCTTATTTAAGATAAAAATTTGTCAAGCATTTAAACAACTGCAATAACTTGTGGCGTATTGTTGGTTTAAAAATAGCAGATGATAGAATGTTTGCAAAATTTCAAGCAAAAATACAGAAACTACTTATTGATAGTCGTCAAGTTTTTGAACAATTAGTTACCACTTCTTGCATAACAAAAATTTCCCTTGTAATAGTTGTGAATAATTTCCTTCGAAAGTTGTATGAGTTGATGGCGACAGCAAAAAACTTGGACTTCGAAACACGTAAAAAGGAATCCGAATAAAATTGTTCGTTTTGTTTTTTTTTTTCGTTTTCCGTAGCACTGCCGAATGTTTCATATCTGAAATTAGTGTCAATATTTTATTTATTTTTTTGAGTTGAAAAACAGCCCAGCTCCAGCTCAAATATAAAAATTAACTTTCTTCGCATCCAAATTAACTTCTTGTTAGGCAGTTAATTGTAAAACTGTCATCTCAGAAGAATTGACCATCTAGCCTAGTAGCCAAAGGACTGATGGGTGACTAATTTAAATTGAAATTCTAAAACTTGCTGGCTCGCTCGCTCAAAAGAGCAGATACAGCAAATCAGAAATATATGTTAAAAAAATATATATATACTTTGTTAGACTTTTTGGGCTGAATGCAAAAAAAAAAAAAAATTCCTGGTCGTCATGAGTCTAAAATTCCTGTGGCAACATAATTTTTTGTGAAAAGCTGTGACAGCTCTTAAATATGGCTATACTTGTGTTTACACTGCAAAATTATGCATTCGACTCTTAACAGTGAACTGTGCCAGTGTGAACCAAGCATTGTGCTCCGAATTTAATGGCGTGCCTAGGCAAATAATTGCCTTTGTTTTTGTTGTTGTTCTTGTTGTTGCTGTCACATTGGCTGTGGCCCACGCATAAGCATAGTTTTGTTGTTGTTCATCAGCGCCGCTTGCGCTCTCTTTGCCGCTCTCTCAATCTCTCTCTTTATGCTTACTACTTAATGCAGCCCAACGAATTGCAGCGGCGACTATGGCCATCAAAAAAGGTGCCGCGGTGCTCGTCAACGGCGTCACTCGCTCTCCAGAAATACAAAAAAAAAAAAAATGAGACTGTTGCCGTCGAATCACTGCGACTTTCAAATACTCTGCGCTCATGACTACAGCGCGTAATCTTTTGCTAGATACACGATTATTCTAAATTTGTGCTTTCTATGAAAAATTGTTTCTGTTTAAAAGCTGAAAAATTTTGGTAGAATACTCAAGTGTTTTTTTTTATGATCATCTGTAGTTCTAAGTTACTTAATAATCGTTATGTGCTCTCAGAGCAAGTGGCAGTTTAAATGTTTTTGAGTTGAATCAAGTTCTCTCAATCTTTCAGTAACACGCGTCTCCTAAAACGGAACATTGATTATTTTAGTCTGTTGTTTTTCGTCCAGCTAATATGGCCCAAATATATATATATTTTTACTATAAATAATAAAAGTATTGTTGTTGTTGATGGATGTTGTGCACCCTTGCGGCTAGTGCCTTTTCATCAGCCCACACAAATACAAATACAAGCGCCAACAACACACCCAAACACACACACACACACTCATACACACACCCAACTTGTTTGCATACACAAATTATAAACGCGTTAAGCATCGCACAGAGACTCCAGTTTGCCCAGATCTAAGACGACTCACCCACCCACTGTACCAGAGCTATGGCCAAAGGGATAGAAGCGGGTACACCAAGATCTGAGAGTGTTTGACGACGACGTGAACGTGGCCAATTTGTGAATTGCCAGCATGCAAACGTATATGAAAGGAATAGTGTAAGGAAAACGCATTGGGAAACATTTTCCCACGGCTAGATGCGCTTTTCATCAACGTCAGCGCGACTTCGTACGCGATTTGTGCTCATAATTTGTTGTTGTTGTTGTTGTGGTTGTTTTTGAGGTGTGAACGCCATTCATCATACTCTTGTCGGGTGACTGGAAAGTTGACAAACAGACAGATTTGACAATGGCACATAAGTTTTGGCTGACGCCAGCTTGGTGCCAAAATATATGCGGGAAATGAATTGCAATAGTCAAAGAGAGCAGCTTTTATATCTGTAGCAGAAATATTTAGTTTCTAGTTCGGTAACAGCATCTCTAACTGTTGTTAGAAGTCTTGAGAGCATTAGAGAATAAACCTCTACTCATGTGGGTTCTTGTGAGCTCATCCAATTTTGTAAAAGTCGCTTTTGTCATGGCAAAAAATGTGACAGTTCCTAATCCCCTACTGCTCTCAAAAGAACATTTTTATCGTGTTTTGGCGAGAAAGAAGAAAAAACTAGCGTATTGCTGTGAAAATTATTTCACCTATTTTATAACATTGCTGTTGTTGTTATGGGTGTGGGAATGTGGGCGGAGTATATTGTTGTATGCACAACATACATATATAAAATGTAGCGCTGCTTAGTTGTAAGTATTTGTTGATACATTGTTTGTTATTGTTGTTGCTGTTGTTTTGCTGTAATTGCATTTGCACTAAAGCGGCAACCCTGGGTGGCAACACTGCACAGTGTAGCCACATTTTTCTTCTTCTTTTTTTTTTTTTCGTGAAAATTGCATGCGACACGCGCTTAAATTGAATTGGATCATATCTCAAGTGCATTACAAACACTCTACGCATTATTGTTGTTGTTGTTTGTTGTTCGTGTGTCGCTGTTGTTGTTGTTGCCCGCTGGCCAACTCGTTGACTGGCTGACTGACTGGCGTATATAAATTGTAGCCACGCCTTAGCGATGTTGTTGTTTTTGTTGTCGTTTTGCCTTTCTCTCTCTGCATGCAAAACACTTCAAAAAAAAAAACAGCAACATTTCCAACACTAACAACAACAACAGCTGACCAATTGAAAGTTGACTTTATTTTTTTGCCGTTTAACTACATATATGTACATAGTATATAGCTCGAGTATAACTCGCATGATAACAAATACAAAAGGAACCAAAAAAAAAAAAAAAAAACTGCTACATATTATATACAAACTAGAACTCTAGAATATACTATGTTTAGACTAATCGTGTAGGAAACCTGTAACAAGCCCAAAAATCTGTCTTAGATGACGGGAACTCTTTGGCAAAAGCTGTCCCCCTATTGTTTCAAGGATGCATAAATCAGTTGTCCATAAAGTGATGTTTCCGTCATTCCATATAAACGCATAGATCTTTGGATACCAAAACCAAGTATAAGCCTAAGTTTATTTTTATTTAAAAAGCTTAACAAGTAGCGCGTTAGCCGTAGACACCCTTTATTGCACAAAATCAAGCTCAAACAAGACTTTGTGACGTCATTAGTACGGCAAAAACGATTTTTCCTATTATTGAGAGTAAAATTCTTATTTCGAGAGCTTTTTTTTTTGTAGACAGAAACTTTGAATTTGAGAATATTTAGAAAGCTTTAGGATAAAAAGCTCTCAAAGCTTAAAATTTTTAAAATTAAAAATGATTAGACGAAATTCTGAAATTTTTTCTGATATTTTTAGTTTCAAGAAAAGTGGGCACACGAAAACTCTAAACAAATTCCAACTTCATTATAGGTAAAGTTTTTTTCGGAGTATATGTTTGTGGGTTGAATATTCAAAATTGTATGAACACTTCTTAATACTCGAATAATGTTGCACTTATAAATTGTTAATAAATCAGGCCCGCTTATCTTTAAGCTGCAATAAAATTTTACTTCTTCTAGACTTAACTATAAATAGAGCAGTAGGAGTTACTCTTAAGAGACTTGGGTCTGCAAATGGAAAAGTAGTGATTTTTTGGAAAAACTACGTATACTTGATATACAGCGAGCTGTAAACGAACGCTGGGCATTGGGTTTGTGGTGGTTCGTTTTCGAATCTTACTTCAGGTTGACTGACTCTCAGACGTTGCTCACCCAAAACAAGTAATACGGGGACTGTTAAACATTTCTGGTTCTTCTTCAATGCCTGCCAATACGGCGGCTACGTTTTCTTTTGTCTCGTTAGATGCCTAAGTTCAACTCACGCTCAAACTTTTCCAGCGTGCGTTGAAACTTTGACAGTTTCTGGTGCATAACAATCAATAAAAAAATCATTGCTATCTGGTAACCTTAATTTTTTGCAGACAACTGTAGTTGAGCTTATAAAAATACTTTAAAATAAAATATTTGTTCATTAAGCATACGCACCATATGCCACTTGGCTAAATTGGCATAAATTTGGCCCTGAAATGTCTATTATTTCATTAGCTCTTGCCATTGTGCCACCAGAAACAACAATAATAACAACAACAACAGCAGCAGCAGCTAAAGCAATTGATTTCCTATGCCATTGGCATGTTGCATGTTGCAAGTTGCATTCTATTTACAAGAGTCGAGCATTTGAGGCTGGCTGCTCGCATCGAGGCGACTCTTGATGAATGAGCTTAATCAATTTTCGCAGCTTGCAATGTCCGTCCACAAAAGGCGCCCCGCACATAGATACGTTGCATAGATACAGATACAGATACAGATACATTGAGAGCATTTATACAACGTCTGTTTGCACTTGACTCAAATGTGCACTCATTGTTCGACATTGAATTGCGCTTAATTGCGGCTACGCTTATATAATGCATTAGGTTCTTTTCTCTAAAAGAAAAACAACAAAAAAAAAACAATAACAATGACATTAGTTAATTGCATCTATTGATTGATTGTATATTAATAATCGTTTATTAATGCATTGCTTTAAGCTTTCTTTTCACACTTACTTAAATATATATTTTTCTTTTCTCTCATTTCAGGTAAGTGTGATGGCTTCGATGACAAGAGATTTCCCCATAATATTTGTAACCTTAATCGCAATCGAATAGCGTTACTTTATTTAGCTATAATCGGGTATGTTGCAAATTTTATTAATAATAGAACAAGAGTCAATTTGTATGCTGTTAGTTATATGAAGTTGTTCATAATTTTTATAAACTGAGCTGTAGATTTATTAACTTTATTTAGTTTAGCGATAATCGTTTACGTTGCAAATTTCATAGAAATTAATGCAAGGCATATTTCTTATGCTAGCATTTATACGAGCTACCATATAATTCTCTCAGCACTAAGCGCAGTCGAAAAACTTTATAAAGCTTAGCGATAATCGGTTATGATGCAAATTTTATAGAAAACAAGGCAAGTTATATTTCACAGGCTGGCTACTATGCAAACTTTCTTGGAATTCTTTAAACAGCAATCTATAAACTTTATACGGCTAAGCGATAATCGGTTATGATGCAAATTTCATTGAAAATAAGGCTAGGTATATTTTTCATACTTGTAAACATATTCTCATGCTTTTGTCAACATTAATTGCGGTCTCAAAGCTTTATAAGGGTTAGCGAAAATCGGTTATGATGCAAATTTCATAGTAAATAATGAAAGGCATATTTTTATGTTAGCAGGAATGGGAGCTGTCTTTTTATTCTCTAAACATTAATCGCAGTCTAAATGGTTTATAAAGCTTAGCGATAATCGATTATAATGCAAATTTTTTAAGCAAAATAATGCAAGATATTATATATTTTTTATGCTGGCAGTTATGTGAGCTTCCTTATAATTCTCTTAATACTAATCGCAGTCTTAAAACTCTCTCTATAAGGTTTAGCTATAAACGAATATGATGCAATTTTTATTACAAATTATGCAGCGATAAACATTTATCGTAGTCTAAAGCCATAATCGGATATGATGAAAGTCTTATTAAAAATAATGCAGAAGTAATTTTATATCTTGCCAGTAGATAGAAAGATTTTTTAGATTTTTACATTTATCGCACTCTTATAACTTTGTTAGATTTAGCAATAATCGGTTATGATGCAAAATGTATTATATAAGGTTCCATCGTTTATTTTGGAAAAAATGGGATTCTTCTTATCCTATTTTTTAAGCCACTTTTATGTTGTAGATTTGCCCAAAATTCTTTTATATTTTTCTAACTCTAATAGCTTTATGAGATAAATCGTCGGGTATATTGCAAATTTTTTAAACATTGATTTCAAAGCTACGACTAATTCTGTCTGCAGATAGTTTTGTAAATGTCTGGGTGTCTCAGTATTAAAAGAACGCTTTTGGGTTTTATATCAAAAGATTTACCCTTAATTCTTCTCACCTTAATCGCTGTTATAATGATTTACTGCATTTAACAATAATCGTTTATGTTGCAAATTTCTTCAACATTTCTTATGTTTACGATATTTACTTAAGCTTTTCAGTGTTTTCGTCCAACATTTGGGTTCTTCTATATTCAAGAAGATTTTAACAAGTAATTGGAAATCTTCTTCGTTACTGCATTCTTCTTTTCTAAAAGATTTGAAGGTTATCTTTTAATATTGGAAATCATCTATAATGACAAAACTCTTTTTACAATTTTCTGTGTCTAATGAAAAGCCTTTTTTATAGATGTCTCACTAGGTCATTTGGAGATTTGGTTGGAAGAGATATTTAACCCGCCGTAGTTTAAACCAGAAAATATAGTTTGTACTGGATATGGATAAGATATTTTATGTTCTTAATGTCAGGCAACTAATCAGTCAAGCGTTCAACCCTTATCGTGACCCTATATTGATATTAGCTTATGCGTATATCAGAGTTCTTGTAATTATTATATTTCAAAAAGGTCCACTCCTGTACCTTAATCCCGTGGGGCATAAAAGTAAATATACCCTTTAAAAAGCCATAAAAGAAATAAATTGCCACCCGCACACATGATCCTCTTAGGCAACTCGAGGCCCCAAACTGCTCTAGCTTTATACCAAGCCGAAATAACAGCTCTGCGCCAGTCTCTAGATCCCCTACAGCTATAAAGGCACGTGTCAAGTAGCCAAAAGATCAGCGTCCTTAGGTTAACTGTGGCAACTTGTGGCACGCGTCATCTGTGTGCCGCTTTCGGGGTGCCACAACAATTTAGGTCGCTCTGCTCACTACGTTCTCGGTTCTGGCTGCTGGTGGCAAGCTTATTTTTGGTTGTGCAACAGCAGCTGCCGCTTGACCCAATTTCTTTGAGCGCTCTGGAACAGCTGTTAACAAAGGGGGCGACCCTGTGCATATAGATTTGTATCTGTTCAATAAATACTCTACTCTTGCAGTGGCTTGTGTCCTGATCCTGACTGGGGGAATGCGACGTCGAACCCTTTACTTTGACAACGGTGAAAGTTTGGCGCGTGTAAAACGGTTCTAAGCAGCAGCTGACTGACACCGTTAACTAATTAACAGTGCAGTTAATTTCCGTTCTAACGGTTAAACTACAAGGGTTGCTTTCGAAAGTGAAAGTCTCAACTGCAGCTGACTTTATAGCACTTTGAAAGTACATTTCGGCCAAGTTTGTTAATGCCAAATGTTATTTACAAGTGCAGTTAAACGGACTTGGCTAAAATGAACAGAGCGAGCGAGCGAGCGAGCAAACGAGTGTGTGAGTGAGTGAATGAGCTACATTCCAGATACAATTTGGCCATAAAAGCATCAATCAATCATAAACATAGACAGACGGCAGACTAACTGACAGACAGACTATCAGTTGGCCTGGCCATAACCATCTAAAAAGCCAGCCGGGTTAAGCCAACGTAGTTTGTTTGCTTGCAATTGCTCTAAAAATAACTTGAAAAAAATAAAAATAAGATATCTTGGTTACTGGAGAGTGAAGAATTGCGGATACACTTGTGGGTTGAGCTTTAAAGCTGGAGGGTATACACAGTATA
This sequence comes from Chymomyza costata, assembly GCA_018150985.1. Classification (NCBI taxonomy): domain Eukaryota; kingdom Metazoa; phylum Arthropoda; class Insecta; order Diptera; family Drosophilidae; genus Chymomyza; species Chymomyza costata. The sequence goes on along the minus strand of JAECWU010000255.1, from coordinate 7,641,908 downwards.
AGCAAAGAAGTTTGAGGCAGAGTATAAACGCGTAGTTTGCACAAAGCAACTAATTTTCAAGCTTAAAGCAAACAGCTCTTCTTAATAATAATTAAAGATATCTCTAGAAATATTGACTAAGATTGCCTAGAAATCGAACAGTGAGACAGAATGAGGGATCAGCTGTCTTAAGGCGCTGGCTGGTGACTTAAGTTATAAAATGCTTCAACAGAGTCGCCATCTCACAAAAATGTTTTTCGAATTGCATTTTGCAGTAACAAACCGAAAAGAATTCAACTGACCTAACATCGAACAGAAAAAACTGGAAAAAGTACATAGAAAACTTATGAAGCCTGATGCATGGTTCTACCTATGCTTCTTCAAAATCCTCTGGTATTAGGAAATACCGAAAATGCTCCTCTAATGACCCTAGAATTGAAAGCTAAAAAATTCGAGGCAAAGTTGATCCTTGTTTTCTGTAACGAACAAGAATATCTTTTCGATATGAAGTTCAATATTTTCCCCTGGAAAAAAATCTTTTATAAGTGCATGACAGTATTGAAGAAATTTCAACAAATATAAAACTAAATTTTAGAGTTAACCAAAAATGTTCGCATGATGGCAACTTGGAATCTTTCAATGAGATCTAGATCGCACGTAAATCTCAAGTTTCGTATTGCTAGCTCTTAAAATCTTCTAGCTCTTGACGTTTATACAGACTGATAGATAGACGCCGTATTTGAGGTAACTCTAAGGGTCCCGAACAACAGAATACTAACTTGCTTATTATTACTATGAGATTACTTTTGTTATATTGATTTTCAGATCTAATTTTGTCTTGAAAGAGTATTCCTTAACACAACTTGAAGTAAAATTGTCTTACGTCCCACGTCTTGCTGCCGATGATCAAAACTTCATATGCTCTCCAACAGCTAGAGCATAAAAATTGCTGCGCAGCCGGCGCTCGATTTTCAAATGGCGCAAATGGGCGTTATCGCTCTTAATGACGCATAATTTGTCCTGCGCGATATTTCTTTGCCTTTTGCTCTGTTTCGCTTTGCTTTCCTAAAACACGCACACATCGAGATGCACACACAGATACACACGCACACAGATACATTTTGCCGTTTGCCAGTCGATTCATCTTTTAATTACGGCGTTGAAAGCTTCGATTTTTCATTGCAGCGTCGATACTCTGGCAACGCTGTGGCAAAGCTGCGCGCATGCGTGAGCGTTTGGCTTGCAGAGTCATTTGCCATTTACCTCTCTCTCTCTCTCTGCTCTCTCTCCAACTTCTTTGCCACTGCACTCTCTTGCTCGCTACCCTGCCTACGCATGCCTGAACAATTTCTGCTTTTGCACTAAAATAAATCTCATGCGATTTGTTTGTTTGCACAAGACGTCGCCGTCGCTGTCGCCGTCTCAGTCTGTGTGCTGTTGCCATCTCTGTCTGTCCGCACATCCAAGTGTCCGTTAGACGCTGCGGGCCATGGCAGGCTCCAAACACACACACACACACACACACGCACGCACACTAAATATAACAGGCTGTTTAGTTTAGTTTAGTTTTTAGTGCATATTCATGCGGAGCCAAGTTGCAAGCTGCGCGCTGCAAGTTGCAGCTTCCGCACTCTCTTCCGTCGCTGTTGCAGCTCGGGTGTTATTTATCATAAAAAATTGCTGAGATTTGTTTTGCGACGGCAAAGACATGACGCTCATTTGTTACCCAACGAACGGGGCATAGCATACGCTGGGCGTTACCTCAGCTGCCCCCAACCCTCCGCAACTGTCCCCTCCCCCCATGCTGAGTGTAGCGATCTTTTAGCAAATGTTGCACATTGCTTTCTCTCTGCGGCTGCTGCTGCTGCTGCTGCTACACTTCACTTGCAGCATGTTCTTATATTTATTAAGCTAGCCAACGGCGCTGTCGACGTCGCCGCCAGCTGCGCTGCTGCTGCGCCTGCTGCTGCTTTTGCCAAAGTTCAACGCAAATATAATCTGTCAAATAATTTATCAGTTTTTTTTTCCTTTATTTTTATTTTTTTTTGGTTTACTTTTGTCAGTTGCAGTCGCAGTTGCAACTACAGCCATCATCAGGCAGCAAAGCCATCAATGTCAAAGACTTCTACAAAGTTCACTTAAAAGTTCACAATAAATAAATAGAAAAAAAAAAAAAATGCATCCTGAAGCAGAACATGCTCTAGTAATAAGCTATAGGATTTACTTTACTCGAACTTTCAAACTTGCTGCAACAATACGTCTTGTAGTTTAAGTGTTGGCTAGCTTACGAAAAAGAACTACGCTTTATTGAACTAGTTCCAAAAATTACACGTATACGATATTTATGTAGAAAGTAACATTGCAAAAGAGTCTGAAATGTTTGGCATTTAATCTTATTCTAGTTTAGGGGTTTCAAAAATATATAAAATTTGGGATGCTTTTTTTTATATGAAGTTTTGTCATTCCGCGCGAAATTTTTCGAACTGCGTATAGGCCTTAAGCTGCAATAAAAAATTTCTGGATATGGACACACTGTTTGCTGTTGCACTAAAATTTGCTGTTTAGAGATTTCTGGTACAACACTGCACAAATATTAATTTTTTATTAAGCAAAAGCATGCACATAATATTTGGATAAACACAACGATATACAAATACGATATATATAATACATATATCTGTTTGAATCCAAATATCTATCTCTTTGTTTACGCACTGATATTTACTGAATACTAAAAATGCATTGGTTTATCTAAAACATGTGCAATAAATGTCTAAATAAAGTACTTTCTATCTTTAAACAAAATAAATTTGAATTAAGTGTAAGAAACTGAAATATAAATTTTATAATAAAATCAAGAAATCTCTCAAATAAGCAATAACTGCAAAACTATTAAAAACAAAAAAAAAATTTAAATAAAAAAATAATTCTAGTACTTTTTGAAAATTTTCTGACCAAGCCAAAAGGTTTTAGTCTTGAAGTTTGGAAATATATTTTAGACTTATGTACTTGTATAATACATTTTTTTTTTATCTTTTTACATTTAACACAGTTCCAAAGAAAGTGTAAACTTTATTTAAATAATTTTTGTATGCAAAAAGTTATCAGAATACAAATTTTCTCCTAATCTAATAAATATTTCTAAAAAGAGAAATGTTATAATTTGCGAATTAAATACATTTATTTTTTATAACAAACAATATATAATTAATTTAAAGCTTAATTTTATGCTTAAAAATCAAATGAAAGCAATGGGGGCTATAGAGCATTGGTTTGGTCTTCCATAAAAGCTATTTGTATTTTTTTTTGTCTGTTTTTAAAACAATTTTTTTTTAATTTCAAAATTTAACAATTTTCTTTTTTATATTTATTTGATGATCTAGATCTAGTTTAAAGGATCTAGCTGGCTTAGAAAAGAAACTTCATTTTTTTTTTTAAATAATGATGCAGATCAATTCATAAATAAAAAAAAAGTTCCGCTAAGCTTACATTTTTAAAACTTAAAGCTTTATGGCTTAGTTTAAAAAAAAAAAATGTTTTTTATTTAAGCATGACTAAGCTACTGAATATTTTTGAACTAATTTTTTGTTAATCTTTTTATATTAAGGTACTTAAAAACTTTTTTTTTTTTTAATTTGATTAAATTTAAATTGCTTATTATTTATACTTTATATATAAAATTTTTTTTTTACCCACATTTCTTAAAAAAAAAGTACCTTTGATCCCAATGAATCAATTAAAAATTTTTAAAACATTACTCAACACAGAATTTTTTAATTAAATGATGTCTTCCCTCAATATAAAAAAAAAAAAATATATATATATAACGAAATTTTTTTAATGTTTTTCTGATTTCTCACAAAAACAAAATAATTGTTTATCAAAAATTTAAAAAAAACATTCTCATAATTTTTTTTTTTCTTTTTTTTTGTTCTTGGGCTCATAACTTTTTATATTATATATTCGCTTTTCGTTCGAGTGTGTTTTCACTGTAATTAAAAATAAAAATTTGGTTTGATTCTCAGTCTCTTTCGACGTACGCTTTATTGCACTTGTTGCTTTTGTTGTTGTTGTTGGTTCACAGTAGTGTTGCAAAATGTTTTCAATTGTTTGCTGGCAATTTTTGTTAACTGCAATCGCTCATTATATAAGTACATATGTATAGTAAGTATATATGTAGTAGCTATGTGCATATGCATATATGTATGTGTTTGCTCTCAAACAAAAACGATTAAATTATCTCAAGGTTACACGCGCGCTAGTTTTTTTTCTTTTTTAATTTTATTTTATTCGTTCTTTTTTCTGCCTCTTCTTGCCGTTCGCAGTGTGTTCTATTTCTATTGCTGCGCTATTTCGCTTTTTTGACTCATTTGTGGGACCTACATGCCTTCGTTTTTCGATTATTTCGAGTGTAGTATGCCGATAGATTGCGCATACGCCATGTTTGTCCAGCTGTAACGTCCAGAAACTTTTTGGCTGACTGACTCACGCTCGCAAAACAATGTGAGTGAGACATTGTGGCAGACTGGGAGATGGATGCAGTATGGAACGGACAGCATACAGTAGCCAAATTGATAACAAGTCGAAGGGGCAGACGCCAAAAGCCAACAAACAACAAGAACAACAACAACATTCCAAAGACAAAGACACAGCAAAGATGAAGACAGACAAAGTGTATAGGAGAGCAGCAGAGGCAACAATATCAGCTGCTATGTCAAGGTGAAACAGACTGACTGGCAAGATACGAGGCAAAAGGCAAGAATAAATGAGATGGGAAGAGCGCAGAGGGATTAGAGGTATCAGAGCTGCAGCAGCAGTCATGCAATTTACCGATCTTTGCGCAGAGCTGAGGTTAAGTACAGGCCTCCAAGAGGTCTTCTGCGGGACTGCAAAAGACGACAGACAGCCTTTTGTGCGCAAGTCCGGCTTGGATTGGCAGTTGCCGCTGCCACTGCCTCCTGCCACTGCCAGTGACTCTCTGGCCAGGCATTAAATTCAATGTGTGCCACTGGGCCGACTCTTTTATTTGGCTTGCCAGTTTACCTACAGACCCAGTGGCCATGTCAAAACAGACTTTCAACCTAAACTTTAATGCCAGGCGAAGGCTATGCAAAAGCGGAAGCTGCAAAAAACCAACAACAACAAAAACGTCGAGGCTGTTGCATGCAACAAGTCGTTTGCGTCTTGCTGTTGCTGTGGCAGTCAAAGGAGCTGCAGCTTAAGCTAAAAAAAAAAAAAAAAGGAAGAAGAAGCTTCACAGCTTTGGGGTTATTGTTTCCCTTGGCTGGACGCACACCTGTTGCAAGCAGTTAGCAGACAGATACTCTTGGTACGCAGCTCCCAAAAAACTGTATAGTACTGAAAATGTTGCAAGCTTAAAAAAAGCGCATTTTGCAATATTTTCAAAATTTACTACAAAGTAAGAAATTCTTGCAATTTCGAGCCTACAGCTTCAATATTTATAATAAAGTCATTAAGGCAGAGCTTTAAGAGTATTTGCACTTTGTTGCCTTTTTGTGTTGCTGTTGCAACTTCAACATGCCTCTTGTGCTGCTTTTTTTGTTTCTCATTTTATAGCTTTTTCATTGAAGTGTGAATTATGTTATTTATAAGGCTACTGCTACTGTTAATTCTTACCTGCTTGCAACAGACGCAACTACTTGCAACAGTCACGTTCATACTGCTTGCTCTTTTGATCATATTGATCAGAACTGCCACAAAAAAGGGCATACCACTCATGGAAGTCATTGAGCAGGCACACACAGGTGTTGAATTACAGCAAAAAATACTAAATTAATTGCAACTGCAACAAGTTGCAAAGCTGCAAGCTTACTTTAACACTAACATAGCTGCTCAACACTAATTGTCAACACTGACAATGCGCATTGTCAGCAGGGTATAGTGAATGTGCCTCTACATGCCTCAAATGCCTAACAACAACAACAATAATGACGTGGCATGCAACCTATTAGCAAACACCTACACACTTTTAGAGACTGGACAGAGTATATTGAACAACATAAGTTTCAGAACAAGGCTCTTGGTCACCAAATAAAGTTTAACAAATTGCAAAACTCTTAGAAAGTCTGACAACTAAATAGAATGTCATAATAAGGATTAATATCTTAAGATATGAACAGTAGCTATATACTTTGATCATATACTACTGTGAGTATGTATATTATATATATTGCCCTAAGTTCGCAAAAAAGCAGATAGAGTCTTCTTTGGAGTCTGCTCTAAAGAAGACATGAAGATCAAGGCCCTTCCGCTTTGAAGTCTTCTCTATAAAAGACAAGAAGATGAACGCTCTCTGCAGATAAGGGCATTTAAGGTTTAGAAGATTCAATTGAAGTTCTCTGAAAGAATCGTTAGGTCATGGAAATGTGCATTACACCTAAAAGAGAGAGTAGCTTAAGCCAACTAATGGATTCAGAGTAAATAAGTGGCAGCTATGTTGAGTTATGGGATATATGGTATATAATTCCAAATTTTTTTTAAGGAAATGGAGAATCCCAGAATATTTTTATAGATGAAGAAACCGAACAAGGTCATGCTGGTCATGCCAAGTACAAAAGTATAAGAATAAAAATAAGAGTTCACTGCGAAAATGCACTACTATCGATCTGATCTACTTTTTTTTGCAAACTTTATCTGTAAAACTAGGGGGTTCCGCCAGCTGCGTGCTTCTGGTGCCAACAATCCTGCGGTCTATTATATTCATTTCGAGAAATCCTTTTAAAGAGTCCACTGTGAAAATGCGTTATTGGCAGATTTTTTTTTCACCAGCTGTACCTGAAAAATTATGGGGCTCCAGCACCTGCATGCTTCGCTTCCCTTTTGAGCTAAAGACTTCACTGCAAAAATGCTAAGCTGACAGAGTTGTTTTTTACCAACTGTATCTGAAAAACTAGTGGGTTTCGCTAGCTGCATGCTTCGCACTACTTTCATTTCAAGAAAGCTAACAAATTTTTCTTTTACCTGTAAAACTAGGGGCTTCCGCCAGCTGCAACTTCTGACACCAATCGCATTGCGGCTTTTTAAATTCATTTCCAGAGAAACGCTTATGGAGTCCACTGCGATATTTTTTTTAGCTAGCTGGAAAACTAGGGGCACAGGGTATAAACCGTCAACAGATTTATATATATATATTAAATTGAATGTACGGTTCTCATTTTCTTATTAGACAAGATCTACTCATAACCTTATTGCCTCATACTTAGGCAAGTACAAGTACTGTCAAGCTTGCCTATAATGAACTCCACTGCAAAGAATGTTTCAATATTACGATTTAATTTTCAAGTATGTTCCCTTTTTGAACTGCTTAAAACTAATTTTTGTACAACTTATTTCCTATGTAGCGAACCAATTTTTTGCTCCCATGCGAATTCCCCAAAATTATGTTCGAAATTTTATGCCTAGCCCCTTTTTGTCTGTTTTGAAGATTTTTCTTTATGTTGCAGTCAATTTAGAGTCGCATCGAATTGCTGCACATTTGAATGGAACGTTCACGTTCTTCAGAAAGATAAATAAAAATCGAAAAACAACAAAATGAAAAATTGTGGGAGGCTTAACAGATCAAAAAAGATCGGAGTCGTTTCTAATATGATTCGAGCCATGCCCAGCTGTATGTCCACTTTTGCATGACAAACACCAATTGCGACTTTGAATTTTTTATTTGATTGCATTTTTTTGTATTCTATTAAGGCAATCAAATAACACCTATTTTTGGGGCTTAAATAAAAAATTTGAGGCACTTTTACCCTTATGCCTCGTTGCGTCCTAAACTTGTATCGTAACCCGGGCACTTTTGCCCTTATGCCTCGTAGGGTTGTTAACTCATATCATTACCAGGGCACTTTTACCCTTATGCCTCGTTGCGTCCTTAACTCATATCGTTACCCAGGCACTTTTACCCTAATGCCTCTTTGGGTTGTTAACTCATATCGTTACCAGGGCACTTTTGCCCTTATGCCTCGTTGCGTCCTTAACTCATATCGTTAGCCGAGCCCTTTTGCCTTTATGCTTTTTTGCACGACAAAGCAGAAAAAAATACTCCAACATAGATCATTTCTTTTCCAAGTCATTTACTACCGCAAAACCGTGGGCAAGGTATTCCACTGTCGCATCCAAATGGATTCAAATTTTTTACCTTAATTTTACTGCTATTTATTTTTCTGCTTCTGCTAACGATGCGCGCGTGTCAGCCTTGTTGTTCTTGTTGGTGTTGTTGTTGTTGTTGTAGGTGTTGTAGTATCTGGATCTTGTCAACGCAACGCGTTCGTATCATTAGTCAAAAAAAAAGAAACGAACGAACGAACGAACTCCTTGCTCATTTGGATTTACCTTTTGGATGGTGTTGCTCTGGCAATCAGCAGCTTTTGGCCGCCAACACTCTACAGCAACAATGCCAAATGTTGACCAAATCAATTTCTGTTGTTGTTGTTGTTGGATGCACTGCTGATTGTGTCACCACAGCAACAACAACAACAACGACAGCGACAATGGACTGCAACTGGCATGATTTATGGCTATGGCCAGTGGCCATTTCTCTAAATTGAGCCTGCCTCTAAGCATCAGCATCACCCACGCGCCTTTGGGCCAAAGTCGGCATACACTGTGCAAAAAAAATGTATGTGAAAGATATTAGCAATTTTTTTGTTGGTTTTTCTGCCTTAAAGCTTATATAGAACAATGCGGTATTTTTGCAATGTAAAAGTATTTGTTTTTTAAACATCTTATTAGCGGGCTCCGCTTCCTGCTCGCTTTGCTCGAACTTTGTGTTTATAATATTCTCTGTTAATTTCCAAAGCGTTTTTTGAAGTGAGAATGCTCTGCATTTGAGCACCATGTGATATAGCCCGGCAGATTCAATGAGCCGTTTCTTATGAAGATATGAAGGATTCCATTGGATCAACAATTTGAATTTGAATTTCCCAAATATTTTTTCTGTGTCGCAAGAATTGCTCTAGGGGAAAATAGTAGACTTCTTTTAGTTAGGCTAGTTAGGCAGCTCTAAGCAAAAATCACCCAGAGACTATGTGGTCCATTGTGTTGCCTAATTAAATTATCAGCAGAGAAAGCTGAGCGTGGGTACAATGGATCTAGGAAGGTGAGTGGGCAAAGACGGCGTTCCTTATCTTCTAAATCTCTGTCCTTGCTGAACTATCTTGAGGATTTAATGATCCGCTATCGGCCAGATTGTCCAGATCTTCAAAGAAAGGTTTTCCCAAAAGTTGGGAGCGTCTCCTTAAAATTGATTTTATTTTTTACGATCTACAAAATTTGCAGCATTTCGGGATGTAGGCAAATCCTAAACTTACTAAAGCCTGCTGGTTGTAGTAAGATGTCTCTAGTCTTCTTTTTCGTCATCTCTTTTAACTCAATATTTTTTTTGTTATATTAGTTCTTTACAAATTTCTCACAGTGTATGCCAAATATATACGGCAGAGCATCTAAATACATTATTAGGTGTATGTGTGTGTGTGTGTGTCAGGTATTTCTTCTTGCTAATTGTGTGTGAAAGCTACCGACTCTGAGCAAGAGACCGCATTGCTCATACGCCCACGTGTACGAAGAACCAGAGGCAGAGTCAGAGACAGCTTGCAACAAGCAGCGGCACTTTGTCACAGCAAGCAGAGGCAGTTGTTGTTGTTGTTGTTGCAGTGGCAGTTGCGCATTTCCATAAAATATTTAGCATTCGCTTGGCAATCATAACCATAAACAGTGTTGGTTTTTTGCATTAGTTACCCCGCTGCCACCCTGTGTCATGCACGCCCGCTCTCTCACTCATACACTCTCTCTCCCTGTCTGGCTAACTGACCCTCTCACTTAGCCACACTGTCTTGCCATCTGCTTGTCTGTGGGTCTGTCTGTCTGTCTGTCTGTCTGTTTGTGGCCAACATTGTCACCATTCAACATTCAACTTGCAACATTCATCGTACGCTCTTTTTTGCGTCTCTTATACTTTTTGGTCTGCTTATTTTTTGGTTGCACATTTGACATGTGAAATATTTTGAATAAAAGCGCCGCAGTGCACACACACACACACACACACATACTAAAAGCAGCTGCAAAATGTTTGCAGTCGGCGTCGCAGTCGCAGTCGACGTCAGCATGTCTTTTCCTTTTAGCTTTGGCTTTTGGTTCACTTGGTTGCCATTTTGGTTGCCATTGCCAAAATCTGCCTAACTCTTTGACACGGCGTTAGTGTGTGTGTGTGTGTGTGCCACCAAATATGGCGCATGTAAGTGCTACTGTTTTGTGTGCGTTTGTCGCTCTAACGGTAAATGTGCTGCATAATTTACGCATACGCAGAAAAAAAAAATAATAAAAATGCGGCATGCAACATTTTGGGCCAGCTTTTCACTTTTCACAAATGGTCAACATGTGCGCAGGCCGGCAAGACAAATGCCACAGCATGCAAATTACAAGACACATTAGCAACAGAAAGCAACTGCAACAAAACCAACAAAAGCGACAAAAAAGGCAACAAAATGTTGCCTACGGTAATCTAATTGTTGCCAGCAGTGCCGGTGGCAGTAGCAACAATGACAACAACAAGCGTTTAGTGCCAAATTCAATTGCATAGAACATGCCACAACAACAAAAGCAACAACAACATAAGTCCCCATTGAAGTTGTAGGAGCAGCAGACAGAACAACAAAGTTACCAATATGGGCAGCCAACTCCACTCAATTCAATGGAACGGAACCCAGCACTAAAAACAAAGCCGAAAAAAATGAGAATTTTGGGGAATATAGTAGAGCATCCAGCTTAGTTGCATATACTCTAACTTGTATGCCAGAATTATCTATTCCACGAGCTTTTATGCAACCACAAGTCACTTATTATGGGATTACCCATACACTGCGTGGAGAAATGTTATGCCAAAGTAGAACATATGGCAGGGCATTTATTTTTCAAAAAGTTTACTCAGGTTCAGTCCGCCATTCGAAGAATCCGTATAATCATAATTCTTAGAAATGTTGCTGGATCCTTTCCAGCTTTTGGAAGGCGCTTCCAACAAGCCATGATGCTGTCCTTGAAGGTTTGTTTTCAGCCGGGGAAGAGAACAAAGTCTGACGGGACAATTTTGAAGCTGAAGCGTCTGTTCTTCCGGTTAGAAGCGGCCTCATGTTATAGAGTATCTGCTCATCTTACCCTAGGTACTCACCAGATCTTCCTTAGGCTTGTAACTTACAGATAGAAAAACATGAATAAAAATCCGCGAGGAATACAGTCTCCAAGTGGTAACCGCAGAAATGTGGAAAATCTACCTGCTCCGGTAGCATGCACGTCGGATTTGGAGGTGCAGAATTTTTGGAAATAGTTCTAAAACTGAAACTTCATGTGAGGCCCTATGTTCCATTCGGCACAAAAACAATTGATGATGATGAACTACTTGTTATTTTAGCCAAACTTGTTCAAAAGTTTCCGGGATAATATTCCCAACAGATTGATGTGCGTTGTGACGTCATACTAAATGGCACACATAGAACCTTTAAGCAATCAATGGAGTACACTGATTATCCCTGAATTTTGTGGCCGCAAATTTCTAAAAGCAATAAGGCAACCTAATCCTAGTCGCTCAGAGTTCTCAGTATAGTAAGAATTCTCCGAAATATTAAGTGTATAGAAAATTGTTGCAATTGCAACCAAAATGGGCTGCCTTCAAGTGGTCTCCAAGTAGTTCCTATGGCTGTTGTTGTTGTTGTTATGGCTACCACTTGGTCAGTACGACCCAAAAAAAAAAACCCAAATCCATGTAACTGGGAACAGTTTACAAAACGGAAATACGCCAAAAATATGTTTACAGCTGCCACTGGCCATACGTTGCAGCAAGGTTGCTGCTGCCCGAGACTCGGACTGAGACAGAGGCTGCTGCTGCTGCTGCTGTAGTTGCCACAAAAACGGCAGCCACATTTTGGCTTGTCGCCTGTAACTCCCTCCGTGGCTCTAGGAGCTCATTCAGTTTATTCGTGGCCCGTTTGGAATGTTTAGTTAACCGTAAATACCAAAAAGTCGCAATGCGCCCGCGCCATTTTGGCATTGATTGCTGACCATTGCACACACACACACACAGATACACCTAGTTGCACATAGCTACTTTATACTCCACAGAAAGAGGGCGAGAGAGGGGTGAAGGCGGGGAGCATTTGAGCGTGAATAACATTTGGTAATCATGGCACAAACACGAAAATGCATTAACCAAAATTGTGATCATAAATTTTCAATCGACACGCGGCGGGTGCTGCTGCATTTGTTGTTGTATCTGTATCTGTAACTCTTTGTTGTTGTTGTGTTTTCTAACCATGTGTGTGAGTGAGTGACTTGGCCAAGTGTAGTATGAATGACTATCTATTTGGCTAGCAGCATTTCATGTGTGTGTTGTTGTTGTTGTTGCAGCTGCGCGCATTCTTGACCAGAGAAAGTTTTTCCTCTTCTTGTTGTTGTTGTTGTTGGCTTAGTTTTATGCGTTGTTGTTGTTGCCCAGCCTCCCTCTCTCTCTGTCTCTGTGTCTCTTACTTATTGAGCCCAGTAGCTGCTGTTTTATGTTGCATGTGGCATGCTGCTTGCCTGTTTTGCACTCTACCTGGCATTTGCTTAAGTATTTCATAAGCTGCCTCGAAATTTTTAAGCCAACATTTACTGCACATTTTTTTGGGGGAAAAAAAAAATGAACTGACAAGAGGTGACAATGTGGTATGCAACAGTTTCTGGCCATAAATTTGAAGCTGTTACTATATGGTTGCAATAGTTAACATAATATGCAGCAAAGGTACAGGAAATCATTAGGTCTGTTCCAAACAAATGAAAACTTAATGATACTGTTGCAGTAATTTTTATGTATAGGGTGTTTTTTTTTGCAATAGGAATCACTACTTTATGTCAAACTGTAAACTGTCATTTGTATCAACATGAATAATTATTTTGCTCTGGCAATGCTTTAAAATTGTCTGTTGCAGTAATTTATGGAGCGAGACAGATCTCATTGTCAAATGTAAAGTGAAGTAAGTCCAAAACACTGCATCCTGAAAAAATTACTTTTTGCTGTGGATGAACAGCAAAGAGTAAGGAACTGGCTTTACAATAAGTGGAGTATGTTATCGATGTATACTTGGCGGAGTACTTGGGGTGCGCTTTTATTAGCCAATACATATGCTCTACTGCCCTGATCTATAATTGTAAATTTTTATAAAAATAATCTCAAAAACATTTTTGTGTTCATTACAAGTGTCTTTAACCGCTTAAGCAAAGGAAAAGCTTCTTTCTCCGCGCTTAAAATTTTGTTGCACTGCACCAAGATGTTTTTGGGAGTACGAACACCCCATGCATTCCTCAAAGCCAGTGTGAAAATATTCTACTTTCTGTACCGATATTTTTATTTAATCCATTAAATTCCTATAAAGAACTTAGAGCTGAAATCAGTTTCGGTAATCAGGTTGGAATTCAGATGAGTTGGCCCAAACTAACTAGACTGGTGCTAGGGCTTCCAGCTAAGCCACCAGATGGGCCTCCAGATTCAAAGAGTCTGGGAACGACGGACTTTTTAGCAGAGAGGTGTAAGATGTTAATTTCTCACCTACGTTCCGGGACATCGAGGTGGCAAAGGACCAACCGTATGAGTCGCCGATTGTTGTGGGCTACAGTTAGCTTCATAAGCTCCCCCTTGACCTTGCCAGCATGGGAGGCCCTGTAGGTAGCTAAGCTACCGCTGGCTTCGCTCTCGGGATCATAGCATCTACTGAGCCTCCCACCACGACAAGCTCGCAGCCACTGATGGCTTAACGCTTAATATCAGTTTATCATTTACGTGTTCTCTGCAGTTTAAACTGAAGGAGTTGTATCCTTGAAGATAGAAAGCATCCGATAACTTCTGTGCCACTGTCCTGCGCTGCTTAGGAAATGCAACCAGTGTCTAGGAAATATCCTTTCTTAAATACCTGGGCAGTAGTGCTGGAGAAAACATCGATGATCGAAGTTTAAAATCTCTATGTATCGATGTTGGCCAACAGAGATGTTTCTCCGGCACTTCTGCACTCATCAAAAGGGGGTGTTTAGTAACGATGTTTTCTCCAGCACTACTGGGCAGTCTGATAAATCTGTCAATAATGGACCTGTGTCTTTTTAAGGATTTCTCAAACTAAGAGCGCCCAATGGCAATTTATGTCCCCCACACCCAGCACATCTATTTCCCTCCCCCTATCATTCCTTACTCTCTACTTAATAGGCAGACCTTAGGGTATCCGCGTGATATCGGCCTTGTTCGATAGCCTAACTAACCTTACATAAATTTACCTAAAGTTAAATGCTGCGGCTTGCTAATCTGTCTCTGCTTTTTTTTTTTAATTCTATATTAATTTATCTACTCTTCGTTTAAAGTCTTAGTTTTTGTAAATACTTTCTCGGCAATAAGCATTTTATTATAGATAAGACCAAGTTCCTGTGAAAGTAAAAGAAAAAAGTCCCCGGAATTTATTCAGAAAATTGAAAATATTCACTAGATTATTCAGCAAAATCGATATTGTCCCCCTCAAAGTACTCCCCAGCGCTTGATCCAATCCTCGCGACATTTTTATAATCGGTTTGCGGTATGACCAGCAGAGCCATCTTCGATTATTCCATGACCTGATCTTGGGTGCTGTAACGCGTTCCACGGATAGGTTTCTTGAGTCGACCGAATACGATCAAATCGCAGGGAGCCAACTCAGGTGAATTCGGTGGTTAATGGATGGTATGCGCTCAAGAGATCCTGTCAGTTTAAAACGCGTTTACCTGAGGCGCTTAGTAGTAGTGCTGCCTATTCTTAACTTCAGTTCCGCATCAGTGAACATCTTTTTAAAGGTTTCAAATCTCTTTAAAGCTGTTGCTATCTCCTTGATATAGTCTAACTCGCCTAGTAAGCACAACTCTGACCTTGTGTCACTCTGCATCTACATAAATACTTTTTGCCACAAACACATACTACATCTTTATCACGTATCTGCTGTCATTTAGTCTGCAGCAGGTCCGAAAAAAAATACTCTCATACGCTGTGGTAAAATCTCTTCTTAAGTCTGTGTTGTCATCTGCCTTAGAGGCAACGTGCTTCCATAGTGCAGAGAGCGGTTTACACAGACACACAACTTAATCAAACCAATTTGCGCATGAAACTAGGAACCAGGAAACCCAGACCTCGTGTGGCAACATCGTATGTCTGCCCTTTAGCTTGCAACAATAAAAGAACTTCAGAGCTAACATTTTGCATTGTTGTGGTTATTGTTGTTGGCATATGAGTCATGTTTTTTTTTTTTCTTGAACAAAATTTCATTGTGGCCATTGGAGCCATTGGCCCTTTTGATACTTTTATCGGCGGCTTTAAAGGCATGCAACATGTGCCCAACTCTCTACACTCTGCAACCTCTAAGCTACTACTGCTTGCTTTCTGCGCCACAACTTGCTTTTAACCATGCCCCGTGGACGCCACTATGTTGCCATCAATGAACTCCTTCGGCAATACTCTGTGAGTCTGGGCTTGGCATTTTTTTGATTTGTATATACTCTATAGCCCAGAGGGTCGAGAGGGTATTATAGACTCGTTTAACTTTCTAGTGTCTTCCAGATACGCTTCTTAAATTTCTTTACTTATTTCAATTAAAGACTATACCTTTGATTACTTGGTACAACTTGAAAAACTATCGAAAGATATACCTGACTGTGCTAGAAATCGACTTGTTGAAAAATCGTACAATACAGTATCAGAATTCAGACCCACTTTTCTATCAGCTGCAAGAAGATAATCATATATAGTATAAAGAGTTCACCACTGGAGAAACATCTTTTTTGAGGGACAGAACTTGTTCTTTGGAAAGAAATGTTTTTTCGCCGACTTATGAAACTGCGCTCTTTGTGAGAAAGCGAAGTTAAGTATTTTGTGACAAATAAATGAAGGAATTTCCCAAAGTAATAGTGGGATCTTGATTTGATTTGTCATTTCGTTTTTAAGCTAGAGCCGGTAACTTTAGTGTGTAGACCCAATAAAAAATGAAGTGTTTATTGTCATAATTTTTTTTTTTGGAAAAAATTAGTGCAGCGTATGTCACTGTCCAACATCTTCTATTCAACTTTTTCAAAAAACATTTTTTTCGCATGTTCCGTTTTTTTTTTCGATTTTGGTTTTGTTGCTGTTGTTGTTGTTTGTACAACGCCTTCACTGGAGCTTCTGATTGTGCTTCTGTTGTTGAAAGCTGTGGATTGTCCATCTGTATCTGTATCTGTGCTGCTCCTATTTCGATGTTTAGTCGTTGTTGTTGTTTCAGTATCAACACTTAATTTTTTCACTTTTTTTTTGCGTTTTTCGATTTTTGTTTTTTTTTAAAGCTGTTTTTTTACTAGCGCATTCCTTTTAGCCAACAATTGACTTACACATATGAAGAGTGAGAGAGAGCTAGAAACAGAGTAAGAGAGATACTAATGGAGAGCTGGACATAAAGATACACACACTCACACACACATACAGACACAGATACGCACACACACAATAAAAATTTATTGAACCGCGTGCGGCTGCTACCGATATCTTTGCCACATGTTGGCGCGTTGCTGCACATTGAAGCTGCCAGAAAGCCCCAGAGCCTTGGGATGGTTGTTTATTTTTATTATTGTTGGCTAGGTGTTGTTGCCAGTGAGTGTTGAATGTTGAATGTTGCCTCTGTTGCCTGTTGCCGGTTGCTGCTTCTGCTGCAGCTCTGAAAATCAATTGAGTTTAACTGCTTTTAATTTACTTGGAATTTGTGCAGCTTTAATGGATTTATGTCGGCTTACAAGCATAAGTTTAAACACATACAGACAGATATGCAACGGAGTTGGCAACAGGTTGTGGCATTAACAGTTTCGGTTGCAGTTGCAGTTGCACAGTGTATCTGTTGTATGTATCCTGGCGCCCGGCAAAGTGACGAACTGCCACAATTTGCGTAAAATATTAAAATTTATCATGTGCTAAAAATTTATCAATTAAAAATATGCATAACAATTTTTTTTGCTCTTTTTTTTTACAATATGCAATATGCATATGAGCTGCATATTTCAATATTGGCAACATGTTGCCAGCTGCCACACAGTCAGCCAGTCAGCCAGCCAGCCAGTTAGTGACTTGAGGCAGCTTGAGGCAGCAGCAAAGGCAACAACAAAGCTCATCAATCAAATTGCAGCAAACTAAGGCAAGTTGTCGTCTTCCTAATTGTTGTTGTCCTTCTTACTCACTTACTGCTTTTCTGCCACGCTCTCGCTCGCTCTCTCACTCACACCCTAAGTCTCTCAGCTGCAACATTTATGTCATTTCTGTGCCGCACAATTTAGACATGCCGTGCCATGTTATTAACTAATTACAGAGACTAATCTAATTTCCAAAGGCACCGGCATCAAACCTGCCTCTGTCCACGTCTAACCAAGGCACTCTGTCGCGCCAAACAGGTGCCCAGGGCCTGCATTGACTGACTGACTGGCGGACACATGGTACTTGCTATTTGTGCCTCTCCTGCTGCTGGCCATACATCATCCAGCTGCAGTTCATGTTGTCAATGGCCAAGCCAGAAGACGCACTAAACTTGCACACTTAATGAAAAGTGACATTTCACGCATGCGCATCCTTCTCCGAGTTTTCGGACTGTAACCCAGCAGCCATGGTCACGACCAAGCCCATGAAAGCACACAGTGTACCCCAGTGCTGAGTATTGTACACTGTCTCAATATTCAATATTCAATGGGTAGTATAAGCTGGTATCGAAGCACAGTGAGTACACAGGCTTTGGGACTATCGGAAAGGTGATACTTGGGACTTAAGACTTAAGTAGATAATCTTAAATATGTTGCATTAATAAGTGCTACAGAAGAGAGCAAGCTAAATGAAATCATCAAGGACAACGGAATTAATACTGCTTAGATGGATCCGAGGACATAAGAATATACCCGGGAGCAAAGTAGCTGCGAAAACACTAATAGGGCTTGAACCCTTCTATGCCACTGGCAGACACATCAAGAAAGAGGAAAGATCCAAACCTGACTCAGGCTGGATCGGCACGGCTCTCCTATAGCAGACCAAGTAACTTCTCAACTGGGCAAGAAATCCCGTAGGATACTGAGTGGGTTATTGAAGGGACATTGCGGGATCAGAACACATATGAGAGTTCTAACACCTGTAAGGGTTGTGAGACTGAAGTGAAATCCTCCCAACCTTAGTACCAACAAGGTTAGAGAAAAAGTCACCAGCAATGGGTTTATAGGACTGGGAATCTTAAACATATACTCAACAGATTTGTTCAAGCTGAATGAAGAGCGCTACAGGCCTCAAGCAGGCCAACCAACTCTATTGCTAGTAGTTAGACCCAAAAAGACCCTTTGGAAAAAAGGCTTATGCCTTATCCCTACCCATACTTCTCCATCATGCACCGCTTCGACTTTACTGCTGTCTAAACCTGGCAGCCCTATCGATCAACCAGAGTTATCTTTGGCGAGTATACACTGTAGACAATCTGAAAATAAATAAGGCCAAGACCAATCCCAGACTTAAAGCCCATGGCTTGGATGGGGTATGACTTAAACGCAACTGTCATAGTCATGCAAAGCGGCAACAACAACAACAGCCACAAAAACAACAACAACAAAAGACTAAACTGTCAACGTCTAAGCTGTCGTCCAGCTGGCCAACTCGTTTGCATGTTTCTCCCTGTTTATCAGCTTTGGGCTACTCTTCTCTCTCTCTTTTATGCTCTTTAGCCTTGCCTGCTTCTCTGCTTCTACATTTTGTGTCGGTGGCTGTAACTTGTCATCCGTCATTTTGTTGCTGTGCTCAGGTGCACATGGTCATCTGGTCAGATGTTCCGATGGTTGGATGGTTCGCCGGTTGGGCTCATGGCCGTCAGCTAGAAGATGTCACACGTTAACCTGTTGTTGCCGCTGCTGGTTTGCTTGCTTACCATAATAGAAGCTGACGGCAAAATGAAAAAAAAAAAAAACAGCAACAACAACAAGACAAGAACGTGCCTCCCTCCTTGACTGAATTTTCTGGGAGTTGGAAGCATGTCTACCAAGCGTTGGTGCGTGTTAATCAAGTGGCCCAGCTGGGCAGCCACCCGCTAGTTTGAAACCCCAGACTCAAGGCCCCGATTCAGAGTCAGAGACAGAGTCTCAAGCCCGGTCTTGGACAGGCAAACACATGTCACTGTCATGTTGCAGTCACCATAGCTAAAAGGGAGCACGCATTGGCGGCCAACGACCACCATAGCTAGGGTATAAATGCATGTGTATCTGTTTGAGTGTGATAGATTGTACACCTAGAGAAGATTTGTTCAACAGGGGGTCAAATATGACGGAAATCAATATATTTGTGAACATTGAAAGAATTCGTCAAATTATTGCAGTTGGTCCAAGTTTCTTTGTTTTTGAAAAAGAAAAAAGAACTTGATACAGCTTTTGGCCAAATGTTATGCTCCTTGGTCTTACGGAAGAAGCCGCAGTATTTTACCAGGAGCAGCGCATATGCAAAGCGACCCTCTTCAAAGAAAGAGATTCTCTCCTCATCATCAAACGATTCTCTTATGGTGGTCGGTTGATCCGTTGCGTACGGTGTTCAAGAGCGATGAGCAGCAATTGGTTTACAACCGATTACATCTGTTCTACGTCTTCTTCTCGAGTAGACATAACATCTTATCTTTTTCGCTCACTACGTGGTCTATAAGCGGCGTCTAATCCCCTTTCTCGATGACTTTCCGCAACTCAAGGTTGGTCAGTTAAGGCTTGCGAACAATATTTTAGTTCCGTACACATTCCAAAACTCTTTTGGTCGGCCCAAGATTTTTTGCCTTATGTTACTATATTGATTTGAGCTAGTTCTTGAATTTTCTCTCAGTGTACTTGACGCAGTGCCGGAAGCAGCTTAGGCTCGTTTTGTGTTAATTACAAAGAAAACTTTGACTTTGACTTTGACTGACTGAAGAAACGATGTACCAAGATGTTTTTGTGGTTGTTGTTAGTGGTTGTTGTTGCCTGCTGATGATTATGATGTTGCTGTGTGTTGCGTTGACATGCGTTGCTAAACGTGCCGCCGCAAAATGTTGTTGTTGTTGTTGCACCAATTTATGCGCGTACACATTCAAATGAGGCAGCAAAAGATCGGTGCAACAAGTGTTTGCCATGCCAATGCCAATACCGATGACGATGAGGAGGACGATGGCGATGGCGATGACGATGATGCCCCGGTGTTGCTGATGCTGGCTGAGGATGCCGATGAAGCTAAAGATTTGACTTGATTTCCTGCTGGCAAAAGTCAAGTGATTCAAGCCAATGAAAGAACCGGCAACATGTTGCAA
This sequence comes from Chymomyza costata, assembly GCA_018150985.1. Classification (NCBI taxonomy): domain Eukaryota; kingdom Metazoa; phylum Arthropoda; class Insecta; order Diptera; family Drosophilidae; genus Chymomyza; species Chymomyza costata. Next base: position 7,621,581 of record JAECWU010000255.1, on the reverse strand, counting down.
ATGTTGCTTGCCGCAGAGCCGCCAAACTGTAACGAATTGCAAACTATGGTATGTCTCTGTGTGTATGTGTTGCAAGTTGCAAGCCGTCTGCAGCTTGCTTCTTATGGAGATTATGAAAATTAGATATACAAATCACAAACGGATGCTTCCAGCATTTTGTTGTTTTAGTTTTTTTTTTTTTTTGGTAGTGCTTGTAGTTGTTGTTGTTGCGGTTGCAGCTGTATGTGTGCATAATAATAATAATAATGATGATAAGGCATAATGCGTACAACATCAAAAACAAAACGCAAAAATAGTTTATGCTCGCGGGCAATTCCAAGACCAACATGCGACAAGCAACAACAACAACCACAACAGCAACAGCATGTTGCTGCAGGTCAGGGTCAGTGCAACATTTGCATATATGCAACAACCACAGCAGCTACAACAACCGCAACAACGACATGCGTAAATTGCAAACCAATCAAATGACACTAACTTGCTGCAGAGCATAGCGAGTGAGAGAGGCGGAGACAGAGAGAGAGTGAGAGTGAGTGCCACAGCCTCCGGAAATTGCTTGAAACGGAAATGTGTTTGTTGTGGTTGTTGTTGCCAATTTCATGTCATTTGTTGTCAACGCTTGTTGCATCTACGCACCTTGCAGCGGATATTGTTTAGCATTTTTGCATAAAGTTAACAACAAATTGGGTTAGAAGGAAGTTATCGTTTGGCTCAATGGCGGAGACTCTAATAATTGTGATCTGGTGGTTGTTGTTGTAGTCGTTGTGCGTAGCTTTAGAAATATGCTCCATATAAAATTTGCCAATATATACTAGTATGTGGCACAAAAAACAAAGATTGCACCAATGCGGGGGTTGAAGATATCAAGAGTCCGCTCATCAGCGTGATAGAGATAAAGGAATTCGTTCTCGACGTTGTTGTTCCTTCATGATGGTAGCCGCTATATTGGATGTTTCCCAACGTCAAATTGGTTACGGTTCTGACCCTCTCCCTTGAGAATAGCGGGGATATTAGAAGTCCGTGTTCTTCGAGTTCTTCCTTTTCTGCTGCATCGCCACCCCAATAATCGCAGATGGGGGTCTTCCTAGCGCTGGAAGCGGTGTAGCTCAGCGTGAATGCAACCTTGTTCTATTCGACCTGCCATCTCTCCTGCTATTTGTTTATCGTGGTATTCCTACCAATATGTTGACCGTGCCTCCAGTTTGCTATTCCGAGATCTTACCCGCCACCGCTGAGGCTGCATCTACTGACCCAGTACGGAAGAAAATCGTAACCCTAAGGGAGCTGCGTCTATATCGTTGGTATGTCCATTGTGTTGCTCCTTGGTCGCTACTGCGGCCGCTCATAGGTGGAGCATAGGGCGGAAACGAAACTTCTCCAGTCATCTCTGCTTCTTGCAACACGTTTCACCTCATTCCAGCATCCGATTCGCCTAGATTTATTTTGATCGCTTTTTCTCCACGTCCTTCTCGTTCTGCCCCTGCGTCTGTTGCCCTGCGGATTGTATTCAAATGACATTCTCGCTAGGTAATTTTCGGGTTTTCCTAAAGCATGGCGAATCCACCGCCACTTTCTTTGCAGGATTTTATGTCCATTGCAGAAACCTCTATGGCTGTTCCATGTAAAATTATGGATGTATCGAAAATCGCAACTAGAAGGCTTCGTTGTCTGGGATCTCTACAATGAGACATCAGTCCGAATTTGAGTGTCCATGTAAGCATCTTAATCTACGTACACAAAGTCAGCGTTGACTCATCGTTATCTGCTTGTGTCTCCATTCATTTTTCTGTATGAACACCTGGATCGCACAGAACATAAGAGCTAGAAATTAAAAATGCCAGCAAGCTGGCTCCCACTATGGCTAAGATTGCTCAATTAGTTCAGTAAATCTCTTAAACAATTTTTCCAACAAATCAAAGTTTTAAAAGCTTTACTTACTTTGTCGTATGGTTATTTTTAACATCAACTTAAGTACAAAATCCTTGTTTTTTTTTAAATACTTTAGTTGTTGCCATATTTAAAATTTCTTATGTGGATTTTAATACAAAGTAGTCTTAGTCTAATTGAAGTGGTTTAGTTTGCGGCAGTTCAAGCCAAATATGCCCTCGAAGTTGGCTTAATTATAGTGCTTAGTTAACATTGTCAGGCGCCACTGTCACACACACACGCACACTTACAATTATAGTCCAAGATATAGTTTCACAAAACGTACTCATAGATACTGAAATGGCAGTGACTACGCCCCGCATCACACTATTTACTTAACTCTGAAATATTCGCCTGCGGTCGAATTCTGTGCGCCCAGCCAACATTTGTGGTTATAGACGTAATCTATACTCTATAAACAACTTGCATTTCTTAAAATTTATGTTTCTTAAGCTCCAAATTGTTTCTAGAATCATAGCTTAGAAGCAGTTAGTCTGAAATCATCTTGCTCAAATTTGGATCCCTAAAGATGAATAACAGGAGAACGATATTTTGTGTGATAAATATATGCTTTCTTCATTTTTTCAGAAAATCTTTTAAGTTCAGCGCCGAAATATTCTGATATATTCTTTACACTCATCCCAACTGATCATCTTTTTTTTTTTTTTTTTTTCCCCTATGGGTTCCTCACAAAGAGGTGGGGCACTGCGACCTGAAGATCTTTTGTACCATACCCATAAATTAAAGCAAAAGACTTTCCGCTTTCCGCATGAATAGCAGTAGGTCTTTTGTTGGTATTGACCTAAGATGGAAGGGACTAATCCGTTCCTTTCCCAAGTGACAGGCTCTGTCCCATACCAGCGCTGGGCAGTCACAGAGAATATGTCTGGTGGTTTCATCGTCCTCGAGGCAGAGTCTGCACTCTGAAGAGTCCGATAGGCCAATTTTCTGAAGATGGTATCTAACAGTGTGGTGGCCAGATAGGTAAGCTACCAGGAGTTTTAAGTCCTCTCTGCCAAGACCTTTTGACTGATCATCTTAAAAGCTTATCTACGATTGGTCACTCTTACACTCTTCCCAATAGATATTTGGGAATGCATATAAAATGCAGGGCATTTTAGAATCGCATAATTCCCATAGTTTTATTCTACAATTGTTGCTGGATTTGTTGTTTGGCAACCCAACAAAAGTGGAAATGGCATCATATAATAATAATAATAATAAAGCTGCACTGATCCTGGACTTGGTTTGAATTTATGTATCTTTGGCTTTGAGCGAATTTCTGGTTCTTCTGCATTTCACAATCATTTTGCAATATGTCATTATACAGTTGCAGTTGTTGCTTCCAGTCAAAATCATAATAATTTATGGCAACTCATTTAGGATTGTTGTTGTTTTTGTTGTGGTGGTTGTTTAACGGTCTGGCAGCTGCTCATCTTTTGGCACCACGGCAACCCACAACCGCTTAGCCTATAATTATTGGGCGCTTTTTTTTTTTAGGTATAGGTAGATTTTTTTTTCTACACAGCTAGCCGCCAGCAGTAGGAAATGTTTAAGAAATGTTGAGTGTAAATGAGTTTGTGACCCGGGGTGTTTCTAGAAATGGTGGGTGTCTTCTAGGTGTAAACATTAATTTAGTGTAAAAATTTGAATATGTTTAAAGTATTAGAGGTTTTGTTTGTCGTCGTGCTCATCATCATTTATTTTGGCTGCTAGATGGCGCAAGCGTTTTGTTGCGAATTGAAAATGCATTATGTACCTATTACGAAAACGAAAATATTTAAACGCTTGCCAATACAAAATTTTCGTTTTTCTATAAAAAAAATTTTTTCCCAGCTTCATTTATTTTGCTTTTACGTGTGGCCACTAGATGGCGCAAGCGTAGTGTGGCAAGTTTATGTTTTTAATTTATAATATATGAATATATTTCATTATAAAATAAAATTTGACTGTATTAATGGCTAGTGAGCAATGCAAGCAGCAGGCGAAACCCCCTTGTCAAATACAGTAATTCGCCTATAGCGAATTTGCAGACTAGAATATTGGTTGTTTATAGAGAAATCAGTTATAAGAAAACCATAAGATCCATGTAGGTGGATCTTACAATATTCTTGCGATGTATTTTTACTCCAATATTTTATATTATTCATTCATTTGGATCCCCTTTTGCTTTGTTGTAGCACTGAAAATCACAGCCGTAATAAAAAACACTTCATACAAAAAGACAAACCGTGTTGTTCTATGTTTTTTCTGATGCTTTACGTAAGATGGCGTAAGATGCTTTACAAAGCTCACTAGATGGCGCCAGCAGTAACAACAGCTGTTCTATTTTGCCGCCACTAGCAAGCACAAGTTGCTTTTCTTGTACGTTTGTGAATTTTCAGAACTGCTTAACGGCCATAGAACTAGATTTTCATTTAAAGATATAGCTAGAATTTTCCGAAATGCTGCAGAGCAAATCATAAACTCATTAGAATTTTACCAACTATCTATCTTAACTACTGAAGAAAATTGAAAACTCATAAACTTTTCTAAATAGTTGAGGCATACCACGCGAGGGCGGTTACAAAGAAATGAGTTTGTGTTTGGAAATTTTTATGCGACTGCGTTATCTACTTTGCCAGCCTCTGGGGTGTAGTACTAGTTGTGGGTAGTGCCACTGTCGTAGTTGTAATAACCCAAGAGACGCCTCATAAGTTTGCGCCTGGCGTTGCTACTATGTAGAGACAGAGAGCAAGTTATGGAAGCCTTGGTCGGTTGGTTTTTAATAAGCACTTGCCAGCCAAATCATTAAAGTAAAAATTGATTTTCTAACTTGCAACGATTTTTGCATTAACAATTAGCTGGAATGGCTGCAGTGCAGCAGCCAGCAGCTATAGGTACAGCTGCAGTTGGAGCTGGAGCTGGAGCACATTGGCGTGCGCGTTATTAATTAACAATGCCACACCAGGCTGCTGCATTTAACGCATTAATTGTGGGAACCGGTTGGAGACGTTGAACTGACTCAAAGTACATATACCAAAACCAAAACTATACGCTGACGTTGGCGGCAGCGGGGGGGCAGGTGCTCCAATCAATCTAGCAAATTGTCGCCGTGCCAAAGATGTGCAACAATTTGCCTGGGTTAGAAGTGGCATCAATTCGCCAGACCAATCGCAGCCGTTCGATCAGCAATATTTTGAACACCAAGTGGCCAAGTGTACCGACTCTCTAATTATGACAACTACGCAGCTCCACAGCTCCATAGCTCTAGGACACTACATTCACTAAGCCAGGCAGCACTTGGAGTTCCATGCGTGCTCACGTGTTTTTCTAATTAGACTGCGCCTCAGCAGATGACAATATCCGATAAACTGTCGGACCGCAAATTGACAATCATCCCATCCCGGCTGTAGTTTGTTGCTGCAGTGGAGAGTTTGGGGTGTAGCAACTAAAACCATTAACGGGCAGTCACTGTAAGACTCCAAAGTTGCCTCTCAGTTGCAACTCTGAAGAGCTCTAGGCACACCCACTGCTGCTGCAACGCCCACTGTGCACTGTGGAAATGTGAGCTTTAATGCGTTTTCATTTAACATGGCTACAAAAAAAATATAAAAAAATACAAAAAACTAAAAAAAACTACAACCTTGCCTTGTTAGCTGTGTGTGTGTGGTTGTGTATGTGTGTGTGTGTGAACACCTCCCACTTTGAAAATTGTGTCTCTCGCTCTCTCGCGCTCCCCTCTCTCTTTAACACCCTCTCTATTACTATCTTACTTACTCTGCTCATGCTTTGTATTGATATATTTTGTGCACTTTTCGCACATTTTGTTACCAGCTTTCTCGTATTTCGCTTCCGCATACCTGGAAGAAAAAAAAAGGTAGCCCCCATCAAGCATTCAATAGTATATTTCATATATACAGTATATATTTACAACTATACACTGCGAGGGCAGGCTGAAAAGTAGTTTAGTAGTAAACTTCTTTACAGCGACGTAGCGCTACAATTTTCTTATTTTGCGCTGGCAACGCTGTCATCGTTTTTAATGCTATGCCATATTTTACTCAAGAGCGCTACAAAAAACAAAATTGAGGAATTTAAAAGACAGACAGTTCTGCAAAGCAATTGCAAGAGTCCTAATTGCATCTGGGCTAACTTACACTTTGTTGTGGTTCAGTGGCGGATCCACGGGGGGTTTTCGGGTCCGGACCCAATTTGAGAATGTTTTAAAGTGTACTCAAAGAGCAGGAATACCTAGTCTTAATGCTGTGGTTGAAAGTATAAAAATAGGGACTGAACAAATTAAAAATTCTGGAGCGAAAAAATCAGCTAATGAGTGGTCCCAGCAAACCCATCATCGATGCCACTCAGCCATTCTGGAATTTTTCTTAACTATTTCTGGTGTGGAGACTTTTTTGGGCCAGCTGCTCGTATTAGGCGCAAATTCTTTTGTGATTTCTTTAAAAAAAAAATAAATCGATTAATCGCGATATATTTAATTAATTTCTTCAACTCTTAAAATTCCCAAACTAACTTGCTCGCTTTTGCATTTATCCTTTAGCCTACCCTCGCATAAATACATACATAGCTTTCGAATCATCAATACGGTTTATATTTAGCTCGTTTCCCTGGCTGCTCCACATTAATAAAGCATACACCCTCTAATTGCATTTCGAGCTGGCGCCCTCTGTCGGCCGACCCCTTTGCCTCACGTACCTTTAAATAATACTCGATGCCAGCTACAAAGTTGCAGCAGCTCTTTAATCGAATTCTCAGATGATTCGCAATTTCGATTACACTTCGTCTTGGTCTTGGTAACTTATTCTTAGACTCAATTTCTGCGTACAACTTTCGGTCTGTGTCTATTTTTGGGTCTTACCAAATAACTGTTGGTTTTTTTTTTTTTCTTCACCTCTCTTTGTTGCTTTTGCTCTTTTTACGATAAAGAGCCAAACATCTGCGCCGATAACTTGCGCTACAATTTTCATCTGGTTGTTGTTGTTGTTAGGTTTGTTGTTGAGTTTAGAAAGTGCTGCTGATAGCAGCCAAAGACCAAAGAGTCTTTGGTAGACACTGCGTCTTGGTTTCTACGCTGCTTCCGCATTGTGGGGAACGCAACTCTTAAGTTATGTGCTTAGATTAGCGGGTGTGTGCTAATGTCCCGCTCTTCCACTCTCCCGCTCTCTCACTCTCTGTTGAACTCACTAACTTGCAAAGCTTTGGCAAAAGCTAGCCCACGGCTGTATTGGTTGGACGACGCCTTATCAGCAGGCCTAATGAAAACCATAACTTTAAGACTTGGCATTTTGGTGTATGCAACGCCTTTTTGGGGTCAACTGACCAAAAGTCTACAGATGGCAAAAAGAAAAAAAAAAACATTGTTTAAAAACTGATGATACTCTGCATTAGAGTAGCCAGCATTTCACTGAGATCTCTAACAATATAGCAATCGATTGGCTAATGTCTGAGGGTTTAGGTAGCTAAGGTGACGTCGTAGAGTTGTACAGTTAGTAAAAATGACACATCTTAATTGAAGCTAGAATTTTCACTTTTTAGTTTTTTTTTGGTTTTCCATTTTTCTTATAAAAAACTAATTTTTTTTATCAATTTAGAAGCACAACAACCTTATAGCATTATTAGACTAAGAAGAAAACTGAACTCAACACGTAATTAACACAAATTGAAGCCTACCGGACTCTCTGGAAGAACCAGTTGCGTTGTTGAGCCTTTTTAAGTGTTAAGTTTAGTTTTTAAGTGTGACCAAAGTTTGACAAATGTTGCTCAATTCGTTACCATAGCCAGCTGTATCTTTTATGCGTTTTACTTCAGAGACTGATTTCTGTTCCTAGCTGATTTTGAGTTAAGAACTTATAAATTGAAGTACAGTTGTGCTTGAAGTTATGAGATTAGTCTTCAAAATAGTTTTAAGTACTTTATCGCCATAAATACATTTTATTAACTTTTATTACAACTTTTATGCCTACTACATTTTTACACTTTCTCTCTTTATAGGTAAGTCATCTAACTACATCAGCTTGAACTATATAGGTATACCAACTAAAACCAGGCAGCATCTGGGCAAGTACTTTCCAATTTGTTTAATCCCCATTTAAACAGCGCTACCCTCATAAGCCTTAAAAGGCTTGGCCAGCAATTGCAGACACTTAAGATACTATATATCCATCCATCCATTCCAAAGCATAGCAGTTTACCTGCACCCAGTTGCTACTTGCCGCTAACAATTCAAGTAGACCATTTACATAAAAATTGAGCCAAAAAAAAAAAGACAACAACACAACAACAACAACGGCCAAAGAAATAAGGCTAAAAAAAATCCCAAAGCCAAATTAAAACAATTTGTAAAAAGTTCACACACATATTTGCAGTTGCATTTTAGGTTCCCCAGTTGCAGTTGTATTTGTAGCTGTATCTAAAGTTGAGTTGTGTTCGGTTCGTTGGGTTGCTTGGGTTGGCTTGATTTTGGCTAAAGGCTGTCACATTTTCTATATGCCATAGATATGTTTGTTAGTGTGTTTATATGCGTTCTGGCCATAGGGAAATGACCACAAAATGTGCGCATAAATCAACACAATAGTGAACCGCAGCTCAAAGGTGTGGAGTTGGCAACAACTCTGGTTCCAAAGAAGTTGAGATACTCTATCTACAACAATGATGAGGATGGGTATGATTGCAGATCTATGAGAAACGAGCTCTCCAACAGCACAAAGCTGTAGAACCTTTAACAAATGTGATTCTAAAGAAGTTGAGATACTCTATCTACAACAATGATGAGGATGGTTATGATTGCAGATCTATGAGAAACGAACTCGCCAACAGCACAAAGCTGTAGAACCTTTAACAAATGTGATTCTAAAGAAGTTGAGATACTCTATCTACAAAAATGATGAGAATGGTTATGGTGTGAGATCTTTGAGAAAGGAACTTTCCAACAGCCCAAAGATGTAGAAATTTCCATAGCTCTGGTTCAAAAGAGGTTAAGATACTCTATCTAGAAAAATTATAAAGATATAGCTTACTTTTTCGTATCTATGATAAATTCACTATGGATCAACTCAAATCTGGCTCCAAAGAAGTTGAGAAGTTTTCTTTCGACAACCCAAAATTGTAAAAAACTTTTCTTCCGAAGAAACTTAGATACTCTATCTACAAAAAGAAAAATAAAGGTTTTAGCTCCAGTTTTCAGATCTATGACAAATAAATTCTTCGACAACCCAAAGGTGTAGAACTTTCAATAACTCTGATTCCAAAGAAGTTGAGATACTCTATCATTCTAACTATTCTTTATACTTGCTTATGATCCCATGTAGGATCTTGAAACTCTCCAACAAAGCATAGGTTTGGATCCTGCAACAACCCTATTGTCAAAGAAGTTTAGATACTCTATCTATAGCAATGATAAAGATATAGTTTCATTTATCGTATCTTTTCCAAACCCAAATCTGTTTCCAAAGTAGTTGAGATAGGTACTCTATCTATAACAATTCAAAAGATATGGTATCACTTATCATATTATCGTATCTCTGAGAAATTCTCCATGGAACAACCCAAATACAAGTATGATTCCAAAGAAGTTGACATCCCACAGATGTACAACCACTCTGGTTCCAAAGAGGTTGAGATACTCTATCTATAATAATGATAAACATATACTTTCCTTTTCGTATCCAAATCTGGTTCTAAAGCAGTCGAAATACTCTATCTCTCCGACAATCCAAAGGTATACAACAACTTTGGTTCCAAAGAAGTTAAGATACTCCATCCATAACAATGCTCAAGATAGATATAGTTTTGATGATCTCATTAAGTATCTTGAAACTCTGAAGCAAATCACATTCGTGAATCTTCTCTGTTACCAAAGAAGTTTAGATACTCTATCAAAAACTGATGATAAGCTCAGCTGAGGAGATCTACTAAGCGCAGTTAAGATCTTTAAACATTTCTAAAAAGCTATGAAGCTGCCAACAACTCTGATTCCAAAGAAGTTTAGATATTCTATCTAAAACAATGTTGAGAATGGTTTTGCTTTCAGATCTCTAAGAAGTGAACTCTCCAACAATCTTCAGTTATGGAGCTTGCAATAATTCGGGTTTCTAAGAAAATTAATTACTCAAACTATCTAGGAGAAATCAACTTAAAGACATAAAGCTTTTAACAAACTTGGTTTCAAAGAATTTTAAATAATTTATTTATAACAATTGTTATTATTGTTTATAGTTAAAGTTTCTTATGATTACGTTTAGAATCTATGAAAAGTTTACTTTGAATTTTTGTTCTTAGATATCTGGAAGTCTTTTTATATTCTCACTTTAATCGTTTAATTTCAAACCATAACACAACACGTTTATCGATAACATCTCGTATAATAATTAACTAGTACCTGGAAAAAAATAATCTTTACCAGCAATTGGCGACAATACTTAAACATAGTTTGGGTGTTCACCTTGTCGTGTATAAATGCACAAAGGCAAAAATGCACGAATGCCTTGAGCAACTTTCGGGTAATATAATGTCTCTGCCGGGTACAACAATAGATCTTTAAGAGAATTTGAGCAGGCTGTTGCTCTACTAGGCAAAGAGTATACATAATATAGAAACTTTGTAAAAACTAAAAACCAAAGATTGGCGCTTATGAAAATGCAAATTTTACATAGAAGAAAACAAGCCGCGGGGGCTGACAATTTTAAGTTCTTGTTGTTGTTGACTCGAAAGAGTTGTAGCTGCCAGTGCTGCCAAATGAATTAATAAACTTGCAACGCTTGCCGTCGCTTTTGTAAAAATGCCGCCACCGAATGTTGTCGTTGTTGTCGTTGTAATAGCCTTGCAGCAAACGATTCGTAATGAAAACACAAACGAAATTGAAATCTGACACCAAAGGAATTGACACACGCACACACAGATATACACACACACACAGATCGACGTCATCGTCGTCAGCAGCCAAAAAATGCAAATTCAACTAGCCAACTAATCGCGCGGACAAGGGGCATGCAACATGGAGCCTGAGCGCCTGCCTGCCTGCCTGACTGGCCCAAACACTAGCCAAATCAATGGCCATTCATGGCAAGCAATATATGCACATGTGTATATAGTAGTAACAGCAATAGTAGTTGTAGTACTTGCCTCACCACTTGCCACAGCCGCAACAATAGCCCAGCTTCAGCTCCAACTCCAGCTCCAGCTCCGAGTCTAGCTCCTGTTGCCGCTAACGTGACTCAAATTGCTTTTAAATTGTTTTAGCTTTGACCAAAAAATGCTATTAGCGCTACTACCACTTTTCACTCTCTGGAACTCGGGAACTCTGCTGATCCGTTGTGGAGTTGGTAGCCCTCTCTGTGGCAGCTGTGTGGCAATTGTTGGTCGGTCGGTCGGTCGGCTTGAATTGAAATGTCTTTTGGGCATGTTAAGACCGAGTTTATTTTTATTTTATTGATTTAAAAATGCTGTTGAAAATTGATCTTAATTTTCATATGCAAAACGTTTTCTTGACTTTATGCGACTCATTTGCATATTACGAGGAACTTTTCGTTACGCTCCGAAACATTTTTCTATACTCTATAAATGGTAAGCAGCTGGTTGTATGGAGAAAACGGCAAAGATTTATTTAGATCTTAAAGTCATTTTGCTCATCATGTCTGCCCATGTTCCTTCTACATCTACTACCCTTAGCATAAAAATTTGTTTTTTACAAGTTAATAGTTTTTCGGAAATTTTTTACGCAGTTTTTTGGCGTACATTTTTAAAGCTATAACTTGGGGATATCTTTATTATTTCACATTGTCAAAACGAGCACAATTCAAAGATAACCGAACCATCTAAATTTTTAGATTCTTTTCAGCTGGATACAAAAATTTCGGTTTCAAGCACTCATCAAGTGTCTGCTAAAGCTGCCGACCAAGTTGAGAAAGTTGCCGCCTATTTTAGATGAGATGAGGCCATCTTAAATCTTCTCTTAGATTCTTTTGAGCTGGATCCAAAAATTTCGGCTTCAAGCACTCATCAAGTGTCTGCTAAAGCTGCCGACCAAGTTGAGAAAGTTGCCGCCTATTTTAGATGAGATGAGGCCATCTTAAATCTTCTCTTAGATTCTTTTAAGCTGGATACAAAAATTTCGGTTTCAAGCACTCATCAAGTGTCTGCTAAAGCTGCCGACCAAGTTGAGAAAGTTGCCGCCTATTTTAGATGAGATGAGGCCATCTTAAATCTTCTCTTAGATTCTTTTGAGCTGGATCCAAAAAATGCTGCTGCAAGCACTCGGCAAAGACTTCGTGCGTGTCTGCTTGAGCTGCCGAAGCAGTTTCGGCTCGTGTCGCCTTTACAGTTCTCATATGAAACAAAAATTTTCTCAAAAATTTGTACAATACTTAGAGATTTTTGAGAATGTCTCTTATTATACTATATATACTTTATATCGTTCAAGTTTTTGAGAACAAGTAAAAGTTTACAAAGCAGTGTGCTTGTAAAAAACTCATAATATGAAAAAGTTCCCAGTACAGTAATTCGTTTTAGGGAAATTTAACTGTGTTTTGTCTGATATTTGGGAAATTTCAATATAAACGTCCACTAAGCCCAAATTATGCTTACATTTAAATAGATTAAATGAAGATGTGTCAAAAAATTTAATATCTTTAGTTTAAAAAAAAAATCTATTTGTTTTAAGGCAGTCTGGGCAACTGTAGGGTTCACAGGACTGCAAAAAACACATTTTGCTGCCCCGCGCACATATCTGGGATCAGCCCTACTAAAGATCAAAAATTTTAGGTTAGGGCCTATACGCAATGGGATATCCCAAATGGAACTTTTTTTTTTTTTATGAAGTTTTGTCATTCCGCGTGAAATTTTTCGAACTGCGTAGACCACTTTAAGTAGTTTTTTTTTTTTTTATTGGTATTGACATTTGAAGCCATATAGGTGCGGATCAGCGGGCATTGAATACATAATACTGTATATTATATTCATCGCATAATTGTAAAATATCGTTAGGTTTCTTTTTTATTTATTATATAGCGTATCTCCAAGTCAAGAATTTTGATAGCCATTGGCTTTATGATTATGTTTATGTTTTAGGTGTGCTTGTTGGCTCTATGGTCTATGGGACTGGGTCTAGTGATCGAACCAGTTGTTATTGGTATTACACGTAGTATTGTTGTTGCTATTGGCCTGTTGGCTGTTGACCACATTTTGTCAGATATTCGCTTTGGAAATTATAAATAACCGTTAATTGTACAATATGTTTATGCTATTACCTTGCAAAAAAAAAAAAAAACTACATGCAACATGCCACTAACGGCAGTTGTTTGCCCCGTGGCCAAGTGGCATGAGTAATTCTTTTGTGTGTGCATTTCCGTTTCGGAATAATATTTTGTTATTTTTCAAATGTGATAAATAAGATGTTGCAAGCGGGGTAGGGCCAAGCATATAAAATAAAATTTCGGGCTTTTAAAAATGCAAAAACTGCTTGAAAGGGTGTTCACTTTGTCGTGCAAAAATGCAAACAAATCATGCCATATGAAACTTTTAAATAGCTGATTGTTGTTGCTCACGTTGTTAGGCTGGCACTTTTGCCTTTGTGCCTCGTTGTTAGGATTGTTCACATCGGTACTCGGACACTTTTGCCTTTGTGCCTCGTTGTTAGGATTGTTCACATCGGTACCTCGTTGTTGGGTTGTGTCACATAATTACTCGGGCACTTTTGCCTTTGTACCTCATTGTTAGGTTCTGTCACATAATTACTCGGGCACTTTTGCCTTTGTGCCTCGTTGTTAGGATTGTTCATATCGGTACCTCGTTGTTGGGTTCTGTCACATAATTACTCGGGCACTTTTGCCTTTGTACCCCGTTGTTAGGTTCTGTCACATAATTACTCGGGCACTTTTGCCTTTGTGCCTCGTTGTTAGGATTGTTCACATCGGTACCTCGTTGTTAGGATTGTTCACATCGTTACTCGGTCACTTTTGTCTTTGTACCTCGTTATTGGGTAGTGTCACATAATTACTCGGGCACTTTTGCCTTTGTGCCTCATTGTTAGGTTCTGTCACATAATTACTTGGGCACTTTTGCCTTTGTGCCTCGTTGTTAGGATTGTTTACATCGGTACCTCGTTGTTGGGTTGTGTCACATAATTAGTCGGGCACTTTTGCCTTTGTGCCTCATTGTTAGGTTCTGTCACATAATTACTCGGGCACTTTTGCCTTTGTGCCTCGTTGTTAGGATTGTTCATATCGGTACCTCGTTGTTGGGTTCTGTCACATAATTACTCGGGCACTTTTGCCTTTGTACCCCGTTGTTAGGTTCTGTCACATAATTACTCGGGCACTTTTGCCTTTGTGCCTCGTTGTTAGGATTGTTCACATCGGTACCTCGTTGTTAGGATTGTTCACATCGTTACTCGGGCACTTTTGCCTTTGTGCCTCATTGTTAGGTTCTGTCACATAATTACTCGGGCACTTTTGCCTTTGTGCCTCGTTGTTAAGACTGTTCACATCGTTACTCGGGCACTTTTGGCTTAATGCATTTTTGCCTCACAATATGTGTATAAATTTTTTTTAGTTTTTTGTAAAATTTGCATAATTCTTATAAATTTGAGTAATAAGAATGACTTTAAAAAAATAAATATAGTAGATAAAAGTGTATACTCGGTACTTCTTAGATAGCATTTACAGTACCTAAGAAAATCTTGCCACTAGCAGAACTGACTCTTTTTTTTAGACTCTGTCGAATGGCTCATTGATGATGCTTTAGATATGTTTCAGGATCTCTAACGTCTGCTTGATAGAAAAAGATTCGCTATCTTGGCGTCGTTTTAGATTCAAAGGCACTATGTTTGTTGACCTGTAAATTAAAAAAACAACAAATAAATTCATTAATAGAAACTAATGGCTAGGTGTCCTCTCGTGGTCCCTATGCCAAATTACAAACTGGCAAAAATTAATTTCAAGCTGCCTTGGCATTATCATAGCATCTAAGGCAGCATATACCATAAATCCAATATGGACATTATGAATGAAATTGAAATCGAAATCCTCCACTGACTAGTATTAAGTTTTTCTCCTAAAATAAAAAGACAGTCTTGCCAAACAAGGAAGATCAAGTTTTCTTAATATCCCTTTAGCGTGGGAATTTTAAATGGGAAATTACTGGTACTTTTTTGACAGATGATATTTGCCATATTAAGAACTTAGCCAAATAGGTACTTAGGCCAGCTACGAAGGAGATATTACATTATAATTAACAGATTTTGGTTTGTTGCACTTTGGGTCTCTTGCAAAAAGTTCTTTAAAGCTATTTACCTTGAACGAATTTCTTTTAGATCTTTTATATTTGTTTAGTCAAAAAAAAAAAAAAATATATGCTTACTTGGTTTGGGGAGACACTGAAGCCTGACCAACCTTCTCTCTCGCTGCGGCCAAACAAAAGACAGACGCTGTGTCTTGGCTAGCTCATGAGCTCAGCTCTGGCCATGATTTATGAGGCACGGTGGCATATTAAAGTAAAGTGCAAGCGGCCCTAAGCCAAAATGAACAGCAGCAGTGGCTACCTCTATATATGGCCAAAATGGGGGGGGGCCTAATGACAACGGTAGCAACGGGGAGATGGAGAATAATGGCAGTTACTTGCAACAGCATCGGCAATTACTTACTTAATTTACACTTGACTGTGTTTTATTTTTTATTTTTATTTATATTTTTTTTTTTTTCTTACTTCTTATATGTTGTTGTCTGTTTTTTTTTTTAAGTACTTTCCAAGTCGTTTCTAAGCGGGCCTTGAAAAACAACAGCAACAACAGAGTAGAGACAAAAAGTGGCAGCACTTTGAAAGTTATTGAACAAGAACATAAAAATCCAACACGGACAATAGCAGAGTGTGGCTACAATTTTCAGGTGGCAGCCCAAACCTCAAGCCCCGCTTTGGAGAGCAGGGCTCCCAGCAGCTAGTCCACAAATGGCACGTAAATCAAAAGCCGCGCGGCACAAAAGCGAGCAAGTGCACGAGTCAGCGAGAGTGGGAGAGAGAGCTGGGGCAGCGGGGGCATCTAGAGATGTAGTTCGCTTTGGGTTGGGTTTGGATTGAGTTGGGTTCCAGTGCAGCGTGAGGAAGGGGTTTTTGTGGATTTGTGCAACGCGAGCTGACTATAAGTTGGCACGGCGCAGCTACTGAAGCAGAAAATTACTTTCATCATAATTTAAAGTTACTTATGAGCCAAGCCGGTCGCCTCGGATGCACTTCTTCTGAGCGGTAACGTCCGACCGCCCAGCTATCGCGAGAGACTGCGGTTTTGCAAAATCTAGAGACTTGGGAAGTCAGTCAGTTGCAGCTTTGGGAGGCACAACACCACAACACACACAAATTGAAAAATCATCAAGCAGCAGCAGCGGCTTCGCACAAAACTGACTGCCAAGAGGAGCAGCAGGATGCAGCAAGACGGGGTCTGGGGCTGCCCAAGTCCAAGCCAAACATTTACACGTCAAACAAAGTGGCAGTGAAATAACAAAATTATGTTGGCAGATTTGTTGCTCGGCGGCAGCGACGGCTGCGGCAACGGAAATTATTGCAACACGAGCGTGTGGCGGCAACTGTGGCAACTGGTGGCAATCTTGGCCTCCCTCTGCTCCCCACTAGAGCGGCGTAATTGCTATGTGGTGGTCGCGCAATGGCGTTGGTGACGTTTTGGCATGAATGATGTGGCGTGGGTTTCCTTCTCTGCTGCTGCTACTGGGCAACCAACATTCCGTGCAACCTTACAACTTTCGTGTTGCAACAGCAGCAGCTACTGCTCTACTCTGCTCTGCCACGTTTTGGATGCTACTTGCAGCTGATCCACTTTTTGCATAAATTACACTTAATTTGATATTGGAGTCAACTCGCGTTGCGTTCCATTGCGTTTGGTTGCCTGCCCAGCCTTGGCTTTGGCTTTG
Source organism: Chymomyza costata (assembly GCA_018150985.1). Classification (NCBI taxonomy): domain Eukaryota; kingdom Metazoa; phylum Arthropoda; class Insecta; order Diptera; family Drosophilidae; genus Chymomyza; species Chymomyza costata. Next base: position 7,604,743 of record JAECWU010000255.1, on the reverse strand, counting down.
GCTAAGCCTCGAGAGCAGCGTGGGGCATGCAACAACAGCAACAACAACAACAATGACAATGCCTTGGCAGCTGCCCGCGCACACAATCAAGTCAAGTGTTTATTTGTTTATGGCCTGTGCCAGCCAGCCTTCTCTTGATCTCACTTGGATCCATTCTCTTTGCTAACCGCTCTCTAAAGAAACTCTTACCATGTGTAGTTGAGATTTTTGTGGAACTTCTTGGTTACATTTTTTTTCCTCCATTTTTGATACTCTTGTGAAGGCCACAAACAAATTGCATAAAAATTCGGCAACGATAAGAAATCTTAAAAGCAATGTCTATTCACTAAATTTAAGTGAAATTTGTTTGTTACTCACATTTCTTTTAAAAGCTTAGCTACTAGTATTATCTTGACAAGCTAACGCTCTTAATATGCAATATCACGGGAATTCAATGGGATTTCATTAGATAGTCCAGATCTTGGAAAGGAATTTTTAATACAGTCAAACTTTCTTATAACGAATATTATTATATAATATTACGAACAATTTTTTTTTTTGTTTCCGTGCGAATTCGTTTTTGTTAAAATTGACTTTATAAAATATAGATCTTAGATTGATAAAACTTTTCACTTTTTTTTGAATTCACTAAATTTTTGTGATTTTGTTTAAATTTTCGAAAACTAACTTAGCTTATGCAGCGCTTACAAGAAACTCTAGTCCCAGCTGAATAAACTATTGGCTACACGTGCTATAGTTAAAATGGTTTGAAGTCAATCCTTGACAAAATCACTTTTTTTATCTACGTTCAGTTCTGTATAAGAAATTTTCCGTTTATCGAATCACTTTTTACATCGACTGTATAAAATAAATATCTTAGATGTATTGTTTCCCGCATTCTTTGAATTCACAAAATTTTAATGAATTTGTCTAAAATTTTCCTAAGTTGCGATTTCTCAGAAGAAACTCTAGTTCCTATTGCAAAAACAATGCGCTTTATATGATTAATTCTTAGAATTTTCAGCAGCACCATTTTTCTTTTTTTGACGAAAACCACAAAATGCACAAATTCGCAAAATTTGTGTGAATTTCCTGGTGAATTTGCAAAAGTTGTTGGAACGTTTCGGAAGTATTTATCCCCAAAACTCTATATGTGTGCATATGTAGAGTATTATAAAGTATTCGTTGCGCTGCTTGAGTTCCACTCAATTTTGCTTTTTTTTTGTGTGTTTTTTGACCAAGTGAGTGGCATGCTGCATGTTGCATGTTGGTGGTCTGCTCTTGCTGTCTTTGCTTGTTTGTTTTGTTTGTTGCAATTAGCGTGGGCTGCACAACGCACACGCTTCAGTGAAAGTTTTTTTTTTCTTATTTATTTATTTTAATTTTTTTTTATTTTTTTTTTGGCAACATGTTGCCTAATGAATGAGGCCAAAAATCAAACGCTTAACTCTTGACTGAAATTTCATTTGCTTAAACATTTAAGATTGCATTCATTAACGCGGCCATAAACGCACACAGACATACCTGTTGAGCTGTTGTGTGTTGTGTGGTTGCAACCGGTTGTGGCATAGTGGTATAAAAACGTGCAACATAAATTCACCTGCTCAAAGCAATGCAAAAACAGATTTTTTATATACATTTGAATTGTAAGTCATGCGCCTTGTTGGCAGTTGTTGCAGCTTTGTGTGGCAGTTGCAAGCTTTTGTTGTTATTGTCAGGCTCGTTAGTTAATACAGGCTGTAAATATTATTGCGTTTAGATTACAACAAAATGTTGTAACGCCGCAAGCGTTAATAAAATTTAATTAACAATAAAATCAAATATATTACAAAAAAAAAAAAACAAAAAACAAAAAAATACAAATTCCAAAAATTATTTGACTTTGCCGCATTACTCATACGCCGTGTTGCTTTAAGCTACTTAATGGCCATATTACTCATGCGCCATGTTGTGCACAAGTCAAATTGCATTAAACACTGCCACAGCCACCCACACACGCACGAACACATACACATATACATGCAACATACACACATGCAACGCATACTTATATACATATTGTAAGCCACAGTTGAGCCTATATAATATAACAGATTTATGCGTGGCACTGTTTGTTGCAAGTCTTGGGCAGTTGCTTGTTACTGTTGCTTGCCGCCCCTCTCTGCTCACTCGAACACACCCCGCGAAGCTGACAAGCACCTCCACCCTCACCAATGACACGCCAATTAGCTCTGCACAAAACACAAAAACAACAACAGCAACAACCAACAAATAAAGCTTTGACATTTTTATGATGCTGAAAAACAAAAATTATATAAAAAAAATAATAAAAAAAAAAAAAAATCTCAGCTAGAGCAATCAATTTATATTTAATCGACTATTCGTATGCTCTTTGCAAATTAAATTGATCGAGAATTTTTGGCAGTTGAAAAATTGTTGAACAGTAAATATTTTCTAATGACTTAAAATTTTAATTTTTTTCAAAATATTATTTAAAAAATGATATAAAAAAATCGCAGCAATAAAAGCATATATGTGAATCGAATAACGAAGTGATCCAAAATCATTGGAAGTTGAAAATTTTGAGAGTTTCTTCTTATAACAAATTTTATTTTTATTAAAAGTTTTTTATAAAAATAATTAAAAAATAAACGCAAATCTATTTTTGCTGATTGAATATTCGTAGCTGAGCGAGCATATAAATATATTTAAAAAAAAACAAATCTTATTGTTATTTAAAATTATAAAAAAATAAGCACTGCAAAAAAAATGCATTTGTAATAAGCGTATTAAATTTAAAACTTCTTAGGTTTGAACAAATGTCACTAAAGTAAGATCTAATAATTTAAAAAAAAAAATTCCAAAAATTCTCAAATTAAGACTAAAAGTTTATGCTTATAAAAAAAACTTTTTGGCTGGTTCAAAATATGAAAACTCTGAAAATTAAAAATTAAATTCAGCATTCCCAAATCTTATTTTTAACATGACCAAAAATTATAAAAATAAAATTAAAGATTATTTTTAAAAAATTATTTGGAAAATATGTCAAACAACTTAGCTGTAAATAAAATATATATAGTTTTTGATTAGTAGGCTATGTAAAGAGCGACAAAAGAACGTTCAGCCCAAGAAGTGACAGTGGTATGACGTCACAGTTCTTCAGGCTGACCAAACAAGCAGGGTTCTCATAGTATAGTTTTCCCTATTACTAAGCAGTGCTAGAGAGGAGCTGAGATATTTCTTCTGCTCTTTGAAATTTTAGCCTTACACTGTTTGGGAATAAGAAATATATTAGTTATAACTTGTACCCTACATTGAGTTCTTACAAATATATAGAGATGACCTACTAAAGTTACCTTTACTACGTTCAGGAGGATCGTCTGTCTCTCCGTGTTTTCATACATTCGTCAATATGAACGCCTAGGTTAGGTTGGTTAGGCTGTGTAGGCTGCTCGGCACAAGGCCGAGATCACCCGGAGGCCTTGCGGCCCATTGTGATGCCTAATTTAGAAGAAGAGAGGTTATAAATAAGGGTGATAGTGGGGGGGGAAGAGTTTCTGTTTCTATATCCTGTTTAATTGAACCATTTCGAGGATTCGATAAAAAGAGCCAGGTCCGCTATGGGCAAGTTTGCCAGACTGCCGAGGTCTTCAAAGAAGGGTTTGCCCAGGTACTGGGTGCGTTTCCTAAGAAGTGCAGGGCAGTCACACAGCAGGTGTTGGATGCTTTCTATCTCCTCCTCATCTCCGCAGCTCCGACAGAAGTCGTTGTGGGGGATATGCATCGTCTCAGCCAGAAGGCCTGTGGCGCAGTGCCCCGTTACAACTCCTGTCACCCTCCTAGTCCTGCTCTTGTGGAATCGCAGGAGTTCGGAAGTTTGCTTTAGGTTGTATCTTGGCCAGAGTGCTCGGGAGATGTGACAGCCGGACACAGTGTCCCATTGTCGTTCCGCCTCGGATCTGATCCTAGATCTAGGTGATTATCAGAGCTAGGATAGCCAAACTTTATATTTGAACTCTTTATATACATATATATGCAGATCCAGCTTACATATTTATTTATTTTTCTTTGAGATCACTCAAGTTCCTTATGCTTATCAAGAACCTTAAGACTTACGTTTCGCAAAGTTAGTACCTAGATTTCTTCGAAATCTAGATACACTTCATAAGCGTATTAGACCAAAAAACAAACAATCCGAACAAAAAAGCAAAATTTTTTATAGGCAAATGGCAGCCGCTTTGCATGTTTTGAGCTGCTGCTGCTGTGACCGTTTTGACCTTTTGCATGTGTGCGTGGCGAACGTGGAAAAGACAACGGGAATTGAGTTTGACAGTTGGGCGACAGTTAGACAGTTGGACTTCGGGACTTTCGGACAGTTAGACAGCAGCTGTTGCTAAGCTGGAAAGTGATCGCAGTTGCAACTGCAACTGGAACGGGTACTGGCTGCGATTTCGATCGCGATCGCTCTTTGACCTTAATACGCGCCAGCTGCAAAATGCTAGAGACAGTGGGACCAGAGGCTGCCAAAAAAAAATAAGCCTGGGCGCCCATTGTCATTTGACACCTCATTTGTGTCACACACACACACGCATGCAACACGTGCAACACACAGACACACAGCTAATAAGCGCTCAATAAATGTTCAACACCCGCTGGCAGTAGGCCAAGTTGTTGTTGTTGTTGTCTGTGCGTGCTGAATGGTAGCTGCAACATACAACAGCAACAACAATGCATGTGGCATACAATTTTTTGTAATCAACTGGCAATCTCATTAATAAATTGCGCTGCATGCAACAACAACAACGACAACAACAACAACCGCTGCAACATGTTTCTGCCGCAATGCTGCAACATTAATTGGCTACTTAAAACTGACAAGTTTAAAGAGCGCCAAGTTTAGCTAAAAGTTGCTGTGGCTCTGCCACTTGGCATGTCAATTTTTAAGCGTCGATAGGCAGCGCTGCTGCATGCCACAAGCAAGCGCAGCTTTGCAGCGATGGACACGGCAAAAGAAATTCGAGCCCATCCCAACTGTTCCAAAAACAGTTTCGCGCGATTTACTCAATTTATTTTAACTCATTAATTTTAAATTTAGCACGCACTTTTTGGGCACAGATGTGCAGCTTTTTGTGGCAGCCACGTTGTCACTTAATTGTTTCTACATTTTTCCAAGGCAATTGGCAATTGTTTTTGCAGCAAAAGGTTTTCAATTTAGGTATTTTTTTTGCTGCTAATTGATTTCCATGCAACAAAAACAAAAGCAACAACAACAGCAACATCAGCGACAACATTTAAAAGTTGCACACAAGTCGCATTTATATTTTAACCACAAATTACAAAGCAATAATCATAAATCTTTTTTGCGGCTCACAAGCGGCAACAACAACAACAACAACAACAACATGTTGCTGCATGCACCGCAACATTTATCAAAATGTTTAAACAACGTCGCCGCATTCATGTGCGTGTAACACCACACACACACAAACATATATATGTGCATCCCGCTCTTACACTATATGCTCACCCACTCTAACGCATATGTACACATACACTGCACATAGTATACATACATATATCATATGGCAGACAAATAGGAGGCATTGCGTGCGCCATATCAAAATGCAACGCATTGTCGTCGGATTCCCGATATCGTGAATGCATCGGTAGGAGGCAGGGGGTCCTTGCAACATTTATTAATCATGCCGCCCAGCAAGTGATAAAATGTTTGACGCTCAATTAATTATTCGATATACAACAGTACCAGATCCTGAGTTACGAGTAGAGCAGTGAGTATGCGGATAAGAAACGCAAAATAAAAGATCGAAATTCCATCATCTCGACAGGAGATGTATCTGGAAAATCTTAAATATTTGAGGCCTAAGACTTGAGTAAAACAAACTTAATAGCATGGAATGGATAGACATATGGCACAATTAATCGATATCTTGCGTTTAAACTCTTGCATCTTAATAAGAGGTTTTTTTTTAATATAAATCTGAAACTTGATGAACGTGAATGACTATTGCGACCCTAAGCAACTAATGTCCTTACTGCTACCCGAAACAAACTTAAGTATTTGGGAAGGACAGATAATACTTAAGTTTGTCTCAGATAGAAGAAAGCAAAAAACTGGTTTATGGTTGCAGTAGTCAGAATCAAGTTTCAGTTGTATAATGAAAATTCATTCTTATCTATTAATCGATATCTTATGAAACTCTAACATCTAAATGGGAATATTTTTTGAGTATAAGCCTGAAACTTGATTTTGACTACTGCAACCCTAAGCCACTCTTTTGCTTGCTTCTATCTGAGACAAATTTGAGTATTTGGCATGGACAGTTATAGTACGTGGATCGATTAGTCGATATCTTGCGACTAATCTCTTAATCTAAATAAGAGTGTTTTTTGAAAATACACCTGAAACATGGTGATTATTATTACTGTGACCCTTAGGATCCATTGTGATTCCCTTTATCCAAAACAATCTTAATTATTTGGGATTGGGCGCACATGGATCGATTAATCGATATCTTACGACACACTTACATCTGAATAAGAATTTTTTGCGAATATAAACCTGAAACTTGATGTTTCTGAATACTGTGACCCTAAGCGACTATTTTGCTTTCTTCTTTATGTTTTAGGATGAACAAACACATAGCACGATTAATCGATATCTTGCGATTAATTTATTACAACTAAATAAGAAAGTTTTTTGTATATAAATGTGTGACTTGATGTTTATGACTACTGCGATCCTAAGCATCTAATGGAACCCCCTTTTACCCGAGACAAACATAAGCATTTGGGATAGACAAACACAGATCGATTATTCGATATCTTATGTAACTTTTACATCTAAATAAGAACATTTTTTTTTTAAATAAAAAATTTGTTCCAACTACCTTTAATTTTTAATCTGCATTTTTTTGTTATGAGCACTAGTACAGTAGACGTCTACACTGAGAAAAAATCTCAAAAATTTCGAGCTCAGAAGTACGCCAATAGCGATTATTCTTTTATTGAAAATAACTATCTAATTTATAGAGCTTTCTTTTGTAGACAGAAATTCTTAAAATGAGAACTGTCTTCAGGAGAAGTGCTCTCAAAGAGCATTCCGTGCTTACTGTTATGCTAAAATTTAGAATAGACAGAACAAATAATGCTCTCTTGCTTTCGGCAAATTTGAGCTAAAATTCAGATCGATATTTTTAAAACAAAATTCGAATCGTTTTGTATTTCGATTTTCTAGGATATAAATTTTAGTACAGCAGATACTAATGTAAAAGTGCATCGTTAGAAATTGAAATTAAAACAAAATCGATAACTGCTAAGCTGCTACGACTGGTTGAGAACATTTTTGAACTATTGTAGTTAGGTTGAATGTCCTTAGACTATAGATCTAAAGACTGTGGTCTGAGTTGGTATGATATGAATGTCAGTACAGTAGATACTAGTACGGGAGATGCGATAGAAAATTAGACAAATCAATGAGAAGACTCTGTTTGTGTATTAGTTTAGTTGTTACGTTACCTTTACTAAATCATCTGATGCAGAGGATATTACAACTCCAAGTTTCTCCAAAAGCCCATGGTAGCTTTACCAGCGGTTTTTTGAATTTGCGGAGTAGTGCAGAGCACTTGCTTTCGTTTCTACAGAAAATTTTGCTCCAACTAAACCCATTAAGAGCCGAGATCCTTGTACCCAGTTACAGTGGCCACGAATGCGTTAACCATAATTTAAAAATTTTGAATTCTTCTGTTGTAGTGTGAGTGTCTACTGTACTGTGTTTAATGTAACACGCTGTTATTGCACTTACTTATAAACTAACTAAACACTTCTCAAGTTCGTAGATTTTTCTTGAACTTTTCTTAAATGACCTTGTCGCACAATGCCCTACAACAATAATTGAGTGAATGAGAAAAAAAAAAAATAGAGAATCCGTGACGCAAAATGTCTTCATAAACCTTAACGACTTTTGGGTGGTCTGTGCAAACTTTATGTAACTCTTCTGCTCGGACTTCAAGATGACGCTGAAGATGACACTGCTGATGCCTCAATGTTGTTGTTGCTCTGCTGCAGTTGTAGTTGTTGTTGTTAAAAACTTTGTTGCTGCTACATTGCGCAAGAGCAAATAATTGCGGCAACGTGCAACAATTTGCGGCAACGAGGTGAAGGCAATACTAGCGGCAGCAACAACCACAATAACAACAACAACAAAAAAAAAAACAAAAAAAAACTGTTTATATGAAATTGAAAATTGTGCATTGCGAAACAACAAAAGCAAAAACAACAACAAGTCAACGACAATCCGCCAACGACAACAAAAAGAACCGACAAATACATATATACACAAAAGTGTACATATATATACAAATACAAACACACACACTGCAAATTGTTGCAATGCTTTGCATTCGACACGCAGAAACCAATCACAATAACAACAACGGCAGCCAGAATAATTGCGACAACAACAACTGGCAAGAACAACAATGGTACTTGCCACTTTATGCCATTTCATCATGGCTGACTCAACAACAAACGGCCTAAGCCTCATATAAATTTGTATTGCCAAAAAAAAGCAAAAAAAAAGCAAAAAAAAAAACAACGCGAAATCTTAAAACTCACAACAAAAGAATTCGTTCAGAAGTGATATACTCTCTCAAAAAAATCTTTCTATATGTAAGTAAAATACTTATTGATCAGTGCTTCAAGAAAAAATTTTAGAGATGTCAACAGGACAAGAATGTACAGAATTTTTCATAGTCCATACCGATATTTCTGCGGCTCTTCAAAATTACTGCCGTTTTTTTCAGTTTTGTCTTAAAAATTAATTTTTTTAACTATAATTTAACAATAACAATAATTACTTTATGTTACTTGACAAAAATATGACCATTTATTAAAAAAACAATCAAACCAAGGCCAACCAATTTTAGACTTAAGCTATATAAATATAATATAATGCTTATGCAATAAAAACAAATTGTTTAAATAAATAAATAATAACAAACTGGGCATAGCTTTTGCAAGAGTATCTAAACACTTGAACAAAAAAACAAACGCAGTGACAAAAATCCAAGGCTGATTGTCATTCTGTCAAACTCTGATGCTGTCAAACAGACATTTGGTCAGTCAGTTGTTCAGTTAGCTGGTCACACTGTTGATCAGTCTGTCATTTACTTGGTCAATCACTTTGGTGGCCGCCGGAATCTTGGCCTCGTAATTTGCAAGTGATTGCTCTTAATGGCCACCGTTGTTGTTATTATTGTCTTCTTAGATTTGTTTTTTTTTTACCACATAATATATGCATTATGTACATTGTTCCATTTACTTAAATAATCTAAATAATATAAATTTTTATTGGCAGTATGTGCTACCTTGTTGCATTTACATTTCTTATAAACTCTCTAACTAACGCACTCTAAGCAGCTGATGTGAACATTTTTTAACTGAAGTAGTTCGTTAACCATTTTTGTACCACTGTAAGCCGATTATGATTGGTATATTAGGCTATATATCAAAATGCGGTAAATAGTTTTAGACGTTTGCCTCTTTGTTGGTTTCTTTATCTGAGGCGCCTGAAGAATTCATTTTTATCAAAAGCCAAAAGATTTTGTGCTACATAAGCACTTTCTTTAAGGAATAACAAAGTTTTCTATATAGTCTTTTGCATAAAGTACTCGGATTTAGAACTGGTTCCAACAAATGTTTAGCAAAAAGAATTTCCATTGAAATATTGTAAACTCACTGTACACTAAATAGTAGCTTTCAAATATTTAGAATTGAATTTAATTTTGTTTTTGACAAAGAAGGATCTACAATCGGGATATTCCGATTATAAAAGGAGTCCGCTTAAAATTTCAACTTTTTATGAGAAAATATTGGCTGGTTATTAGTTTTTTAAAAAGAACTTTTATAAATTGGTCCAGATGATGCCGAAGCTCTTTCACAAACAGTTTTAAAAATGTTATTTCTCCTTTTAAGCGGAGCATCTAGGAACAAGACTTTCTAATTTTAAAAAATTTTAAAAATTTTGTATTGATATGCAGTAAAATTTCATGCTTCCAGTGCTTCCGATCTACGAGATACAGAAAGACGACACACGGACGAGCAGTTAGACAGAGGGACAGGGCTACAACGATTTCTAAGTATAGAAGCTTGGAGTCTTAGTGGTTTCTTTCTAGTCATAAGACACAACAATTTTTGGCACAAACTCAATGTATGCTTGTAGTATAGCTTCAACGTTTAACAATCTGCAGGCTAAGAGGCAAAGTTTGGTGAAGCTTACACTTTTAGTAAGTTTTCAAGATCAAGTTTCCGAGGATCAATAATTTTTTTTGTCGCTAATATATTTTGATGAGCTTTAAGTAAAGTCTTATTTTATTTGTAGTAAAGCTTCAACGTTTAACAATCTGCAGGCTAAGAGGCAAAGTTTGGTGAAGCTTACACTTTTAGTAAGTTTTCAAGATCAAGTTTCCGAGGATCAATAATTTTTTTTGTCGCTAATATATTTTGATGAGCTTTAAGTAAAGTCTTATTTTATTTTATGAGTAAAAGCTGTAAACCGACTGAAATAACTTTCACGTAACGAAATGACGTATCGTCACGAAACGAAAATAGTGTTTCGTTTACTTATATAATTTTGTTTACAATTTGAAAATTTGCCATTACTACTTTTCGCTTCCGATCCGAGCTTACGATCTAAAATTAGCATTCCATGGCTGAGCTTCGGCTTTGATGACATGATCTGTATCTTTGCTTACGAATCATCGTTATGTTAAATTTATGCCAAGGATGACTGAAAAAAATTTGTTCAAAGTAACATCTATGGCAGAAACTTTCTTGCTGACGTTGTTCTCCTGGCCACACCTTAGTTTTTTATATCATCAGCAGAAGCTACTCTCGTAGCTGTTAGCCAGAGAGTAAGACGTTGCTGCGCTCTCAGCTTTACTCGCTCTCTACCGCTCTCAGTCTGCGCCAGGTGTGCACTTGCTCTACTGATCTTTTTCTTATTATATTGTTGTTGTTGTTGTTATTGTTTGACATTTGTCTGCTGCAACATGCGAGTCTCTTTGTTGTGTTTGCAACGCTTTTGTTGCATTGTGCGTCTTATCGCTGTGCCACAAATAACTGCAAATTGTGTGTATTGCAATACTGCAAAAGTATTGTTTGTCTCTGCTTATCGCTGGTCACTAAATCAGCGTAACGCCAACAGCAGCGGCAGCAACAACTACAACTGCAACTGCAGCAACTACAACAACTGCATTTGCAACAAACGGTTAAAACAAACTGCCAAGCGACACGCATGCGCCGCCAAAAGTCATGTTCGTGCCACAAAACCGACATATAAGCCATACATATTGTAGGTGGTTGTTGGTTGTTTGTTGTGGCAACAACAACAACAACAACAATGCAACACTGCTGCGTTGCAGCTAAAGTTTCCAAAAGCACACAGTTGTTTTGTGTCTTGGCTTTGAATTAGGCTAAGAGTGTGGCAATCATGGCTTAAAGTAGCAAGACACACACACGCACAGTCACATACACGCACACACACTTTAATACTGCGCCTAATCATTTTGGGCAATAATTTTGCATTTTTGTACGCAGCAGCAGCAGCAACAACAACAAAAACAACACGCAAATATGAGTTGCAACAGCAACATGTTGCACGCGCCCTTTTTTTTCTTAGTTGCTCTATTTTAGAGTATGCAACATTTTTGAAGCATTTTGTAACGCGTTAACTTGCTGAATCATTTCAATAGAAGCTTATTTTCGGAAATATTGGCTCTAAGTTTCTCTTTTTGGAAGCTCGAAAGTAAAGATCATGAATTGTCGTTTCTACCGGAAACGAGCTTAATAATAAAAAACTCTTACTCTAATGAGTACCTGGTCATACTACAAAAGTAGCAAGATTATAAAAAACTTGACGGCACGATTAATTTCTAAGAGTTATTATGAGTAAAATTCTTGACTAAATATAATTATAAAAAGGATTCCTGGTTACTGGTCACACTAATATTTCAGAGAACAAAAAAAATTCAAGTTTATAAAAACTGATGAAAATATATTTGTTAAAATCTGGAGCTTTATTAATATACTCTCTTCTCTAGAAGTGGTGAACACAACGTTAAGTTTGTGTTCAAAAAACTTTCATCTACACTGACAAAACAAATAAGTACAAATTCTGATAAATTCTAAAGTGAAGCAATGTTCACTTGAGGCAGTTCGAACTTGAATTAAGTTAGCTTTTTTTTTTGTGAGTGTAGAATCAAAGCGCTTCTCAGATATTGGCATCTATTAAATGTTTTTTTTAAACTATGAGCACATTTTTTGCTGTCTTTGCGTAGGAAAGAATCCAAGGGAGTAAGATATAAGGCTTACAAACTGTTTGTTATCGATATCGCTTATGCGGTTCTGAACGTTTGGAGCTACCTGATTATTGTGGGCAATTTCCACTTCTGGGAGTCCAATTAGCACTCTAACTATTCCGCTTGAACAGACGAAGTACAGCAGCTGCAGAATTCAATGTAGTTAGCAGTTCGTAGAAAATATATCCAGTTTAATGGCAGACTGAATCTATATGAACAGACCACAGATAAGCTTCTTATTGCCTCCTAAAATCTCACTTATAGGCAATAAACCAATTAGGTCACAGCTTTCGTGGACTGTTTGTCATTGTAGACTGAAGAGAGACTGGAGTAAGCTCAAGAATGCTCGTAACTTCAATAGTTTTAATAAAGCTGTGGGGGAAGGAAGTCTTACCGAATAGCTAGAGGAAAACCCGCTTACCCAGAAATAGATCGAACTGAAAAATTTCCGAAAAAGGGAGTGCAGCAATTCTCTATCTTAAAGATAAAAAAAATTGTTATCTTGGAAATAGAGGGATACTTTCTTCTTCTTCCAGGGCATTGACAGTCCATGTAGGACCTAAGCCTGTCGTATAACAGCGTTCGATACTTCTCAATTTCCAATACTTCACAGATCCTCCTGTACTCCGTCTATCCATCTCTTACGTGATCGATCCCTTCTTCTGTTTGCCTGGTAAGCTGCCAGTAAAAATGTTTTTCTGTGGCCTATCCTTGGGCAATCGCATAACATGGCCGGCCCATTTAATAGATTTTTATTTTAGGGTGGTACACTTTACTATACGTTAATTTATTTAAACATATTTAAAAGCAGACCCATAGCTAGAAATACTTTTGGAAGGGGCGCATTTATGGCTACTAATAGTTTGGTCAACCTTTCAAGTAGAGAATTCATAGTCGATTTTATCAAAGTATAATTTTAAAAATTTTTTTGTTTTTACTTCATAAAGTTGTCGGTGTTCTCCTCGATTGTTTTTTTTACCAAAAGCTGAATCACTTCATTTGGATCTATTGTGATCTATTACACTTCAAGATAAATCTTGAAAGCTTAATTTGGTTCTTATCGAAAATGATTCTTCCGTAGCAAAAACTGTGAGAATTGCAAAAGTATAATACGTTTCATCGTAACGTATCTGATAATTTCAATACTTCAGTAGAATATTCTATTTTCAATATCCTTTCGCAGCACTTTTTTTTTTGTTAGTAGTGAATTCCGGAAGAAGCACTTGTCCGCTTGGAAGAACAGCTTCGTTGACATTGAATCTTTGCGTTGAATTCCTTATGGAAAAATCGATGCAAGAAAAAAGTTTCGCCTCTCTAAAATGCATTTTAGCAGATGAAGTTTGGGAACCAGCGTGATACAATCATCAGGCATCAAATCTTGGCATCCTACTTTGGAATTATATCCAGTAAGTTGTTTGACTTTGAAACTTGTCGAAAAATGAAGAAGCTTGCAACATCCTGAAAGAGAGTAGTTAAGCTTCGTTGGAACTACAAAAAGTTTTTCATAACTCTCTTGTTTATACATTTTTTTTGTTTAGATTTTTTTAAAGTTTTTTTTTTTTGTTATTCATGTTTTGTTTATACTGGCCGCATATGTAACTGTCCAGCTGAATGGGCGTGGGCGTGGGCGTGCGTTGCATGTGGCAGCTGTTCATATGAATAACTAGCGCTTGATATTTTGCCACTTTGAACTTGCCACCAACAACAACAACACAACAACTAACGACAACAAAAGAAAAGCTGGCGAAATGATGGCTGGCGTATTCATTGTTGTTGTCGTTGTTGTTGCAGTTGTTAGCACAGCACAGGAAGTGACTTGGAATGGCTTTTAAACGCTTTAAAATTTATGTGCAACACCCAAAGCGAAAACCTTTCACCAGTCACCACCACAGCAACAACAACAACTACAACTGCAACAACTTTGCAACACTGAAGTGTTCAACCAAGCCCCCAGTATAAAATAGAGTCAGTTAGCAGTTAGCCAGACTCTCCTCTCGATGTTGCTATTAATAAATCAATAACGCGTTTATAATCATAGTTATAGTATGTTGTTGGTTGGTTATTGTTGTTGTTGGTTGTTGCATGATTGTTGTTTTTGTTGTTGTTGTCGCTACGGCGACTTCCGTGCAATGAAAATGACAAGCGGCAATTTGAGTTGAGATGCACAGTAGCACTTAATCTCTGCCTGTTGCTCACTCACTCTCTCTCTCTCTCTCTCTCTGTTGGTATCTCAGTTTCTCTCTAGTTAGCTGCTGTCATCAACAACTTAACAACAATGCTGCTGCTCTCAACAGACACAGAGAATAGACAAAAGCTTTGCATGAATATTAGAATATCTTTTTACCCGATTCAAAACTTAAAGGTCATGATGCAACAGTTTAAAGGTTACGCAATGCGTAGGCTTCAATTTTTGTATGGCAGCTATATGAAATATTGTACCAATTTTTTACCAAACTTCCCAAAAATGTGTAGACTAATATAAAAAGCATAAAAACATATGAATATACGTAAATTTTTTTTGTTTTTAAGCATCATCAATATTTTTTTTAGTTTCTAAAATATAGCTACCAAATTTATGTCAGTTTTATTGGGTTTCAGACTTAGCATTTGTGTGAAGTTTCATCGAAATCGGTGCACTATTCCATATAGCTACCATACAAAGTTGAACCAGTGCTCTGCGCAGCCAAACTCGGTAACTTCCTTGCAGCACCTTGTAAAGTTCTTTGCATCATGCTTAGAAGTTGGTGTTATTATTTGTTTAGCATTCACTTAGAGACTGTCTTCAGACTAGGGATTGCATTCTCCATTCAGTTAAGAAGCATCCTACTACGGCTTCTACCATTGTGTGCTGTACAGGGGAGTCTTCGCCAAACTAAGGTATCGGTCTGGTGGTTCTGTTGGAACTAAGTATATTTCACGAAGTAGACTGTGTATCGAATTCAGACAGTCAGGCCACGATAAATGCGTTGGTTAGATTAAAAATGAACGCAAAATTGGTTCAGGATTAAAAATGAACTCAAAACTGGATCGGGCCATCAGAACAATGAGAAAGACAAATGAAAAAAGGAAAGATGCAGACAGGACTCAAACTAAAATCGTCCAACTGCTTGATTGCTAAAATTTCAAAAGGTTCCAATCTACAATGGGGTTAGAATACCCTTAGGATGCTAACTGAGCTACTAGCTTAATATGCGCATTGTTTATAAGTTCTATAAATTTAAGGAGTCTTGGTTTTTATAAATTTTCAAGATGTTTTCTTAATGTCCCAAAAAAAAAAAATTTTAATCGAAAAAGTTAATACATGCCACCTATGAGTACAAGGGATTTCACACTCAAATATATGCTTGCCTTAAATTTTTGTGAACACTCTGATTTCTTTCAAGTTTCTGAGTCTTGAGTGATCATATCGTGGTATTCTTGCTTTCGGAATACGAAAAAATACCACAGTAATCTGCATTTAAAAAAAAAAAAAAAAAAAAAAAAAATCCATGCGATATTTAAAATCGCGAGCACAAACACGAAGCACGCCCCACTCAGCTCTATTGTGGCATGCTACTACATACAAGCGGTGCAACATGTTGCGCAACTTATCAAAATAATCATCATTCACATCGACAACAACAACAACAACAACAACTGCAACATTATCATAATCGCACTGCGGCGGCATGTTGAAACGAAAAATTGCAACTGTTTTGCGTTGTTTGTGGCTGCAACACACAAAGGTAGTCCAACTTGGTCGCTAGTCAGCCGACAGTCTGCCACACCCCCTCTTGCGCCTTATGATCATCATCATCATCATCAGCGTCAACCTCATCATCGTCATCGTTGTCATAGTTATCGTCATCGGCAACGTCATCATCATTGCCACAGTCATCAGCATACGCTGCATGTTGCAATTAATAATCAACGTGGCAAAGTGCAGTAAAAGGCGCGCCATGTTGCGCTCTCCACGACTTGCGTCGTGCGCCCTTTCCTTTTGATTTAAAATGTGCCGCAACATTGTCAACCGCCCCCTCTATGCACTCCTAGTCCTCTTCGCGCCTTTCACTGCCTGCCTTGACCACTGCTACTAGCTGAATTTGCCGCTAGAAGACGCACGTAGGCGTACTCACACGCGGGGCACTCAGAACGCCCCGTAGAACAAGTGGCTATGCTTGCCACAATGCCAAGTTCTACATAGTTTCCAGCACTTGGCATCATCAGTCAAGTGCAACATCATCATGATGATGTTGTGCATCATGTTAATGATGATGACGTTGATACTACGACTAAAGATTTTTATAAAAGAAAAAGCTATGAACTAGTTCATCTATTATAAATTGTTTTCTATTTTTTTTTTAAAATTAATTTGGGTTTAAATGAAGTACGAACGAGCTCTTGAGAATTTCAAAACAATGTGTAGAACATTTTTAAAATTAGCGAAAACGCGGAGAAATTGATTTTAGAAAATGGTTCCATTTTAGAATTTTTTTATTAAAGATAATATTTAATTGGTTTTTGCGAGAGCAATGCGCTCAAAACAGCGCACTTACTTGTTTTCCATTTCGTGACGTACAACAGCTGGTTTGCATAAAATCTTAAATACATACAAGTTCAGCAAAGAACTAGTTCGCATACAAATTAATCGAATCATTATTTCCAAAGCTCAAACTTACTGTCCAAGGAATAAGTATTAACATTTAATACAAGATTCAAATAAAAAATTAACTAGTTCACTAGAGTTCACAAATAGTTCACGGAACAAATTTCACCAAATGAATTATTTTAACTGCAAATTTGTTAAATCGTAATAAAAGTATCTATAGGAAACACAGCAACCACCCACTCCACCTCCCCAGCAGCCCACTTTAGTAGTCTGCTTTCACGCCCCGCCTGCTGTATATGAAAAATTTATGAACTAATAAGTTTAGCTGCAATTACGCTTATAAATAAATAAATCAGCGTGCCGCGTTGCATACAACATTGGTGCATGGCCATAGGTGTATGTACATACTAATACATATGTATGTATATGTGGATTTGGCGGCGTCTCCCTTTGTAGCTGGGGGCAGACCTCGTGCTGTGGGTGTGACAAGTGCAACGAGGGCCGCCCAGTTGCCGCTGCCGGCGCCACATGCGTTGCATTCAAATTACGGCAAGTTCACATGTTGCTCAGTGTTGGTCGCTGCCTGCGGTTCCTCTTGGATGCCCCCCCAAAGCACAGGGAGTGCATCAGTTAGTTAGTGCGTCCATTGTCGGTCTGTTTGTCTCTCTATGAGGCTAACAATTTGTTGGGGCGCTTAATTAGAAAATTGCTAATAACTCATGCACACGAACAAATTTCAATATTAATGAGTTTTAGTTATATGGCAACAACTTGGAATACTCCGCGGCATGCAATCAACGGCTTCACCCAGACGTAGGAGCTACACTTGATGCTTACCTCCAACTCAAAAAATTCCCTGCCAATTGTTTGAGTTGCTAATGCGCTTTATAAGTTTCTGTAAGAAGCGCTTAAGGTACCATAAATCACAAATATTTTGCTAAAATTTTTTAATTAAAAAATATTTATTTTTTACCATTTGAAGAGTACTTCAATAAACTACAACTTGTTCATCACTGCTTGTTATCTTGGAAGATGTTATTCAAATCCTTGCCAGATTTGTCTTCTTTGATTGGGCTTAGAACTCCTTTTGATGGTGCTCTCGAATCAGAAACTCGCTAGTTTCAAAATCAAGCTAACTCGGCGCTTCTACAGATGAGAAGGCCCAACGAACTTTGGACTAAGAGCTAGATGATATGGGTACAACATTCAGTATTATCTTTTTTGCAAAACTATAATTTTCAAGCAACAAATCTTGGATTTCTTGGACATGTTAGTCCTTAGTTGATGTTTGCCGATATCTTATAATTAAAACGAGGCGTTCCCATAACTTGAAGTCTTAAACTGTTCATATGGTAGAACCATTTTCAGCTTTTAACTTCATCTCCATCAGAATGTAAAATGTCCTAGTAATAATCATACTTACGGTATAGAGTGTTTATAGGTTCATGTAATAGATTTGGGAACTATCATCTTTTGTTTTCAAGATAATCTCTAGTAATAATCTTGATGTCTGCTAGTTACATTTCTTTAATTTTTGGCAAGATATTTGGAGACGAAATAATCCGGAACTCTACTATTCAAGTTTCATACAAAGATGAAATATTGAAAGAATGTGTAATCTCAAGGAATAATTTTCAGCTCTACTTGTTAAATTTAATTCTTTTTTTGTTAGGTATTTGTGGAGTTTGTAATCTCTGTGAAAAATCTTCATCTTTATCAGTTTAAATTTTATGAAATAATTAAAAAGTCATAATCTTCATATTATTATATTTATTCGTTTCTGATGAGATACTTTTTATTCTTCAATGTAAAATTAATTATTTTCATGTTAGTTGTTAAATTTTAGCCATTTTTTTTAAAGATATTTGAGGAGTGCATACTTTCAAGCCATATTCTTCATCTCTATTGTCATCAAAAGATAAAATATATGAAGTATGCGTTATCTTAAAGACTAATCTTCATCACTACTTGTTAAATTTCATTATTTTTTTTGTAAGTTATTTGAGGAGTATGTAATCTGTAGAAAAAATTATCATCTCTACTTGATAAATTTAATAAAAATTTAATGAGATGATTGCAGAATGTGAAATCTCAAGAAATTATCGTCATCTTTACTAAAATATGTGTATTCTTATAAAATAATCTTCATCTCTTCTGTTAAATTGCAATTATTATTTTTTTTTTATATTTAAAGAGTGTTTACTCTCAAGGAATAATCTTCAATTCTACTTGTTAAATTAAATTTTTTTTAAAGGTATTTGAGCATTATATAATCTCAAGGAATAATATTTAGTTCTATTAGTTAAATTTTATTAAAACTTGAGATATTCATAGAGTTTATAATCTCACGAAATCATCTTCATCTCTCAAAATCAAAACAACAACTAGTCCAAAACTTTTTATGTGCTTAGTAGATGTAGGAACTAGATTAAGCTTATAAATTAATCAAATCGAATTATCTTCATTTTTATACATATTTAAATCAAAGAATAAGTTAACTTCATAAATATGAGAATTTCTCTATTATATAGATCTAGCTGTGTTCATTTTGTATACCTAGAAACTATGGGGAACTATCCCAAGGAATTATTCTCAGCTGTATTTAAAAGAAAACTTCCCGGTCATATTTTTGATCATAAGTACGTTATGTAGTACTGAAATGTTCATGTAGAAGACTTTTGAACTATATGCAGCTTTTAAGATTATCTTCTAGAATTATCTTCATCTTTATTAAAATGTAAGTTTCCCGCTTATTTTTGATGTTGCCTAAGCTTTTTACTTCTGAGCTGTTCATATAGTAGACTTTTAATGATAATCTCAAGAAATCATCTTCATCTCATTAAGCTTAGCTTCAACTCAGCTGTTAAGTTAACTGAAGAGAGTATGCCAACTTTGTAATAGTTTTTCCATTGAATTTTGTTTTAGCCGTTTTTTTTTTTTTTGGCTTAATTGAAAACGGTCAGAGTTTGGGCCTTAAAGGGCTTTGACCAAACGAACACTAACAACAACAACAACTAAAACAGTAGCCACACTGTGCACCGTGGGAGACCCATCAGCCCCGGAGTTAGGCTCATAATGAAAATTGTTGCTGCTGCCTGTCTTACGCTTTGGTTTCTTTTGACTTTGACTTAAACATGGCTTTAACCAGACTTGGCTAAGGTTTTTTGTTTTTTTTTTTTTGGTTGCCGCCCAGCTACTGTTGCGACTCATTAAGTTGCATGAAAACTCAATATATTGTTTGCAGTTGCAAGTACAAGTTGCTGGGCTTGTTGCAATTACCAATTGCCGCCTGACGCCTGCCGCCTTTTTGACTGATTTAGTTGTCAGCTGCCAAATGAAATACATTTAATTTGATTTACTTGCAAAAAGTGAAAAAAAGCACAATATATTTTAGCCTGGCAACATGTTGCACGTTCGAACTGTGCCTGTTGCCGCTTTTGTTGCATGCCAGACATAATTAGCATGCAAGCGGCATAAATCGCAACGTGCAACAGCAGCAGCAGTAATAAAAACAATTAACAGACCCAAGTTGCCGCTCCACAAATTTTTGTGGCACGCCTCTGCTGCTTTCTCGGACTACACTAACTACTTAGCATGCAGCGCAACATTGACAAATGCAACAAAACACGTAGAACCCAACAACATCTGTCAATTATATAAGTTGTTGTTCAAATACAAAAAGCTAAAAACCAAAAGATTGTTTTTCAAAGCATCAAGAAACCCAAACACTGCGAGGGCAGGCAGTAAAGTTGTTGAAAAAAAAAAAAAATCTAAATCTTTTGTTGAAAAGAAACAAATACTATAAAAATTTGTCGTTGTTTGTTGTGTTTATTGAGCTAGGACACATGGAAGCATGTTTTGTGTGAGTGTCAACGTTTTCTTGTTGATTAGGCTCACATATCAATATATAACAATTTTTGTTATATATGAATTTTTTATTATAAATTTTGTTGCTTACATCTTAATACAGCTGAGCATTCTTCGTGACAATCTGAGACTCGGGCATATGATTAATTTTTTGTTAACTCTAACTCTTATGATTTCCGAGATCTAAGAACGCATCATATCTAACAATTTGTTGTAAAGAAACCTTGAACTGCTACCATTACACAAATCCGTACACTATGCAAAGCCACTAACTTTTGTGCCTACCCTCGCAGCGCGCTAATTTCAAAAACATGCGTGGGCCGTCAACAACAACAACCACATTTAGTTTGCCACAATTTTGTTGTTGTTGTTGCTGCTCACTTAATTAAGCAACCGGCACTTGCCTTTGGCTGTGGCACTGTGGAACTGTGGGAATGTTTGAACTTGTTGCGTTTGCTGCCCTCACCCTCTCTCTTGGCTTTGCCTTTGTCTTTGCCACCAAATTGCGCATACGCCCCGGCAAACAGTAAGCAACAAACAACACAGCAACAAGAGTAACAACAAATGTTGCAGCAGCATCACATTTAGTTATTATTGTTGTTGTTGCTGCTGCTGCTGCTGTTGCATGCAAATTGAATTTGCCGCCGCTTCGCTGCCCCAATCGACTTCTCTCTCTCTCTACGCTCAGCCTGTAGCGTGCAGCAAATTACTAATGTTGCTGCTAGCCTATATAGTTGTTGTTGTTGCTTGTTGCAGTTGCAAGCCATAATTTTCATTCACACTAGACTGAAAATCGAACAAGCTGGCCGTTTCGCATAGGTTCGGCTGCTTAATTTTAGACACCTTGCACTCTACATGATCTCTATCGGATCGTTCTTCTTAGCCTTCCAGAGGTCATATTAGCTTTATCGTTTTGTCTGGCACAAAGTTCTGAAGAGTGTATGGAAATGCACTCCATTAAAAAAATTGTTAGATTGGGAGAATTAATTGTTTTTTTTTTTTTGTTTAGAAATGAGATCTTCATCTTTTAAGCCCAAAGGAAGTTAAAAATGATAAATTCTGAAGAAGAAATCGAAATCCAGTAGGTAGGAATCCATTGGTAGGAATTTTCGAATTGGATTTTTTGCCAGGGAAACTCTTATTTTTATAAACAAAAATTGCAATTCTTCCGAAATGTTAGAATTTGTTTTTTTTTTTTGTTTGGAGGTGAGAGCTCCCGGTTTTAACACCAACAGCAGATATAAGCGAAAGTTTTGCAGAGGGAATCGAAATACAGGACTCCATTAGTAAGAATTGTTGGATTGAAATTTGTGCCAACTCTTATATTTTTTGGGCAATGCAATTCTTCCGCATTTTTAGAAGATCTGCCTATTTTAATACCAAATAACAGAAACAAAAAATAAGTGCTGAAGAGAGAATCGAAATGCAGTTGGATCAATCAACTCCTTTGATTGGATTGGATTTTGTTCAAAGGAAACATTTTTTTTTTTGAGAAACGCAATTCTTCTGAAATATCAAAATTTTGTTTTTGATTGAAAATATTATCTGCCCATTTTAAGGCTAAATTCAGATGATAAGCGCCGAAGAGAGACTCGAATTTAATAGTACTTCATTATCGTCATAAAAATTGTTGGATGGGATTTTGTGCCAAGGAGAATCTTATATTTTTTGAAAAATGCAATTCTTCCGAAATGTTGCATATCTTGTTGGTAAAAGAGATCTCTGCCTTTTAACCCCTAAGGTATACAAAAGAGATAAATATTGAAGAGGCAAACGAAATAAAGTTGGTAAAACTCCATTGAAAGGAATTGTTGTATTGGATTTTTGTGAGAAATGCAATTCTTCTGAAAATAAAAATTTTGTTTTTGTTTAGAAATGAGATCTTTCAGACCAAAATGGCAGATAAAAGAGTTAAGAGCAAGTTATCAAAGGCTTATGTCAGCTACATTAAAAATTTACTTTAATTAGTTCAAGTTATGCTCTCTATAAGTTTACTTTGGTTAATCAAGTAAAAATGCGTAAACTTAAATTATAAAAAATGTAATTTTATTTATTTATTTAGAAGATGAACTTATAATTAAAATTAAATTAATGTAATTTCTTTATTTCATCTTTTATGTGTTTCAGTCTTCATTCTCTAAGATACAAAAAATTCGACTTGAAAAATTATCTGAACTTTAAAGTTTTGAAACATTTTATGTCTTAATTCAAACAACTTCTTGAACAGATATTTTCTTTTTAATTTCTTTTTGCATGTTTTATGCCCAAAAGCTATACGAAAGATCTAAGATGTCTTAACACATTTGGCTTAATAATTTGCATGCCAATGATATCTGCCAGTATAGATAATATCTACAAGATGATCTAATTAAGCGACTATTATATAAAAACTTTGGTGCCCGCAAGAGTGTGCAAATTCTACAATCGGATTTCTTTCGCGGCACAAATTGATATTTAACTGTTTTGGCCAAGTTAGGTAACGTAGTTTACACGTTTTACGATCCTTTCTTATCGGCACAATCTAACTGATCATCTCAAAAGGTAAACTGGAAGACTGGGACCAGCTTGTTGGCTTTCTCTTTTTTATACGCTTTGTCTCTTTCGGACTAGAACACAGCGAGCGAGAGCGAGAGAGAGACAGACTGTAGATCTATAGATCTTTTTTAGAAGCTTGTGCGCGTTGTTTTATGTATATATATATATATATATGTACGCACACACACACGCATTTGGTTGCATGCTGTGCGTGGTGCCGTAAATCAAAGTTTTATTTGTTGAAATAAATTCAGAGTTTATTGCTTCGTTATTATTTTGCAGCTAGCTGAGTGCAACTGCAACTGCTGCAACTAAGACAGTCAGCCATCAAAAGCCGCCATCAAATTGCATTCGCTCAGTTGCAACTTGCCACATGCCACTTGCCGCTTGCAACGCATGCCGGAAATGCTCCAGCTCTGTTGTTATCGTTTTTTTTTTTGTATTTTTTTTGTAGATATATCTGCCTAATTTTTAATTGTTAGCAACTTGGTAGTTGCTTGTTGGCAGTTAGTTTGTTATTAGTTCGGCTTCATGTTATGATATCTTAAAGTAACATTTACTCATAAACCAACTTAAATGGCTTTACATCTCGCTACATTTCCGCCTCTCGACGCCCTCTCGACGTCTAACCACACGCACCCGGAACATAATCAAGTCTGAACTAGCTAACTCCGTCGACTGCATACATAAAGTCGTTTTTTATGCCACCTTTATGAGCAACATTAAATCTTCATCATCATCATCTGGATTTATAATGCCTAGCAAAGAATCCAAAAGCAATTCTCGTGCTGGGCTATTACAGTTAATCCCAGCTCATGTCTGGGAAAGCTACTATTTAAATTTTGCGCTAATCTAAAACCAATAACTTCAAAGGCAAACAATTCTTAATCAGAAAATCTCATGGTAGCAGTTGGTTGTTATATTTTGTTTGACTTGAGCGTAATAATTCCTGAAAAATAGCTAATAATTATTTAAACAGCAAAAAAACATTCGATAAGAAGTGAAAAACTTTAAACGCTTGATCAAAGCACACTTAAGTACAGTCTGTACTTTTTGCAAACGCAATGTAGACGCCATATTGGCGCCTTCAAATGTCAATGTATTGGTGTACTCATTATGCATATGCAGAAGAGTGCTGCTTTGTAATGAGCTGCCGCGTGCTACAGAAAGAGATGTCTAGCTATGCGCTGTAAGAGTGAAATAAAGCTACTGGCTGACTGGCTTTAATGCCAAATATGCGGGACACATGACTTGTTGGCTTTTTGGCCTAGTCTATCGTTAAATGTTGCCAGCTTTAGTCAACAACAACAAAAACAACCATATTGGCCAAATTATCTTGCGGTATGAGAATAATTTCTTAATTTGGCGTTCACGTTAATTGATGCTCATGGATAGATATTTAATATATACGTGTATATATATATATAGATATTTGTATATAGATATGGACACATACTCAATGCTCAAGCTGTAAACGCAGCGGCATTGCGTAATGCCAACCACACACACACATAGCACACATGCATAAAGTTGCATATAAACCAGGAGCGGAATTTGTTATTTTGAAAAATATTTTTAAAAAATTACATTAGCAAAAATTATTTTTTTTTTTCAAAATAAAACAACAAATATTTTTTTTTAATTATTTTCGATTCATTTTGCATTAATATTTTACTAAAGTAGTGCAATAAATTGAATTATATTGCACATAAAAAATATATTTTCAGTATACAAACTTACCATTATTTATTTATTTATTCAAAAAGTTCATCAAATTGACAAATGAACTATAAACATAATATAATTAGACAAAAAATTATGAATTTTCTTGGCTTAATCCAAATAAAAAAAGCATACGCAATAGTAGCTCTAGTGAGGGAAATAAAAGTGATCTACAAATAAATAAATAACTAAGTAAGAATAAAGTAAATAACACTTAATTACTTAAAAAACTGAAATTTTTATGAACTTTTGTTTTAGTAAGTTTTAGTTTTTTTTTAAGTCAATAAATCGATCACCAGTTTTTTTTTCTGTTTTTAAACCGTTCACGCCATGTTGAGACAGAAATTTCGAAGCGAAGAAAATCTTGTCTGATCCGCTCCTGTCTTTCACTTACGAGTATTTGATAATAAATGAGTAATTAATGCGCCGCATTGGCAGTTGCCTACAAATTAAAGCGGTCAGAGGTCAAAAATGTCACTGGCAAACTGCTGCTGCTGCCCCCTTTGTGCCCCCTGACTACTAGCTGTTAGTTGTTATTAGTTGCTTTGTTGCATCTTCCTCTCACCTTGCCACTAACACTGCTCTTAAATATGCAAAACTTTTGCAGCTGTGGGCGTTGCGTGGGCTTAAACTTGGCACGCCACACACACACACGCACACACAAACACGTGTATATATGCAAAATACATGCCACATGCCACATGCGCCACACGCAGCTGCCTCATTAAAATGCATTAATTCAGTCATTGCGACCGCCGCGACATTTTAACAAGTTGTGAACTCATCTGGCAGGCGCCCTTTGATATTGCCCATGTTTTTCACTTTTCAGCCTTAAAAAATAATACGTTTATATTCAATAGAAACTGGCTGGGACAAGAGGAGAAACACCTAAACAATGATAATACATTATTTACTATCAAGTTGTTGAAGCTTGAGTTTGTGGCATGCAAAAGATACCAGAGATATAATGCATTTGTATGCTTTTGAATTCTTGAATAAAAAGTATCGAAACCCGACATGCACCGAAAATATCGATTATAAGTAGGCTTTGTTGAATTGATTAACAAAAATAAGTTTTGTCAAGAATTATTAGACGAAAGAAAAACGTTATTAGAATGTTAAATGTTCTTCTAGCTCTTCTAATTTCTGAATATTTTTCGTCACATATATTTCTTTGAATTCTTGAATAAAAAGTATCGAAACACGAGTTGCACCGAAAATATCGATGATACCAAGCCTTTCTCCGATAGATTAAAAATAAGCAGAAGAAGAAAGAAAAACGTTATGTAAGTGTAATGTATACTTCTAGCTCTTCTAATTCCTGAATATTTTTCGTCACAAATATATATGAATCTATTTATCTAATATCTATTCGATGACCATTATCCTGTGCAACTATGTGGGAGCTGCTAGTTACATTCCATAGCAAACCCCATCTTAATAACATATAAGAGAGCACTGCGTGATCTTATTTCAGGTTTCCTTTAATAAGATTGGTATACAATGTAAAGGGTCATCAATCTTGAGGTTTTTTTTTTTTTTAAGCAAAAAATCACAAAAATTTCAAATGAATCAGAAAACCTTTATTATTAATAGAACGAACCATTCTTGCCATTCACTTTTTAAAGATAATCCTTTCCAAATGTTGGCCGCAACTGCGTCGTAGTTTGTCATTGCGGAGCTTCCAATTTTCGATAAAGCGTTTTACCATAATCGAATAACACGGATAATGTTGGCCTTTAATGCTTCAATCGTAGCTGGCTTATCCACAAACACTTTAGACTTCACGTAGCCCCAAAGCAAAAAGTCCAACGGTATGATATCACACGATTTGCAAATTCACCGGTCCGCAGCGTGAAATTAATTGTTCACCGAATTGGTTTCATAAAATGGCGTGAAAAACATTCTTTACAGAACGCCAATTTTCGTAATATAATTGTACGATTTGTAAACGTTGTTCGGGTGTAAGTCTTACCATAATGAAATGGCAATGAAAACTGTATAAAAAAACATGGCAACTTGATAGTACTCACGCGTGATTTATCAAAAAACCCCTATGGAAAAAAAAAACCTCAAGACTGCTGCCCCTTTAGTTAGTTTCTCGATAGGATAGTACTCAGAAACACACTTTATTTCCACTATAAACACTATTTTATAATTATAACAAAAACATAAGCGAATTTCGAAAAAATATCTAATATTCAGGCATTTTTCTTATTTCTTTGCAGCAGCGTAAGCTGTCACCGACATGGGCAGTGAGCAATACTGCTTGAGGTGGAACAATCATCAATCCAACCTGTTAGGGGTGTTTAGTCAATTATTACAGGACGGGAGTCTGGTGGACGTTACATTAGCTTGTTCAGAGGGCACACCCATCAGAGCCCATAAGGTGAGTACAACTGAGCTTATACTATTAATATGATCCAAATATCTAGCACAAACTTGTGCCTACTTAGAATATATTTTTACACTCTGTACCCAAAAAAGGCCAGTGATTGCATTTATTTGTACACAACAATAAAATATTGCGTACAGTGTACAGCCCCTTGTTGGGCGCCAACTTCTTACTATTTACACTATCCGTCTTGAAATGCTTTCCGCTCTTGTTTGTTACTAACTGTAAATCATTTAGCTGCTATTGTCAGCGCAACTAAATATGTATAACGTCATTTGCCATGAGAGCTATGCGGAAGTCAACACTTTTCCAATCGGCAGCCACTTGATCATAGTCAGCGCCCTCTCACTCGCTTGGGGCCCCCCCTTGGGGCTCACACTCTGTGGCATGATCAAGGTCGCACACGCAGGCTGCAAATGCCAGTTGCATAAATTAACGCAACTGCAACAACAACAACAACTGCAACAACAACAACAGTCTTAAATGCAATTTACACATTTGTCAGTAAATTGTCAACTTAACGCTGGAAAAACGTAGCGGTAAACGGTAAACGAGCTGTTGGCAGCGCTGCCAGCGTTGAGCGCGACTGCGACAGCGACTGCAAGTGCATGTTGCGGCAACATGTTGACAAGGTCAGCGACTAATAGAAATTGACTGGAACACTTTATGTTGGCGTCTCCCGCTCGCTCTTTTGCTCTCACTCACTCAATCACTCGCGCTCTTGGCACACGTGTAACGCAATGTGTATGCGTGTCTGTGTGTGTGAGTGCATAAATCATGCGTTGTTGACGCTGCACAGTGGTCAAAATTGTCGCACTAACTAAAATGAATGCAGCCTACTATTATTGGCGCCAAGATGGCATTTTTTAATTAATTTCAATTTTTAAATTATTAAGTGCTTGCGCCTGAAGCTGTTGCAACCTGCGTTGCATATAGCCCGTTAAAAAGTAAATTATACACACAGGTAAAATAAAGCCATATGTGAAGTGAATAAAGCCTATAAGTATTTATGTAAGACTGAAGGCCTATGTTGCGTTGGCTGCAAGCCATTTATAATTAAGAATTAATTTCTGTTATAAATACAATTAATATTTTTACTTTTTTTTCGAAAATTAAGCCATGTACCAGAGACTTTTTGTAAAGAAGTCGGCTTAATGAAAGTGCATAGCTTGCGGTTCTTGCATGAACTTTTACAACTTTTATAGAATATCAATATCTTTATTCACTGTATCTATAAGTAGGTACAAAGGGTATACAAGATTTTTCTAATGTATATAATGGCAGAACCCAAGTCCTTTATACCAAAATGCTTATCATAACCTTGGGTAGCGATTGGGTCAAGTCCGTCTGTCAGTCCATCCGTATGTATGAACACCTAGATTTCGGTGACTATAAGAGCTAGAGACACCACTTTAACATTTGCTGCGCAGAATTCCTCTGAAGATGAAATTTGCTGAATTATGTCAATATCTTCACCCGTTCCCCCTAGTAGAATTTCGCTGTGTTTGGCTAAACCGTTTAATATTTTGATCGGAAATGGTTTAATGCATCTGTGTGTCAAAAATAATCAAAATCAAAGAAGCACAACAAAAGATATAGGGAAAAATGTAATTTGTACACCCCCCCCCCCCTTGCCTAAAAACTGCAACAATATTTGACACTACGTAGTAACGGTGAAAAGTGAGCTGGAATCCCCAATTTCATGTGTTCCTAATAAACAAACTCACATCTACATTTTATCGATGCGTTCCCCCTAATGGACTTACAGTGTTTTCTCCCTTACCCCTCAACCTATGACCTTGAAACTGAACTCATATACTTTAAACAACTTCTTTGACATATCTTTCGATTTTCATCAAAATCGGTTGAAACTTTAGAAACCTATAGGAATAAATATCGTTCTGTACCAAAAAAAAAATAAATTCCAATTGAAAAGTTCTTAGAAGCACTATGCAGGAGACGATTTTTTCGAAAAAAAGGTTACAGGGTAGTGCTGGAGAAAACATCGATGATCGAAGTTTAAAATCTCTATATATCGATGTTGGCCAACAGAGATGTTTCTCCAGCACTTCTGCACTCATCAAATGGGTGTTAAGTAGTGCTGGAGAAACATCTCTGTTGGCCAACATCAATCAAGATCTTAAACTTCGATCATCGATGTTTTCTCCAGCACTAGTACAGGGTATCACACTGTGGAGCGCCGCCTCGATTGTATCGCATTTTTTTTTAGAAGAATTGTTGGCTAATTAATTTCAGCATGCTGTAGAAAATAGACGATTTTTATTTGACAAATATGTACCACAAACGAAATGAAAAATACCAAAAAATACTATATGTCATTTATAGCGACATACAGCTCGTTTTGGTAGAAAATAAGTTGCAGTCTTTTTTCGAAAATTTTCAAACTTATTAATTTGAACTAGATCGAACATTTGGACCACTGTGCTTTGGTTAGCAACAACAACAACAGCTGTTGTGTGCACGTCTGTCAATTGAAATTCCTGTTAAATTAAGCGGAAAATATTTAACTGCGTTGCCGCAGACGGGTAGCAACAACAACAACCACAGTAACAACAACAACTGCTACACAGCAGCCAGTTGTTGGTGTTGTTGTTGGCAATGTTGTTGTTGCTGTCTTTGTTACTGTTGCTGATACCTTTGATGTTTGACTTGATAAAGTTATTTGAATGTAATTTCTTGCTCTTGACCATTTTTGTTGTCGTTGTCGCGGCTGTTGTTGCTTTGTTGTTGTTGTTGCTGCTGCTGCCAGTAGATGGCGCTGCAAACTAGTAAATTGTTCAATTATAATGCGTTTATTATGCAACTCGTTTAGCGCATTTTCATTAGAGTCAATGGCAACAACAACAACAAAAAATGCAACAACCAACAACAATCTCATCAACAGCAACAACATTAAGAGCCAAACCATTTACTTGGACAATTTAATGTGGCAGCTCAGGCAGTCGTTTAAGCCTGCTCTATACATAAGTATATCGTAGATACATAGTTGTTGTAGCTTTAAAGATGCCTTTAAATGTATTTGAGATATCTTACAATGTACGCGTTTTAAAAAAGCTTAATAATAGTTTGTCTGATGAGCCATTTTTAGAGTTAGAAGTCCAGGCTGTGAAGAGTTTAAAATAATTTATTGTTTGCATGTGTGTGTGTTTTTATGTAGGAGACTTGGGCAGCTCAGTTTTTTAACGTAGTAATATATGGTTTCCAAAGCTACTTTTCACTTAAGAACTACAAGTTCTAGTTCCATTGATGGCCCTTGGTTTCTTCTTATCTAAGAACATCTGTTTCCCAGAAACTGGACTTTTGAAAAACTTTAGTTTTTTTAGCCTTTTAGTTGGCCTTTTTGAGCATTCTTTTTTTAAGCACAACTTATCGGCATTTGCAGATATCTAAAATCCTATATAATTCTTGTACCCTTTATTAACCCTAGACCTGTCCTAGGGGCACTGAGTGCTCTAGAAGAATTTCAAGTTTAATTATTTTTTTTAGTGTCCTAAGGACGGATAAGATATAGGACAGGTCTGTGGTCAGAAGTATGTAGGAAAGTTTAGTAATTTTTGCTGTCCTTTTGTAACCTCTCTTTTTTTTAAGTTTTTCTCCCAATTAAAAAAATATATTTTAAATTTTGCTAAAATGCTTTAGTAGCTGAAAACTCAAAGCAAAGGGGACATCGAAGCCCCCAAAAAATTAGGTACAATATGATTAGAACAAAATACGAAATTGATTGAATTGGCCAAATCGTCCTAAACCAGCTATCCCTGCTCTCTAAGGTACACCTCGTTTGGGTACCCGGACATAGGGACATACCGGGAAACTGTGTGGCGCACGAACTGGCCTAACAGGGCACCCCTCTTCTAGACATTGGTACCCCGCTGGCCACAGTCAAACTGGCCATTAAACAAAAGTATCTGGCAATCGCCCGCAATGCCTGGGCCAATGAGGATTCTTGTCGCATTTCAAGACGTACATTGCCAAACATTGACGGCAACAAGACTCGGAAGTTGCTCAAACTGAATCGCAAATCCCTATCAACCACTGTGTCTATTCTTACCGGACATTGTCTTATGGGTAGGCATGCCAAAAGAATGCGCGCCCTCTTCAACGATTTCTGCCGCGGCTGCGGATCCGAAGAGGAGAATGAAACCGTTTTCCACCTTATGTGTCAATGCGCCTCCCTATCCAGAAGAAGACTTAGGACCCTTGGGTCCCCATTTCTGACCAGCCTTACAGACCTTTCCAACCTCAGTCGCAGAGAAATAGCTAGATTCTTTGAACTGTCGGGTTGGTTCAGCAATAATACGGTTGCAATTGGATAGTCGTGCCTGTCTTTCAGAGCTGACCATTGATGCCTATATACGCAGATATAAAGGAATCTCTGGTCAGTTCTCGACCAGCGTTACCTGTGGCATCACAAAGGGCCTCCTTGTGCCTAAGTGCGTCTGGGCTGTTTCAGAACAGGCAACCACTACAACCTAACCCTAAACTAGGGTTCTTTACGAAAATGCAAATAAGTGAATCTTGTTTATCGTCAAGCTTTATTTTTGGCATAAAAAATGCATTACCAGAACAAGGGAATAGCTTAATAAATACAATGGGGACATCATCAATTCCATCGGGTCTGAAATGGTTGACCGAATTACTCTAACTTCAGAACAGCCCATTTTAAAAGTTTTTGGACTTTTGATTCGTATTCAGCGAATTCCAAATCTTGTAGTAAACATGTTCTGACTCTGGAAACCGAAAAATATATCTTTTTATGTGTCGCTGGTAATTTCCATGCAGCGCTCTGAAAGAAACTCTTCTTCTTCTTCTTATTCTGCTCCCAAACCCTTGTTTATCTCTTTTCGGACGCGCTTATGCTCCTCCAGAGGTGTGGGTATGCGAGCTCAGCATTCGTCTGCAGGCATTCCGATCCTGGATCATGTCATCGCTGAGACCCATTCGTTGCTGATGTTTTTGCATTTAAAAAAGCTGAGGTTTTTGGCACTACTGTATAAGAGATACTCTCTCAGAAGAAAAGATGAAATTGATCTAGCCAAGTGCGTACGTCTGAACGCCTAGATCTTGATGACTTTAAAAGTTAGAATAACCCAATTTTAGACTTCCTATATGTTCAGCCAAATCGAATTCATAATTTTTTTCTTCTGCGCTTAGGGTTCAGAAATAGGCGCCTTTCTTCAAAGATTTCAATATGTTATATACGTAAATATGACGCTGACTAAAATTTCGACGCAACTAGAGCCCAACGACCCCAATTTCTATATTGAATTAAAAAAAATTTCAGTTCAATTTTTTTTAAAGTAATTTCAACTGCTAGCCATCGTTTGAACATTAATTTGGGGGCTTTCAAGTAGAAACTTTAGTTTGACAACTTCATTAGGCGAGGACAACAAAAAGAAAGAACTACAGCAAGTTGGCTGATGAATTCATTTCCTTTTTAGGCAACAAATCTAGACAGTTGGACGACAAAACAAAAAATTAAAAGGAAAGGCAAGAAAATAACAAACAAATTGAAGGAACACAAAAATAGAAAAAAAAATGGAAGAAGCAGACGTCAAGTTAGCAGAGAGTGTGAGAAGCTCTGACTGGTCTTTCGTTGGGTCGGGCTCACATGTCGCTCTGCAAACTAATTAACAAATGCACCCAAACATATGTATATATACATATATACATCACACTCACTAATACAGTTGTACATGGGGCTTATAAAGTTAATAGCAAAGCAAAGAAATTGCAGAGAGCCAAGTCAAGTCAAATCGACTAACAAGAACAACAACAACAACAACAAGAACAACTAAGACAGTTAAGTTGAACAAACCAAAAGCCGAAAGCCAAAAAATCTACCAAAGCTCTGGGCACACTGTCAATTACTTTTGCATATACATAGTTCCTGATGCTGCTCACTATCTTTTTTTTTTGTGTTCGTTTTGTTTTTGTACTTTTTTATTTATTTTTGTTGTTGTTTTTGCTGCTGCCTGCGATAACGAGGCAGCTGCAGTTGCCCCAACGGCAACATGCCGCAAAAAAACGTCCAAAAGAGAGTAGCAAAAAAAAAAGTTTGTTAAATTGATTAAAAAGCAAAGTGTCGATGAACGATGCAATGATGACAGCTCACGAGATGATGACCAGGACACGGACTGGACATTGCCAGGACATGGCAACAGCACGACCATAACGCATACAAACACACATACACGCAGTAAGAAATCGCTGAAGCCAATTGAGTGAGTTGGAAAAAAGACTAAAAAAAAATACCAAACCTACCAACTAGCTATAAAATAAAGCGAAAGAAATGCGAATACTACTGTACACTGCAGTTAAAAATTGAGTCAATATGTTTCGAAATTCTTTCAAGGAAGTATTGGTTTAAATTTCTGGTATAAGTTTATAGGTTTTTTTTTTTAGTATTAAAAATAATACTACTAACTATCTAATAAGTAAAGGATAAGGATGTCATAACGTCAGCAAATCTAGATATTTTGCAGATGATGTCTGAGCCCTGAAATCTTGGGCTTTTTGGGGTCTTGTATTTGGCTTTACCAAACATTGTTTTATTCAGACATCTGCGTACTAGCTCATTTTTGTTCGGAAGCGTTTTGGACAGCTGCGTATAGGCCTTAACCAAGCAGTTGATTGCAAATGTATCAAAAACAGCGTGTAGTTTGTGCTGGTTTCAAATTTCACTATAATTTGGTGAAATTGTTATTAAAAAAATGTTGTAGCTACACCAGCTAAGGATACCCTACGCAAGGGTAAGCAACAAAAAAGGATTGAATTCTAAAACAAGTGATGAAAAACTGTGTGAGAAAAAAGTGCTCATATATGAAAAGGGGGCCTCAGGAGGCGGCACGGCTTGGCTGCTGGATATTGCAACTGAAACCGAATAACAATGTGTGCGTACGTGTGAGAATGAGTGAGTGAGTGAGTGGATGAGTGTTAGTTTTTTGCCCATATCTGGCAACACCCGCATAAACGCTGACTGACCAGGAGTAGCAGAAGTAGCAAGGGCATGGGTAGCTATGTTGCTTGCTGCTGGGGCAGCAGCTCCATTTGATAGCGGTCACTTTAGGGTTGAGGTTGATGTTGCAAGTGCCTGAGCCCCAATGCATGCTAGGCACTTTAACTCAATTTGAGGCATTTAACGTATGCTTGGCTGATATCTGATGCGATTTAGCCGCCGGTTCAGTTCAGTCAGCAAGAACTAAATGCATTGGGTCTACGCATAGGCATCGTGGGTTGCAAGGCTGGGTATGGTGTTGGGGTCTGGAAAGGAGTCGAAGCCAAAGCAAACAAAGTATACTAAATGTCGTTTTGGACATGAGACAAGAGGACACCGAACAATGAACACTGGACCCTGGGACAAGTGGTTGCCACTGTTGGTTAGTTGGCTAGCATTAGGACTCACGTTGTTGTGTGTTGGCAAATGACTTTCGATGACTTTCAACATGAGGAACGAAAAAAATGATAAAGAAAACTTTTTGGCTAAAAAATTGTACTTTTTTTTTGAGTGTTGTATAAGTTGTTCTGAATATCTGTTCTACGTGTGTGTTTGAATGGCATGTATGCTTGCTTAGTCGCTTTCAAAGTGTAAATATTTGCACTTTTCATCACTTTTGCATACCGAGTTCTGTTGTCTTAAGCTGATTTGTATCAACTTGACCAGTTTGGACATGGAGTCTTTCAATTTCATTGCACTTCAATTCATTTCACATGATTTCAGTTATTTTACATGCTCTATGCATAAAGCATATATGTGCGACAGAGAGCTATGAATTTTCGAGCAGGCTAATAGAAGAAATAGAGTGATCGTATATCTTATATGTTAAGATAATGTTTAGTTATTAAGTTTTTATAAAGCTTCTACTAAAAGATGACGACTTAAATATACGTGTATAAGAATTGCACTTTGCTAAATTTGTAAAAGATGCCTTAATGCCTTAATTCTAATTCTTCTGTTTAAAGATGATGACTTAAATAGGCATATGTAAGGTTAACACTTTTCGTAATTTATAAAAATTACATATTTTGGAATAGGCGTTGTTCTAATTCTTATATTTAAAGATGAAGACTTATATATACATGTGAAAAATGTTCACCCTTCTTTATTTATAAAAAATGCCATTTAAGTGTGGTTAAGAGTCATTCCGATTCTGCTGTTTAAAGATGATGACTTAAATAGACATATATAAGCATTAAACGATGCAATATAAGTTTAGAGAGAAGCTTTTCTAATTCTTCTATTTAAAGATGATGACTTAAATAGACGTATATGAAAATAGCACTCTTCTTAATACATAATAAAAAATGTCATATAAGTTTGTTTAAGAGTCATTCTGGTTCTTCTGTTTGAAGATGATGGCTTATAAATATATACGTATATATGAATTGCATTGTTATTTATTTATAAAAGATGCCATATTATTTCGAATAAGCGTTATTCTGGTGCCTCTGTTTACAGATGATGACTTTATAACAATTGCATTGTTCTTAATTTGTTAAAGATGTAATATAAGTTTAGATAGGCGTTATTCTTATACTTCTGTTAAAGATGATGACATAAATTTACGTAAATGACATAAAAGATGTTTTATATATGTATTTGGATAGGCATACTTCTTGTTCTTCTGTTTGAAGATGATTACTTAAATATACATGTATAGGAATTACACTTGCTTAATGCATAAAAAATGCAATATAAGTTCGCATTAAAGTTATTCTGATTCTTCTGTTAAAAGATGATGACTTATATATATGTATGTATATGAATTGCATTGTTTCTCAA
Organism: Chymomyza costata; assembly: GCA_018150985.1. Lineage (NCBI taxonomy): Eukaryota > Metazoa > Arthropoda > Insecta > Diptera > Drosophilidae > Chymomyza > Chymomyza costata. The sequence continues at coordinate 7,568,480 of JAECWU010000255.1, read as the reverse complement.
TTATAAAAGATGTCACATAAGTTTGGATATGAGTTATTCTGGTTCTTCTGTTTAAAGATGATGACTTAATAAGATTTGCATTGTTCTTGATTTATTAAAGATGTGAAATAAGTTTGGAAAGGCGTGATTTTAATTCTTCTGTTTAAAGATGATGACATAAATAGATATATATGAGCATTAAGCTTTGCTTCATTTCTTAAATATGCAATATAAGTTTGGATAGGCGTTATTTTAATTCTTCTGTTTAAAGATGATGACTTAAATAGACATATATGAGCATTAAGCTTTGCTTCATTTCTTAAAGTTGCAATATAAGTTTGGATAGGCGTTATTCTAATTCTTCTATTTAAAGATGAGTTAAATATGAATGTAATTGCACTCTTTTCAGTTTATAAAGGATGTTTTGTATTTTTGCAGAGGCGTACTTGTTGTTCTTCTGTTTAAAGATGATGACTTTAATATAAATCTAATTAGCAATTATGTTATATTAGAGGTCTGCCTGAGTGCAGTCATTTCTAACTCCACTGCGGTACTCATATTTACTGTACAGTGCCACATAGACTTCCGATTTGCTTTGGTATTTCTTTTATTCTATCGCTTTCATCTCTCACGATCGCAAAAGTAGTTTGTTTCAATTAATCTTTCACACTCATTTTTTCTCACCAAATGCTATATCCTGTCTGTCCGTTGAACTAGTTGCCAGTACAGTCACATTTAGAGTGAATGATTCATTTGCCATATTCGGTGCATTCATGCAGATCTCTTTTCAAACTTAGATGAGTAGCTCTCGGCAGCCAAAACGCTACAGCTTATTATCGCCTTAGCGCTGCCAACTTAACTCTTTACCAATAAGCTAAACTGCCAACTGCTTTTTCCAAGTATGCTAAGAATTTAAGCAGTTTAAAGTTTGCTTTTGAATTTTAAAAATCTTGCATTTTAGAAGTGTTTCTTTTCTTCTAAAGAAGATTATTCTTTTTAACGATTTCTGCATCAATTCAATTTCTTAACTTCGTCAGTGCTGCCATATTTCATTGGCTCCATTTTCTTTTGAATATACGACAAGGTTTTGTTTTTTTTTCTTTCAATATTTTTCTTCTGTGGCTTAAAAGGCGCTTTGGCCAAGTCGTCGGGCTAATGAAGTGCAATTTTGTATGGAATGGCAACAAGGTGTTAAACAACATGCCAGACATGCCATACATGTTGTTGCAGTTGTTGTTGTTGTTGTTGTTGTTGTTTTTGTTATTATTGTTTGTTGTCAAATATGCATATGCAAACAATTTACACTTAACACAGACAAGTCAGTTACGGACTGACTCACGGCTTGAAAAGAGTTGGCAACACTTTTTTTTTGACAAGCCGCTGCAGCAGCAGCGCCAGCAACAACAACAAGAGGCAACCCGCCTATTGACAGCTGCAACAACTTGCAACACTGCAGCAACTACAACAACAACAACAGCTGCAATAAACAACGCACAACAATTGTAATAAAACAAATTGCTTGGCTATAAAAAATCAAGTCAAATGTCAAAAAAATGCAACAATTTTAACTTAAAAAAAAAAAAATTCGGTTTTTTTTTTCAGCTGGTAACGCCTTTTTGGCCTGTTTTGACTGCCTGAGGCGTTGAGTTTGTTGTAATTGTTGTTGTTGCAGGCATTGTTGGCATTGCTAATTGTTGCTTGTCAGTGATAAGCATTTTGGCTTCCATGTTTGTGGAAATGTTGCAAGAGGCGTATAGAGAGGTGGGCCAAGGGAATGTGCGGCAAGTGGCAGGCCCATTAAAACCACAAGACCCATAAATAGCAAATGTTAGCTTTCATAAGCCATAAATAAAAAATGTTTGTTTATTTGTGAATTGTTAAATTATAATTAAACTCTGCTATTGACGAAACAGAAATTCCTTAAAAGCAGTTTGCTTAAATTCCTGAATCGTGCAGAACTTAATTGAAATTCCCCAAAAAGTGACATTTTAATAAGCTCCTAATCTACAGCTCTTTGTTTTTTAAATTTATTGAAACTTTCTATTAAAATTATTACAATTGCCGAATTTCAAGAAACTCCTCAAACATCTGCAATTCTTCATCTTTTTGAGTTTACTCGCCACAACATGTATAATAAGATTACAATTATCTATTGTATATAATGGGTTAATACCTCTTAATGTTGAAGCATACAAATTCTGAGTTAAAAACCTTTTTTGATCCAATTCTTCTTAATTTAAAGATTCTGGAAGTTCTTTTTCTACAGCTGAGTATTTTTTGAGAAAAAGCTTAAAAAAAGTTGCCTCAAATTTTGCTTTAATTTTTTTTTTTTTTGACGACAATTTAAGCATAATATACAGTACTAAAACTAATTAAATAATTAATTAACAAAATTAAAATGCTACATTTTCATAGATTCTCACGAATGTCTTAAGCCTTTCGAATTTAAATCGTTAGATCTATGTGAACTAACAATTATGTAAGGAATTTTAAGTATCTACAACACAAATTAGCTCAAGTAGCTTAATAACCTCAAGCTATATATATATTATATACGTTCATAGAAAAAAAAATCGTTGTTCTATGTACTCCAATTGCCGTTTAATCTGATTTACATAATTGCAGCTTACATTATTTAAGGAAACTATAAGAACAACAAAAACCAACTTGCCACATCGAGCAACAACAAAACGTGCAAAATGTAAAACTTTTGGGTCGCTCAACTCGACAGCGGTATACACTAAACGTAATTTTTTTTTAAATATTAAAAACTTAGGTAGCATTTTGAATTAATGGCGTGGAGACTCCTTAATGTACTTCAAGTGCAGTGCTTATGAGATACTCACAAACTTGCCCTAAGGGTGTACTACAGGTATATAATGTGGTTGCCACCTAATGCGCAGCTTTTGGTTAAATTTGATGTACTCAGCTCTTGTGGCCACTGAGCTCTAGGTGTTCATACAGACAAAATGTGTATCGCAGTTGATGATAAACTTATATACTACTCTGCCAACTTCTGCTTCTTCTGCTCTTAAAATATATTGCATAAATCTATAATACCTTTGCCCCTACGGCTGCAGTGTATTAAAATATTATATTGCAAAGCCAAAGTAAGACCGTAAAGACACGGCCCCCACAAAATGCAACTAATTGCAAATTTATGTTAACAAGTCCAAGGCGGCAGCTGCAAATCGAACAAATTACAACAACTGCCATGGCAACAACCACAACCAGCAACAACAACAACAACGTCAAAAACGGCAACAAGAACCACCCAATTTCATGCAAAAAGGAAACGGATTATCTTTCATCGAATTGCCACAGCAAACTGCAACAACAACAACCATAACTATTTATAACTTATTGTAAAGTACTACAACAACAACAACAGCAACGAAAAATGCTCAACTCATAAATTGAAGGCGTTGGTGGCAATTTGAATGCTCCAATAGTGAGCACACTGCGTATGCGTAATAACGAAATATAAACACATTGCGCATACGCCGCGTGGTGCATACATTAATGCACCGTGACAACCCAAAACACAGCAATTACAATTTAATACGATAATTAAGCAAAACATTAAAACTTAAACCAAATTTGAATATATCAAATTATAAGCAAATAAAGTAGGTAAAAAAAACAAGTACTAACATGCCGACTATGAAATACACTATTTTTAGACGTTTTGAAAAAAAGGTTAAAAATGCTTGAAGTCATGTTTCAAATTTTGGATGAAAAAATAAATAAATGCATCGGTATCCAAATATTCGACTGCTACCTTATTCCCACAGTATACGCTTTATCGAAATAGAGAGCTTCTTAAGTCTTTATGGACCTTGCCATAAAGTGCTATTATTTTCAACGAACTCTTTCAGAAAGTTTCCTTTCTCGTGACTTCTAGAGTTCCAAGCTCTTAGCTCTTTTGCTCGTCGGAAACCATCGACATGTCTTATACATACCTAACTTAATATAACCTTTATTCATGGAATGCAGTGTATAAGAAACATTTTTTTTTAAATCTTAAATAATGCCTGGGGCAAGCAATTGGCCTGCTTAAGACTCAGCCGCAGAACTAACATGCAACATTGTTGTCATTATTAATGTGTGTTGGTAAATGAAAGGAAATGCAATTAAACAATGTTGGAAAATTTTAAGCAAAAATTGGAGTTTTGAATCGGAGAAATAATAAATAAATAAATATTTAGATAACTGTGCTGTAAGTGACGAATATAACGAATATTTTAAAGATTTATGTTTGGAATAAGGAGAATATACGAATACTTTAAAGAAATCGAGATCAAAGATAATTTTTTTTTTTTTTTTGTATGAAGACAACGATGTTTACGATTATTTTGAAGAAATCGAGATCCAAGCGGAAATCTAAGATAATTTTTTTTTTGCTTAAAAAAGTGTTTACAAATATTTTGAAAATATCGAAATGTAAGCTGAGATGTAAGTGGGTTTTTTTTTTTGTTAAGACGACGATGCGTGAACTTCACGAATATATCGAATATTTTGAATAAATCGAGACCTAAGCTGAGATATAAGATAACTTTGTTTTATTAAGATAACGATACGGCAAGTTCACGAAAACTTCGAATATTTTAAAGAAATCGAGATCTAAGATTATTTTTTTTTGTACGAAGACAACGATGTTTACGAATATTTTGAAAAAATCGAGATCCAAGCGGAAATCTAAGATTTTTTTTGCTTAAAAAAACTGTTTACAAATATTTTGAAAATAACGAAATGTAAGCTGAGATGTAAGAAGGTTTTTTTTTTTTGTTAAGACGACGATGCGTCAACTTCACGAATATATCGAATATTTTGAATAAATCGAGATCTAAGCTGAGATATAAGATAACTTTGTTGTATTAAGATAACGATACGGCAAGTTCACGAATATTTCGAATATTTTAAAGTAATCGAGATTTTTTTTTAATTTTTTAATTATTTTTTTTAATTTAATTTTTTTTAAATAAGACAATGATGCGTAAAATTTTCGAATATTACGAATATTTTGAAGAAATCGAGATCTAAGATCGTTTTGCTTGTATTTACGAATATTACGAATATTTCGAAGAAATCTACATCTAAGATAATTTTATTTTGTATTAAGACAACGATGCGGCGCAGTTTGAGGAAGAAATCGAAGTCTAAGATAGTTTTTTGTATGCGAATATCTTGAAGATTTCGAGATCTAAGCTGAGATCTTAGATAAGTTTGTTTGTATTAAGACAACGAAGCTGAGATCTTAGATAAGTTTGTTTGTATTAAGACAACGATGCTGAGATCTTAGATTATTTTTTTTTTTTTTATATAAACATAATCATGTTTAGGAACATTACGAGTATTTTGAAGAAATCAAAATCTTAGTTGGCATCTTAGATATTTTTTTTTTTTTGTATTTAGACAATTGTGATGGAAGTGCCGTATATTATGAATATTTCCAGGAAATCGATAGTAGGCAAGCTTACGAACACTACTAATAATATTCTTAAAGTAATATTTAAATATTTTTAGTAACTACGTAACTTTTTTATCAGACTTTTATTAGACGTTTCACTAACAAAAAATTAAAAAGTTATGGTGCGGGATCCAGATTACATTGAAATTATAGTTTCCGCTTATTCGTGCTGTAGAAAACATCGATGATCGAAGGTTAAAATCTCTATTTATGTTTCTCCAGCACTTCTGCACTCATCAAATGGGTGTTTAGTAGGGCTGGAGAAGCATCTCTGTTGGCCTACATCGATAAATAGAGATTTTAAACTTCGATCATCGATTTTTTTCTCCAGAACTACTGCTTATAGTTGTCTTAACAATATATGGAATTCCAGATCATATGTATAATTGATATTAATCTACGATATTTGAAAAAGAGTCTGACCCCAGAATCCGCTACTACTTGCAATTCAAAATGGCTGCTTCAAAACTCGACTCGAATTTGTCTTGATGTCTTCTAGATACGAACTTTAAGCGATTTGCTTAATATGGATAAGGGTGATTAGAACTATTTTTGTGCGATATATGAAGCAATAACTATTTTTCGATTTTGCAACATTTCTGAGTTATCTCAATTTAAAATATTGAACAAAATTCGAAATCGAAACTCAAAGTAGATTGGAGAGTTTTGGGAAATATGTTTTCAAGTGTTGCCTAATCAAATGATTATATGATAAGCTAACCCAAGGCACTTATCATGTCCATAGCTACAGGTGGATGAGTTTATATGAGTTGGGGGGTTGTGGGGCATTGTATGGCATTGCCAATAATGATCAATTAGCAATCAATTGATTATATTACAATACTGTGGTGCAGCAAGCCCAACAATAACTAAACCAATAATAATTAATTCTATGTATGGTGTTTGCTTTTTTTTTTTTGTTTGTTATTTATTTTTTATTTTTTGCAGCTAAACAATTTGCACAATAAAACAATAGAAGTAAAAAATGCATACCAAATAGATAGATACAACAACAGCAACAACGAGACACGTTTGGCCTGGGAAAAACTTACAAAAACAAAAAGTTAATTTAAATTGGAAAATTATACAAAAATATTCAAAACGTTTGCCGGCTGTATGGCTGGTTGTTTCTGTTGTTGTAGTTGTTGTTACGAGATACATTCTAATATCTGTTAATCTGAGTAACTGAAACGTCACGTTTTCACGCGCCAACAGCGTCCAACTATGCAACAGAGTTAACGATGACTGCGCCCGCTTCCTTGCCCCTCTAGTACCCACTCAGCGATTTCTCTCTCTCTCTCTTACACTTACTCTTGCACCCTCTGCATCTCTCAGCAGCACAGTCAATGCACAGTGGTCGAAACTGTCGAAATATTAGGCCAATATGTAAAATAATCAGCCGTGCTCTGGAAAACGAAAAATCCAAACCGAACAATTTTAGTCGGTTTCGTTTTTATGTGCACCGGAAAACGAATATTTTTTCGTTGATATTTCCCTTTTTTTTCGATAAATTCGTAAATTTCTCTTATTTCTCGCAAAAACTCTCATGTTTTGTTGGCGCGAAATTATTTTTGTTTGATACATAACAGCTGCCATGGTTGCCGCAGTTCTGCACCTTTTTATTACTATAAGTTGTTTGCTTTTAAGTTTTATTAAAATATTGCTAGTTCTTTGTTATTCTTTATATTAAATAAATTAAAACAAAAATGTTACTTTACCAAAAATATATATTGAAATTAAAAACGACTAAGACTTTTAAGATTTTTTTTACAAAGGAAATTTTCTTTGTGTTTCCGCGTTACACCCCTGTCGCACTTATCGGTCATGTGTTCGTGTATAATATGTGCATAAAAAAATCGTTTTGGCTGTGTATGCTATTTTTTGAGTTGAGTCAGAAAAAAAAAATACTTAAAAATAATTCTCAATAAATATTCAACATGAAGTTGGCATAAATTCAATCTAAGAATATCAAATATTACAATATTTAAAAAAATTATTTCAGTAAAAAGTACGCACTTTTTTAAACCTATTTTGCCGATTTGTTTTAATTCCTCTTGCAACAAAACATTCGCTTGCAAACCACACGAAAAATTTGGTTTGGTGAAACATTCAGTTTCAAATTGAATCCGAATAAAATTTTCGAATTCGTTTTCCGCAGCGTGGCCAAATATATGGCAATCGCTTAATATTTGTGAAAAGCTTTATTGTCAATGGTTTTTCTATGCTTAGAAATAGAAAACTTAAAAAAAAAACTCCTCAACGACCCTAACAACGGGGCACAAAGGCAAAAATACCAGACTAACACCGTGAGAAACAAAAATCAGCTGTTTACATGTAATTTGTCAGAGATTGTCTTGATTTTGTAAAAAAAAAATGTCATGTATGGTGGAGGTTCTTTCAAATTTACTCGAGAAAATCATTTTTTTTTTACAAAAAATTAAAGCTACATATTCGTTGAATATGTGTTTGAAAGGATTTTTCGATGCGATCAATATTTTATAGAAATAGAGCGTCTTGAACGCACCTAAGTCGCATGCGCTGAGGGACGTTCTAAAAACTTTAGACGCGTTTTTCTCGGAACCATGTTTTTCATCCGCATTTCAAGCATAGCTCTTGATTCCTATTCCCCTCATTTAAACCATGTCTGAAAGGATATAATTTTTTGTATGCCCTATACTAACAATATACATGAAAAAGTGTTCAATTGTTATTTTTAAGCAAGGTCAAATCACAAAAAAAGTTAAAATAAAATGTAATACAGTCGAGGCGATGCCCGACAGTGTAATACCCTGTACCTTTTTTTCTCAAAAAAAGTTTTATTCCTGCATGTTCCTTCTAAGAACTTTCCAATTGGAACATTTTTTTTTGTTGGTGCAAAACGATATTGATACCTATAAATTCCGCAAATTTTAACCGATTTTGATGAAAATCGAAATTTACGTCAAAGGAGTTATTTAAAGTATATGGGGTAAGTTTCAAGGGGATATGTTGAAGGGTTTGGGAGAAAACACGGTAAATCGATTGCGGGGGGTGGGGGGCTGCATTGATAAAATTTGGATGTGAATTTGTTTATTAGAGGCACATGAATCAGCTTACCAAAATTGGTGGTTCTAGGTCATTTGTTACTATTATTACGTAGAGTGAAATATTGACGCAGTTTATAGGCAAGGGGAGGTAAAATTTGTACATTTTAGACTATAACTTTTGTTGTAATTGTCCGATTTTGTTTATTTTTGACACACAGATGCATGTAACCACAACGCATCGCTCTGTTAAGTTTCAGATTAAAATATTAAGTAGTTTAGCTTAAAACCGCGAAACTCTGCTGGGGGGGAACGGATATTGACATGATTCAACAAACTTGATGTTCTGGTAAAGTTTCGTATCTCTAGCTCTTATAGTCTCCGAGATCTAGGTGTTCATACCTCGCTACCCGAGGTTATGATAAGCATTTTGGTATAAAGGACTTGGGGTCTGCCACGCCTCCTTCTTGCCGTTACATACATTGCACAAATCTAGTATACCCTTTGTACCTATAGGTACAGGGTATAAAACACAAATTTTTTTTTTCGAACCTGCACATTTTAGTTAATTTTTGGTCAAAACTCACTCTGATTTAGTATAAGGCATAGAGAATTTCATCAACTTCAATAAACACGAGACATTTTTCATTTCGGTTCACCAGAAGAAGCTGGAGAACTAAAATGCGGGGACGATATTCTGCGGGCAGAAGCAGACAAGAGCCGCCATTTTGAATTTCGTCGAGAAAAAAATTTGCAATTATTGCACAAAACAGGAAGTTTGTATGTCTTTTCATCATGCCACAAGTAATTCCCAAACTCCTCCTACTTTTCGGCCAAATTCGAAAGAACCTTCCCTCAAAACCATAAAAAATAAAGTCAGCAATTTTTAGCTCTGTTCAGAAATATATCCATCTAATTCCCCAAATTTGGCAATTTTTTTTAGCCTTTTCTAAATTCAGTTGAATTGCACAGTTTTCAAAAAAAACAATCCCTCAACATTCGATCGATCGATTTCGACCACTGTGCAAACGGTGTCTAATGCTCTGCCGCTGCCTACGTCCCGCTTGTCTCTACAACTTTGTTGTAGTCGCTGCCGCAATCAACAAAGCAATTCACGCATTCAATTAAATGCCTTCAATGCGCTCGCCGACTTCGTTGTTGTTGTTGTTGCACCCGCTGTGGTTGCTGTTGTTGTTGTTGTGGTTGTTGTTGTCGCTGAAGTATGCATTAAAATCGTATAAAATTGTCATGTTAATAACCAATAATTGTTAATTTACAACACTCGACTCCGATACATTGCGATACTCAAGCTCAATGTGCAATCCAAGCGAGCAACCAACAAACGAACCAACCGAACGAACAACCAGTCAACCAGGTGTATGAGTGTATCTGTGTGAGTATCTGTGTGTGTGTGTGTGTTGTAAGCCATGTGTGTGGTTTGCTTTGACTCTTTTTTTTTACCTTCATGAATTATAGGCTTTTTGCCATGATTTGGCATTTCTGCATGTCTATTAACATATTTTTCGTATTGCTTTTTTTTTTTTAATTTCAAGTCAAAGTTGAAAGCGATAATAGTATTCAAAAAAAAAAAATGAGATGAAAAAAAGGAATGTCTTGTAGATAACCATTGTTATTAAAAGCGTTTTTTTTTTTTTTTTTTGAGACAAAATAAGATTGCTAATTGAGAAGAAAAACAGTTGAAAATATTTAAACATATAACCAAGACAAATGATTATATGTAACTACATAAATAGTTTTGGAGTTATGCTTCGTGCTTCGGAAAACGAACAAATTTTATACGTTTTCGTTTTTGCTTGTTTCTTCTAATATTTACTTTGCTCTTTGCTAGCACAGCTCTACAATTTTCGATTAAAATCTACCAGGACTCAGCTATGCTTATTAAAAGGGAAAGACTTGAAGCATGGTCGGTTTCTAAAAAGGTCCACAATGCTTTGGACTTAGATAGATATTTGAACCTGGTAGAAAACAAAGTGTTCAAAAACGTTATTGCAAAAAAGCAAACTATTTTCAAATTCCAGAGAAAGAAATTCCTACTACTGACCGCTGATCTAAATATATTATCCGCCAGTTGTATACCGATGACCTGATTGACTTACAATAAAACCAAGTCGAAATCAATTCGATCAATTACACAGGTCTACAAATACCGGGGTCATATCAGTTGTTGGAAAACTAAGGGTCATTTCCGAAGTAATTTGCTGCTCAGAATCCGAATACGGGGCCAGAATTGGCCCATCACGTTAGGATCTTGAGATATTTGAGGCTATGTAGCCGAAAAACTGTGTTTTTTTTAATATCTCGGATTCGGATTCTACGCAGCAAGTTACTTCGGAAATGACCCTTAGCTTTTCAACAACTGACATAACTCCGGTATTTGTAGACCTGTGAAATGCTTATGACGTCGAGGGGATATACTTCGTAACTTTGAATACCCATAACTTTGCGGAAAACAAACGTAAATAATCGCTTGAACTTTTAAATTAAAGGATATGAGTGGAACTAAATGATGTAACTGGAGTGAGAGACCACAAAAATTATTAACGTCTACTTGACACATACAATTAAGACCATGGTGTTCTTTTACTCGAATACGGATGAAGTGACCCAAAAAATATACTAAAACAATTTCGAACATCAAGAAGTTGTGGAGTTTTCTGAGGTTTTCTTGGAATGAAACCTTTTGGCCAGTTCTATCGGATTCGGATTTCGAACATCAAAAAGTTGTTGTGCAGTTTTCTGAGGTTAGGATGAAACCTTTTGGCTCATTCTATCGGATTCGGATTTCGAACGTTAAGAAGTTGTTGTGCAGTTTTCTGAGGTTAGGATGAAACCTTTTGGCTCATTCTATCGGATTCGGATTTCGAACATCAAGAACAAACACATAGCCCAAACTCTAGATCCGAAAGTCGTTTTTTTTTTCTAAGGCTGAGTAAAAGATGTTAAATTTAAATTTTGGAAAATCTGATATAACTTGTTGTACAATCTAAAAAGTATTTTGCAAATAGGTTTTCATTATATCGAAATATAAGGGATGACTCTTACAATAAAACCCATTCGTTTTTCCAGGTATCTACGTAAGCTTCATGAACAAAAAAAAATGATGTCATTCTGTAAAAAAAGTGCAGAACCTACACTTTCAAAAATTCAAAATTTTTGATACTTGAATGTTATTCTCTTTGTAGTTTCATTTCCACCTGAAATTGTTTAAACAAAAATTACACGTTATTGTGCCTTATAAAGGGTGTTTTTTTAAGAACCTTCGAACTTAAATTCGAACAATGCAAAATTATTGAATTGATTAAAATTCACATGGTATTCTGTTTTTGAGGCGCTTTGTTCCATCTAGGAACCACGGCAAAATATATATATATTCTGTGTTTACAAATGATATATGATAAATACGCACTACGACTGTCTGTAAGCCCAATTTTTTCAAGAACTTGCTTATATTACACAAGTAATATTGACCTCCAATTGTCTCGTACTGAGATGTATAAAAAAATAATTTCATTTTGGCAAAAAAGTCTTATCTCATCTATTTTCGTTAGCGAATAAATGCACTCTCAAAAATTGCGCTTTAAAATACAATGTCAACAATGAATTCTTTTCACATATTTCCAAAATGTCCTGGCTTTCCCAAACAGTTCCAAAATTTTTTACAACTCAACTCAGGCGTATCTACGTATCTTTTATATATTCATTCATCAATAAATAGCTTTTAATTCAAGTCCATTCTAGTACCCAGAAACTTCTACAGTTCCCAAACGTTCTTTAAAAAAAGATTTTCACTTCGAACATTTCCTATATTTTTTTTTAATAGAATTCAGTCTCTGCATATTTGTTTTTGTAAGCTGTCAATATTTAATTTTATTTTAATATATTGTATTATATTATATTGCATTTGATTTGTATCGCTTGTTTTTATTTTAATTATATATTAATCTTTTTTTTCTTGTTTTTGTTCTTGTTGCTTGTTGTTGTTGCACGCAGTTCGAGTAACGAAATCTTTAAATAGAAAAATGCAAAAACAAAACAACAAAAAATAGAAATAAAAAATGCAAGAAAAAAAAATCATTTTATAATTAAAATTAACAACTTTTCTTGTCACGACTGCGACGATTGCAAAGAAGCTGAACGTGTGTGTATCTGTGAATGTATCTATGACTCAGTGTGTGTGTGTGTGTGTGCCAGAGCCGGTGTTTGAGCCCAAGCTAAGCGCTGTTGCTGTTTTTGTTGTTCGCGTTTTGCTATAATTATGCGCATTTTCAACAGATTTATATCTTTCTTTATATATTTAAGCACAATAAAAAACTGCACACACATAGATACACACACAGACAGACGCACATATTGGTTAGAAATGCGCAAACAACGATTTCAACTCTGACTGCGGCTGCGCTAGGGAACTAGCCAACAAGTCGCTTCTATAAGCCAAATCCAGCAGCTCGGTGTAAAGGGAGTGGGGCAGCGGGCGCACATTTGTCGGTTAGCAAACGCATATAAAAGATACTGTATCTCATTAACTTGCGCACTGCTGACGACGACTATTTCTATGCGGCTTGGATGTGATACAAGCCAAACCAAATACAAAACGAGAATAATATGCCAAATAAAGTTTAACGAAGACTGTATACACTATAGCAATAATGTTTTTAAAACGTAATAGAATATTTTGGAGTTACATAAAATTTTAGAAATTTGTAAAAGAATAATAGATGCTAAAAAAATATCATTGGCATTTAACTAGCAAGAGCTACATCTGAAAAGAAAATCTTTTCGAATCTTTCATTAATATTTACTTTGTTTGTAATCAAATTAATTCAGTTATAATAAAAAAAAAAGAACCAGTGGTTCATAATTACAAAGGAATATAAGAAGGCATAAGGCCTTACAGGAGAGCTCCTCAGTAATAATTATATTGAAAAAATGAAAAGAACCAGTAGTTCATAATTACAAAGGCATATAAGATTGCACAAGGCCTACTGAGCCAGCAACTAAAAGATAACTCCTCAATAATAATAATCAAAAAAACGAAAAGAACTTGTGGTTCATAGTTTCTAAGGAATATTAGAAGGCACAAGATCTACTAAGCCAAGAACTAAAGCAAGAGCTTTTCAGTAATAATAATTAAAAAATCGAAAAGAACCAGTGGTTCATAATTACAAAGGAATATAAGAAAGCATAAGGCCTAAAAAGAGAGCACCGCAGTAATAATAATATAAAAAAAACTAAAAAAAACCCAGTGGTTCATAATTACAAAGGTATATAAGATTGAACAAGGTCTACTGAGCCAGCAACTAAAGGAGAGCTCCTCAATAATAATAATAAAAAATCTTAAAGAACCAGTGGTTCATAGTTCCAAAGAAATATTAGAAGGTACAAAACATACTAAGCCAGCGACTAAATGAGAGCTCCTCAGTAATAATAATGACAAAAATCTAAAAGAACCAGTAGTTCATAGTTCCAAAGGAATATTAGAAGGCACAAGGCCAACTGAGCCAGCAAATAAAGGAGAGCTCCTCAATAATAATAATAAAAAAATCTAACAGAACCAGTAGTTCATAGTTCCAAAAGAATATAAGAAGGTACAAGACCTACTAAGCCATCAACTAAGGGAGAGCTCCTCAGTAAGAATAATGAACCAAATCTAAAAGAACCAGTGATTTATAGTTCCAAAGGAATATTAGAGGGCACAAGACCTACTCAGCCAGCAACTTAAGGAGAGCTCCTCAGTAAGAATAATGAAAAAAATCTTAAAGAACCAGTGCTTCATAGTTCCAAAGCAAAATTAGAAGGTACAAGACCTACTAAGCCATCAACTAAGGGAGAACTCCTCAGTAAGAATAATGAACCAAATCTAAAAGAACCAGTGATTTATAGTTCCAAAGGAATATTAGAGGGCACAAGACCTACTCAGCCAGCAACTTAAGGAGAGCTCCTCAGTAAGAACAATGAAAAAAATCTAAAAGAACCAGTGGTTCATAGTTTTAAAGGAATATTAGAAGGCACAAGACCTATCTAAGAAGAGCCCTCAGTTATTATAGTCTAAAAAATACAAAAGAACCGGTGGTTCATAGTTCCAAAGCAATATTAGAAGGTACAAGACCTACTAAACCAGCAACTAAAGGAGAGCTCCTCAGTAATAATAATGAAAAAAATCTTAATCTTAATTCAAAAGGAAAGGAAATAGCTTTTCAGGAAAAAAAATAAATAATAAATAGGGCAACGCAAAAAATTGTAAATTGAAAAATTAACTAAGAAAACCAAATTTTTTTTTTAAGTAAAGGGACTAAGTATGTAAAAGCACAAGATCTACTTAGCTAGGAGCTTAACGAATAGCTCCACAGTAAAAAAAAACTAAAAGAAAGCGCAATAACCTAAAATAAAAGAACCAGTGGTTCCTAAGTAAAAAGCAAACTAAAAAATTACTATAATAATATATATAATAATAAATAATAGTAATAAATAATAGTATTATATTATACCAACTATAGTAAAAATATTTTCACGGAAAAAAGAAACTAACTGAAAAAAAAACTGCTCAGTAATAAGGAACTAAAGGAAGGCACAATTTTTCAGGGGGTAAAGTCTAGAGGTTCGACTAGAAAAGAACTAAAAGAAACAGTAAAAAGAAAGTATTATGCTAATTAAAAAGTAACTAAATTAATCATTAGTTTCTTAGGGAATAGAACCAGTACAACGGAACTAGAAGAAAGAGTATATAGTAACCCAATAATTGGAGTTTTAATAAACGTGCACTAAAAAAAAAACGGCTAAGGAGTACCTAAGCGAAAAGCCTTTCAAAAGAAATAGATTCTCAGCAATAAAGAACTAAGAACTAACTAACAATTGTTTGAGTGAAAAGTATCTAAAAGAACGGATTGCTCTTAAGATACTATGTTCACACTAAGGTTTCTCAATTGAGGTATTGAACATTTTGTGCGTTACAAACTCTAAGACAAAGTCAATAAATACACTTGTTAAGGGCATTACAAGCTCACAAATGACTGACTCTATGTATGTGTGCGTTTGAGTATATTATATACACGTAGTATATATATAATTAGTAAATGTTGCACAAGCAATGCGCTGGCGGCTCAGTAACAAACTGAATATTGTGGCAAAAAAAAAAAAAAAACAGATGCAAAGAGTAAAGTGTGGGGTAGAGGAAGCGAAAGAGCGCGTGAATGATAGCATTTGGCTGCGAGGAGGGACAGCTGGAAGAAGCTGGGACGGGTGGGCGCATAGAGTGAATAATTCTAACAACGATTATAAGGCAGCAAATTAAAACCCATATTCAAGGTCAGCAGCGACACGAGTTGATTGCCGGCTCTGGCCACGCAGCGGCCTGGCCAACAAAAAAGTACGAGTATAATATATACCTACTATATAATACATAAATATACATATGTACATATAATAAAAAATGCAAAAAAAAATCTACTTCAGTTCAAGCCAAGAAAAAACTGACGTCAGCAACAGGAACTGAAAATGTTGTTGTTGTTGCTACTGTGCATGCGTTGTCGTTTTTAGACGCTAGCAAAACGCGAGCGAAACGCTTGCAGCTCATAGTAAATATTAATACTAGGTTTACACTACAGTTTTGCAAGGGAGCAGAAAAGGCACAGTTAACTGCAGCAATGAATACATTTTTAGTGTAAAGACAAGTATTAAGTTGGTATCAAAGCGAATAAGAACTTGTAAAATTTTCCACAGCTTATTTTTTGCATACAGCAATTTAAATTTTGGGAAGTTCGGGAAATATTTTTAAGATTGTATCTTAATTTTGAGATTGAGAGAATTATACATTCAGGACGAAAAGTTCTTGAAAATTCTAGACTGAAACAATCTTGTTTTGAGAAAATTTGAAATTAAAATACCGTATTAGCAAAAGCGCTTACTTTAGTTCGTTGTGTTCAAAATTCATTATGCAGAACTTAAATATTTTTTGAGTTTATTTAAAGAAATAAATATTTTTTGTTTCTGTATAACACTCTTTCACTTTTTGTTTTCTTCAGGATCTTTTTCTGTAGGAATTCGAACACAATACACGTTTCGTGACTTCTCAGCTTTAGAAACTTTTAAAGAACGTTAATTTTTTTCGAAATCATCAATTTCGTCAAAATTCTGGCTTTTTTAAATGGTTGATAAAACTAGTCGACAATTTTAACACTTTTTTTTCCAGAGTTGAGACTTTTTTTTATGTTAGGACAATGTTTCAGCATTTTTGTTTTATCCTCCCATGGCTCGTTTTTTTTTCTGGCTATTTTCGTGAAAAATTACATTTTTCAAAATACGGTTGCACATATGAGGTCATAAAAACTGTACTTAAATTTTTTCATTATTTTGATTTTGCTCAAAAGTAGAGTAGACTACCCTTCCAAGTTGCCCCCAATCACAAAAATTGGTAACTTTAAGAACATTTTGGTGACTTTTCGTGCAAATTTCGCTATTTCTTTCAGCAAAAGTCTCAGAAACTTGAAAAGTTAACTATTTTATGTTATTGGCCATGATATGTAGAAGCGATTTCTGTATAGTGTCATCTTTTTTTGAAACAAAATGACTGATTTTATGAATTTTTAGTAAAAATGAAAAAATATCATGTTTTTCAAAGAAATTTTTTTTGTCACTTTCAACTCCATTTAAGCTTTGAGAAGTGATTCATTCTTCTATATTTGGAACTGTTATGTAATGTTATAGTCATTAAATTCAAATTGTCCATTGAACACCAGTAGCTGAATGAATCACCATGAGAACACGAAACTCAAGATTTCGCCAAAAATATACGAATATTTGTTTTTGTTGTTTTTTCGCCTATTGAAGCGAGCTACAATATCTACGTTGACAAAAAAAAACCAATCTATCCTGATGAGTGATATAAGATATATAAATACATTATAAACTATAACTTACCTCGGATTTTTTTCGTAAATGTTATTAATGTAGCAGCTAAATAGTTTGTTCTGGGCGCAGTGTAAACATAGCATAAGCGCGTACTAGAGCATAGAAGCAAGAGAGAGGCAGCGCCAAAAGCCTAGCCCAAAAAAAAAATATGTATATTTATTTTTTAAAAACGTGCGCAAAAAATTTAAAATTTATTTTAATTTAATAAAATGTGATTGTTGTTGTTGTTGTTGTTGCAATTCATGTTTGATTGCAACAACAACAACTCAATGCACGGCGCGTCAATTAAATTATGTAGCGGCAACATTTTACAATTTGCAACAAATTGTTAACAAGCGATTGCAACAACAACAATAATAACACAAATCAATAAAATGCGTGCCGCAATTGAAATGATTCCGGACCACCGAACCGCGCTCTTCCTGGCACTGTTACACTCTCCTGCCCGCACGCGATACACTCTCTCGCTGCCCCTCTTGCCACACTCAATTGCAATTGCGTCGTGCGGCGATGTTATGAATTGTTATGGCCAGATCGTTGTCCAAGATCTTGTTGTTGTTGTTGGTTGCATCCAAGTTGTCGTCGTTGGTATCGAAATTGTCGGGAATCGGCATCGTTGCTTTGATTTGTGTAAATTGCAGACAGTGGTGCAAATGCAAGAAACTTGAGGCACTTTTACACAACTGGGGCAATGTGTAGATCAATTTCCTATGTCCTGCTAATCATATTGGAGGTGACTTTGGGTGGTCTCCGTTGTCTTCTTCTCTATATTATATACTTCTTCCAAAGCTTAAGTACATTCATATGTATATCATTTCTGTCGTTATATATGGAAAAGCACATTATCCAAAGGTCCGCCTTGGTTTCGCTGGCAGTGTCTTTTTGCTCAAAATCTGAAACATTGAACAACCCAAAACTGTTATTTCGCCCACTGTATCTCGTCTATGCGATGCACTCTTTGGCGTCGCGAGGTGTTGAGCAACTTCAATTAGTTTGCTAGCCGTCGCCAACCCATTGGGCAGCCTTCACTTGGTGGTAGTTTATGTATGTATATCGAGCGACCTAGGCTTTGGTCATATAGAACTGCAGATCTGCGGCGTGGGATAGTAAGCTTGACCTTCATCTCGAAGCATTTCTAAGCAAAGTATTTCCCTGCGCGGAGACAAAGCAATTTCGAAAGCCATTCCAAAGGTTTTGCGTCAGGTCAAGTGCGTTGTTCTATTGAAGATTTTGTTGTACATCGATGTCATTGTTGTCCCTATTGCTTCCGTTTGCCACAAAAAAATAAAAAAAAACCAAACCACAGCCTGACCACATAAACATAACATTCGCTGACCAAGCTGGCTTGGTAAGAGACTTCCTGTAGTCTGGCTTTTGTGCGTGTTGCAGCAATTTAAGCAAATGTGTGGCCCCAGACACGGCAGACAATGTCCAAGTTTGTTGTGTCCATGGAGTCCATCTACATGTCCTTTTATTGAATGAAGGATTATGTGTTTCTTTGATATTGTCATGTCCACTTGTTGCTGCCGCTGACCGCTTGCGGAAATATTTTAGACTCTATTGTATATAGACAGTCAAGACAGACAAACGGCGCCGTTCCCGACTCTTGGACCTCTGTCTACCTAGCTACCCAGCTACCTACCTTAAGCTATCTACCTACATATGTTCATATATGCATGCTCCTCAGTAGATCTCTTCTACCTGTCTGCGCTTAAACACATTGTTGTCAAGCTGCAATTAGCTGTGCTTCGAGAGGCTATTCAAAGCTACTCATTTCACTCATATGAGCATGTAGAAACGAATATACTTTATTCATACCTATAAATATATTCACTCGTTTGGTCGGTCAGCTGCCGTCTAACAATGCAGCCATAAATTAATTACGAATTATAAACAATGCGACAGAAGTACAGTGGGATGGACAGACGGACAGACTCCAAGCATACATTGCATAAATCTTTACACAATTCACAATCGACGATTGACAATTCACAATTTGCCACTCAAGTGCAGACGCCTGCAAATGTCAAGGTACAATATTATCCATCCATCTGCTGCATAAGCCTTCATTTCGTTTTAGGGGGTTCCGCTACCTGAGCGCTAGCTTAATATTTTAAACACAAACATTTTGTAAGAAAAAGCATGTCTGTCTTCATCTATTTTCAAGTTCTTTGCTCGCTTAGTTAACTTACTTATTTCCCCAAGTACGCAAATTCAAAACTCAACTATTTTATGTATAGTATATAGCGAATATCTGGTGTCCTGAAAAACTTCAATTCAAAATTATTTTTCAAAAGTAGAAAAAATATGAAACACCTAGAGTCCAGAGATGTTTCAAACTTTCACGTTTCGAATAATCATTATGGCTGGTATCTTCAAAGAGCAAAACAAAAAGAGTATATTTTTATCTACATGTGTTTTCATACCAATTTCGGTTTTATAAAATATATTATTTTTAAAAGATCTTCTTGGCAAAGGATGTTATATTTTGTAATTTTTCGCTATTATTCCCCAAGTTTCCGCGAGATTCTTCTACGAGGTTGATCCCTCCGATAGTGCGCTTCTTGTGGTAAAACTTTTTGCACTTTGTTTTGTAGTCAATGTAATGCTTTTTTTCATACGTATAAACAGAGAGATATAGTTAGATCGACTGATACGATTCATGGCATCGACCACACATCCTTCCAGCAGTACGCTGTATCCAGGGCCGTAGAGAGAAAATCCGGCACCGGGGGGGAAAATGTAGGTGCCCTCTATTACACCCTTAGCTTGAATCACGACTGTATGACAGTAAATACACTGGGGTCCTGAGAAAACTCCGTGCCCGGGGGGAATCCTCTCCCCTCTCGTCGGGCCTGGTTGTACCCTTACCGCATTTACTACGCCTAACTAAACTACATAAATGAACTTGATTCCTACAGTTTCCTTTAGATTTTGACCCATATAAAAGTATGTATTTTATATCATACGTCAATTGAAATCTTGAGAACTTTGGCTGTAAACAGTACCCATGTACGTTTATATTTCTACGTTAGTTTAGGGTTCAAATTTCCAAAAGTAAAAAGTATTTTATTCTTAATTCACATTTAGTTGTTGTGATCCATCTGGTAACTGCAGATTGTCATATACTAAAGATAATAAAGGCAAAAATTAGGAAAGTTTGACAAATAACATCCAAGGACTGAAATATCGCATTGGGTACACCCAAAATTTTTCAGATATTTTTTAGTTTAGTTTTCTTCATTGTACCCTAGGCTTTGAATTATATAGAAAGTATGAGCAGAAGAAGTACTATCCTTTTTGTCACTCGACTAAAACCATTCCAAATAATTGCGAACAACTTATCCTTAGGGCTGGCAAAGGGTGGCTTACGAGTAATAAAAGTATTCTCCCTCTCGACAGAATGGGTAAACGGCGAATTCACACAGTATTCAAGTTCTCCAAAGGGATCAGTAATTTGAAAAACATTAAACATTCAAATTTGTATAAATAAAGCAGTGCGCTTAGAGAGCCCATCTATAGTCACAACTGGTGCCCTTGATCAGTTTGTAGACCAAAAAGAAAATATATTTCAAGTTATTGATGGGAACCTACATTCGTACTTTTTGTGACGTATCAACGTAAGACTTATTTGCCTTATCCGGTATAGAGATCTAAAAATCTCTTTCCAGTTTTACCAAAAATTAAAAACCCGTTTAATTCGTGTGACAAGTCTTAGAACTTGGCCCATACAAGAAACAATCAATACGACTGTTTGTTAAATCTACCTTATCATAGAGAGAGAGAGAGAGAGAGAGAGAGCGAGAGCGAGTGGCATTGCCTGGTTATTATTTGAATCACTCGATAAGAACGCAACTTACGACACTGATAAGGGCCACCTTTCTGCCGTACCCCGTACAAGAGACCCAACGAATGGTGCGTAAAATAAACATCGCGCATTACGCTGCCGCTGTCAACGTCGACGCTGTCGCTGCTGCTGCTGCTGCTCAAGTTCAAGTTCAATGTCAATGCTGTATGAATATAAAACTCGTTCAATCAAAGCGACGCAATGCACACACACACACACGCACACTGATATACGCATGCATGCGTTTTGTGCGTTGTCGTTGGCGTCAGCGTCGTCGTCGTCGTCGTTGATGGCTTCGTCGTTGTCGTCGTAGTCGTCGTCATCGACATCGGCAACAAGTGGTCTGTCGTCTCGTTCGTGTGCATGCGACCATGGTAGAATAAACAAGGTATGCTATTCCCGAAAAATTTTCGCAACTCAAACCTTATTTTAGTTTCGTTGATATTTTTCACGAGAAAGGTTGTTTCCGCGCATAGTTTTTCAGCATTTACCGTAATTTTGTGCAGCGGTAAAAAATAAGCCACTCTAGTTGCAACCAGCAGCACAAAAAGAAAATTTTTAATATGCTTGCCTACGCACAACAACAGCAATGGGGGTGGTTTCGCTCTCTCACTTTTTCGCTCAGACTAAAAATAAGGTTTCAGTGCAGTGAATAGCATACCTTGTTTATTCTACCATGCATGCGACTGCCTTGACTGTTGTCTACGTCGCTCTTGTTGTTGTTGCTGCTGTTATTTTTGTTTTTGTCGCCGTCTGTCTACACACTTCGTTCGTCGCGTCGTTGGCGTCGCACGCATCACATTTGCCGTTGTTCTTATCGTTGTTGTTTCGTTGCAACAACAAAAAAAAAACAAAAGCTTTTTACGCTCGCATAAATTTGCTCTCTGCGTAAACTTTGAATACTAAACATGTTTCGTGACGTCATTATTGCGTAGCATACGCACACGCACTATTGGGGGCACGCATTAGCCGCCGCTTTGTTAGAGAGGGGGGTTTGAATTAGCAAAAAGGCTTGCTTACGCATGTTTCTGTCTGGCTCATGTCTCGTCTGTGTATGCGTTGCTTTTTAAAGGGGCTCGTCTGTTGGTTATACTATGTACACACACACATACATAAGCGTATACATGTGCGTGAGTGCGTGAATTGTTCAAATTTGAGCAAATAACCAGCTCTAAGAAGTGTTATATTTAAGTTTTCTACGCACTAGTACTTACTTTTAGATGATACGTGCTTATGATTCCCAAATGATTTAAACATACAGTGCACGCTCGATAACGTGAATACTCCAAAACGTGAACACCCCAAAACGTGAGCAAATTTTTTTGTGCATTGACTACTCCAAAACGTGAACAATGCAAGAAAGCTCTATAACATGAACAATAAAAGTTTCAATGTTTGCATGTAATTTTCAATGAGCTAAAATAATTCTGATCTTGGGGATTCCCCTTATAGTGTTTTATGTTTTTTATTTGGCAATTTTGGCGTAGCATAGAGCGTTAGCCTTAGTTTATATCTATGCAGAATAGAAATGAGTTGTAAAAAACCTGTGTGATTGACGCTGCAAGAAAAAGCTGAAATTCTCGGTTTTTTACAAAAATGATCGAGTGTGACGTGCTTAGCGAAAAAATACAATGTTGATAAACCAACAATTTGTGGCACTAAAAAAAAAAAGAAAAAAATATTTTAAAAAGCCTAAACGACACATTTTCTGGGCCTGGAAAAAGAAAAACTTTGTGTACTTCAGAGCTGCACAGAACGGAGAAAGCTCTTTATCTTTGGTTTATTCCTATGGGAAGTAAGAACTGGCCAGTACGTGCTTTGAAAATGCTGAAGGAAAAAGAAAAAACACTGCATTCACTGTTAAAGGAACGCGAAGGTGATTTCCACGCTAGTTATGGATGGCTTCAAGGATTTAAAAAAAGATACGGCCTTCGACTTCTGCAAATATCAGGCGAAAAATTTACTTCGCAGCCTCAGCTATTGGAACCGTTTAAAAAAATACTTAAAGCTAAAATGGCTGAATTTGAGCTGTGCAACGATCAGCTTTATAATGCTGATGAGTCCGGCTTATTCTGGAAACTTCTGCTAGAAAAAACGGGGAGGTGGACGAATCTAACGACGATGACAGCATCACAGAGGCACGGGAGAAAATTAAACCAAGTGAAGCAATTCAGATTTTCAACAAAGCGGTACAGTGGCTAGCCATGAAGGCGTCCATCAAAATGATATGAATGTACTGAAACGACTAAGGGAGAAAAACAGAAGACACAGAAAAAAATGACTGATTTTTTTAAATAAAAAAATAAAAAAATTTCTCAAATTAATATGTACCTATACAAAACAACAATTAAATGTGAATAACTTGATACTTGTTTGGCATTCGAAAGCGTGAACTCCCTTGGTTTTAATAAGTTCACGTTACCGCGCGTGCACTGTATTTCTTATACATAATTAGTGGTACAAAACCAGCTGCTTACAATTCATAAGTGATTCAAACTGCTTGCCCAATAATTGTTAAAAACTTGCGGCATTTATTTAACTTCTAAAAGCTCTTGTTTTTTAATATTTTTATAATTAATCTGTATGCGTTTTGTGCGTCGGCTCCGTTGTTGATGGATTCGTCGTTGATGGATTAGTTGTTGTAGTCGTCGTCATCGACATCGGCAACAAGTGGTCTCTCGTCTCGTTCGTGTGCATGCGTCTGCCTTGACTGTTGTCTACTTCGCTCTTGTTGTTGTTGTTGCTGCTGTTATTTTTGTTTTTGTCGCCGTCTGTCTATACACTCCATTCGTCGCGTTGTTGGCGTCGCACGCATCAGATTTGCCGCTCTTATCGTTGTTGTTGCAAAGAAAAAAAGATTTTTACGCTCGCATATATTTGCTCTCTGCGTAAACTTTGAATACTAAACATGTTTCGTGACGTCATTATTGCGTAGCATACGCACACGCACTATGAGGTGCACACATTAGCCACCGCATTGTTAGAGAGGGGGGGGGTTTGAATTGGCAAAAAAGCTTGACTACGCATGTTTCTGTCTGGCTCATGTCTCGTCTGTGTATGCGTTGCTTTTAAAAGGGGCTCGTCGTTGGTTATACTATGTACATACATAAGCGTATAGATACATAAGTGCGTGAGTGCGTGAATTGTTCAAATTTGAGCAAATAACCAGCTCTAAGAAGTGTTAGGGAATTATGTTTAAGTTTTCTAAGCACTAGCACTAACTCTTAGCTGTAACGTGCTTATGATTCCCAACTGATTTAAGCATATTTAATATAAATAGTTAGTGGTACAAAACTAGCTGCTTACAATTCATAAGTGATTCAAACTGCTTGCCCTATAATTGTTCATAACTTGCGGCATACATTTATTCAACATCTAAGAGCTATTATTTTCGAAATTAATTTGTAATAATTTGCTTTAAATTTTATGCTGTAAAAGGGTCTCTACTTGGTAAAGCAGTTTTGTTCAGCGCAATTTACAAGAATTTTATGTCCATGGATGCCGCAGCTTAAAGCCAGATGTATAAGAAGCATTTTAACTAAATTTCGTATATAATTATAAGCGAATCGCATTGAAAACGGACCACTGTAAGTTAAAAATTAGAAAAATTGTTCAATAAAAAATTTGATATAGTTGAGGCGTTGCTTGGCGAACATGTTCGTATTAATGCCTATACGCAGAATGCAAAAAAGTTTCGCACGGAACGATAAAACCATATTAAAAAAACAAATCCCATTTGGGACTTTGTCATTCCGTGCGAAAATTTTTTGCATTCTGCGTATACGCTATGGATGGGCATCGCGTACTCAAATATCGATATTCTGCATCGAATGAAACCGATGTGGAACATCGATATAACGACGCGTAAAAATAATTCAACATGAACACAAAAGTGGCACTTGCACGCTTAGTTTTGGCGGCGAATTCGTAAATATCGTCAGTATCAGAGGAAAATATCGATATCGGATAAATCGTCGAACATGGATATTGATAAAAAATAGTCGACTGCCAAAGATATAATAATATCGATATTCCGATATATCGATACAGTATCGCCCATCCCTAGTATACGCCTTTAGGTTACAAAAAAAGGCACTTATAGTAATACCAATAAATTACCAAAACAGCAAGATTGAACTAAAAGCTAAATCGAAAAAAATTAAGGAGAAATTAGGATTTCTTTCAATGTTATCATAGCCAAAAATTTGTATTTCCTATAGGTTTGCGGACAAACCAACTTTAGTTCTTCAATGCTTTTGCTGTTGCTGTGATTTTGCTTATGATTATTTATTTATTTATTTATTTGTATGTATTTTTTTGTTTGCCACTAATTTTGTTTGGACTTTATTCCAAGGTCAGGCGCATTAGCAGCAACGTCGTGCAATCAGTCAAAATAAAAAAAAAATTTTAAAAAATTAGCTGCAAAATAATGCCAAAAAACGTTTAATGTGTGAGCTCTGAGCCACATAGACACATGAACATTTAAATTATTTATTACTTTTAAGAATTTTTAAAATTACTTCCCCTTGCAATTTTTTTTTTTTTTATGTCTTGCTTTTTCTCAATTTTAATTTATTATTGTTTGTTTTTGCCTGCACATTAACAAACAAAAAAAATATATTTTTTGACGCACCTAAAAATTTAACAAAAATAAATAAAATCTCATAGAAATAAAAGCGCTAGCGCATTTGATGAGATAATTTTTAATTTTATTTATTTATTTTTTCGCCTGCGGCAACATTTTTGCAATTCGCATTTTTTTATTTTTGGCAGCGCTTATCGCAGCCCGCAGCTCTCTCTGCTCACACCCTCAAAAAAAAAAAGTTTTGTAAACTTTTTTCATTGTTGCGAGCGAGCCAGCGTCTTGCACGCTCCTCCACTAACAACAACAAAGGCAACGACGCAAACGTCAGCGCTGCTGGCGTCGACAGCGCAGCCAACTCTGTTGCGTGCGCTTTGTCTGACTTCGTCACACACACACGCACACACACTGCTAATGCTAATGCGGTTCCGCTGCGAATGCGAATATCAAGGTCAACGTGTGATGTTGCGCTGCCGCCATCACGACGCGTCGTCGTCGTCGTCATCATCAACGTCGACGTCAGCGTCGCTGCTGCGGCTGGGTGCTTAGTGCAAAACGCAAAATGAGCTTTAAGAAAATGTGAGATACTGTCTAGGCGCAGCGCCCGAACTCTGAGATACTCTGTACTTGTACGATAGTTGGGAACGGACAGAATTGAGTTTCCTTTTCCGCTTTCATCTTCGTATCTACAGTCAAAAAAAAAAGAGTTTGCAGCATAAAAAAAGTGCATTTGCTTGTATCTAAAATCGAGTTTTCGTATTTGTGGGAATGCGGGAGGTAACCACTCGTGCAGTTTTTGCCTATCGTAGAGTCAAAGCTATTCAGATAATTTCAAATACTACTTCAAAATAGTATTTAAGCGTTAACTTTTTTATGGTATACGTAGTTTTTTTGAAAAAATACCAAGACCATTTCCAAAATTTAATCTTTAGAATGGTCCAGGTGCTTCTACGGTACAAAAGATCTTCTGGTCGCTGTGACCCAGCTCTCTGTAAGGAACCCATGCGCGAAAAAAAAAGTGCTCCAGGTTAAAAAAGAACCAAATCTTAGCCAAGTTAGCTCGAGAATGTGCAAAAATAGACTCAAAAAACACAAATAAATCGGTAAAAATTATAAAACATTGTTTGGAAGCCCGTAATTTTTGCGAAGTACCATTTAAAAGTGAAAGCCAAAAAACTTTAAAACAAAGTATTAAAAATTTTGTGAAAAACCATAACTTTCCAAGCAAATGGTTTTTTACGATTAAAGGGGTCTACGCAGTTCGAAATATTTCGCGAGGAATGACAAAACTTCATATAAAAAGAAAGAAAGAAAAAGATGGATTTTGACTTTTTTTTTATATAAACCACATTTTGGTCTAAAGCACGTAGTGACAGCCACGCCTATTTGTGCCTGTTACATGCTTTGTACGAATCTGTAATACACTAGCTACAGGGTATAAAAATAATGAAACGGCAGGCGGCATACAAAAGATACAAAAAAAAAAAAATAAAAATACCAAAACAAAAATTAATAAATAAATATGTATTGTATAAAAAACGCAATTTTTGTTTGAAGCGCAGTTGTTGTTAAATTGCAAAGTCAACAAAAAGCGCTACAAATGTACTAGCATGCATATACATATGTATATATGTACATATGTAATACATATATACTTAGATACAAGTCTACTTCTTCATCATAATGAACATTTTTGTTGTTTTACTTCAAAAGCAACTCATTAATCAGCGCAACGCACATGCAAACAGTTTGACAAGCTTTGGCTGACTCAGCAACAGTTTGAGCAGCTCTGGCAAAGTCGGTTAATTAGGGTATTCATGACTGCTCTTGAGTTGAGTTTCGAAAAGCTAATTTTATTGACAGTTGAATATATTTAGTTTACTTTCTTTGCCAATTTTTATAACACAAAAAGGCTAACAAAAATTAAGTAATATTGCAGTGTTTAAAATGTCACAAACAGCGTAGTTTGCAATACTTTTCTACTCAACTCAACTCAATAATTTTTGTGTTGAGCAAAGAGAGCTCAAACTTAGCCCTGTACATTTTGTTGTAGCAAAAGTTCTCAACTTTTAAAATCCTCAACTTTTCAACTCGTCAACTCAACAACAACCGTGAATACCGCAAATATTAAACTGCACGCATCATTTAATGCCTAATCTTTCTGACTTTTTGTTTGTCTTTGTTGCTTTTTATGCTGCGTTTACACTGCGCCACATAACGCAAAACATTCAGAGTGCAGTGTTGCTATTTTTGCTCTTTTCCGCACAAATGCTTCATTTTTTGAACTCTTCTATTCGCTAAAAATTTGAAGCATATCCTTTTTGAAAATTTATAGGGGTAAGTGGGATGAATTTGGAAGAATTTTTTCGTAGATTTTTTCAAAATTGAAAGTTGTTTCTTTGAGATCATTGAATAAGCTACATTGTGCCGAAATTTCAGATCGATACGAAGATTTTTTGCCAAATTCGTGATTTTCGATTTTTTTTTTGGATGAAACCGGGTAAAAACCGCCATAAAATTTCATCGCAAAAAAAGGTTGAAAAATACATTGAAATGAATGAATGTGGAGTAATATATGCCTAGTGAAAGCGCCTGAAAAAATTATTTTTTAAAAAAAGGGAAATCGTTTGAAAAAGCGCTCCTTTTGTCGATTTTCACTGCCTTCAGCATTTCCAACAAATCATCAGAACTTGGAACCGGTTTAGGGAGATTTGTTTCGCTTTTTTTGTAAGTTCTCGGCATTTTGACACAAAAACAGTTAAAATCCATGCTGAGATTATATTCAAAATAATTATTTGGCTCTTTTCACCCCAAATCGAGCTTCCGGATTCACTCAAAATCGACTTTTTCGTAACGGATTAGCGTCATTCTGAGGGCTTGCAAAAATCGGAACGAATCCTTTAGCATTTTTTAAGCATAGAGTCTAAATAATATTAGGTGCGCAACTAAGTTCTCGCTGTTTGTCAATAGATGGATTTAGCAGAAAGTTCTGGTCGATTTTGACATACCCAAAACTTCATAAACGAAGCTTAGGCATATGGTAAGCAAACTGCTATGGCACATTAGTGAATTTCTTTTTGTATTATTTACTTGTGGTTGTGTGAAAATGTCTAGTTTTGTGCCAAAAAAATCGTCATTAGCGGGAAGTGTTGCTTTTCTTGTTCTTAATTGGAGGCATTGCTCGATGAGGATTCGTGCCAAACGCAAGAAGAGCTTGCTTCAGCATTAGGAGTTACCCGCCAAGCCATTTCCAAGCGATTGCATGCGTTGGGAATGATTCAAAAGCAAGGAACTTGGGTTTCTTATGATTTGAAACCAAGGGACGTTGACCGTCGTTTTTTCGCCTGTGAACAACTGCTCCAGCGACAAAGAAGGAAGAGTTTTCTTCATCGCATCGTGACGGGTGATGAAAAATGGATTCATTACAGCAACCCAAAGAGGAAAAAATCTTGGGGACAACCCGGTCATGCTTCCACGTCACTGGCTCGGCCGAATATTCACGCTGCGAAGGTTATGCTGTGCATTTGGTGGGACCAGGTCGGTGTTGTTTATTATGAGCTGTTGAAACAAGGCGAAACCATCACTGGGGAACGGTATCGAACTCAATTGATGCGATTGAGCCGAGCACTGCGAGAAAATCGGCCACAATACGAGCAGAGGCACGAAAAAGTGATTTTACTGCATGACAACGCTCGGCCTCACATTGCCAATCCTGTTAAAACCTACTTGGGAACGCTCAAATGGGAAGTCCTACCCCACCCGCTGTATTCCCCAGATATTGCGCCGTCCGATTATTACTGGTTCCGCTTGATGGCACTTGGTCTGGCTGATCAGCAGTTCCACTCATATGAAGATATCGCAAAATGGCTTGATTCGTGGATAGCCTCAAAAGACGAACCCTTCTACCGTCAAGGTATTCGAGCTCTGCCAAAAAGATGGGAAAAAGTAGTAGCTAGCGATGGGCAATACTTTGAATGAGTCATTGGTAACCATTTTTTTTACAATAAAGTTACATTTTCATCGAAATAACCGGGAGAACTTAGTTGCGCACCTAATATTATGGTTATACTTACTTTTGATTTTCCTCGAGAAAATGTAAAAATTTTTAAATTTTCAAGTTGGCAATTTTTTTAGAAAAATTATACTGAACAGAAAAATACGTGTACTCTAGTCGGAGAATTATCAAAAACTACCGTCGGTTATGACGTTTATTTGAAAACTTGCCTCTACATATTGTAACTTTCATTAATTCCTTTATTTTTTACTTTTATTTAAAACATATAGGTATTGTTGATCCCTTTCTTGAACTGTTCTACAACAAATTTAAGCGTACCGTGTTTTAAAATTTATACTTATTTAAACTACTGTACAACGAACCGCTTGCCCAATTTTTCTGTACAACGAACTAAAATTGCGCTTTCGCATGAATTTCCTATGGGGAATATATTTTTTTATATACAATCTCACAAAATTAAATTCAAGTTAATCAATTTTTTGTGCTTACCGACGCATTAGTTCAAGTGGGAGCTTCAGTTTTTGCCCACAAACTGGTTTAATATTAATTTTGGCGACGATCTGAAATATTGTTTACACAAATTTTATTTACTACTACTTTCAGTGACATCCTTCAACTTTTAGCTTTTGACAATCTTTTGCTTTAAGCAACAAATGCAACAGTGTGTGGCAGTGTAAACCTAGCATAACTTGCTTTGTGCGGTGTGAGCTGCGGC
This sequence comes from Chymomyza costata, assembly GCA_018150985.1. Taxonomy (NCBI): domain Eukaryota; kingdom Metazoa; phylum Arthropoda; class Insecta; order Diptera; family Drosophilidae; genus Chymomyza; species Chymomyza costata. The sequence continues at coordinate 7,537,924 of JAECWU010000255.1, read as the reverse complement.
GTTGTCCATTAAATTGAGCAAAAGGTTAACATTTCTATTACAGCCACTCCTTTTAGCTGTTGACCACCGTCAGCGCAATTGTATCTATGTATCTTTGTATCTATGTATCTATATACTATGTCTCTCTCTATGTGTGTGTGTGCGGCAAACACTGCGGCGAAATATGCAAATTATTATGTTTGCATATCGCCTTCATATTTTTGCTCTCCAACAATTTTCATTTGGCTTTGTTTTATGCTTTGGGGGTTTTCTGCTTCTTCTTCTACTTCTTCTTGGACTGGAGCCACTGCAGTTGTTGTTGCTGTTCTTATTTGGTCTATTTTTATATCTGGCAACCGTGTTCTGGAGTTCTAGTTCTTGTTCTAGAGTCAGTCGTCTTTGCTTTTCGCTTAAATTGCGCACATTTATGTCTTAATATAATTTAGAGGCATGGACTTAAGCTACCGCCCCAATGCTTTCCAATCCTTTCCCGTCTCCACTTGCCGCTGATTTTTCCACAGTTCATAATGTGCACAAATTTATGTTATTTTAGTATAAATTTTATAGCAAATATTCTTATAATTATGCTATAATTTAAATTTATTGATTTTGACTAAAAATCATCTTCATATTTGGTACTCGCAGTATAGAGTACTTCTAGAACTGCCTGCAGGTAGACGCGCCTTCTTTTTTTATGGTTTGGGTTTTTTTTTTTATTAGAGCAGATAATTATTATAATAAACGTTAATACGCAGAGCTAAACTTAATAAAGCAATGAGACGCTGTAAAGCACAGGGTATTTGGTCTTTATAGGAAGATACTTGAAATCAGATATGTGCGAGAGAGCATGGACGGATCGTGCTCGCAAGAGTCAAAAATGAGCATTAAATTAAGTTTTCTTGCACATTAATCTAAATCTGCTCTTTTGACAAAGAAAATATAGCATAGGACGATTTTTTAAGAGATAATTTGTTGCATTAGCAACTCTTGATGAGAACTAACGGCCATTCATAAATATTCAAGTTTTGTATATAAGGTGAATTTTTAAGATGTTCTTTGCTGCACTACAAAGTCATAATGATTGCTGAATGTCAATCTTAAGCGTGTTGAGGGTGATTTTTTAAGAGATGATTTGTTGCATTAGCAGCTCGTGATAATAACGGCCATTCTGAAATGTGCAGCTTTAGTAAATAGGGTGATTTTTTAAGATGTTCTAATATGTCACATCGATTGCTGACTGTCATTCTTAAGCTTGTTTAGGGTGATTTTTCGCAACTCGTGATGATAACTAACGGCCATTCTGAAATGTAGTAAATAGGGTAATTTTTTAAGAGATGATTTGCTGCATCAGGATCTCGTCATTTTGAAATATTTCGCTTTTGTGTATAGGATGTTTTTTTGAGATGTTCTTTGTTGCACTACCAAGTCATACTGATAGCTGAATGTCATTCTTAAGCGTGTTTAGGATCATTTTTTAAGAGATGGTTTGTTAGAACTTGTCGTGATATCTAACAGCCATTCTTAAATATTCTGCTTTTGTATATGGGGTGATTTTTTAAGATGTTTTTTGTTGCACTTAGAAGTTATATGGACTGACTTCATTCTTAGGTGTGCAGCTGTTGTGTATAGGGTGATTTTTTAAGAGATTGCTGCATTACGCACACAGGCTTAGGTGTTCAGCGCTTGTGTTTAGTATTATTTATTCTTATACCCAAAAAAGCTACCAATTGGCGAAAATTTATCTTCAAAATCAGATCTCTGTTTGAAATACTAAGAAGAATTGCGTCAATTATATGAAAAAGCTCATTTCATCCTCACTGCCATTGTTAATAATTCAAAATCTATTTATGAACTATGGGTGCACCCCGAAGAAGATAGACTTTCTTTATTTGTTTGTTTAAGTGTTACAACAATAATTAATTAATTAATAATAATTAAGTAATTAATATAGAATGAAAATAAGAATGGGAAAATAGCTTTAAACTAATACGCGACTCAAGCACGATGGTTCAACTTTTTAAAGATAGTAGAATTTGTAATAAAAAGACGTTGAAGAAAGTGAAGACAATAAATTAAACATTATTTAAGGAATGCAGACAAAAGAGAATCAAATATGTGACTCAAAATTTTGAGTTGGTCAAGAATGCGCGAAGAGGCCGGTCCAGATAACACAAAATAGTAGAAAAGATAGAGAAGAAAGACAGCACGAAAGCGATTAAAGATAAAGACTATGGCAGTTCGAGCATAAGACACGGGAACGATTATTAACTAGCTATTGATAGACCGACGGTATCTTCAGTGCATACACTCGAAAAAAAGCAGCACCTCTTCTGAGAATACTTCTAAATATTTTCAATTGAAGAATTTATGTCTTGAATGAAATTAAGAAGAAATTCGAATATTAGACCTAATCAAATAAAAAGCGCTCTTTGCGAACTTTTGGTGCAGCAACTTCTTGGCTTAAGGCTTTTAAGCGCAAAATTTTAAATTTTTTCTCAGTGTTCTTCTTAAAAAAATAATTTGTCAAAAATTTGTCTTACGAGAAAGCTTACAGCGACACGCTGATTTGGTTGCTATGTGTCAGAATTTTCTATTCTTCACTGTCATATCATGGTCAAGAAATTATTTAGAAAAAAGCATCCTATTCTTAAATAAGAATGATAGATTTGGCTGGCAGAAAAACATGGTTGCCAGCTTTGACTCATTTTGCTATTGTTAGAACGGGTATATTTTATAATGAAAACGGCTCAAAATAGTAAAGTACTAGGTGCAGTTATATTTAAGGACCTACTTGATTTATGGTATCTCAGAAGATAACGTTTATGGTATAAGAAAGTAAGGTTATGCTCAAATATCAGAACCAGTGGCTATATTGGATTTCAAGATTAATAATAATCTATGTAATCTGAGTAAATAGAAAAAAAATTGTTTTTAGATAACTCATTAGACTTGCAACTTTCACCATTTATCATACTAGTATCGAAAAATATCATATATGGAATAAAGTTTAAGAGAGTTATCGGAAGGCTTCATTATATGAACATATTAATTAGTCTGGTTGTTAGCGCAATTGTTATTCAAGTGCATAGTTATAAAATTGTATAACCAAAGGTGCTTGGAGTAGAAACCTTTCAGTTTATTTCCAAGTTCCACTATCATATATCCTATATAGTAGACTCTTTTGCTTTTATTGCGGCCATTCAAATGGAATATTTTTCGTTGAGTATTAGAACCGGCCTTGACCACTTGACATATGATTTATATTTGCCACGGTCCTCTCAGTTAGGTTCATTTAGCCAAAAAGACACTTGGACGATGATGGTCCAACTTGGACTTGGGCGCATGTGCTGCGGCTTTCAGCTGCTGCTTCTGGGCTTGTAGATGATATTATGAACTGAAATGGAAATGGTTACGCCCACAGACACGCAACAAGAGAGTGTGCCTGCTCAGTGGCCAGAAGGAGTTGTGTTTTTTGAAGGTGGCTGCAGTTTGCTGGAGGTGATTGGAGTTAGCTAGCTGCCACTGTTTTGCTGTCAGTGGTTTTGCACAAATTTATGTTGTTGACTATTTTGGTGCAAATTACATGCAACATTTTTATACCAGATTCAAGACAGACACTTGGACAGACTGGTCGTGGACTTGCACTGAACTGGGACTAACTGGGCTTGGCGTTAGAAATCAAAAGCCTTCGGCGTTCATTAGCTTTGGGGGCGTATTGCTCTAACGTTAATAATAACGGGGCGCTGGCAACTTGTTGCCTGGCTCTCTAAAGGAGTTGTGGCTTTTGGGGGTGGGGTTGGGACGCACTGCGACAGTGACGGTGTCGGCGTCGGCGGCGGTGTTCAATTAAAAGTGTTGGCAATTTGCAGTGCAGTGAAAAAAAAAAAAAAAAACAGACTGAAAGACTAAAAGGCTGGCAACTTGGCAACTATGGTAGAAAACTGGACCTCAGCAGAGTCTTCTTGGTTTGGCTGTAATCAGGAAATTCGATTTTGTTAATACGCAGCAGGCCATGCCCATGCCAGTTAGCCAAGCGGCCATGTGGCCAAGTTAACTAACTTTTAGCAAGAGCTTCAATGGAATGCCATATGAGAGGGGGGCACGGTTTGGGCTTGGCCCCGGCTAATATGCGCGTGAATTTATTAGCGCTCATTTTGCGCAGCTGCCCAGTCTCGCAACTCCTAGCCAGGCATTTCTATTTGGGGGCGTGTGCGCTCCATGGCTCGATACCATTTTAAAGTATAAATTCTGCTGCAAACGGCGCGTGACAGCCAAATCCCAGACCAGAGAGAGAGAGATCGTCTCATAAATTTACAGTCCAAAAGCTCATTAGGCGCGACGCCATTTTCGGGATACACATTTTGGTAAATTGAAAATTGCGGCATAGCCGAATTTCAAATCTATGGAGTCCATTTGCAGCCGCCTTTTCAATTTTCACAGCAATGAAAATTTACAACCAGGCCAAAAGCTAGAATCGTCGTTAGCGCCTGCGCAGCAGTTGGGAGGGGGCGCTAGACGTAAGCAAAGATCTTCAGAGAGACGGGTGGGAGCTTTAACGCCAGCGGGACTCTATGCCATATAGATAGAGTCAGCCTACAAGTCGGGGCGTGCAGTCGGACAACGACAGACAGCTAGAAACGTTGAGAGACTTGGAATGAACGACACACGGACAGACATGCGGCAGGCATTTCTATTGCATACCCCAAGGCGTGCATGCAACATGCTGCATGCGCACATAAAAATCGACAGCTATGAAATGGGACCACTCTCCATTCCCATACCTATTCCCATTCCCGTTCGCAATTGTTGCTAGCCTAGGGCAGCAGCGGCATACAACTTGCCAGCATTGTCATTGCCAGCGCCGTGGTGTTGTTGGCGCTGCTGCTCCTCCTTGTTTTCCATACCAACTCCTTGTCATGGTCGTCGTTTTCGTCGTGCTGTGTTCACGCCTTCACTTGAACGCGCGCCAGTGCCCGCAGCTATGGCCACAGACATGGACATGGTGTCGGACTTGGACATGGCATTGGTGGGTTCTTCTTCAAAAGCAGCGCAATTTTGACTGCGACTGTGTTATATTTCGCGCTCGAATCGTAAATCTAATAAATGTTGTTGCCGCTCTTGTTGTTGGTGTTGTTGCACGCTGAGCGGTTCTACTGGAGGTTATACTTATACCCTTGCAATGGGTACACTTATTTTGTAATAGAGTTTTAGCTCAGAGTTTTAAGTTCTAAACAAAGATATTATGTATGGTGGCAAAATCTGTCAGTTCCGTGGCCATGAAATGAGTATTTCAGCCACCGGTTCCGGCAGATCAAATTTCACGCTCTTCAATATATATTTTTTGTCTATCGACGTATGGCTTTTGAAGCTGAGTTGCGTCCGAGAGCTGCAATTTTAAAAAGCTTTCCTTAAGTTTGGGATCCCATTGTCGCTGATGATCAAACACAGATTCAAAGCAATAATGATAAAGGATCTCCAGGAGCTTAACAAGGTCTACAAACAGAATAGATTTCATTAGGCAAATAAGGAAGGAACAAGCAGACGACAAGAAAAAATAGAAAGCCTAGTGTAAAGTATATTTTTCTATATTTGTAAAAACGCCTCCCTGAGAAAAGAGTGTATGCAAACTTTACCAACACTTTGCAAAATTTTCTCACCGGCATTTTGGCTATTTCTTCCTCTCTCTTTTATGGGTTTCTATGCAAAAACTAAAATAAGTCATCGCTTGCCTCATGGCAATGCTTGTTGTTGTTCTGGTTGTAGTTTTTGGCTGTTGATGGTACCAGAGCTGGTCAACAATTTAAGCATAATTTATAAAATCATAACTCCAACTGTACTTAACACCTAAATTTTATTTTCTTGCACTTTTAGGTGGTCCTCTCGGCCTGTTCCTCGTATTTCCAGAGCCTTTTTCAGGAACACCCCGAACCGCATCCGATTGTGATATTGAAGGACGTCCGTTTTGTCGAGCTGCAAACCTTAGTTGAATTCATGTACAAGGGCGAGGTGAACGTGCAATATTGTCAGTTGTCAGCGCTGCTGAAAACAGCCGAATCACTCAAGGTAGCGTAGATGCAGCGGCGCAGCATGCTTTCGAGAAAATCCATTAACCATTTGAATTGTTTTGCACAGGTCAAAGGTCTAGCCGAGATGACGAATCAGAACACAACTTTGCGCGAACCGGAACGTGAACCGGATCGCCTACGACCGCATTCACAGCCAAGCGGCAAAGCAGCAGCAGCTGCCACATGCGATAGTCCAGCTGTGGATGCAACAACCGCAGCATTGGCCAGCACCTCAGCTATAGCAGCAGCAGCAGCGGGGACGGCAGATGCACCAACGGGAGCAGCAGCAGCCGCAACAATTAGCTCGGCAGAGAGCACGACCACAGTCAATAGTGCGACAGGTAGCGGCGGTGGTGCCAACGTCAGCTCCAATACAACAGCTGCAGCAGTAGGCAGCTCCAGCTCCAGCACAGCCGCAGCAGCAGCAGCAGCAATAGCCGCAGAAACTACAGAAACACCCGCCAGCAGTAGCAGTGGAGCAGCCGGAGTCAGTGGAACCGGAAGCATCGGTTCCGGCAGTGCTGCGCACAAAAGAGAGGCTAGCGAGCGCTGCAGTCCCTCGCCACCCAAGCGTCTATTGGCCAGCATGGCCTCTCCGGCAAGTGCTCCAGCGACGGCACATGCCATTGATGATGACGATGACGATACACCCATGCCGCTAGATCTCTATCAAAGACGTGCCGCCTCCGTTGAGCCAACGCCAGCTGGCCTTAATAGTAAGAGTAGTAGCAGCAAAAGCCACAACAATAACAACAACAAGGGCTGCAGCAGCAGCACCAGCAGCAACCAAAAAGAGGGTGATTCAACCAGTGGGACCAGCAGCAATGCGCACAAGAATGGAGCAGCAGCAGCAGGAAGCAGCGTAGCTGCGTCAGAACATGAGCGAAATGCGCAATCAGCATCGCCACACGCACACTCCCACTCGCTGTCGCATACGCAAGTGCATCATATAGTCGATGATGATGATGAAGATGATGACGATGATGAGGATGATGATGTGGTTGTTGTACCAGCTACCGCCAGAGATATTGCCCAGCGTTTAGCGCATCAGCAGGCACGTGGCGTAAGCGCTGCTTTTCACGATGAGCTGGACGATGATGATGAGGATGACGATGAGCTGGACGAAGAGCATGAGCTGCTGGGACATTCACCTGCCGTCGGCACAGTGACCAAGACCGAGGTGCTCGACGATGATTATGATGATGAAATGGATCTGGACGATGACGATGAGGCTGACAATAGCTCGAATGACATGGGTCTCAATATGAAAATGGGTAGCGGCGGCGGTGTGGATCTCTCAACGGGCTCAACCGTAATACCATCGCCGTTGATCTCGCTGCCGGTTGGTGCAGGCGGCGCAGCGCACAGCATAGAATCGGCGCGCTCAACGCCAGCGGGTGGAGTAAGTGGCGCCTCGGATCTAACACAGGCACGTCCAGCGTCGCGTAGTTCGCGTGAGGGTGCCATTGGCAGCAATCTGTCTAGCAGCGTTGCGGGCAATGATGCGCGTCCATCCACATCAACGGCTGTGTCATTGGCCGGTGTGGGTGTGGGCGGACTGAGTCCCAGTTCGGTGGCTGGTCTTATGCCCGTGCAATCGGTGCCATTGGTAAGTGGCTACAAGTTGTTAGGCTTGATGATAGCAGCTAATGACTAATGCGTCTTTTTTATGTCACTTTTTAGAGCCTCAAAAAAGAGATCGATTGCAGCGAGGATGATAATAGTAGTCACAGCAGACACATGCAACCGCGTTCGGCATCAGCTGGCGGCGGTCTGGGCGGCGATCTTGACTATCGCGCCTCACACGAGTCGGTAAGTTTTTCAAACAAAAAAAAAATAAAAAATAGGCTTTGCCGTCTAACACATACCAGACCCCTAAACCCAAGAAACCCTAGAAGCTAAAACATCAATACACCGCAGCCAAAAAAAAAAAAAAACCCCCCAATTAACCCTTTTTATAATCCTCACAAGCAGTCTTCCATACACCGTATCCCGCAACCAAATTCAGTGAATGCTTTTGCTGCTTCGATAGGTCTCTTGATTGATTCAAATTTCTGCCAAAAAGTATTCAAAAAAAAAAAAAAAAATTCGTTGCAAAATTTTATACAAAATTTACAAAATATTTTTCAACACTTTATATGTGTACAAAAAAAAAAAAAAAAACAAACAACCCCGCTCTGTCTCGCTCTTACACCACAAACACACACACACACTCTCTCTCTCTCTATCTCTCTTATACACACTCTCTTTTTCTATCTGTAACTCTTATATATACCATATTACGTATTTAACTTGCTCTCTTTGTAACTCTTTTATAAACAAATTACATATATACATTCATGTTTATTATATATAAATATTTTACTATTAAATTTAAAAAAAAAACAAAAAACAAATCAAATCAAAGAAACCAAATCAAAACTCAATATATATTTTTGCTCTTCGTCGTGTTCTTTGTCTATGAATTTTATACATATATATACTTATATGCATATATATATATCTACCTATATACATATCAATTTTATTTATTTAAATATTTTCTTTTTTTTTACAAGTGAAAGTAATATTTTACCAAAAAAAAAAAAATTTTAAAACTTAGTTACAATGTTGCTCAGTTTACTTTTTTTTCGATAAATGTGTAGCGCTCTCAATATTGTGCGTAGTACTCTACTCTCTCACTATCAATTTTATATACTATGTATCTCTTTTTATGTCTCTATGTGCTATTTTTTTCTTAATACTTTGAAAAATTTTATTTGTTGCATCATCTAAACGTCTATGTAATTTTAATCAACTATCGTTATCGAGTATATATCGTAATGGCAACACTGACTCATGCACAAACACTTAGCCGTAGTACAGTCTGTGTCATAATTTTGTGTACAGTTGTGTGTGTCTTTATTTTTGCTGTTTTTATGCTATATATTGTTTTTCATGCCATTTTCCAACACTGCCTCACATACACACATCGCATAGTTGGCAGTTTCCGTTTGCTCTATAGTTTTTTTTTATTTTCTATTCTCTTGTTCCTTTGCTCCTTTGCCCCCCATTTTATTTATTTACTTGCTGACCATGTTTTGTTTATTTGCTTTTTTTAGTTTCATTTTTTTTCTCGCTTTGTTGTTGTTGCCTCTGTTGCAGTTGCAGTTGCATGTTTACGACCCTATAATTTTCAATATGCCAGACTACCGAATAAAATCCTCGGCACACATAACATACATATAATAAAAATATTCGATTAGTAAACTTTTGTAGACTTAAAAAAAGGCGGAAAAAAAAATATTCCAAAATAATCTCGTATTGTAAAGGATATGTATGAGACATTGCGGAACCAAGTTTTACGATATAGACTACTTTGCGATTAGTTTTATTGGAGCTCAACTTGTTCGTTGAAGTTCTTACTGCTGTTAAAGCTTAGTTTTAGTCTCAAAAAAAAGACTAATTTAAATATGTGGCAATATCTTTAACAATTACTACGAAAAGCTTTCTCAGAGTAAAAGTTTTAAATAGTTATTCAAATGCTCAAAGGTTGCGAATTACAAACACGAATAGCTCTACAAATGCTCTATTTTCTTATATCCAAGTAGCTTATATTTTTTTCTAACACCAATTTTAAGCATATTAACACTTTTTTTTGGACTTGTCGAACACAGATTCTCAAAAATGTTGTCATAAAAATGGGATCCCATTTGGGATTTTTTTTTAATATGAAATTTTGTCATTCCGTGCGAAATTTTTCGAACTGCGTATGGGCTGTTAATGGCTAAAAGCTTTTAGAAACTTTTTTTTAAGTTACTAGCATAATGCATAATAGTTTTTTTTTTTTAAGTTTTTATGAACAAAGAATTAGCTAGCTTATCGAAAACTGGTTTAGATTTTGCCGCGAAATTTCTGAAACTGCGCTTATAGCTGAAATGAAATGATAAAAAAACGTCACGTCATAAAATTAAGTATCCTGACAAATAATTTTTTTGGTTCAATATCAATTTTAAAGTCGTTTCGAATTTTATATGGAATTTTGAAAATTGCGATTATTGATATTCTCAACTGGCTTAGCAACCCGCTTCTGCCTCTGGGTCCCTGTTATCGATCGATTAGACTGATTGATTGGGTTTATTGAAAATAGTGTATTTTCATGTATGCAAAATAAACTCTTCGAGTTTTCCAAATCGTCACATGAAAAAAAAAAAACTTAAGCGCAAGAAGCTTCTTGCGAGGGTTACCCGAAAAACAGGGTTGCCTGCTTTTTGTTTATTTTTAGAGTTTTTATTTTGGACCTATTGGTCGCATGTAGGTTGGAATGGAATATACATAGAAATATAATATACTGAGTATCTTAATAAGAGTTTGTGCAAAGTATACAAAGAGATTCAGCCATTGACTGTTTGTTTATCTGTACGTGAATGTTTTTTTTTTGAAAGTAGAACTTTTGTCTAAGTTCCAGCTAGGGTTACCACCTCGGTCGCGTCGCTCGCCCGGCAAGTTATCAATCTTGAAAATGTTAAATTTTTTCATACTTGATGTATTTTTACAAAGTTATTACATAGTTATTTTTTTTTCCACATGTATTTTCATTTTTCATCGCTTTTCGAAGAAGTGGCTTTTGTTCCGCTCGTTGGAAGTTCAATTTCGTCAGAAGCTCTGCCTTCACCAGTTCGACTCTCATTCGATTCCTCAAATCGGTCCAAACATTCTTCATCACTGAAAAAACTTTTTCCACGTAGGCATTGCTGATGGGGATCGATAAAACTTTTCCAACAATTAAGGGCAATTGGACAAATCCGTCAGAACTTTCGAAAATTTTTACCAATTTTATATCGACAGGGAGGTCAATTTGTTTGATTTTGGGGATAATCTCCGCCAAAGAAAGTATTTCGTCGTAAAGAGCGTCTTCGTCAATATAAAGATCAAGAAAAAGTTTTCGGTCTACTATTTCGTCTACAAGGTGCAACACTGAAAAGTGTTGAAATAGAGATTTTTCAAAATCGTACCATTTTTCCAAATGTGTAAGAGCTCGATGGTAAACTAATAATGCCTCTCTCTCAAATTTCGATCGTTGATGCTGTGTCAAATGAGGTGGACTTTTGTTGACTTTAGATCCAAAGTATTTGTCATCCATTCTGGCTTGCAACCCATCTCTCAATTCATTCATTACACTGTAATTGTGTGTACTCATCACTGTTCCTTTTTCCAGATTTTTTATACTTTTGGTCATGTGGTGCAAAAAATGATGAACAAAGCATAAATAGCATTCTGGGAACGTTAAATTTTCATCGTCGTTCAGTTCATTCTCTTGATCTTTCACAAAGCTCCAAATCGTTTTGTCAACTTCATCTTCTCCTTCTTTGAAGATATTGCTTTAAACCCGGTAATTTTTTGATAATCCGCTCTGTACGCGGGAAATTTGAATTTACTTAGTTCATATTGCGGCCCGGCAAAATTCTCATTGGCCCGGCGGCCCGACGACCACTTCCTAGGCCCGGCATTGTCGGGCAAGGCCCGTGCAGGTGGCAACCCTAGTTCCAGCACTGAGATTAGTTTTTTTTTTTTGTGATACAGGAGGGCATACCTCTGCTAGGTCATAGAATTTTATCAAATTTTTGAAACTACAATCTTCAAACTATACACAGAGCTCTGTTTCGTTAAAACTTATTTCCTAAAAATCTAACTTCATTTTAGCCAAGATGACATTACAAAGCATTTGTTTTGTTAAATTATATACAAGAAACCTTAAGTTATTATATTTCAGCCTTAGGGATTTCAATATTTAGGCTAGCTGCCAATATAACGCATTTTTTGTGTAAGTTTTATTAAAGGAAATGTTTATTCCTGAAGGTTCTCAATATTTAGGCTAACCATTGTAAGACTTTTTTTATATAAATTTGATCAAAGAAAATCTCAAGGGTTGCCAGTAGTGCTGGAAGTATCGATGTTTCGATGCATCGATCTATCGAAGTTAAAAATATCGAAAACATCGATGTTGGCCAACAGAGATATATAGAGATAATTTAAGCTCCGATACATCGATGTATCGATATAACATCGATGTTTCTCCAGCACTAGAAGCGGCAAGTGGGGTGAATTCGGAAGAATTTTTTCGTAGATTTTTTTTCAAAATTGAAAGTTGTGTCGTTCAACGCATTGAATTAGCTCCATTGCACTGTGGGCCCAGATTTTCATATTTTGGCCAAAACTCTGTCATATCCATAATAATTTTTTTACAATGATGAAATTTTACACACGTGTTCCTAAATGGTTGAACTATTTTTCTGGGAAATTTGAGCCTCCTTCGATTTTTTTGAGATATAGATAATCCAGACCAAAATTGGAAAACATTTTAAAAAACCAAACATTGTGCATTTTGTCTAAATTTCAGATCGATACGAAGTTTTTTTGTCAGCTAGATTAATATCCGAGCGAAAAATGTAAAATTCGCGATTTTCTTTGTTTTCCGAAAGTGTACAAATATGATAAAAACCGTCATAAAATTTCATGGCAAACATTTTATTTCTTTATTTTTGGTAACAAAAAGGTTGAATAATAAATACATTGAAATAAATGAATGAGGAGAAAAATAATTGTTGCCTAGTGAAATGGCATGAAAAAATGTTTTTTTTTTAAGGGGAAAAATCGTCTGAAAGAGCACTGCTTTTGTCGATTTTCACTGCCTTTAGCATTTCAAACAAATCATCAGAACTTGGAATCGGTTTACTGGAACTTGTTTCGCTTTTTTGTAAGTTCTCGGCATTTTGACACAAAAACAGTTGAAATCCGTGCTAAAATTATATTCAAAATAAATATAGAGTTTTCCAATAAGAGGTGTTATTTTGGTATTCAAAGAAAAATGCCATTTTTTGAGATAAATGATTGGATGTTTATTTTATAATAAAGAGGAAGGTATGCCGTTAATAATGAAAAACAACATCAGCCAAATGGCCAGCACGACCACGCCTATAGGACCATATCCTTTTCATAAAATTTTCCATAACCAAATCGCAAAGTGGCTGCCCTATGTCCTCGATAGGTTCAATGACCCCGCCGGACCATAAACCGCACCAAACAGTCACACGTTGAGTATGGAGAGGCTTTTCAACAATAGCTCTTGGGTTTTCCGAGCCCCAGATGCGATAATTTTGCTTGTTGACGTAGCCACCGAGGTGGAAATGGGCCTCATCAGTTAAGATGATTTTTCGATGGAAGATTTTCACCATTTTTGTAGCGAACTTTAATAATTTCAATGCGTTGTTAAAGCGTGTATCGTTTCATTTTTAGCAATGGCGTAGTTTCTACTTGTCAAATGTCAAAGAATAAAAGCTTCAAAAGTGACAGCTACCGAAATACCGGGTGATTCAAAATAACACCTCTTGTTGGAAAACCCTATATTTGACCATTTTCGATACTTCCGAATTCACACAAAATCAACTTTTTCGAAACGGAGCAGCGTTATTCTGGTAGCTTGCCAAAATCGAAACGAATCCTTAAGCATTTTTGAAGCCTTGCCTCTACTTACTTAACTTACTTTTCAATACGAACAGTTTGGGTTTTTTTATTTTTAATGCAAACATTAAAGTTGTGTAAAAGATTTCAGGCATGGTTTTTTTTTTTTCTTAGTCTAGCTTCCCTATTTTATTTTTGCCCAAAGCGTATAGAGAGGCACCCTACTCAAACTTAAATCCAAAACTTGTAAACAGTCAATTTTATTTTTTAATCATTTATTTCAGCTGTTATTTATTTTTTGTGCCGAGTTTGTCATGTAAACTAAAATCAAAAAAAAAATAAAAAAATAAACATTCGCTGTGACAAACAAATGGCAAATGAGAAAAAATGTTGCATGTTACAATTGTGGGAGGATTTTTTCAATTTATTTATTTGCTTGTACTTAGTATATCTTGAAACTCGAATCAGCTTTGGACTGCTACAACTAGTATGTATATATAATGGCATGAGTTGGCTAGGTAGTGCCCAACAGCTGTGGTCAGGCCTTGTCACTGTCGCTGTCAGAGTTGCCAGGCTTAGCATATATTTAGGCGCATTGCAACACTGCCTGCCTGCCTAAAAGTTCATTTACTCAACTGTACTTTTGTGCGCACATGCGTCTCTCTGTGAGTGTTTACGCTGCCTCTTGCCCGTACCTTGTACTTGCAGCCAAAAAAAAAAATAAAAAATAAATGAAAAACATTTAGCTTCCGGCAAATATATTTTCTCATTTTTATTTGGTTTTGTCGTTTTGCTGTTTTCGACATATTCCCCATCGTCTTGCTTTTGAGTGCAATTTTTTTTCATAAAAAAAAAAAACCCAAAACAAGAACCTAGCAAAATAGTCGCCATTTTTTGTGATTTGTTTTTTTGTTTTTTGTATGTAACATATACGCTGAGCTTCTTAGCTCATGCAGTTTGTGGCTCTTCTTTTTATTACTTGTTTTCTCTTTTTACTTTTTCTTTTATTTTGTGCCCTTTTTTTCGTTTTTGGTTGCTTTGTAACGTCATCATGCGAATTGCATGTGCGGGTAAAAGAAAAAACGCGAAAAAAAATTTAAAGAAAAAGTAAAAATTAACAGCGACGCACTCGGCTGCAACGCTTGACGAATTTTTTTCAACGCACACTCAAACTCATAGATACACATACACATAGATACACTTACACACACAGCCCGAGATGATGCTCAGTTGAAAGCTTGACGCACAGCAAAGTTATTTTCAAAAAAAGAATATGAAAATATATAAATACATATATATACATATATATAAAAGTGTTTAAGCTGGCTTAAAAAATCAAAGCAAAAGAAGGCGCAGAGTTTTCATGCTAACCGACTACTTGTTACTCATAAGCCGAGTACATTAAAATTGTCTATTTAAAATTTTTTTTAAAAACTTTGCTATAAAGACTGCAGGCTGTGAGGTTTTCTCTTAATAGTGCATAAGGGCAAGTTCTAATAAAGGACTAAAGGCATAAAGGCAAAAGTGCCTGACTAACAACGTAAGCCACAAAAGCACAAAAGCTTGCATACAGAGCCAAGTCTTTAAAAAATTGTGTCCGTGGTAGATAATGCAGCTTATTATATCGATAATAAGAGATATGCACTCAATTAATATGGCCTTAAATCATGAAAAGGCTTAAATATAGGGTGGGTCATCTGTTGGTTTGGTTGTCAAACACTCATAATTCGTAACATTCCAGTTCAAAGTGAATGCTCTTCGACATATGTCATAGATCGTTTAACAACGAACAACGCGTAAAAGTGGTTCAGGCGTAGTGAGGTGAATTCAGAAGAATTTTTTCGTAGATTTTCTGGAGTGAGAAAAACATAATTTTTTTCAAAATTAAAAGTTTTGTTGTTCAGCGCATTGAATAAGCTACCATATATTGTGTCAAAATTTCAGATCGATGCAAAGATTTTATCTCAGGTAGATTGATCGTCGAGCAAAAGATACCAAATTCGCGATTTTCCATTTTTTAGGGTGAATCCGGAAGTGTCCAAAAATCATAAAAACAGCCATAAAATTTCATTACAAACATTTTATTTCTTTATTTTTGGTAAAAAAAAAGGTTGAATAACACAAGTTTAATTTGAGTTCGAGAAACACGAAAATGGCAACCTTTTTTTTTTTTCTTAAGCACCGCTTTCGAGATATTTTCGAAAAACATGCTTTTGGGCACTTATTTCAGTTATTCGTCAATATCTCGTGAACGAAATCTTGTATCGACATGAAAGATTATTAGATCGAAAGGTATTGATGTGCTCTTTACAGTGATATATAATTATGTGCAGATTAAAAATATAGAAGTTACAAGCACCAAAGTCGGGAAAAAAAGTAATTTTTTACCATTTTTTAAAATTTCAAATTTTTGATTTGATTTTTACTAACGAAAAAAAATTTTTAAAAATTATGTTAAGCTTTAAACTGAAAGAGAATTCTTTTACGAACATTTCGAGTTCAAGATCTTCGAAATCGGACAGGAAATGTAGATGTTATGGAACCATAAAAAAAATCACTGGTTTACGGCGATTTGTTTCGCTTTTTTGTAAATTCTCCGCATTTTGACACAAAAACAGTTGAAATCCGTGCTGCAATTATATTCAGAATAATTATTTGGCCATTTTCGACGCTTTCGGATTCACCCCAAATCGAGCTTCCGAATTCACCCCAAATTGACTTTTCGAAACAGAGTAGCGTCATTTTAATGGCTTGCGAAAATTAAAATGAACCCTTTAGCTTTTTTGAAGTATTGAGTCTAAATAATAGGTACTATAGATATACGGATGTGCATTCACACGCTTACAAGATTCAAATAACGCAACAATTGAAGCCCGAGGACCATTATCAGCGTCAGAACAGACAAATGAGTTTTCGTAAAAAAAAAAAAAAACCTCGAAAATTACGATGTTCACAAACGTCCCTGTAGAGCAAGCCGCGGCGGCCATTTTGGTGATATTATTTTTTATATATAAATGAGTAGTTTCAAACTTGCATTTGGTTCATGTATTTGCTCAATTTTGTTGAAAAATATACGAATAAAATGCAAATAACAAACAAACTAACAAATGGCCCACCCTATACAATAATAATAAATAAGTAAATACTGTGCAACTAATCCAATGGTACAGTCTGGTGACTTATAGGCAACTAGTAGGCGTTCGATAACAGTCACTTATTATGCTAAGCTGACAAGTATCTTGCCAATAATAATCGAAAACACTTGTTTGGTAATCTCAACACTTTAAGCTCAACATAACGATGCATACCAAACTGTAGGGCATTAAAATACATGCATATGCATGCAACTTACACACATACACTCTCATGCATAAATTCAAATAAAAATTTTTCTTAAAAAAAGCTAAAGTCAACGTGAAAAACAAACATACAAAAAAAAAAATAACAATCTGAAGCCATGTCTGGAGTTGGGCAAAAGCACGATGACGCTCATCAGGGGCTCGCATGCACATAGATACTCACACACACACACACACACACACAGATGGCATGCAATTCGCAACTCTGGCTCACCGAGTTGGATTGCTTGTCATGGGCATCAGGGGCGTTACAGCGGGGGGTCCTGAGAGCTTTTCAGCATCTACACGCAAGGCCTCATAATACTTTTGCTTTTACACTTTCTTTTTTTTTCGTGTATTCTTATACACTATACAACCAAAGGATTAAGGGTATTGTATAGATTTGTGCAAAGTATGTGACGGTTTTCATTTGTTCAATTCGAGAAGCGGTTAAACACTGTCCGTCTGTATGAACACCTAGATTTCGGAGACCATTAGATCTAGAGAAAAAAAGTTTAATCGAGAAAAAAAAAATTAGCGATTGAGTTGATAGCTGAGCTAGAGCAAACAAAACAAGATATTTTAAAAACTCGTTTCGACTTAAGTTACAAACTACATTAAATCGATTAAAATCGATTATCGCACGGAAGCAGAAAGTTGGTGCGTTATATGAGAAATTTTTTATATCCAAAAAAAACTGTGTACTTTAATTAAAAAATCGTAAAATGAAAAAATTTGCTATTGAGAAGTTCGCTAAAGCGAAGTTCTACTGTATTTATTATTATATATTATATCAATATATATATGTCTAAGCAAGCCCTGCTTCTATTATTTTTCACAGAAGCGTGTTAATCTAAAACTTAGATTACATCAAGTTTCTATCTGAAAAGCAGTTTCTAAAGCTTTCAGCTTTGAAGAATATACTGTTTATTTTGCGCTATTTAAATCAAATATTTCGACTGTCATTTAGATGTGTATGATTCCCATATTTGTTCAAAAAGTTTACAGAGTATGCCACTGTCGTTTATCGCCTTGACTGTTTACAATTTTTGTAGTCTTTGTTGCTGTTTTTGAGCAGTCCAACTGCATGGCAACCCTCTCACACACACACACAAGCACAGACACAAGGGGCTATAGAAATTATAATAATAATAATAATAACGGCAAGAGCGATGCAAAAGTAAAAGAAAAAGTAAAATCAAAAAACGCACAAAATAAAACCAACAACTTTTGCTTTCTTTGCTTTATTTTGACACACACACATACATGCTATGTACAGTGCTCTAAAAAAGTCTTGGTACAACTCTAATTATGAAGCTTAGCTGCCTTTGCTTGCCAAATTATTCGCAATTTTTGAAAACCAAAAAAAACACATATTTTTTATTTATTATTCTTAAGGCCCATACGCAGCATACAAAAATTCCGCACGAAATGTCAAAGCTTCATATAAAAAAAAATTTCCCTTCATTTAGGATTTTTTTTTATATATGAAGCTTTGACATTTCGTGCGAAATTTTTGCATGCTGCGAACAATTAACATAATTTTATTTAATTGAAAAATACTTTGCGCAAAATCTTAATTTTATTACAAATTTTTAACGCCCAATATTTCCTCTTGATTCTTTCTAAAGTTAATTAAAGTTTCCCTTAACGTTAAGGTACCTTCAACTAATTATTGAGTCTACTCGTTTTGTTTTGGAAATATTTTTACATTATAAAATATTTTCCACGCAATAAATTTGGTTTTCTTTTAAAACCCAACACTTGAACTAACTCGAAATAACTTTGATACAACAAAAAAAATATATATATATATTTTGAAGTATCTACATTTTTAAAAAAATTTCTGTTTTATGACTATTCTATGGGACGAACCGAAATTCTGCTATAGTGTTAAAGTTTGGCTCTATTTCTTGCCTAAATCTGCTTAAGTGTAAAACTAATCAGCTGTTTAACTAATTTCGACTGCACTTTAAACTTTTTATTGTAATTATAATTACATTTATTTTCATACTCTGCTCTGTGCCAAGACTTTTTTGATATACTGTTCAGATACGTATGCATTTATATATACACGCGTGTATTTAATTTTGAAACAAATGCCTTCTTTTGCTTTCTTTCTTTTTTTTTTTTTGGTTTTTGCGTACTTGAAAAAAAGTTTCTTGGTCTGGCTACGCCGGCCGGCATTGCCATAAAATTTGTTTGAGTTGCATATGTGTGCTTGTGTGTGTCTGTGTATGTGCGTGTTTGCATTTTGTGTTTGTTTTTATTTGTTTTTGTTTTTATTTGTTTGCGTGCTCTCTCGCTGTCGCTGTCGCAGTCGCAGTCTCTGTCTCACACCCTTATCTTTGCGTTGAGCTGCTTCTATGCAATTTTTTCGTAGCATACCTTTAGGCTGCTGCTAAAATTCTCTTTTCGTCTATGACTCTAACTCTGTCACTGCCAGCGCCCACCCGCCCTAAACCTGTGCCCTTGCTTTTGTCATTGTTGTTTAGCTTTTACCCACACTGCGTATGCGTAATGTTTTATTTAGGCATAACTTGTGCTAGGCTCTTTTTTATAGATTTTGTCGAAATATGCGCATAAAACATTTCGTTGCATTTTAGGCTTGCATTTCAATTAAAAAATATTGCAATCCCGAACTACCCAACTCTCGCACTTCACTGTCTCTCAGGCTTACAAAAAGTTTTTGTACAATTTTTTTTTGTTTTTTTGCATATCAATGAAGCAACTGTCAATCATACAAAAACCGCAAAAGGAATATAAAGTATCATAATAAAAAGCAAGTGAATGATTCAGTTAGGAATATATCGACTATGCAATACACTCTATGCTACAGTGTTTATTAGATTTTGCAGGCTTTGGAAATGATTATTTATTTATGATTTATTTATTGACTTAGTTTTACAATTTTGTTTGTTTTTCTTTGATTTTTTAAGCAAAAAGCTTAAGTTCAAAAAGTAATTTTTTTATACCAGCTAAAGTGCACTATGTTTAGTACAAAAAAATTTCAAAAATTCTGCCTATCGCTTAGTAGTTATGAGCAAAACTACGCATGGCGTTACGTTACAAGCAACAAAAGTGTGCTTGACTTGTTTAAAGAATCGCGAACTTCTGCAAATTGAACGAACTTTTTTTCTAGATGATTTTAAATTATATTAGCTAATTTTGCAATTTACTGAATTTAAACAGCTAAAAAGAAGCCTTAGTAGCTGGCGTTACGTTACTTAATATGAAGTTACCCAGATTTCCATAAAAAAAAGCTATTAATAATTTTTTGGTTCAATATTTACAACTTCAATGAATCTTTTACACTTCACTGTGGGCCCAGATTATCATATTTTGGCCAAAATCCTGTCATTTCCATAATAATTTTTTTGGAGTGATGAAATTTTACACACGTGTTCCTCAAGGATTGAACTATTTTTCTGGGAAGTTTGAGCCTACTCAGATTTTTTTGGAAAAAATTTAAAAAAACCAATCAATTTCTTTAACTTAATTAAAAAAAAAAAATCGTTCAATTGTAATCGGACACTATTTCACACAGAGGTTCAGTTAGGAATATATCGACTATGCAATACACTCTATGCTACAGTGTTTATTAGATTTTGCAGGCTTTGGAAATGATTATTTATTTATGATTTATTTATTGACTTAGTTTTACAATTTTGTTTGTTTTTCTTTGATTTTTTAAGCAAAAAGCTTAAGTTCAAAAAGTAATTTTTTTATACCAGCTAAAGTGCACTATGTTTAGTACAAAAAAATTTCAAAAATTCTGCCTATCGCTTAGTAGTTATGAGCAAAACTACGCATGGCGTTACGTTACAAGCAACAAAAGTGTGCTTGACTTGTTTAAAGAATCGCGAACTTCTGCAAATTGAACGAACTTTTTTTCTAGATGATTTTAAATTATATTAGCTAATTTTGCAATTTACTGAATTTAAACAGCTAAAAAGAAGCCTTAGTAGCTGGCGTTACGTTACTTAATATGAAGTTACCCAGATTTCCATAAAAAAAAGCTATTAATAATTTTTTGGTTCAATATTTACAACTTTAATGAATCTTTTACACTTCACTGTGGGCCCAGATTTTCATATTTTGGCAAAAACTCCGTCATTTCCATAATAATTTTTTTGGAGTGATGAAATTTTACACACGTGTTCCTCAAGGATTGAACTATTTTTCTGGGAAGTTTGAGCCTACTCAGATTTTTTTGGAAAAAATTTAAAAAAAACCAATCAATTTCTTTAACTTAATTAAAAAAAAAAAAATCGTTCAATTGTAATCGGACACTATTTCACACAGAGGTAGATATGAGCTCCTCATACATTGAAAAAATAGCTTATACCCAAAATATTTAATAGTTTGGGTATTATCGCCCCAAATAGTTTGGAAAGCCCAAGTAAATTACAAAAAAACGACATCACCAATCCATCTGGTTTTTAACTGTTATAATTTTTTTTTTTGTATGCTCTTTTAATTTACGAAAAAATTTGAAAAATCCATATTTCAATTTTTACGTTTTTTCGTCACTTTTACATTTTTTTGATTTGCTTCATTGTAAGTATGCTATAAAGTTTCCAAATGGTCCCTTTTTTTTGTACATTTTAGTACAACTTTTGAAAAAATGGTTTTTAAAGCATACTTTTAGGCAGCTAAGAAATTCAAAAAATAGTAAAATTTCAACTTTTAGATACAAAATTCAATTTCCGAAAATCGAGAGAAATTACATTTTGTTGTAAAACATGTGAAGAAATTTATAACATTTTTTTCGATCAAATATCGAGTGGTAGTCTGTGGTACCCTTAAAGCAAAGTAGCCAAATGCTAAAAAAACCAACAAAATCTTTATAACTGCTGGAATATATTTAAAACCGAAAAGTTGTTAAGCTCAGTTTTATATTTTTTTCTGAAGTGGTGGTTCGAGTCCCCGCAGTAGCACTGGTACATTTTCCTAGCACTGGCATCGCTAGCTCAAAGACGCTATTTGCCCAAGAAAATCTCTATTAATTGAAGACGCCGCCGCGCGCCGTTCGGATTCGGCTATAAACTGTAGGACCCTGTTCTCTTCGAACAGATATTAATAGAGATTCCCATGCCCCGGCCAGGGGCGACTGACAAAAATTGTCATTCAGGGAATTATTATTATTATTATACATATAAATAATAAGGTGAATAAAGATTTCTTAGCTACATGTATCATGGTAAATGAATTTTTTTTTCTATAAGTTATAGTGAAAGTTCAAAAAATACAAAATGTCAACTTTGATGGCTAATTACTTAAAAGCCACTAATTATAATTTAAAAATTTTTCTGCACAGGATACCTTAATATGTGTAGAACAATATTAAATTGCCATTTTGTTCAAATTTCGACTTTCATCTGGAGGGCTTTTGGCCAAAATCTGGCCACGCGGGCCCATTGTGCACTTGTCGAAAATGTAACTATACTATAGTGAAAAATGATCAAAATGGCCGAATCTGAGCTCTTTTAGTCTCAGTTTTAGTAAAAGCTTTGATCTATTTTGAAATATTTTTAATTTGTTTTCGCCATTTTTTATTAATCCCCATTATCTGGCTTGACGTTAAGTGTTGTGACGTCACTCAAACTGGCATAAAAAAAATTTTTATTAACAACTTGTTCTTAAACACTATTTAACTTAAGAAAAACATTAATTTTGGACTTAATATTGAAAATTTTAATGCATATATTTCAATTGTTAAAAAAATAATGCTATAATGAGCATAGTCTTAAAAATAACTTTTAGCTTTTTAGCCATTTTAAAAACTTAGTTGTTGAAAAAGCTTTCAACTGTTGAGCTTACTATTTTTTGACTATTTTACTTACTTAACTCAAGCCAGTACATACTTTTATCAAGCTTTCAATTTGTCGAACTTTGAAAATGGCCATACACAATATTTTTGTGTTATTAGTTATAGTAAAATTTACTGAATATTTTTAGGCGCTTTTCAAGAGAAAGACTTGCTATCTTGATCTTTTCAAAAATTTCTATTGTAGCTTTTTGCTTATATCGCCAAAAATTCAAAAATCTTAAATCCACTTTTGTGTGAAAAAATAGTTAATACCTTCTTCAATGCGTAACAAACTTTTGAAACATTTTGCAATACTACTTTGGCCAGTGTTGAAGAGCATAATAAAAGACAAACATAAACAAACAAAACAAATGCCAACGAAATATATTACATTCGTCTGTGTTGCAATGTATGCTGCTTTTCTGTGTGTTTGCGCACACTTGAGTTCAGACTACGCACGTTTTTCAACACATTGCACATTTGTGCAATGTCTGATCTCTGGCCCTCACTCTCAGTGCCTCTTACCCACAGTTTGAAGCCCCTTCCCCCCTGCGCTGCTGCACTCTTCTCTGTACTTTTCAATCAGCGCTTTACCGCGTTGATTGCAAGCTTTTCAAGTTCTTTTATTTGTTTTGATTGTCTTTTTTATTTTTGGATTTTGAATATTTGGAAACACATTGAAATGGTTTCAAATGTGCTATAATTTTTTTCAAAACATAACTTTCATGAATCAGTTAGGCGTCGTTCCAAAGGCGCAATGCTTTAAAACTGATACTTAAAATCAGTGTTGTGAAACGCAACTAGAAAAAACCATAGTTGTGAGGGAGAACAAAAAAAATACTCAACTACTTATTCGTGCGCTCCGAGATGAAAAAATTGCATGCATATTCATTACAATACTAATGGGGCTGTATTAAAATTTTGTTACACATGGGGCCGGCTCAAATCATCCAGATCCAGCAGATGATACAATGCAAATATCTTCAATCGAATTTCTTTTGCTTTTGCAGCTTTCCAAAAACAAATGTTATTATATTAATCAGCCCCCTTTAAAAAAAAAAAAAGTTTTCTTTGAACTTAAGTTTCCTTAAAAACTCAATTAAGGCTAAGAAAAATATGACAATTTGTAAGCCCAAACCAATAGGTGTTACCTAGTTTCTAACAAGTTTCTAAACTTCAAAGATTTTTCAAGAAATTTTTGTAAATTTAAAGCTTGTCAACCATGTGCGGATTTAGGGGGGGTTCTTCACTACCAAGTGTATATATCAGAACTCGCAAAAGACTTTCACCCAATTTGCCAACTTTTTTGGGGGTCCGCAGACAAAAACCACCCCCATGGATCCGCCACTGTGTTCTCCAAATTCAAAAGCTAAAAAATTTCCTTTAGAAACCTTTTCCTGACTATATGATGAAACCAGTGGCGGATCCACGTGCAGGGATTTTCGAGTCCGGACCCTTTTCAAAAGTTGGAAAAATGGTTCGAAAGTCTTTTGCGAGCTCTGATATATAAACACTTCAAAGTGACCAAATCCTAGATTCGCACCTGGATGGAACCCTTGATGAGCTAACAGTTCCACAAAAAAATTACTTTTACAAATTGTATGCATTTAAGATTTAAAATTACTTCAGAATCTTTTAGACTCTACACTTCTTCTTCTTCTCCCAAACCCTTGTTTACCTCTTTTCGGACTTGCTTATGCTCCTCCTGAGGTGTGGCTATGCGATCTCAGCATTCGTCTGCAGGCATTCCGATCCTGGATCATGTCATCGCTGAGACCCATTCGTTGCTTATATTTTTGCATTTGAAAAAAGGTGAGGTTTTTGGCACTTGTGTATGGATATTCGTTAGTTATGGACTTTCCTTTTACACCGGCGGTTGTCTCCAGACCCGGTAACCAATCGCATACACTGATCTTTGGAAGATCTTTAAGATGTTAAAAATGTGCATAAGGCTCAATGTGATGGTACGTATGCCTGCATCTGACAAGTTCTCTTTTAGGGGCCTCTTACGCCAGGTAGAGAATACTCTACACTAAGCAAAAAAAAAAAAAACCTTAGCATTATAAGCTCAATGGCGAGCGTTTTGCCCTCAGAGGACCCCTCTACGCAACTAAAAATATAAAAAAAAACATAAGAAATGGTACGAAGCAACAGTGTTGTTTTGCTGAAAAAGATATGCAGTTGACGCTAGATGGCGCCAGCGGTATAAACAGCTGCTCTGTTTTGTCGCCACGAACATAAACTAATGTGCAGCAACTTATTTTGGAAGCAAAAAATTATGATAGCTAGACAAAATAATAAAAAAATAGCCTGCTTAGGAGCGAAAGAGAAATAGCCGGTAGCGTATGATTAATAATAATTTGTTAATACTAAATTGGTTCAATTATATATGTCTCTGCAAAATCTGCCACACTCTCTGTGAGTTAAATACTGATCCACCCAGACACTCTGCCTTTTTTTGCGTCCGAAATCTGAAAGCTAATGTAAGTCTCTATTTTAGCATAGTTTGTACTAAATTTTTAAACAAAATACAGCTGATTTATTATAACCATTCCACTTCAAACAAAATTTAAATTAAATTCATATTTTGTTACTAGGGACACACTGCTTGCTCTGGAAGCTAAATAAGTTGCAGTTTTTGTTTCGAAGCGTTTTTCTTGTCTGCGTACGCGCCTTAAAAAAAGAATTTTCGTTGTCAAAAGTACGCTAAGTTTGATTCTTTTTTGTAAACAAAAATGCTTACTTTGGACATGAGATTGATATTAGTTTACAATTAATTTAAGCAAATTTGAGTGCAAAAAGTTGCTGTAAATTTTAAGAAAAATTAAGTTCGACTCTCTTTTTTTCTGGATGTAGGGACTTCCAAAGATAGTATGCTATTCCTTTCCAGAGTGTGTTCTATATAGTATATAGATACAAATAAAATTAGCTTTTACAAATTTTTCTAAATTCATTATTATATGCTCTACTGAAAATTTTGTATCTTAAGCTGCATACGCATTTCGAAAATTTTCGCACGGCATGATGAATTTCCGCGCGAAATTTTTTAAACTGCGTATGGGCCTTTAGAGTAAACACAACTCATTTTGGCTTTAAAGCACACTGTGAAGATTTGCAGCTTTAGTAGTATCTTTTAATATCCATTATCTTCAGAAAATATTTCTCATGAAGAAATAATTGTAAAGCTTTACTTAGTCTTTTGGATCGTATAGTATGCATGTATTCGGTAACTTTGTTTGATTTTTGTTTGTGTAACTGTTTGCACATTACTTTGGCTATTTGTTTTTGTGCTGTGCTGCATAACGCGCAATAAAATAAAAAACAAAATATACAAAATATTTTATTTTTATTAAAAAATGATTCAAAACAGCAGCAAATGCCAGGACCGAAGCTGCAACACGCAGTGCAGCAAAAAACGTCAAAAGGCACAACCAATATACACATATGTGTATTTTTTATATACTATATAATGTATACATACAGATAACAAAACGCACACACACAAAATGGAGACAGACAAAAGGCAAAGGCATATGCCCAAAAAAATGAATAATGTGCATTCTGCTGCACTTGTGATGACTGCGGCATACACTGCACTAAGTTTTGTGAATATTGGTGAAAAAGGAATAGGCGAGTTTTTTTTTTCAAAAAAATTCAACGTTTTGTTGTTAATAATTTAGTATATAGTAGTAAAGCCCCAAAGTTCTTAAGCGATTGTCTGAAAGTTTTTACCCATGAATGATATATAGGCTCTTTAGTCAACTAAATCCTTTAGCAGCTTTAACTTTTAAGATATAGCTTAGAGAGCAGATGATCTATATTTTCTACATTTTTGTCTACTCGTCATATCTTTTGAAGTTTTTACATATTTTCAATTTTTAAGCGGCTTCTTCTGCGGGGAAATTCTTCTATGTCTATCGGCATGAATCAAAATACACTTGGTTTACCTATAATGGTCTAAGCTCACAATTTTGTCATAGTTAACTCATAGTCTGTCACGCCTACTTCTGCCTGTTGCACAAATTTCTAATACCCTTGACCCTATACACTGCGTATAGTGTATAGAAGGGAAATAATAAAAAATAAAACAACTTTATGGCAGAATTGCATTGCATACGTACAGGCGCATCCTTCCAGCTGCGTGAGAGTGTCTGAGTGTGTTTGTGCTTGTGTGTGTGTGCTTTGTTTGTATGCGTTTCGCTGTCTCGCGCAGAAGACAGACAAATACACACAAATGCACACAAAAAAAAATAATAATACATATAAAAAATAATAATACATAATAATTTGTGCAAAAATATTACGAAAAATATTTGAAATAGTCGCTTCCGCTCTAACGGCACCCAAAACGGGCCTCTTTTACACACTGCCCACCCCCGCTCTTGCCATATTTGCTTTGCGTCATGCGTCATCTATTGCGTTTTGCTTTTGTTTTTGTGCGGCACAACAATTTTGTTGCAGGTCGCCATTGCTGCAGTTTCAAGTTGCCCCCTGCCACACCACCGCACTGTTAACCCTGGTCCAGAGCAGGTAGCAGGCAATGTCGCCGCATATATAAGTGTGCGTGTGTGTGTGTGTGTGCCTGCCTGTTTGTATTTGTGTCTGTGTGATTGTGTGTCAAAGGCGCTGCAGGTTCTGGGTTTCATTAAAAATCTGCTTTTATTAAAATCACAAAAAAATGCAAACAAACAAACAAACAAACGCAGTATGCACAGCAAAAAAAAAATGGCTGCAGCGGGGGGGAGGTGCGTTTTTTTTTTGGTTAGCTTTCCGGAGCAGGCTTTAATAAGCGACAGTTGAAAAAATTTTAAAGCATACCCAAAAGGCGCACAGCCTAAGCAAGGCGCTGCTGACGTCACAAGTGTCGAATTACGTTTTTTGGCTTTTTCGTACAGCAACCAAAAAACCAGACGCACATGGATCGATATTTGATTATTATTACTTTACTGCGTTGACGACAGCAACGGGCAATGGCAGCGACATGCACAAACACGCACAGACACGCAAGGACACACGGACACGTACGCAACGATAAGGACGAGGACGAGGACAAGAACAACTTGGCAAAAGGCACAAGACGATGTCGTCTACGAGACGTCTGACAGACGGTCAGGACATTAAATGCAATAACTGCTGAGTCACATCTTAGACGCTGTTTACACCGCTGGCAGCAACAATACTGACACTTTTCGTTGAGCCTGCATTTCAAAAAATGTAATAGAGTACATATGGTCTCAAAGACTCAAATCTCTCTCAATAATAAACTGAGAAAATCAAATCAAGAGCTTCGTGAAAAGTACCTACACCAAGAGCGGAATCTTTCTTTTTTTTTATTTGATCAAAATTCTTTATTAAAAAATGGATTGAAAAAATCTTTTGAGCAAATTTAAACCTAGATCTGTATAGATGCTCTTTTCTGCGTCTGGCACTTACGCTTAGTTGCGCTCTTAACAAGTCCAAACTGCTTTGCATGCAATCGAACAAGCAGTTTTCTAGAGACAACAATACATAAGCAATGACGCATTGTTACGTCACAACAGCTGATCAACAGCTTTTGGCTCATTACAAACTTATCATAGAATTTCAGCAGTGTAAACAGTCTATCATTTAGCGACGTCTCTCTCGTCCTCGAGCTGACACTCTTCCATGCTGTGCTGAGTGCGTCTGGTCGTCTATGCGTAGGTGCTTCGATAATCATTCCATTAGCCGTAGAACATTTTCATGGTGTTGACGACGCGTCGTCGCATGAACTCCAAATGGAGACGTTGAACTTTCGGTTCAGTGACATTTGGCAATAAAATTGTTTGCCTCAAATTAGTAGCAAACAATTGTTGCAATAGACCACAGACATTGGCAAACAAATATTATCGACACTAGACTTAAAGTGTTGAAAGCCAGTGACCAGTGCTGCGTAACAACTTGCTTTAATGTGTGTCTTTGCTTGAACATTTTGGCATGTGACTAATGCAAATTGCATTTACCTACCTTCTGTGCATATGTACTTTTTTTGTTACATATGTATGTAGTTACTATGCACATATGTATATAGCATGCTTGTCGTGCTGACCCACATTGAGCAGGGTCTTGGCACGGCCATTTATTGAATAATGTGGCGCATATCATTTGCGGTTGCAAAGGCCACAAATTTGACCGCCCTCGCCCAACTGTCCCGTCCAGCTTCATGCAATTTTTAGGCTATTTGATATTGGCCTGCAGCTGTAATTTGGCTAATGGAAAGTTTTCAAAAAGGTCGCCAAAAGCAAAAATCACGCAACCAGCCCATATATAAGTTACTAGTGCACTGGATACTATGCACATGTATCTACTAAGGCTTGGGCTTAAAGTTGGATTGTTTAAATATTTCTAAGAAGCATTGATTTTATTGGAGAGTGGAATAACCTTTATGGATACTTTAGTGTTTAGATTAAAACTACTTGAAAAGAAGTTTCAAATTATAGGAAGCTACATTTTTATCTTGAGAAATGTCAAAGAAAAATAGGATTAATCGATTGCGGAGGCTGGGGCGGCATCCATACCATCGGCAAAAAATTGACGTATCTTTGTTTACTAGGCTTACATAATGTTACATATACAAAAAACAAGTGGGTTCTTGGTATATTTTTGACTATAACTTCCTTTGTTTATTTTGGATAGACAAATGCATAAAAACACAACTCTGTCAAGTTTTGAATAAAAATCCATCCATTTTAATTTAATAAACTTCTTCCGAAATGGTATTATGTGCATCCAGCTGCAGATCTAGAATTTGGTCTTGCGGGGTTCTTCACTTCGAAAGGTGTATATATATCAGAGCTCGCAAATGATTTTTATGTTAAAAAATTTTAACCCATTTTTCCAACTTTTGGGGGGTTCGAACCCGAAAACCCCCCGTGGATCCGCCACTGTGTGCAACTGTTAGTTTTCCAAATCTAGGTGTTCATTCAGACGAATATGGCTCAATTGCCTTCTGCACATACATACATATGGTCTGCACTGCTTCTTCTGTATACTCTTCTAGTATACCCTTGAACCTCTCGATACAGGCTAAATGCAGAGGTCCGCGACTTTTTCTTTTTTTTTACTTTTTCTAGAGAATATAATACAGTTTGAAATAATTTTCAATTTTCTACAGTTTCCGGCATTTTGTTTTGTAAG
The DNA here is from genome assembly GCA_018150985.1 of Chymomyza costata. Classification (NCBI taxonomy): domain Eukaryota; kingdom Metazoa; phylum Arthropoda; class Insecta; order Diptera; family Drosophilidae; genus Chymomyza; species Chymomyza costata. Next base: position 7,508,135 of record JAECWU010000255.1, on the reverse strand, counting down.
GCTCGCCTTTGTGTTTGAAGCTATATTTTATTTTTGCTCCTTGGTTTGCATACCCATTCCATCGGTTCTTTCTACTACGGTTTTTTTTCTTCTATGAATTTTCCTTCTAAAAAAGTACCCTTTATTCAAACTAAACATAAAAGGCCAAAACTGAAACTTGTAGTAAAGTCGAAAAAGTTTCCGCTTATAGCGCTGAATTAAAATAAATGGCGTCTAAAAAATCACCCTTTATTTAAATTAAACATAAACGGCCAGGAGAACAGAAATTTGCAGTAAAATCGAATAAGATATAGCTTATAGTGCTGAATTACAATGAAAGCCATCTAAACAAAGCACCCTTTATTCTAATTAACCATAAAAGGACAAACGAAAAACGATATAGCTTATAGTGCTGGACTACAATAAAATACCTCTAAGAAAGCACCCTCTATTCAAGCTACACATAAAAGGCCAAATCAGAAATTTGCAGTAAACTCGAAAAAGCTTCGCTGAATTAAAATAAATGGCGTCCAAAAAAAGCACACTTTATTCAAACTAAACATAAAAGGCCAAAACAGAAATTTGCATTAAAATCGAAAAAGTTTCCGCTTATAGCGCTGAATTAAAACGAATTTTATATATATCTAAAAAAACACCCTTTATTTAAACTAAACATAATTTAGGAGAATATAAATTTGCAGTTACCTCGATAAAGTTTCCGCTTATAGCGCTGAATTAAAATAAATGGCATCTAAAAAAACACCCTTTATTTAAATTAAACATAAAAGGCCAGGAGAACAGAAATTTGCAGTAAAATCGAAAAAGATATAGCTTATAGTGCTGAATTACAATGAAAGCCATCTAAAAGAAGCACCCTTTATTCAAACGAAACATAAAAGGCCAGGAGAACAAAAATTTTGCAGTTAAATCGAATAAGATATAGCTTATAGTGCTGAATTACAATGAAAGCCATCTAAAAAAAAGCAACTTTTATTCAAACTGAACATAAATGGTCAAGAAAACAGAAATTTGCAGTAAACTTCTACTAAAAAAAAAAACCTTTATTTAAAAATTAAGAGAACAGCAGAAACCTCAACTTATAGTGCTTAACTAAGATAAAACCCAGTGAGCTTTGTTGCCTCTTTGACTTTACCTTCTGAAAAAAAAAACACCCTAACAAGCCAAGTAAACGGAAAAAGATTTTCCTTAAATTGCTTAGATTAAAGGGTGTTTTTTTTCCCTTGTTTTTGTGGTCAGCAGTATTTCTGAAATATAGCCAACAAAGTAGACCAAATATTGCAAAATTTTTTTTTATAAATTTCACAAAAAGCCCAGATGCTTCGAAAATCGCGATAATTGTGCGTACACGCTGCAGCGGCAATTTAATAACTATATTTACCACGAATTTATTTACTTATTTGAGATGTACAACTAAGTTCAGTTGACCTTATGTTATGAAAAATTTATAATTTATTTAGAAAAGAAAATAGAGCGAGGGTATAGATATAAACTAATCTGCGTCTCTAGCCGGATGGGTGAACTTTTTAATGATATGTGATATAATATTCATTGTGAATTTAGTCAAGTTTAATGACAAATTATAAATTTTATTTGCACAAATATTTGCTCACGTTTTTTTTTTAAGTAAAAAAAAAGTTTCCCTCTTTACAAATTCGTTCGCAGCTAACTTCTGTGTGCTCTTATTCATTTATTAATTTCATGTTTTTTTTCTAATTTTTATTGAGTTCAGTGCTACACTGTGCCAAATAGCTATTACTTTTTAAGCAAACTTTTAGCTACCAAAATGTTTGCTTTATTTACTTTAGCAAACATTTTTCTATTTCTGCATTTTTCAACACTAAGCATTTATATGTAGATATAATATAACAAATTTTAACAAATAACTGCATGCTCTTCACACACACACACACACGTGCACACACTCACAAACACTATTCTCACACATACAACTGCATTTTGAAAAATATTACGTATACGCATGCAAATGCAACCAAAAAACCACATCCGTACAAAAACAAACAAAAAAAAAAAATTTATATCAAAACTTAGCTTTTGCGCTTTATAAAACAACAAAATTTGAAAAACAAAATTTTTTAAAAAATCCCCCAAAAATTATTTTAAAAAAAAATTTGTTAAATATTAATATTTGGCCTATCCAATAAATTGACTTTAAAAAAAAACCATGCCGCACATATTTATATATAACTAGCTCTCCCGTTGCTAATTTCCGCCTTTTTTTACTAACTAAGCATAATTCTAACTAAAAGCCAATAACTTTGCATATGTTTATAGTACATAGTTGGTTTTTTTTTGCTTTTTTTTTACTAAATAAATAAAAACCCTAAATATATAATATATATGTTATATAAATGTATTTTTGCTATTTATATTGCTGTCTCTCTTACTCGTCTATTTCTTGCTATTTCTTTTAAATATTTTCAATGTGTCAAACTGTGTGTTGTGCTTTTTATAACCAAATAAAAGAAAAACAAAAAGCTGTTAAAAAAAAAATATTAATATCTAGCTATATTTTTAATATCAATTCAACCATACAAAACAAGAGGGGTCCAGTAATATGTTTTTTAAACGTTGTGCAATTTAATATATAAAAAAAAAAAAACAAAACAATTATATACTATCTATAAAAAAAAAAAATTCAATTAATTATAAAAAATCGTTCTAAAGCGCTTTTGGTGTTTTTACGTTATAAACTAAAAAAAAAAAAAAATACAAAATACAAAAAAAAAAAAAGAAATGCAACCAAACAAATGAAACAATTTCGTATGACAACAAAACTAAATCCAATTAAATTAACATCATTTTTATACATACATGTAACACACATACACACAAACATATAACACATGCATACATACATACACAACTGACATACACATACACGTTTTTTTCGATATATATATGTATCTAAATGTGGAACGCTTTTACATAAATCGTTCGTTCGTTGTTCGTTTATGTAAATGGTAAATGTGTGTGTGTTCTCTATTTTCCATAACTAAATGTGTTTAATTTGAGATAATACATGTTTCGATTTCTTATTTAGCATACCATTATTTACTACTTAACTTGTATTTATTGTTTTTATTTTTCTAAAGTTTTATGTTCTCTATAAGAATGTCTTTTGTTTTTCAAAGTTTAAAAAACTCTCTTTTTCTCGCTCTCTGGTTAACACCAGTTAGATTTCTTTTCTAGATTATAACTAAAAAAAAGTTTTAGCAAGTTTTGTTAGCCCTATGAGATTAGGTAAGGAAAATATTAGTAAACTTTAAGAACATTCCCTTTTTTATAATATAAACCTCAATAAGTTGTGTTCTATGACTTTGGCTTCTCAAAAAGGCACCCTTTATTCGTATTAAGTATATCAGGCCAATAAAACAGAAACTTGCAATAATTGTGAAAAAGCTTCTTGTGCTGAATTAAAATAAATGGCACCTAAAAAGCACCCTTTGTTCAAATTAATCATAAAATGACAAGAGAAAAAAGATATAGCTTATATTGTTGCATAACAATGAAAGCCCTCTAAAAAAGCACCCTTTATTCGAACTAAACATAAAAGACCAAGAAAACAGAAATTTGCAGTAAGCTCGAAAAAGATTCTCCTTGTAGTGCTGAACTTAAATAAATAGTTAGTGTCCTAGATTAGGCTTCTAAATGGAGCAAAGGGCTTCAAATTTAAATAAAACTACCTTATAGTGCTTAACTTAGATAGAGCAAGTTTTGTTTCTTCTGCGAATTTGCTTTTCGCAAAATCACCCTTTTGCCCTTATATGCTAAACAAAAAAACACACTTTTTTCAAAAAAGACAAAGAAACAGAAGTAGCTTCATCTTAAAGGGCTTAACTGGGTTAAAACCCCATAAGACTCTTGACCTTTGCTTTCTAAAAACAGCACCCTTTTTTTTACAATTAAACATAACTGGTCAAGAAAGCAGAAATTTGCAATAAACGCGAAACTGTTTTCCCTTATACGCTGAAAAAAAACACCCTTTATTCAAAAAAGACAAAGAAAACAAAAGTAGCTGCCCCTTAAAGTGCTTAACTGGAATAAAACCTCATATATAAGTTCCTATAAGTCCAACAAGGACTAGAGGGCCGTTAAAAAACCACATAAGACTCTTCAACTTTGCCTTCTAAAAAAAGCACCCTTTTTGCAAATTTAAAGGTACAGAAATCCCAAAAAATTATACCTAGAAGCTGTAGGCTTCTGGGAAAAAAGCGCAATATGCTTAAATTTGCTTCCTCAAGCAAATACCTGATATTGCATTTTAAAAAGCAATTCCTTTCTATATTTTTTTCGAAAAAAAGCAGCCTTTTTTGAAAAGTAAGCATAGCAAGCCAAAATAATTGTGGCCCTTAAGGAAATATATATGTTATATATATATAACAAAATAAAAATTTCCTATACGGCTTAACTAAGATTTACCCAAGTTTTCCTGTGTTCTCAAAAAAAAACACCCTTTATGAAACTACATATTAAAAGAGTAGCGAAATCTTAAATATTCATAAAAATTTGTTTAGAAAGTTTCCGTTTTAAGAGACAACAACAATGTGCCCAAAATTGGTTTCTCAGACAAAACATAGACATTGCTTTTTAGTTAACAAAATTGCCAGAAGTTTCAGAAAATTTAGTTTTTTCTATGACACTCTCTTTTATAAGAAACTAAAAAAATGTGTAGTTTTAAAAGAGTTTTCCAAGACGAATCAGTTCTAAAAAAATATAGCAAAAAAGACAAAGCCCAAAATGCGTTAGTTCTTTTATGAGCTGGCTTTTTAAAAAACAATCTTTATATAAGAAAATAAAAGCAGCCCAAAGATTTTCAGAAATGATGATATTTCAAAATACTGCGTCTGTCTAAAAAGAACAGAAGAATCGGGGCTCGGTGTGCTTAGCGGCCTTCCTATGCTGTATTTTAGAGTTATTTAAAAAAGAAAATGGTTGCTCGAGGTTTTAACCAAGCATTTTCCTAGAACTAATAGCAGAAGTGACTTCAAAGCCAAGACTAGTACTTATTTTTAAAGATAGGTGGCGCTACAATTTCCACGTACAATTAGCAAGAAAGAAAGCCAAAAACACTTAACAGTGTGCCAGTAGAACGCTTTTTAACGCTAGATGGCGCTACAATTTCCACGTACAAATTTACAAGAACGACGTCATAGCTGAGAACATTTAACAGTGAGCCAATAGTATGCTCTTTTAACGTTAGATGGCGCTACGTATTGTTTACAGCTGTAAGAGTGATGCCACTAGATGGCATGATCGCTCTTGGCTTGTCTTCCACTAGATCAGTGATGGGCAAAACTCATACAAGCAAACATTTCTTTGTGTGAGTAAACAGCGCAGTAAGCAAAAACGCACGAGAGAGCAAGAACCGCAATCCAGCAAAAACGTGTGAGAGATTTCACACACTTGGACCGTGCATGAGCCGACTGCGCTGCGGCAGATTTTGGTGCAATAGCCTCGCGAGTTATGCAAATTGAGAGACTGCCCACCACTGCACTAGATACTAGATAATGAAAGTCTATATAGACATATATTTGAGGATAGACTATGTGGTTGGCAACAGATCCAATCTTTCAGTAATCTTGACTTCTACTTGCATCACCATGGGTTCGAAATTATTAGTTGGGCCGGATTAAAAACTATGCTACTTAGAATTCGTATTCCTTTTGGCCACTTTAAAAATTTACAGGCAGCTGCCGCATTTCAGATTGTCTCCGTCTTCCGATTTGCTCTCTGTTTTTAGTAACTCCATCTCTCTTAAAGGCCCATACGTAGCATGCAAAAATTCCGCACGAAATGTCAAAACTTCATATAAAAAAAAGTCCCAAATGGTGAGAAATTTTTTTTATATAAAGTTTTGACATTTCGTGCGGAATTTTTGCATGCTGCGTATGGGCCTTTAGGCTCATTGTCTATGCTATTATATTTTTTCGCCTCTAAATCAGCTGATTTGAGATTTTTTTAAAGTTGCCTAGATGCCAAATCCTGTACATCATTTCAATCCGTTGTCATTGGGATAGTCAGGGCCGTAGAGAGAAAATCCAGGCCCCGTGGGAAAATGTACCAGCTTGATTGTTGGTAGCATAGTTTTGAATATTTCCTGAAATAGTAAGTTAGTTTATATATTTCAATAGAAAAACTCTTTTCCAAAATCTAGGAAATAGCGTGAAAAAAAATTTTACAAAATTTTATTACAACAGTAATAACACCGGGCCCCTGAGAAAACTCCGTGCCCGGGGGAAACCCGCCATTTACCCCCTCTCTCGACGGGCCTGGGAATAGTGTTAGGGCTCATCCTTAGAAGCTCCATCTTGGCCGCATTATACGCTGCTTGCTTTTTTGAAGACACATAAATATTAAAAAAAAAAGCATAGTTTTAGAAGTTATAAAAAACAAACCGAATAGAATCTTTACAAAAGTTGGCCTAAAGAAAATATGTTATCGATAGTAAGCAACTTTTGAGGTAACATATTTAAAATTTTTTTTTCTTTTTTTTAAGTTGTCTGCTCTCGATTACCAACTCTTTTATTTTCAATCGATAATTATATTCATTTCATTGTTTTTTTCTTTTCGTTTTTTATGTGCGTGCTATTTCAGTCTTTACTTTAACGTCTGTTTATTGTGTTTTACTTTTGATCTTTGACCTTTGTTACTTGCTATTTACATAACTATTTCGATGTTGTTCAAGAACGTTGTGTATTTTAATTTTATTTTATCTATCACTTTATCTCTATCTCTATTTCTGTCTCTCTCTCTCTCTGTCTCTTTAACTAATTAACTCGCTCTGTCTGTTTTAATATATAACATACTCGTATGTATACATACATATATATGCCTTTGTTCTATATCATTTATTGTTGTTGTACTCTCTAAACTTATTTAAAAGTAAGAAATCAAAAAAAAAAAAAATTTAATTTACAAAAAAAAAAAAACAAAACCAAATTATAATATTTAAATGAGAAATTAAATTTAAAAACGTTTTTTTAAAGTATTTTTACTAAATGTTGTAATTGTTATACACGCATATGGCATATTATGTATATGTACAATATAGGTATAAGTCTGCAGCTCTGTCTCTTTCTTTAAGTATATGTATTTACATGCATACCATGTAAGCTTACAATTTCTGATTATATAACAAATTATACAAAACGTGTTATCTCTCTCGCGCGCGCGCTCTCTCTCTCTCTCTCTCTCTCTCTCTCCTGCTCATTGTCTCTCTCTCTCTCTTTCTTGCTGTGTCTTTTGTTGGCTCCAAAGCTGAGCAGCATTGCCAGCCTTCTGGAGCAGTTTCAAGGCATTGCCAGCTGCAATAAAGACTTAGCAGCTTTTGCAGCCGTAAAGTTCTTTCAGCAGCTAAAAACTAAGCTAAATTAATGCAACTTTCTCAATGCAAACTATTTCTATATAGTCTCCAGAAACATCTTAACTTAGAACTTGAGCTGCTGCGCTCTTTTGCGTGTTCGCCAATTTGTTCTCATTTGAAAAAAATTTAATTTTTCTTAACTTTTGTTTTGTTTTTGTTATACGTTGTACACCAAAGATTTTTTTAATCTAATATATATATATATATAGTTTTTTTTTTTTTTTTTTTGTTAATATTGTCAAGAAGTTGATCTACGTTTTTTGAAAATGGCTGTGCTAAAACAAGTCTGCTAATTATATAACTTTTTGTTGACAAATCATTTTTGTCTTAGTCGAGTAATTTTTCAACTTAATTAACAAATTTAAGCGAGTGAAGTTTTGCTACATAAATTTTGAATAGATTTTTATTATGATTTGTTATTGGCTTCTGTGCGAAAAAAGAGTACGTCAAAAGTGGAAAAACTTCTTGCAAATAGTTCAGAGCTCTTTTCAAATTAATTTGGAAATTTTAGGCATATACTTTTTTTTTGTTTTCATTTTTTAAATTATATAAAAAATTGTATATTTTTTTCGACAAAAAAAAAAAGAAAAACAATAATGAATACGATTTGGCCCCATTTAATACTCTATAAAGCTGCGTGCTTTTATTTACTTTTACAAAATTTCTATTTTTTATTTTTAAAATTTTTTAAAACATAAATGCAAAAAATTATATTTATGAAAATTTTTATTTTATAATTTTTTTTTTTTCTTACATAAACTAATGTACACCAAAATTATGAGCTGATTTTTTTTTAATGTACAACACAAAATTGGCAAAGCAACGTTTTTTTTTAATTATTATTTTGTTAAAAAAAAAAAAAAATGAAAAAAGAAGTATGCAAATTACTTGGTGTAGCTCTTTTTTCCAACATTTAAAAAAATTTATTTTCTATTTCAACGATTTGTTTGCCACACAAAATATTGTTTATATTTTGAAAATAGTTAAAGTTAGCTTAAAAAACACGAAAAAAAAAAACAGAAAATGGTTCAAAACCATAACGAAACCGAAACAAAATTTTGCGTACGCGTCAAAACGAAATTAAGTTTTCAGTCGAAAGTGCAGCTTAATTTTAAATTTTAACAATAAGTTAATCGAAAATTTTATATATATTTAAAAAGTACAAAACACTGAAAAATGTAAACAAACCTTAAAAACAAAAAGCTAAACAATATTAACGTACGATTATGTGACGCTTTTCGAACGACGCCCAAACAAAAATCGAAATTCAACTTCTTGAAACAAAAAAAAAAAACAAAAAATACTAAAAAAAAACAAAAGCAAAGAAAAACAAAAACATATAATGAAATATATAGCAAGTATATAGAAAATGTTGAAATTTTTATAGTTGAAATGCATAATTAAGTAAAAATAAATATATATTATATATATCTAGCAATATATTAATATATGACAATAAACAACAACAAAATACACAACGAAAGTCATGCTGAAACCCCCCTCTTGTTTTTTGGCATCAGTTGAAATGGTTAACAGGGGCGTGCCCTACCTAAAAAAAAAAAAAAAATAAATAAATAAATAATAAAATTAAAAATTAAAGGTGCGCCCCTCAAAAAATTGTAAAGCATAAACTCAGGCGCAGTAATCCAAAATGGCCGCTTGCCTTTTTTGCAGCCATTTTGTTTTCCAGTTATTAATTTCTTTTCATATAAATAATTTTTACTTTCTTAGTTTGTTTACAAAACACATGTAAGCTCTGTAATGTTTTTTTTTTTTTTTATTTTCTTATATATAAATATAGTAAACAAAAAAAAAAAATACCTAAAAAAAACGAATGTGTTTTAAAAAAGCAATTCCAATTATTTTTATATTAAATATTTTAACAATGTACACACTATTGAAGCTGAAAAGTTGAAAAGTTTGAAAGACAGCATTTTTATATTTTTATATATAACAACTCTCTATAAACTCTTAATAAATCTGTTTCCCAAGCGAGTAAATTTAATTTTTTTTTTTTTTAAATAAAAAAATGTCTTTTTCTTTTGAGTCTCATATTCCTCTCTTGTATACGCTCTCGCTCTCTCTCTCTCTCTCTTTTTTGTTGTCTTAGTTTTTCGACTCAAGTAAAAGCCATTTTCTCTCTTTTATTTTTCGTTACTCAATTTGTTGCCCTGTAAAAATACCAAAAAAATACCAAAAAATACAATAATTGTTATAACATTTCAAATAGTTGCAAAGACAAAGAAAACGAAGAAAAGCAAAAATAAAACATAAAGCTAAATAATCAAAAAAAAAATACCAGAAATACTAGATATTTTTATAGAAAAAGAGTTTACCTTAACCAACCACAGCGAGCACTGCGTTTGGCTCTTAAAGTAACGATCGATCGATTGCAAGCAAAAGTCAAAAGCTAAAACTGAAAAAAAAATAATTCAAAAAATACCAAAAAAAAAATACAAAAAAAAATGCAAAACGAAAAGTAGTAAAGAAGTTGATGTTGGATTTTTGTTTGGTGTTTGTTCCAGGAAACGTCCGAATCGCCCCAACAACACGCTGTTGGCGTTGGCGCGGGCTGGGGCGGCGGAGCAGGCAGCAGCACCTCCGCTGCAGCCACTCCCCACGAACACGCTCCCCAAACACCGCCACCGCCGCCAATGCACTTGTTTCCGTGCATATACTGCGACGCCGCCTTTCCCAAACAAAGCAAACTAACGCGTCACGTGCTCTCGCACTCGCTGAAATCTCTGGAATTTCGCGAGCCCGCCTCACACGCCCTGCTCCATCCGCATCTGCTAACGGCCCACGACCTCAACATTGGCGCACTAACAGCGCCCTTTGCGTTCCAAATGAACGCCGCCATGGCGGCCAGTGCCGGCAGCAGCGATACACAGGATCAGGTGGCCGCTGTGGCCGCAGCCATTGGCCTCAAAATGGATATTGCCGCCTTCCATAGTCTTACCGCCGGCTGTCTGGATGGCAGTGCGGGTGGACCCGGCGCCAGTGGCAGCGGCTCAAGCGGTCGCCTAGGACTTAGCGGCTCCTCAACATCCGGCAATGGTGGCATTGGTAGTGGTGCAGCTGCCAGTTTGCTACTTGGTGGCGGTGGTGGCAGCGGTGCTGGTGGTGGCGGTGGCGCTGGTGGTGGTGGCTCTTCGTCGCCCTCAACGTCCGCCGCAGCGTCGGCAGCGGCGCCATCTGGCTCGTCCGCCTCGTTGCTCAGCGCGTCAAGTGATCCGAATAGTGTTGTCATGTGTAAGTTCTGTGCTAAAAGTTTTCCCGATGTTACATCACTGATCACGCATTTGTCGGTACATACAGGTGATCGACCATTTAAATGTGAGTTTTGTGGCAAAGCGTTTAAATTGCGCCACCACATGAAAGATCATTGTCGCGTCCATACGGGTAAGTTTATCAAACCATATACCATATATTGTATAATATATAAATATATTATAAGCTCTTTACACATGTTTAATGTCTCTAAAAGATCTCATAAACATAGGGTTAATGAGTAAAATCAAAGCTAGTGAAGGGGTATACCTATGAGAAAAATTAGAAAGCGCCAAGTCTATATATTCTTCATTTAGTCCAGTTTCTTAACTATGCACTGAACTTGGGAGTATTTTTTCGATATCCATAGTTTACTATGAATACTTATGGTCAGGGCCGTAGAGAGAAAATCCGAGCCCGGGGGGAAATGTACCGGCCCCTCTATTACACCTTCAGCATGAATCACGAAAGTATGACAGTAATTGCACCGAGCTTCTGAGAAAACTTCGAGTCCGGGGGAATCCCCCCATTCGCCGCCCCCTCTCGGGCCTGCTTATGGTCATTCCAAAAGTGAATCATTTATGTTTTCTTAGAATCTTAAATGAACAGCAATATATCGGCTATACAGTGATTTCTTCTTTAGCCGAATTTCAGTTTGAAGGCCCATACGCAGGTCGAAAATTTTCGCACGGAATGACAAAATATAAAAAAAAAAATCCAAATTCCGTGTGCAAATTTTCGAACTGCGCATAGGCCCTAAAGGTAAAATATTAAGTTCCGAGTCGTATCAAGCGATCTTCAATTAACTGTCTAGAGATTACTAAGTTTCTTCTAAAAAAATCAACTCAATATCACTTTCTACCAAAAATATAGTAGATGAATATAAACGAATTCTTTAAGTTATTTAAAACAAACTTTAAACCAAAGGGTGATTCATCATGATCCTGGTAATATTATAATTTTATTTTTGCATTAAGAAAGAAGAAAGCTGCCTTTAAAATTAGAAATAAAAAAAAATGCTACAAGCAACGAAACTAGATTTCTTGAAAAATTAGTAATAAACTATTTTGATTTTTTGAAGTCTACAAAAATGCTTAGTCTTAGATTATAAATAATACAGATTAAAAAAGAAAAGAAGTTTCGAAGAGTAGCTATAAACTCATCCAATAACTTTTTAAAGATATGAATCGATTGACATAAAGAAATGGCTAAAGATTAACAAAAAAGACGAAAGAGCGCCGTTGGTCAATCACGCTCAGTGAGTCAACTCAAGATGATAACAAAAAAGAGATAATCCGAAAGAAAAATTATAAAAGCTATTATAGTTAAAAAAACAAAATGTATCTACAAAATTGTAAGACTTAGGATCGAGAATTAAGATTTACCCTACAGGGAATTAAAAATGTGACTTTATAAGAAAGTGCGAGGGAATGACGGAATGGCACACCGTGGCATGTTCTACGGCTATTTAAGAAAGGAAACGTCTCTCAGAGTAAGCTGTCAGTTCGATATTTGGATACCAACTTGAGCAGCGAACTACCTAAAGTAGGACTTTTGTACCAACTCTATACTGTCGTGGCTAAAGCGCTATTGAGGTTTTCAAACGCAAAAGCAGTCTTTTAAAATAGGGCATACGTAGGAAACATTAAAAAGTTATGTCGCGTTCTAGGCAGTGACGGATCTACGGGGGGTTTTCGGCCTCGGAAGTTTGACAAATGGTTTGAAAGTCTTTTGTGAGCTCTGATATATATACACTTCAAAGTGAAGAATCCCGCTAAGATCAAATGCTAGATCCGCACCTGGTTCTAGGGTAGACTAGTCTAAGAAGCAAATAGCCTAATGAGTCACACGAACGATAAAATGTCGTAGTTTTACATGTGGTCTTCTAAAGAAAGCGGAAGACTCCAAGATTGTATGCTATTATTGGATTAGGAGATGACGAGATTACTTGTGCAAGATGACGAGATTACTTGTGGGAGAAGCGAGATAAAGAAAAGGGCCTGGCTGTCTACCTTGAGGGTAACTCTGACGTGACAATATATGAATAGAAAGACTTAACTAAATACGTCGGAATATGGAATACGTAATGTGGTAATCTCAAACGTAAGAGCTTAACTAAAGTTTGTAGCTCACTGAGTTAGCTGAGAGCTTAACGAAAAGAAGACTCTGGGTTACTGAGTCAAACGCATTAGCTAAGTTAGTAGAAATGACGTCAGCTTGCTTGTTTTGTTCATAGTAAATAAGAGAAGAACATTCAAAAAGCTTAGTAAAAGTGGAACGGCGTTTTTGGAAGAACGATATTACAAAAAGACAGTAGTTTTGCAATGGTGAAGTTTCTAGAGAATATTGATTTTAATAAGAATGGATTTATGGAAAAGTCATTCGGGTCTATGAGCTACTTAGATACGTTCTAGGCACTCTTTGAATGTAAAATAGACATCCTCACAAGCTAGATGCAAATTGAAATGCAAAATATTTTAAAAATAAAAAAATGTTTCAGTTTTGTGATGTTAGTTTTGAAAAATGTTAGCTCTAGATGAATCACCCTTTACAAGCTTTATATACCACACACTTTTTTTTTTAATAATAATTATACAGTGTTGTTTGGCGCATTTTCACTTAAATTGATTGAAAATGAAATAAAAGTCATAAAAGCATTTTTTTTTAAGCTTTTCTGTAGATATTGAAAAATAGTTACCAAATTTTCTACAAATTTAAGTGAAAACCGCAAACAACTGACGACTAGTTTAAGAATAATTTATTAGTTTTTTGATAATATCTGACATATTTCCATTTTTTCTCACACACACACACACACACACATTGTGTGTCAAAATGCAGGCGAACGTCCTTTTAGATGTCATATGTGCGGCAAGACCTTCTCGAGATCGACAATTCTTAAAGCGCATGAGAAAACGCATTTTCCCAAATATGTGCGAAAATTTTTGTCACCCAGCCCGGTCGATACAAAGGATGAGTTACCACAATAGTGAAACGATTTTAGTTTGTTATTAAATTATTATTATTACTACTATTACTACTACAACAACAACAATAATAATAATAACAATAATAATAACAACAACAGCAACTACAACCAAAATGGCGAAGGCAACAACAACGGCAGCCTAACGGGTTATTACAGCAACAACAACAACAACAATTACAGCTACAATTGAGCTAGAGTGAAACGGCAACAAATAACAGCAACACCAACAAACAACAACAACAAAATTAACATATATTTGACTTACTTTATACATATATGTATATGATATGTACAAGCTTAAAGCTTATATACAAAACTCACCAACCAACCAACCAACCAACCACAAACACACACAGACACACAATGCTACATATATATACCGTTAAAAACATATATATACATATGTACATATATTTTATTACTTATACTTATAAAGAGAAGCAAACAGTAGAAACAAACAAACAAAAGAAGAGTGCAGCAGAAGCAACATTAAGCTTGTTATATAAGTGTGTCTCTTTCAAACTGAATTTAGTGTAGGGCCTGCCGCATGCATAGAAAAGAGACAGGCATACACACAACACACACATATAAATATATACATATAGATAGATAGCGCAGAAAAATAAAGTATGCAAGTAATACATAAAGGATCAACACAGCAGATCCTAGCAAGCGAAACCTAATGTCAAATTGTTAAAAAAAAAAAAAAACATCAATCATACCAAGAGCGATGTTTTTTTTTTTCAAATAATTAAAATTAACCAATTTTTTTTTTATGTCTATTAATTACGTCTATTATTAAAAAAAAAAAACAAGCAAGTGCAGCAAGTAAAGCAGCAAGAAATATATATTTAATTTTAATTTAGAAACAAAGCAAGAAAAAAGAAAGAACATAAAAATGAAACCAAGCAAAGTTTTTAAGCGATGAGAATTTTTTTCTATAACATAATTAGTAAACAATGCAGCATAAAGCAGAAGAGTTACAAAAAAAGATGTAGCAGGAATCTAATTACATACATATACTTATATATATATATACTACTGCTATAATATTTGTGTATATATATATATTTATATATATTTTTCAAAAGTATATATACATATATAAGAGAACGTAAGACATATATAAAAAAGCAAAAGCAGAGGAAAGCAAAAAACAAATTCAACTAAATATTAAATAACAATACGATAGTAAACGATAAAGCTAATGATAATGAAAAAGAACAGTGAACACGTGATGTAACTTTTTAAGTAAATATGCTAAACATATTAAACATAAAAAATTATGATGATGATGATTATGTTGATGTTGATAATGATAATGACGATAAAAAATGATAATAACAGCAACAAGTAAAGTAGTTAAAAGTTTACATACACATGCCTGCATACGATACATACTTACTACCAAAAGAGGTCTAATAAAAGCAATTCAAAACTAAAAAATTAGTGAAAAAATAAAAAGCAAAGTTTAAAGCTATATCAAAACACATGGAAGCTATGTTTGGCAGCACTGCCGCATTGTTGAAATGGGCAGCACTGTTGGCTAATAATGGCAACACTGGCAAAGCGTGCGTACTATGCAAGCTGCAACCGAGACATATCCACAAAAAGAAACACAGTTTCTTTAAAGTTTGATCGTAAACACTTTAAAAAGTTCTTTACCACGTTTTACAACACTTAAAGAAACTAATATATTGCAAAGCAAATCATGGAAAAAGTATAAAGAATTTAATTAAATGCAAAAGATGAAGAATTTAGCTCGATGAGTTTTGAAGTCTTCTTCAACTATCGAGTTTTGCGCATACGCTTCGATACTTTCTGCTCCACTTAATGCAAATATAATTTAAAATTTAATTAAACGCAAAAGCTTAAGAGTTTGAAAATAATTTGTTAAGCACTTGGTTATTTGAAGTCTTCTTCAACTACTGAGTTTTGCGTATACACTTCGATACTTTCTGCTTCATGTCTTATGACACTTAAAGCAAATCTTGGAAAAGTAATTAAGAATTTAATTAAATGCAAAAGCTTAAGAATTTAACTCGATGAGGTTTTTTCTGCTCCATGTCTTATAGCACTTAAAGCAAACCTAGGAAAAGTAATTAAGAATTAAATTAAGTGCAAAAGCTTAAGAATTTGAAAATAATTTTGTTGAGCACTTGGTTATTTAAAGTCTTCTTCAACTACTGAGTTTTGCGTATACACTTCGATACTTTCTGCTTCATGTCTTATGACACTTAAAGCAAATCTTTGAAAGTTAATTAAGAATTTAATTAAATGCAAAAGCTTTAGAATTTAACTCGATAAGTTTTGACGTCTTCTTCAACTACGGAGTTTTGCGTATACACTTCGATACTTTCTGCTTCATGTCTTATGACACTTAAAGCAAATCTTTGAAAGTTAATTAAGAATTTAATTAAATGCTAAAGCTTTAGAATTGACCTCGATGAGATTTGAAGTCTTCTTCAACTATCAAGTTTTGCGTATACACTTCGATACTTTCTGCTTCATGTCTTTTAGCACTTAAAGCAAATCTTGGAAAGTTAATTTAAAATTTAATTAAATGCAAAAGTTTAAGAATTGACCTCGATGAGATTTGAAGTCTTCTTCAACTATTGAGTTGTGCGTATACACTTCGATACTTTCTGCTCCACTTAAAGCAAATCTTGGAAAGTTAATTAAGAATTTAATTAAGTGCAAAAGCTTAAGAATTTGAAAATAATTTTGTTAAGCACTTGGTTATTTGAAGTATTCTTCAACTACTGAGTTTTGCGTATACACTTCGATACTTTCTGCTTCATGTCTTATAGCACTTAAAGCAAATCTTGGAAACTTAATTAGGAATTTAATTAAATGCAAAAGCTTTAGAATTTAACTCGATGAGTTTTGAAGTCTTCTTCAACTATTAAGTTGTGCGTATACACTTCGATACTTTCTGATTCATGTCTTATGACACTTAAAGCATATCTTTGAAAGTTAATTAAGAATTTAATTAAATGCAAAAGCTTAAGAATTTAACTCAATGAGCTTTGAAGTCTTCTTCAACTATCAAGTTTTGCGTATACACTTCGATACTTTTTGCTTTATGTCTTTTAGCACTTAAAGCAAATCTTGGAAAAGTAATTAAGAATTTAATTAAGTGCAAAAGCTTAAGAATTTGAAAATAATTTTGTTAAGCACTTGGTTATTTGAAGTCTTCTTCAACTACTGAGTTTTGCGTATACACTTCGATACTTTCTGCTCCATGTCTTATGACACTTAAAGCAAATCTTTGAAAGTTAATTAAGAATTTAATTAAATGCAAAAGCTTTAGAATTTAACTCGATAAGTTTTGACGTCTTCTTCAACTATCGAGTATTGCGTATACACTTCGATACTTTCTGCTTCACTTAAAGCAAATCTTGGAAATATAATATAAAATTCAATTAAATGCAAAAGCTTAAGAATTTAACTCGATAAGATTTGAAGTCTTCTTCAACTATCGAGTTTTGCGTATACACTTCGATACTTTCTGCTTCATGTCTTATGACACTTAAAGCAAATCTTTGAAAGTTAATTAAGAATTTAATTATACGCAAGAGCTTTAGAATTTAACTCGATAAGTTTTGACGTCTTCTTCAACTATCAAGTTTTGCGTATACACTTCGATACTTTTTGCTTCATGTCTTTTAGCACTTAAAGCAAATCTTAGAAAAGTAATGAAGAATTTAATTAAGTGCAAAAGCTTAAGAATTTGAAAATAATTTTGTTAAGCACTTGGTTATTTGAAGTCTTTTTCAACTATTGAGATGTGCGTTTACACTTCGATACTTTCTGCTCCACTTAAAGTAAATCTTGGAAATATAATTTCAAATTTAATTAAATGCAAAAGCTTAAGAATTTAACTCAATGAGATTTGAAGTCTTCTTCAACTATCAAGTTTTGCGTATACACTTCGATACTTTCTGCTCCACTTAATGCAAATGTAATTTAAAATTTAATTAAACGCAAAAGCTTAAGTATTTGAAAATAATTTGTTAAGCACTTGGTTATTTGAAGTCTTCTTCAACTACTGAGTTTTGCGTATACACTTCGATACTTTCTGCTCCATGTCTTATGACACTTAAAGCAAATCTTGGAAATATAATTTAAAATTTAATTAAATGCAAAAGCTTAAGAATTTAACTCGATAAGATTTGAAGTCTTCTTCAACTATCGAGTTTTGCGTATACACTTTGATACTTTTTGCTTCATGTCTTATAGCACTTAAAGCAAATCTTGGAAAAAAATTCAAATTTTTAAAGTGTAATTTAAAGTGTATTTGTAGTATGTTTCAGATATTTCAAGCAAATACAAAAAAATTTGTTTATATATTTTATAAGTGCAACTCTTCGATAACTTCTGGCCATCAAAAGTATTCATTAAACGATACTTTTTGAATAAAAAGTAAACAATTGTACTTAATTCAAGACTGTTCGCTCATATAATGCTTGCGAACTTTGCCGCGAGCTAATCGATAACTTTATCGATAACTCGATTTCGTTTGGAAAATCGCAATTGTACTATTTATTTTTCAGAAAACTTGCCTGTATAAAACGATCGCTTTGCCAATGCCCAAAATTTCAAAAAATGTGTTTCAAACTTTTTCCAAAAAAAATATACTTTGCTTATAACCAACAACAACAACAATTAAAACTATAGCTAACGTTTAAAAATAAAATTTCAAAAAAAAACACAAGTACATAGTAGTTAACTTTTTTGGTTGCAATTTTAAAAATAAAAATTTTGCAAATATTTGGCATGAAAACGTTGCAATTTCAAAGCAACAAATTAATTAAAAAATTAAAAACAAATATGTGCTAGTTATTAAGCAAATTTTGTGTTATTATTGCTATACAATTTTATGTTCAATGTGGTTGAAATTTGTGCAGAATTTAGGCGGCGCCAACAGCCCTGGCTATTGTAGCATAATATAAAAAACAACTTAAATTTTTACCTAAAAAAGTTTTGTGAGGGTTTTAGCCGAGCCTTAAGGGCAGTTAAGCAAACATGCCGCTGTGTATAGGAAAACAAAACGCAAATCGATCTCAAAATTATAACAAAAAAAAAAAAAAACAAAACAAATTATCTTATATAAATATATAAAAGCCACTTAATTAACAAGTTACTTTGAGGCTCGAGCTAGACTAAATTGTAAGCAACAGCAAAGAATTGAAAATTTTAAGGCATACGCTTGTTTTACCAGATAGTAACTCCCCAGATCCATGCGCAATTTGGCTCAGCTGCTGTGAAAAAAGCACACAGACTTATAAAATTAAAAAAAAAAAAACAAAACGCTAGACAAAATTCAAAATTCTAAATTAAAAAAAAAAAATAAGCAAAAGCGTTAGCGCTTAAAACGAAATGCAAACAAAAACTTTGGATTAAACAATTTGGCTGTGATAGCATTAAACAAAAAAAAAATACATAAAATTAAATTTAAAAAAAAAAAAAAACACAAGTTAAATGCAAAAATTTTTGCTTTGCAAGACAAAAACAAAACGCGGCGCCATTATATTTTGTTGTTGGCTTTTATTTTTAGGCTGCAGTATTAAAGCAACTTAAAAAAAATAAATTTTTTTTTAAATTATTTGAGTACATGACAAACTTAAACAAGCATCAATTCGAAATTGTGATGTTAAAAATGTTGAAAATTCAACTTAATAATACAAAAAACGCATAAATTAAACATAATAATAATATATAAAAAAAAATATATATAAGCATAAACAAAAATAAAAAAAAAATTTTGAAAAAAATGCAAAAAATTATGCAAACAAAATTTAACGTTTAGGAACAAAAAACAAAATTGTGATTTTCGGCCTTTTAGAAACAAAATTATAAAACTTAATAAATTAATTAACATTAATTAAATATATACACATAAACTAAACTAAACCAAAAAAAAAAAAAAAGAAAACAAAAAATGCTTAAAAGCATTTTCAAAGCAAAACAACAACAAAAGCAAAAAAAAAGCTTGGTCAATTTTTTAGCTTGCAACTTAATTGGCTAAAAATAAAAACAAATTTATGTTTAAATTTAAAAAAAAAAAAAAAACAAAAAAAAACTTGCGCATGGTTAGAGTTAACAGCAAAGCAAAATGCGTAAAAAAACATTCCAAAACTCACGCAAATTTAGTAAAAATTAAAAACATTTGCTACTTAGCCAGTTAAAAAAATAAATTTAAAAAAAAAAAATACAAATTTCAGCCACAATTATTTCTTTTTAATGCACTAAAGCGCAAAATGTTTTATGCTCTGTGTCTCTACAAAAAATTATATATTTTTAAAGAATTTTTTTTTTTTTTTTTGTCTTTAAACTAATTTAAGTTTTAAGCCCATGTTATTATTATTATTATAAAAATTATGAAATTTATTAAGCATAATTTTTTTTCAATTTTAGTTAAAAACAAAAACAAAACAAAAACTAAACACAATGAATTTGTAAGCTATATGAAAAAAGTAGCAGCTAAAATTGTTTACGCAGCATTAAAAAAAAACAAAAAAAAAAAACAAAAAAAATTCAAGAAAAAAGCAAAGAAATATATAAACAAAAAAATAAAAATTACTATTTTTGGTTTTTTTTTTATTCATTACAAAACTTAACATTTTTCACATATCATTAAAATTCATTGTGTACAAAAAACTAGGTTTCTACGCGCGCAGTTATTGGTTATCGGTATTTATCGATTGGTCTTGGCTTAGACAAACTTATCGATCTGCCATTTAACGTTTAACTGGACGCGTCTAAACCTAGCATAACCTGCACTTCATACAACTTTAAAGCTAAAACATTACAATTAATGCATTTTATATATATTTTTTATATTTTTAGTTTTTTATTTTAAGCAACATTTTGGTTTATTTCAAAAAAATTAAGTCACTGTATTTTATAATTTAAGCATAAGTTTAGTATATATATTGGTTTTTAGCCTTTAAGTTGTGATCAAAAGTTCCTTACTTTGGTTCCCCACGCGCTCACCGCACAGTGGGCGTCATATGCTCATTGTTTTTAATTTTTTTTTTTGTTTTTAAATGTTTATATTTCAAGACGCCATTTTTAATTTTTAACAAGTTCCTCGACAGCAGCAGCAGCAAAATAAAAACAAAAGCAAATAAACTATATAGCAAAATATACAAACCTACCTACCTACCCTAAGCCGCAGCACTACAGCTTAATTTATTTATTGTTTTTTTTTTTTTAACTTATAATTAGTTTGTTTTTGTTGTAATTGTTTTATGTAGAGACATTGCCAAAACTTTTTGCTACACACACACACACACAAACACACAGACACATTTATAGGCTACAGCCTCGAATTATTGCTAAAATAAATTTTTAGTCAAAATTTATTATATAATTAAATTGCAAAAATTTTTTTACACAATTTTTAGGCGAAATACGTAATCAAAACAAAAAAAAAAACTAAATCTAACACTTTTTGGCCAAGTTTTAATTATTAAATATAATTAAAAAAATAATTTAGCAGTTTAGGCGTTTTTCTTATAGATACACTTACATATAATGTGCAACAACAGAGACAGTGTCCTAAGTTTTTATAAAAAAATAGTTTTGAAAATTCCCATTTTTTTCGCATTCTCTTAAGATCTTAAAAGAGTTTTTGACCCAAACATGCTTAAAAATATAATGCGGCTTTTAAAATTAAGCTACAATAGATCTTCAGATCGCAGTGCCCACTCTCTTTTGTGAGAGCAGCTA
Organism: Chymomyza costata; assembly: GCA_018150985.1. Taxonomy (NCBI): domain Eukaryota; kingdom Metazoa; phylum Arthropoda; class Insecta; order Diptera; family Drosophilidae; genus Chymomyza; species Chymomyza costata. The sequence continues at coordinate 7,486,755 of JAECWU010000255.1, read as the reverse complement.
ACAATTTAAAAAAAAAAAGTTTTGCTATACGTTGTTTATTTTCAAAGTTCTTCCGAATTTAAATTCTATTTAATTTTTTCCAAAAAAAAAACCGGATTCTTTAAGTTTTTCAAATATACAAAGATTTCTCTTTAAAGAAACTAGCTAAACTGATTTTCCAAATTATTCCTATTAAAAATCGTTTCGAACAAAAAAACGTTTGCTCATTTTCGAAATTATTCCGATTTGAAATTATATTTCATCTTAGCCAAACGTAGCTTAATCTAAATCTCATTTCAAATTCAGTTTGAGCTTTTCCAAAAAAACAAATTCTTTTAAAGTTTTTTAAGTGTTCAAATATTTCTGTTTAAAGCCATTTTGCAAGCTTCCCTATAAAAATCAAACAATTTCGTTGTCAATTTTCAAAATGACTAGTTTTATTTATAGCTTTTTTCAATCGTTTTTTTGTTTGATTATTTTTTTTAAATATGAGATCTTCCGTACTATGTTTAAACCAACTTGCCTAAAAGTTTCTCTTGCTCTCTTTATTTTTTATTTATTTACAAACACCTATCATATAATGAAAATTATTAACTAGCTTAAGAGCGGTGGCTGCGATGGCCTTCTGCACTTCTCTTGCTCTTTCCATTTCATCTGTATTAGAATCTTGTGAGATTTTTTATTTCATCTCATTGACATTATTAGAATTTCACATTTCTCCTAAATCATCTCATTGGCATTATACAAATTTCACGAGATTTTTGATTTCTTCTCAATCATCTTATTCATACTATAAAAATTTAACGAAATTTTTCAGTTCTCCTTAATCATCTCATTGACGTTATAAGAACTACACGAGATTTTATAAATCTTCCAAATCGTCCCATTGACATTATTAACATTCCACTAGATTTTTCAATTTCAACTTAATCACCTTATGTATATTATTAGAATTTCAAGAAATGTTAAGTAGAATTGAAAAAATTCGTATGATTCCAATAATAAGAATAAGACGATTAAGAAGAAATTGAAAATCTCCTAAATCATCTCATTGGCATTATTAAAATTTCACGAAATTTTTGACTTCTTCTCAATCATCTTATTCATACTATAAGAATTTTACGAAATTTTTCAGTTCTCCTTAATCATCTCTTTGACGTTATAAGAACTTCACGAGATTTTTCAATTCTCCTAAATCATCTTATTGGCATTATTGGCATTCCACTAGATTTTTTAATTTCAACTTAATCACCTAATGTATATTAGAATTTCACGAAATGTTTAGTAGAATTGAAAAATTTCGTTTAATTCCAATCATGAAAATAAGATGATTAAGTAGAAATAAAAAATCTCCTAAATCTGCTCATTGGCATTATTAGAATTTCACGAGATTTTTAATTTCTTCTTAATCATCTTATTCATATTATTAGAATTTTATGAAGTTCTTTAATTCTCCTTAATCAACTCATTGACGTTATAAGAACTACACGAGATTTTTCAATTCCCTTAAATCATCTCATTGACATTATAAGCATTCCACTAGATTTTTCAATTTCAACTTAATCACCTTATGTATATTATTAGAATTTCACGAAATGTTTGGGAGAATTGAAAAATTTCGTAACATTCCAATAATGAAAATAAGATGATTAAGTAGAAATTAAAAATGTCCTAAATCTTCTCATTGGCACTTTAGGATTTCACAAGATTTTTAATTTCTTCTAAATCATCTTGTTCATATTATTCATATTATTACAATTTTATGAAGTTCTTCAATTCTCCTTAATCATCTCATTGACGTTATAAGAACTTCACCAGATTTTCCACTAGATCTTTCAATTTCATCTTAATCACCTTATGCATATTATTAGAACTTCACGAAATGTTTGGGAGAATTGAAAAATTTCGTAAAATTCCAATAATGAAAATAAGATGATTAGGTAGTCTCTCTACTACTGCTCTCTACTCTACTCATTGGCATTATTTGAATTTCACATTTTGAATTCTTCTTACTCATATTATTAGAATTTTACTAAGTTCTTCAATTCTCCTTAATCATCCCTTTGACATTTTTAGAATTCTACGAGATTCTTATATTTTTAATTTTTTCTTAAAAGTTCTAAATTCTAATAATGTGAGATGATTTAGGAGAATTGATGGCCATGAGATGATTATGGAGAGTTGAAACATTTCGTGAAATGCCAATAATATAAATAAGGTGTATATTATTGGCATTTCACGAAATGTTTCAACTCTCCATAATCATCTCATGGCTATCAATTCTCCTAAATCATCTTACATTATTAGAATTTAACTTGATTTTTGATTTCTCCTAGATCATTCATTGGCAATATAACAATTTTACAAGATTTATAATTTCTCTTAGATCATCTTGTTCGCATTATTAGAACTTCCCGTTCACATTATTTGAATTTCACGAAATTTTTCAATTCTTCATTGACATTTTAAGAACTAAACGAGATTTTTCAATTCTTCCGATTTCATCTCATTTGCATTATTGGCATTCCACGTGATTGTTCAATTCTTCTAAATCATCTCAGCTACAATATTACAGGATTTTTTATTTCTCCTTAATCATCTAATTGGCAATATTTGAATTTTGAAAGATTTTAAGTTACTCCCAAATCATCTCATTGATATTTTTAGAATTCTACGCGATTTTTAGTTTCTCCTAAATCAATTGAAGTGCAAAATGTAGCGAAATCTATAATTTTTCAGCTTTTGCAAAGAAACAGAGTTGAAAAAACAGCTTATGAACAATTAGAAGATTTAACATTCATTTTAAGAAACGCTTACTTTAAAATGGAGTATCTCAAGAGAAGAATTTAATAAGAACACTGTCATCTGAAACTTGAGTTGCCTAACATCAAAATTAGATTGAAATTTTTTATATGTACGTTTATGTATAGAAGCAAATTTTACGATTCTATTGTTTAAAATTTATACAAAAAAAAAGAAACACCAAAAACTTAACAAAAGAAAAACAATTGTTATTATATAAAAGTTTTACTTTAAATTTTGGCTTTTCAGTTGGTTAGGATTTCAATATATTTTTTTTTTTCGTATAAAGCACACGCATACAAAGAAAGTTTGATTAATTAAACTACTGGTATACTTATGTACTTAGAAAGCACAGGCAAATAGATACGATAAAAATTATTTAAAGATGATAAAATTTGAACACTAAAAATTTAAAAAAAAAAAGCTAAAAAAAATAAATGAAAATATCATTAGGCGTACTGCAAAAATGCATTTTAAAGGAAACAGGAATTTAAATTATATATACAGAACTTAACAAAAAAGTCTATATAAAATATATAAATATATATATTCATATATAGGTATATACATATATACAAAATATTTGTGAAAAAACAAAGAATTCAAGCAAAGCGAGTTATTTATATATGATATAATTGCGAATATATATATATATAAACACGCGGAAACTCTTACACAAACACATACAGAAACTGGCATATAAAATTATACATAAACACTTATATACTTATTAACTATATAAAGAAAAAGGCAAAGCAAATTGTACAGCAATAAGTTCTAAGTGAGATCGGCAAAGAAAATTACAGATATTAAGGATCGTACAGTCCTAAGGACTTAAACTGTAAATAGCACATATACACACACACACAGAAACACACACTCACAAACGCAGACGCAGACGCAGAGAGAGACAGCTGAACAGCTGTGCGCTACAGTTATAAAGAGCGCAAACAGCTGTTTACTTTAAGGATTAAGGATTTAACAAAGAACTGACTGACCTGTTTCCTTTTTATACATAGACCACACACACACACTGAAACACATGTTTACACATCAACGCTAGAATTGCATACAAGTCGAATTTACATATATATACATACTATATACATATTATAGCTATATATAACCTACTTGAAACATAACAAAATTTCTTTTCAACTCAATACAAGCAAAAAATAAAAAAACAAAAACAACTTATCAAAGTATATAAACTAAAGCTTTGGCACACAATAATTTATTAATTTGTAGTATTTTATACCACAATAATAAAAATAAAAAAAACAAAAAACTTAAGCAGCACAATTTTAAAAATATGAATTAATGAATTAGTAATTAAAAACAAAAAAAAAAAAATGCATATGCAAAATCTCAAAATTTTCAACAAAAATTTACAAAACTTTCAACAAAACTACTCAAAACAACAAACAACAAAAATGCAAGTTTCGGCAAATTTTAAAATAAAAATAAAAGAGTGCTATAAAAAAAAAAAAAAAAATACATTTAAAAAAATTTATTTACGGCATGATTTTGCTATTTTTCGGTGTTTTTTGGTATTTTTTTTTTGGTATTTTTATTTTCAAACAAGCAACAACAATAGCGTACATTAAGCTGTACATAAATCATAACATATAACAACAATAAAAAATAAATAAAAATAATTAATTATAAATTATTAAAAACGACTTGTATAACATTTAATACCAAAATGTTAGTTAATTTTTACGTTTTTTATATAATTTTTCTAGCAGAGAAATCGCTCAGGGTAAACACACAGATTCTTCCAATACAATATTAACTAACAACAAGCAACAACAAACAATATTTACATATATATATATATATGCATATATTCAATATATATCTATATACATATATACAACAAACAACAAACAACAAGCAACAACAACAACTAAAGAACAAAAACAAACAAAAAACCAATAGTACCAATATTTACTTAAATAAAAAATAGTTGAACAAAATAAATAAAAACCTTTTGTATAACAAAATGGACTACATACATATTGCTTATAATAGGCGACTATTTTTTTATTTACATATATTTTTTTAAATAAGCAACAAGTAACAACAAATAACAACAACTACATAACTAAATAAATAATATTTAATTCAAATATTTGTAACAAAAAAAAAAAAAAATAAGCGTAAAATCAATAAAACAACAAATAAATAAATTATTCGTGATTTATTTATTTATACAATCAAACAACAGCAAAAAAAAAAACAATAACATAAAAATTTCAAACAAACTTATAAACAGTTTTTATTTTGTTTTGACACAAAAATAGTTCAAAAAATAAATAATTATAAAACAAACAAACAAAAATAACAATTGCCTTTTTTACAGACTTAAAATACAAAAAAAAAAATAAATGAGTTTAAATTTTTTTAAGTGCACTTAGTTTTAACAACAAATGCAATTTCATTAAGCTGCTGTTTTCTATTTTTTGAAGCTCAAAAAATTTTAAGCGCTCTGTATAAATTTTTTTTAAATATTGCAACTTAAAAAAAAATAATAAAAATTTTTAATTAAGCCAATTTTTTATTTTTGTTATTTTTATAGCATTTTAAGGCTTCAAAAGTTTTTAAAATATTTTTCTATAAATAACAGCCAATTATTTAAAATTTCAGTATTTTTTTTAACATTTTACAAATAACATAAAAATGGTCACAAAAAGTAAAAGATATGGTCACATTTTTTTGTTTGTTAAATTTTAGTCAAATGATCAGCTTAGTCAAGTCAAGTCAAATCGATAAAACAATTTTCGTTTTACCAAAAAAGTTGGTATTTCTGGTATTTTTTTAACGAAATCATTTAAAACACCTCAAAAAGTGAATATTCAATAATCAAATTAAAACAAAACTTATCAAAAAGGTCACAAAAATTAAAATATATTGTTACTTTTTTTTTTTAAATTTTTACCAAAATAATCAAGTTGATAAAACAAACTTGCTCCGAAGATAAGAAAAAACCGACAAAGTTGGTATTTCTGGTATTTTTATTGACACAAAGGTGCATATTCAATAATCAAATTAAAATAAAACTTATAAGCACCACAGCAAGAAATAATGAAAATCTTAGTATTTTTTTAACATTTCACAAATTGGAAAAAAAAAATGCTCACAAAAAGTAAAAGATGCTATTACATTTTTTTTTATCATAATCAAAGTTTTTGTATATTGATTATTTATATTTTGTATTGAAATAAAACAAAAAAGCAGCACAGCAAGAAATAATTTAAATCTTAGTATTTTTTTTTTTTATTTTACAAATTGGAAAAAAAAATGGTCACAGAAAGTAAAAAATATGGTTACACTTTTTTTAATTTTTACCGAAATAATCAATTGAATAAAACAAACTTTCTTCGAAGATAAGACAAAACTGACAGAGTTGGTATTTCTGGTATTTTATTACAAAATCAATTATCTAAAACGCTTCAAAGAGTCAATTTTCAATATTCTAAGTTGTTGTATTTTAATTTTTTATATCTGGTATTGAAATAAAACTAATAAGCAACATAGCAGGAACAATTTAAAGTTTTAGTATTTTTCTAACATTTTACAAATTGGACAAAAAATGGTCACTGAAAGTAAAAAATATGGTTACACTTTTTTTTTATTTTTACCAAAATAATCAAGTCAATAAAACAAACTTTTTTCGACGACAAGACAAAACGGACAAAGTTGGTATTTCTGGTATTTTATTACAAAATCAAATACTTAAAACGCTTCAGAGTCAATTTTCCAAAATCAAAGTTGTTATATATTAATTTTTTTTATATCTGGTATTGAAATAAAATTAATGAGCAGAATAGCAGGAATAATTTAAAGTTTTAGTATTTTTTTTAACATTTTACAAATTGGGAAAAAAAATAGTCACAGAAAGTAAAAAATAAGGTTACACTTTTTTTAATTTTATCGAATAATCAAGTCAATTAAAAAACAAACTTTCTTGAACGACAAGTTAAAACTGACAAAGTTGGTATTTCTGGTATTTAATTACAAAATCAATTACCCAAAACGCTTCAAAAAGTCAATTTTCAATATTCAAAGTTGTTGTATATTAATTTTTTATGTTTGGTATTGAAATAAAAAAAAAGCAGCAAGAAATAATTTAAATCTTAGTATTTTTTTTAACATTTTACAAATTGGGAAAAAAAAATAGTCACAGAAAGTAAAAAACATGGCTACATTTTTTTTTTTAATTTTTACCAAAATATTCAAATCAACAAAACAAACTTTTTTTGACGACAAGATAAAACTGACAAAGTTAGTATTTCTGGTATTTTATTAAAAAATCAAATACTTAAAACGCTTCAGAGTCAATTTTCCAAAATCAAAGTTGTTGTATACTAATTTTTTATATCTGGTATTGAAATAAAACTAATAAGCAGCATAGCAGGCATAATTTCAAGTTTTAGTATTTTTTTTTTCAAAATCATTTCAGAATTTAAAAAACAATAACTTAGAATAGTTTAAACGATGGGTTTAGTCTCTCTGTATGAACAACTGGCTAGGCCCACAAAAATTTACATTTCGAGCTGAAATTTGTTTAGTTCGAATTTGCAGTAGGTATTTTTTTTTAAATTTAAAAAAAAAAAATTTTTGCATAAAATTTTAATTTCTTCTAAAAGACTTTTTTTTGCAGTTTTTAAATATATTATGCTTATGTTATTGCATTTGTAGTGTACAAATAAAATTTTTAATTAAAAATAATAATCAATACAACTGAAACAGCTGATTAAATGAAAAGCAACAAATAAACAAAAAAAAAATAAAAAAAAAAATAACACAAATGTACCCTGTTGACAAAATGCCTTCTACATTCATTTACATAATCACCTACAATACAAATACATTAAGAACTACATATGTGAAACTTACAAGAACAACAACAAACCACAAATTATAATACTAATTAAAAAACAAAACAATTGATATACACATAAATAAAATCATTAACAAAAATATATCATATATATACAATATAAAATGTTGCATTATTTTTTTTTATTAAATAATGTTTAAAATATTAAAATCAAACTTTGTTGCAGACAAATGGTCATAATACATAAACATAAATAAAAAAAATAATCATACATATTGTAGTACCGTAAAACCCTAATACCTTTAACTTTATCAATCAGACGCAAAGTATGCAATTGTTTTTGTTGTTTATTTGTTTTTTCTCTAAAGGAACAGCTCTGTTCCCCAAGCCTGTTTTTTACTGTTCGTTTTCTTTGTGATTTCCATATAAGCGAAACTTGTAAACCGTTAACCGATAAACGATAACCGATATATAGAACAACAACAACAACAGCAACAATAAACAAACTACAGCAATTGGTTTCATCGGCGTGCAAAGCAAAAACAAAAGCAAAAACAAAAACAATAACAAATCAAAGAGAGTTGAAAATATAATTAACTACACATAAATATGTTTGAGTGCCAAGCTAAAAATTCGAAATAATTATAAGTAAAACACTAAAAAAAAAAATAAAATATTAAAAAAAATAAATATATATATAATAGACTTTAACGAAATATATAAAGCAGTGAAAATAGTAAACAACAGCAGTTGATTAAAAGCGGACTTGATTTTTCTTTAAAGTACAGCACTGTTCAATTTTTCATAGTTAAAAAATCGTTGAAAATAGTTGAAAAACTTTGAAAACATGGCTTAAGCAGCTAACGATAAATTAGTACTTTACTGCACTCGATTATTTTGTTTTTGCATATGCCATTAACTTAATAATCGAATATATTCGTTTCGGTATTTTTTCGTGTACGTCATATTTTCAAAATAATTTCAAACCTAAAAATTTAAAAAAAAAATTAATCGATTTTCAAATTATTTTGTGTGAGATTAACTCTCTTTGTACACTGAAATAAAATTCCAGCAAAATTTGGAAATTACAATTTACAACTCGGTATTCATGTTTATACTTAAAATACCAGATACTCGAGTGGCTAAAGCTGTGAAGCACAAAATGAATAAATGAATAACTAATGAATGTATACGATTAGATGAATGCGTAAGCCAAAGCGTATTTTGAATAAATGATGTGGGCCAACATCGATGTTTTCGATATTTTTACCTTCGATACACTTCCAGCACTATATAATACTATTTATAAAAAAAACGAATATGTGCTCAGTACTCGTTAAGCAGCCGTAATGAGCAGAGAGCACACTGAGTACACTGAATACTCTCTTCTACTCACTTTCATTCACTACGGCTTGCACTGGCGTTCATATTTATAAAGTTCATTTTGAGTATCGATTATTGGATATTCATTTATATAAAAAACAAATATGTACTCAGTACTCGTTTAGTAGTCCTAATGAGCAGAGAGCACAGTGTTCTCAGCTGAATGCTCTCTTCAACTCACATGCACTCACTACGGTTTGCACTTGCATTCATTTTTATAAAGTTCATTTTGAGTATCGATAATTGCATATATTTATGTATTCAGTACTAGTATATATATGCATACTAAATATACAATATTACATATTTATAAAAAAACGAATATGTACTCAGTACTCGTTAAGTAGCCGTAATGAGCAGAGAGCACACTGAGTGCACTGAATACTCTCTTCAACCCACGTGCACTCACTACGGTTTGCACTTGCATTCATTTTTATAAAGTTCGTTTTGAGTATCGATCATTGCATATATTCATGCATTCAGTACTAGTATATATATGCATACTAAATATACAATACTACATATTTATAAAAAAACGAATATGTGCTCAGTACTCGTTAAGTAGCCGTAATGAGCAGAGAGCACACTGAGTACACTGAATACTCTCTTCTACTCACTTACATTCACTAAGGCTTGCACTTGCATTCATTTTTATAAAGTTCATTTTGAGTATCGATAATTGCATATATTCATGCATTCATTTATAATAAAAAACGAATATGTGCTCAGTACTCGTTAAGTAGCCGTAATGAGCAGAGAGCACACTGAGTACACTGAATACTCTCTTCAACCCACGTGCACTCACTACGGTTTGCACTTGCATTTATTTTTATAAAGTTCGTTTTGAGTATCGATCATTGCATATATTCATGCATTCATTTATAATAAAAAACAAATATGTACTCAGTACTCATTTAGTAGCCATAAAGAGCAGAGAGCACAGTGTTCTCAGCTGAATGCTCTCTTCAACTTACATGCACTCACTACGGCTTGCACTTGCATTCATTTTCATAAAGTTCGTTTTGAGTATCGATTGTTTATATTTATGCACTCAGTATACAATAATATTCATTATAAAAAATGAATATGTACTCAGTGTTGCGTCGCAAAATAGTAATATTCCGCAACGCGCCGACTGTTCCAATAATTCCTACTGGGGTGCTTGTCAGTAGCATCTTTCAGTAACGGATTTTCTACACTGTGTATTTGTCTCGCTCGCACCTGCACGAAATGCGGCTTGAGCCACTTGCATTCATTTTAAAAAAAAGTTCATTTTGAGTATCAATCGAATGTATTCAAACACTGAGTGCGTGGAAAAGTGAATAAAAATTAGAACTAGAAAAAGACATAACGTAAATTTTTATTAAACTCAATTTCTGTTTTTTACTTATAATATAAAATAAATTTTACGTATTTTATATTTATTACTATATAATTTGAACATTTTTGCTTAAGCTGTGTGTAGAACAGTGCTGATCAAGTCTTCCTATATGATCTGCTGTTGTATATACTCAAAAAAGATTTGAAATTAGACAGAAAATATAAAACATATATTTTTTTTTTTGCCGATATCAAGAACTGGTTCTACATAGCTTTACAGTTGTGTATAAATTGCATGTACATACTCTTATATACTTATTATATATTTGTAGTTAGCGTGTGCCTGCTACTATTTGCACAGCAATACATAAGTGAAACACTTGGCAGTTGCAGATACAAGATACCAGATACAAGATACCAGAACTACAGGATACAAAAACCCAAATTAATATCTTAAAATAAAAAAAAATAAAAAAAAAAACAAAAAATGTATGCAACTACTGAAAACATAGAACCAATTTTTAAAGCCTAATTAACTAATTGAAGAAGTAAATAAAAAACAAAAAAAAATATTTGTACATTTTTTCAAAATATGATAAACATTTTTATGATACAGTGAATTAGAGTAACCAAAAAACAAGGACATTTTGATAACATAAAGCTTGGCAGTTTGAAGGCAAGTGCTCAAAGCAGTTACACATACAAACACACACAAACACACACACACACACATCTATAAATATATATATATTATATATACAAAATTTAAAGTTTAAATTTAGACACTTAGGCTGAAAAAAAAAAATAAAAAACAGTTGTTGATATAAATGAATAAAGGCAACAAAAAGGCTTTTAAGCTTATTTTTTATTGTATAACAAATAAAACAATTACAACAAAAACGAACTTCGAGCAGTCAAGACTCGAATAATTTTTTGGTAATAGCAAAAGCTAAAAAAATAAAACTAACTATAAGCAGCAAAAAGAAAAAAAAAAAACAAGTTAAAAGAAAAAACAACACTGTAGTGCCTACTCCCCTTTAAAAAAAAAAAATATATATATATATATACAATACATATATACATTATACATATTAAAGTAATATTTTATAGAAAGCAAAAACAAAAAAATTGTAAAAAAAAAAAACAAGAAGCGGCAAGGCAAAAAAAAACAAAAAAAATTAATTCAAGAGTCAAATAGGAGAGAAAAAAAAAATCAATTGCAGTTTTTTTGATAGTTATTTTTTTAGTGAGCAATGGAGGCATTGAATCTATATACATACTTATATATATATATATACAATACATATATAACTAAATATACATATGCATATATATACACATACATATATGTATGCCTAACAAGACGCTGTTTTAAGAGAGCGAGAGTGCAGCGTGCAGAGAGCTACTGAAAGAGCATGTATTTCAAATAGTTTCTAAACTAAACAAGGCAAAATGCAGGCTAAATACTAAATAAATACTAAACAAAAAATACTAAACTAGTAGCAAATTGCATGCGTACTAGCTCTAAAAATAAGAACCAGAACAACAACAACCAAATGAAGAGAACAAAAAGTAGAAAACTCAATTACCAACAAACACAAACACAACAACAACAACAACAACAAAGTAGTTTTGCATATCCACAACAAAAACAAAAATAAAAACAAAATATATATATAAAGTTTAATAAAAACAAATATTAGTTTTTAGAGCGCAAAAAAAAAAACAAATATTTTCACACAACAATAAAACAAACAAAAAATAAACAATACATATTTAAAACAAAAATATATAATAAAATTTTTTAGACTAAAAGTGAGCAAAAAAAAAAACAAAAAAAAAAATAATGATTTTAACCTTTCCGTAACAAATCAAGTCACAAAAAAAAATATAAAATTTAAAAGCACTTAAAAAATGTTTTAATTTATGCTTTAAATAAAAAACTTGCATTAGTATTTTTTTTGTTTTAAATTTTAAATACTTTAATTATGCTTATTAGTCACACACACACACACACATTTACAGACACACACACAGCTGCCGCAGTTTTTTTTTTTAGTTTTTTATATATATATATATGTATATATATATATGCATAATTTTAATTTTTTTATTGCGCTTACTTTTAATTTAGCCAATTGCCACAGCCGCAGCCGCGCTTCTCATCCAAAAACAAAATATATAAAATATATATAAATCTACTTAAACACATACCAAGCACTTAAAAACAAGCTGAAAATATATTAAGTAATTTATATTTAAATAGCAAATAATAGTTTTAGTAAACTACGGTTGAAATTTTAAGTTTCCTATGAGGCTCATCTTAATTTTTTATTATTAAACATGTTTTTTTGTTTAATTTATAAACATATTAAATACAAAGCAGCAGCAGGCAGCTACTACTTAAGACTTTACATAAAAAAATTACAAAAAAAAAAAGTCAAGCTCGGCGTTTATTTCACAAAAAAAATAAATAAAAAATACTAAAGCCATAAATGACAGCTAAGTTTAGTTCTTTGTAACGCTTGTACATAAGCACGACTTATAAAATAGGTCCTTCAGTTTTTTGCGCAGGCTGCAACACTGGCTAAAGACAGTGTTGCCTTATGAAAGAAAAAAAAAACAACAGAAAATTCTAAAAAAAAAATACCAAACAAAACACTTTGCTGCAAACGCTTTGAGCTGTTGTAAAAAATAAATTCCGTAAAGCCCAACTTAATCTAAAGTATATGCTTGTACTATAGTGTTTATAGTTGAGTGGGCTGCATAATATTTATATAAAAAAACAACAAAAAAATTCAAAAAAAAAAAAAACATAGCAAGAAAGTTTGAAGAGGTTACAACAAATAGCTGCAATACGTTATAATTACGTCAATATGTTCCTACAATATAGACATACAAAAAATATTTATAAATTTATAATTAAAAACTTACTATAAAGCAAGTAAAAAGGGTAAAATACATTTAAGTGAGACACACACACACACACATATACATGCAGACACTAACACACACACACATACTATGAACTTTTTAAATGATATACATATTTAAAAAAATATTTACATAAACAACAAAACTTAAGAGGCGCACTTTTTTTTTAAGTTTTTAAAAATATTTTAATTTTTATATATATTAAAGCGCAGCATATTTTTTTTTTTTTTAATTTCTTAACTATTTAACGCGCTATGTTTAAATTTTATTATTAAGTTCTGTTTTCTTTTTAGTTTTTATTAATATAATAACAATTATATCATAAACATTTTTTTGTCTAAGTTTTGGTCTGCAAGCTAGCATTACATAAAAAAAAATCACATCATTCAAAAACAAAAACAAAAACCATTTAATATTATTTATTGAGCTGAGCGCAAGTACTTTAATTAAATTAAGCCTTAAGCGCTTAATTTAACTTGCAATTAGTTTTAAATACATACCATAACAACAACAACAACATAAAAAACAAAACACTTTGCTATGAACTGCAAATTAAGTTCCATTTTATTAGTTTTTAATTTATTTAATCTAAGCAATTACATATATATGCATATATTTATATTTATACGTATATAAATATATTGAATTATTTTTTTCGCTAATAAAATTGATAATAAAACAACAAAAATCATTTCTCTATGCATGTTTCAATCATTTTCACACACACACATACACATACAAAAACACATTTACACACATACACATTTAAAATCGAAATACAGCTTAAAAAAAAATCGCAGTTCTTGAAATTCCAAGTTTTATATTTGTTAAATATAAAAATATCTTAGAAATGGGCTTAGTTTAAAAACAAATTTCGTACTAGGCTTGTCATATGTGTTGACGCAAACAGTGTTGCCATATTTTTTTGTGAAAAAATCTAAACAGCTGTTCTGTTTTAGCGCCAGCATAAAAAAACTTCCCTCTAGTACGGTTGGGTAGTGCAGAACTAGTGATTTCAGTAGGCACCAGGTAATGACCAGTACTTACCTTGCTATTTATCTCTTCATTTCCATATTATTAACAAATGTCATAGGCGGTAGACAATCGCCACCAACCCGTTTACCAGTAGACAGCAGAATCACTACTTACGCCTTCGTTTACCGGTAGACAGCGGCATCGCTACTTACGCTGTTGTACACTAGTAGACAGCGTAGTAGTCGCCAGTATTTTATACCTACTGAATTCATTAAAATTGAAAACACACATATATTTGAATAATTAATTTATATTATTTCAGAATTATATTCATCTAAATTCATTATTTTTCATTATTCCACTTTTTTCGGAGCTGGACGGCCTTTTTAAGGTTGACTTCTCAATCCAATGGCATCTGAAATTATAAAAATTTAATTTTAGCACTGAAAAAAATTATTGAGTGTATAATAAGCTTACCGAGTTTTGTTTTATAGACTTTTGGACTGCTTTTGTTTCCTTGCAAGCAACTTGACGGCGGTCGGAATGAAAATAAACAAAATTTTAGAACATTCAGGAATTGTCATACATTTGTTTGTGTTAATTATAGTCGCGACGAATACGCAGAATACACTCAAATTAATAGCGAAAAATTCGCCTTACTTTATGTTACTGTATTAAGAAAAGGAGGCGAATTGTTTTTTTTTCTTCTTCTTTATTCGCTTTGCATTTGTTGTTTGTCATATTTCGTTCGTCGACCGATTACCTTGCGCATTACCAGGAGATTGCAAAACTAGGTAGCTACCTGTGCCAAACGATGTAAGTACTTACTGGAGGACAATAGCCACCAGCCGTACTAGAGGGTTTATATGCAGCCAGTTTTTTTTTTTGAAAGCAAAATATCTGAATATCTCGTTTAGCAAAAACTAGGGGGCTCTGCCTTCTGCGTGCTTAGCACGCCAACCCTCTTTCGATCTGTTTCAAATTTATTCAATTCAAATTATTCAGGTTATTATATACCCTGTGCAACTCTCTATTTCCATAATGTTTATCAGCCCGTCTTTAAGATACCCTCAAACAATGCAGTTCGCTGCTCGGACTCACAATTGGAATAAAAATGTTTACAATGGCTTCTTTGATACTGTCCTGCTTTATATCCCAATGACTTAGGGGACATTAATCTTTCCTCTAATGATTTTAAGCTTTTTAATCATTCTGGTAAATCTGTTAAATCTGAGCCATTTAAAATGACTTTCTATCTGCCTTAATTGTACGGCTGCATAAAGGCTAATAAAAGGAAACAGATCTGCCAGTTGAAGCATATCTGAACTAAACACATAAGTTTCTATATAATCCCTGCTAATTCTTTCTATTTGATGAGGAAACATAGTATTCCTTACTTGCCCGTCTCGCCTAACATCTTCAATCTATCTGCTCTGTGATCTACGTAATGTATTACGCTCCTGCTCTGCAGTCCTTAACACCAACTTTTCTCTGAGCCGTTTTCTCAGCATAGTGTTTCTTCTCTACAATCTTAGACTCTAGGTCTTCTCTGTGCTGCGTTCTAAGTATAGTGTTGAAAACTTGCTCTAGTCGCCGAATTTCTGCATACCGCCACGTAGGAATTATAAGTTCGTGCGTATGTATGTAACGCTCAGAAGGAGGCGTGGTAGACGCCCTAAACTATACATATTCTTGATCACTATCAACAGCCGAGTCGACATAGCCATATCTGTCTGTCCGTCTGTACGTATGAGTAAAATAAACTCAGAGACTATAAGAGCTATGAAGCTGCAATTTTACCAAAAGATGCGCATAATAGTGACGCAGATGAAGATTTTCGATTTATGTCGATATCTGACCCACAGCCTCCATAAGGGAATTTCGCAGTTTACTTCTTTATACGTTACTCTGTTAACCAGTGCGGAGACGAATCCAATAAACTATAGATCATCAAAATCGGCCCAGCTGTTCTTGAGTTATAAATGGTGTAACAAATATAACTCTTAACTCTCTTTTATATACATAGATAGTTATGAAATATTAATTACAAAGCCAATTATCATTAATTGTAAATTTTACGTAACCAGCTGTTTAAATTGTGATCGTTTTAGTTTATACAGAAGAACCGCAACACTTGCCTGATTGTCAAAACAAAAATCCACAAAAAGTACTAAAATTACCAAAAAAATAAGAAGAAAATACCACATTTCGTTTATATGGACACACTGTTTCTTTTTGTACGTAAAATAGGTAGCAGTTTTTATTTGAACGCTCTCTGCTTTTACTAAGAATTATATAAATTAAAATCTTTTGATTTATTAAAAAATTTATGAAAATCATTGTTAAGTTATATAGGCTTGGAACCTATTGGGGCATAGCCATATGGTAGGCTATCTATTGGGTCGTTCACTAAGTAATTTCGTTTTTTTTAGTGCAATGTAAACACGATTTTTCTTATTGTGTAAAACATTTTATGAAATTATATATTCTCCACTTTGATCCAATACCTTTTGCCATCTTTCGGGCAAGAGATTGATTCCACGCTCATAAAATTTTTGATCCTTGCAGGCAAAAATCTGGTCCAAGTGGTTTTTGACGTCCTGATTTGAGGTGAGGGTTCTCCTAGCCAAAAAATTTTGCAGAGACCGGAACAAGTAATAGTCCGAAGGTGCCAAGTCTGGAGAATATGATGGGTGTGGTAGCACATCCCATACAAGCTGCATAAGCTTTTGGCGAGTCATCAAACTTGTATGAGGTCTTGCATTATCCAGGTGGAACACTACACCTTTTCTATTGATCAATTCTGGCCTCTTCTGTTTGAGTGCATCACTCAATTTGTCCAGCTGATCACAATACACTTCAGAATTAATCGTGGTATTGTCGGGCAAAAGTTTAAAATAAACGATCCCTTTGAAATCCCACCAAACAGACAACATAACCTTTTTTTGGTGACAATCGGCCTTCAAAGTGGTTCGAGCTGGTTCATCCTTTTTAGACCATGATCTCTTGCGCTTTACATTCTTGTAAGCAACCCACTTTTCGTCGCCAGTAACAATGCGCTTCAAAAATGGATCACTTCTTTGACGTTGGATAAGCAAATCACAGTCGTTAATGCGACGCGTCGCGACGAAGCAAATTTCGTTCTGTAAGAACATGAGGAACCCATTTGTCAAGCTTAGAAATTAATCCTAGACGTTTCATGTGCTTGTGAACGGTCGCGTTAGACAAATTTAATCTTTCAGCAATCTCTCGAGTTGTTATTCGACGATGCCATTACCTAGTACCAGTGTGCACATATTTGTTATACACTTTTTACTCAACAGCTGTTTGTAAGCAATAATAATAATTTTACTTCAGCTAATGTTATTGAGTATAAAAAAACACCCTATACAAATGATAAAACTTAATCTTCTCTGTCTTCGGACTAAGACAAGCACCCTACAGAACTTTAATTTCTTGTTGCGAAGTTCTTCCAGCAGCAAATTTCTGAGAAGCGGAACAAGACCTAAGAAAAAGCACTCAAAAACACAAAAAAAAAATGTTTTGATGTTTTACGGTGAACTTAAGGTTCATACATGATGATGGAATGCGCAATAAGTTTAGTTATAAATTATATATCTAAACAAATTCCCTTGTCTTTTAGTACTAACCGTTTAAAAAATATCCGAAGACTCTCATAAACACAGTGAGCAATTTATAAAATGATATAATCATGTCTGGTTTTCGGAAATTTCGGAAAATTTTTTCGTTTTTAAATAAGCATGAAAGTGTTGCATAGTGACGTCATACATACTTTATATAAAAAGATTTCTTCAACTGTTTTTACCATTCTTTCAGAGTAACTTAATAATTAATATTTTATATTTATTTCGGCATCCCCACGCTGTTTTACGATTACGTTGAATAGTCAAAAGTTTTCGCTTTTCGAACAATCATTTCAGAATTCGCTTAGATTCGTCAAAGCAGGGTGGTGCTAAAAAAGCAAGCATCTTTCTTGTTTCGTTTTATATGACTGACTGTTTCAGTTAAAGGCCTATACGCAGATCGAAAAATTTCGCCCGGAATGATAAAACTTCATATAAAAAAAAAATCCCAAAAAAAGGGGAAAACTTCATATAAAAAACAAAATCCCAAAAAAGGGAAAAGCTTCATATAAAAAAAAATATCCCAAAAAAGGGAATTTTTTGTTATATGAAGTTTTGACATTTCGTGCGGAATTTTTGCATGCTGCGTATGGGCCTTAAGCCTATAAAAGCGCGATCGAACAGATATTTTAGGTACTTAATTATACTCAATTCTATTTTTACACGTTCATTTTTTACAGGGTCTAGAAGAAAAATTGTTAACACAATTTATTTCGATTTAGCACAGTTTTAAGGAAATATATTTTTATTAACCTAATCTTTTAAAAATTAAGTTACGAAATTCAGGATAATAATAATTCATTTTCATAGCAGCTTAAGGATTTACTTTTTTACACGGTTTTCTCTGGAACGTGTATTTTTGATCGGTTTTTGGGCAGTAGAAAAGAGTCAACAGGAATTGAAAACATTTTTTTGACGACTTGAACAGACTTATTAGTTTCTAGGAGCTGTTTCTACACACTAAGACGTTTTCGACAGTTTTCTTCTCGATATCATAGTTTAAGAAAATAAAAAGTATTCATTTTTGAAAACTTTTCAAAATTCGTATAAAGATTTTGAACCATTATGATGCGATAGACACTTAAGTTCTAAAAGTCCATACGTAGTTCGAAAAATTTCGCACGAAATGACAAAACTTCATATAAAAAAAATCTCATTTGGGATATCCCAAATTTTTTTTTTGGGTTTTTGGGTAATTTTTTTTTTTACACGAAGTTTTGTCATTCCGTGCGAAAGTTTTCGAACTGCGTATGGGCCTTAAGAAAGAAAGAAATTTTTTATCATATACCTATGAAAATGAAAATTATTCATTTCCGAAAACTTGAATTTTTAAACACATTAAGGAATCAACAATTTTTTTGAGCTATCTGGCGATTGTCTAATTTTCAAAACAAATCAGTAATTTCTAAATAATCTTTTTGATTTAAGCCCATTTCTAACATACAACAAATAAGCTGCGATCCACTGTGCTCGATAATTTTAATATTATTTGTTTATATTTTATTTTTTTTTTCAATTTGTTTCGAATTTTTATTCCATTAAGCATGAAAATATAAAACTAAAGAGCTTAAGCTTGATTTGAAAAAAAAAAAAAAAAATACAAAAAACAAAACACATAATGAAAGTACCGATAAAGCACATACAACAACAAAACGGAAGGTTAAAATTCAAAACTTTAATATACAATATATATACATTTTTTTTTTAGTCAAGGAAAGCAAAAAGCACTGAGCAAACCTTTAAAGTCAACTCATTTTCGAGTTGCCCTGCTGAATATAAGATTTTGATAAATAAAATCCAACAAAAACAAAAAAAAAAAACAATTAACTAATAATTAATTAAAGGAAACTATAAAGTGAGTCTTAAAACAAAAAAAAAAAAACAGCTTATCAGGCACCAATAATAATTGAAAAAAAAAAAAACAGCAGCAAGCAAAACAAATTTTTTAGACAAGAAAATTAAAAAAAAAAAAATTAACAAAATTTTTGAGCACACACACACACACACACCAAGACAGACAACAGCAAATTAAACATATTTAAGGCGCCCCCAAGCAACAAAAAATAAATTTATAAAAATGATGAAAAACAAAGGTAACAAAGTTTATAAAATGAAAAAAATATTTAAGCAAAGCAAGGCATATCATAGTTTATAAAAAAAAAAATTACACAAAAAAGAAAAATAAAGCCCAAACCAAACAAAACGAAAGATC
The DNA here is from genome assembly GCA_018150985.1 of Chymomyza costata. Classification (NCBI taxonomy): domain Eukaryota; kingdom Metazoa; phylum Arthropoda; class Insecta; order Diptera; family Drosophilidae; genus Chymomyza; species Chymomyza costata. The sequence goes on along the minus strand of JAECWU010000255.1, from coordinate 7,466,660 downwards.
AGTAAGAAAGTTACAGAAGAATTTCGGACTTTCGGACGGACAGACCGAAAAACAGCCGCAAGTTATGCTATGGTAAAAATATACACAAACACAACTACACACACACACACACACACACACACACACACACAATATCATTTCCAACACGCGGCAACAAAAACAGTGTTGAGTAACTGCAAAAGACAGCTGAACGAACACATACTTAGAACACTGTAACACTCATACATGCAAGCACAGTATATGAGCATTCAAATACATAGCTATCTATGTAAAAGAACAAAAAATAGAATACAATTGATTGCAAACAAAAACAAAAACAAAAACATAATTAATAGTTGACGCAAAGTGTAGCAGCAAAAGAGAGCAAGAGATGATATAAAGAGCGAGTGAAAAAAAAGAGAAACAAATAAACAACACACAGATAAGCAAAATAAATGAATGAAAAAACAAAAACAAAACCAAAAAAAAAAAAAACCATGAAGAAGAGTAAATTCTATATAAATAAAAATATTGAAAATAATAATGACTTTTTATTATACCATTAAGTTCCATTTGAATTATTTCAGCCGCTGCTAACTTTCACCAATATTTAGTGAAAGTGAAAATGAAAATAAATTTGTCGTTATATATTGAACATTTTTGCAGCTATTAATATTGAATTGAGCACAGCGTACAGTTCAGAAATCAAAGCGACATGTACATTTCCTGTTTTGGCGTGACGTTACGTTTTTACGACAAACAGTAAAAAAAAAAGATAAAGCTAAATTAAACTATAAAGTGTTAAGTAAAATAATTAAAACAATCGGTATTATTGATTAAAAGACATAAGCAAAACTAAGCATGGCGTTACGTTACAACGTTACGGTTTTAAGCTTAGATAACAAAATCGTAAAATTTCTGCGAATTGGTCAATTCTTTTGGCATACAACTTTGTTTGAAAAAATAATAGTTCTTGGTAACTCGCGACACGTTTCATGGCGTGACGTTACTCAAATTGTCGTTCAAAATATTAGATTAATAACTTTTTTTTGTTTCAATATTAATAACTTTAATGTATGCATATATTTCACTTATAAAATAATCAAAACAATCGGTCTTATCGATTAAAAGACATAAGTAAAACTACGCATGGCGTTACGTTACAACATGTAAAAAGCGGTTTTTAGCTTGGATTACAAAATCATAAAATTTCCGCGAATTGGTCAATTCTTTTGACATACAACTTTATTTGAAATAATTATAGTTCTTGGTAACTCGCAACACGTTTCATGGCGTGACGTTACTCAAATTTTCGTTCAAAATATTTGATTAATAACTTTTCTTTGACTTCAATATTAATAACTCTAATGTATGTATATATTTCACTTGTTGAAAAAATTCTAGAAAAATAACTAAAACAATCGGTCTTATCGATTAAAAAACAAAAGCAAAACTAAGCATGGCGTTACGTTACAACGTTACGGTTTTAAGCTTAGATTACAAAATCGCAAAATTTCTGCGAATTGGTCAAGTATTTTGGCAAACAACTTTATTTGAAATAATTATAATTCTTGGTAACTCGCAGCACGTTTCATGGCGTGACGTTACTCAAATTTTCGTTCAAAATATTTGATTAATAACTTTTTTTTGTTTCAATATTAATAACTTTAATGTATGAATATATTTCACTTGTTGAAAAATTCTAGTAAAATAATTAAAACAATCGGTCTTATCGATTAAAAAACAAAAGCAAAACTACGCATGGCGTTACGTTACAATATATAAAAAGCGGTTTTTAGCTTGGATTACAAAATCATAAAATTTCCGCGAATTGGTCAATTCTTTTGGCATACAACTTTATTTGAAATAATTATAGTTCTTGTTAACTCGTAACACGTATCATGGCGTGACGTTACTCAAACTGTCGCTCAAATATTTGATAAATAACTTTTCTTTGGCTTCAATATTAATAACTTTTATGTATGTATATATTTCACTTGTTGAAAAAATTCTAGAAAAATAACTAAAACAATCGGTCTTATCGATTAAAAAACAAAAGCAAAACTAAGCATGGCGTTACGTTACAACGTAACGGTTTTAAGCTTAGATTACAAAATCGTAAAATTACTGCGAATTGGTCAAGTATTTTGGCAAACAACTTTATTTGAAATAATTATAATTCTTGGTAACTCGCAGCACGTTTCATGGCGTGACGTTACTCAAATTTTCGTTTAAAATATTTGATAAATAAATTTTCTTTGGCTTCAATAGTAATAACTTTAATGCATGTATTTCACTTGTTGAAAAAATAATTATGGGCGAATATAGGCGCAGGAAAGCCATTTTTGAAAATACGCCATCTTGGATTTCCATAATCTTTTGCTTTTCTTCTTTTAAGTTAAAAGACTGCTTTAAAGTCTGAATGGAATTATATTCAATAAAAGGCTATCTGCCAGTCTGTCTGTATATAACGTAGCGCTTGGTTAATCAAACATGACACTTGGACACCTTATATGCGCAGCCAGATCTAGCTTATTTACTACTTCTTTCTTCACAAATAATATAATATAAAAACGATATGTAAATTATATATCTTAAAGCTACAATTTTAGTTTGTAAGAGGAAAACTAAACAGATTCAAGTTTCGTTTAAAACTAAGATCATTAAAATCGGAGCATAAATATGGTAGATAAAACTATATAGTGTTTAAGAGACGAGAGTTCGAATCGCCTTAATGTCGTAAGCATACATAAGGCTAGCTGAGTTGGTAGAGTATTGACCTCAATTCTAAACAACGCAACGTCTAGAGACCAAGATGCGATTCCCAATAAAGTCATACTGAATTCTTTGTATTTTTAATTTTGTTTTAATTTCCGAACGCGCCCAATTGTAGCGTGCGCCATATTTTTATTTTCTTATTTTTTTTAAATTATGCGCATAAATCAGCAGCTATAAAGCTGCCTTATAACCTCTCTACAGTGCATCTCAAAGTCGGGATCTCTTTTCAAATATTTTTTCGCCAAATTCTTTTCGTCTGCGCGCGTATACTTAATCTACTTTTTATGCATGCAAGTTGTAGTATTTGTAGAGTTCGCCAAAAAAAAGGGCCAAAAAGTTTGAAACTCTTTTAAGCGCCCAGCACTTTGACTTGCAACTTACTTTTCAATGTTTTTCTTTCAATGTCTATCTATGTACTAATATATAAGGTAGCAACTTTTATCAATCGGGTTTGGCAGCTAACACTTGCTGCAAGTGCATAACGCATACGCCATGTATGCCGCAAAAATCGTAAGTAATAACAAAGTAGAGCCTTAATTGGCCAGCACTTAAAATGTATATAAAGTATTTTATTTCTATAGTTGTATACATTATAATTTGTATAAGTTAGTTGTTGTTGTAACTTGCATGTTTACATTTGTAACCTAAATAAGCCCGAATTCCTTAAACTTCCTAAACCATTTTAGTTATAAATAGTAAGTTCTTTGCAGCGGTCCAAGTCCACAAGTTTCTCTTATACTCTCACACACACTCACACACACACACATACCCACACATATAGTCTGGCCCACTCTGCCACCCCAGTGCAGTAACTTGCACTTGCCCCTAGCACCTCTTGACATGCCTATATACTAATGCTTTATATTCCTTTTGTGCTGGATTTCTGATTTTTTCTTTTGCAGCTACTTCGAAATTTTAGCTCCCCACTGAGCGCCATGGCTAACCGCTGTCCCACACCATTCGCATTTCCCTTTACGCCGCTCGGTCTGAGCCTCTACGACATTGATCCGTCCAGAATTTTGAGCATACTACAACATCAGACTTGGTTGGCTGAGGAGGCATTGCGGTAAGTTCTCAATATTTAAATTAGAACAATTCGAGTTTTTCCATATAAAATATTTCATACCCTCAACTTGGAAGCAAATTTAAAGACTGGATATTTGTTTCAATCTGCGGGCTTGTATTCCCAAAAAGTAAATTTTTGAATAGCTAATAATAATAGATTTAGATTATAAGTGGGATCTATGTCGAGTTACAGTGTAAAAAACTGGAAGTATGAATAAAAAACTGAAGCATAAGACACACCTATTGACAACATTTGGTATTTCTAGCTCTTCTGCTCTTTAAGAAACAGGCGGTTTTTGAATACTGTGGCGTCTAACCTAATTTTGTTACACATTAACTCTATTGGGTACTCAATAAGTTAGAGCCATGATGAATCCTCGTAGATTTTTCATTGGAAGAACGTGTGTCTTATATAGTTTAGCTGTATGCTTGTTCTGCTCTGCATTTGTGATTCATTAATTGAGAAAAGGGTTTTTCCACAAACTGACAGATGCCTTAACACTTCTTTAAGCTCATGCATTAAGTCTAGTACACAACTTTCTGGAAGATATCTAGATATATATATCGTGGACATCGCTCCGACTGCTAGCCATTTCTATTAGCTTTTAAAATCCTTGCTATGTACCAGTTATCCTAATACCTCTCAATTTGCTCTCTCTCCCTCTCTGACTGCAGCACGCGTGGCCTGCTGACGGCGCCCAAGGACTTCTCCCACCGTTTTACCACATTAAGCGATCTGCTTACAAAGGACTATCAACATAGTAACACACAAGCGAATCATCATGGCCCGGGCGTTGTCAATGCCTCCGTCTCCGGCGCTGCCTCTGCCGCAGCCTACACCACCGCTGCCGCAGAGCAGTCCAGCAGCAGCGCTGCCAAACAGCAATCCTCCGGCACAACGCAATCGAACCGTTCCAGCAATGCACAGCAACAGCAGTACAAACAACAACAACAACCGCAGCAGCCTCATGTCTTTAACATACGCTATCCCACTCCCTCAGCCTTCTATCAGCATCAGCAGCAGCAGACCAAGTCAAGCGGACGCCACGATGGCACACCATCGCCCCAACAAATGGCCAGCTCTACCTCTACGGCTACCTCAGTTGGTGCCGCCATTGCCAACGCTGAGCACTCGCCGGATCCGGATGCGCATAAGCGCAATACGGACAGCAGCAGCAATGATGTCACCATTGTAGAGCTGCCCAGCGGCAGCGAACGCGTTGTTACGCCCAACAGCAGCGCATTGCTCTATAAGGAATCGCTGGAGCAGCTGCTGGCACAGCAGCAGCGTCGCCGTGTGGCCAACAATAGCACGCCCAGCAGCGTCATTGTAGATGCAGCTGGACTGCGTCAATATACGCAGCTATTGCTGTCCAGCGCCAATACGTCAGTCAGCTGCACCGATACCTCCAGCTGCAAGGAGAAGAGCTCCTCATCGTCTACCTCATCGACGCCACCGCCCAGCTCAGCGCTGCTGGCGCAGCATCAGCAGCTTAGCCAGATGCTTAAGAGTCCCTCGGAAACCTCGTCCCTGTTCAGTGAGCCCATTGAGGAAGAAACACGCTGTGTAGTGTGCAATGCGCACTTTCCCAATGTCTGGCTGCTGGAACAGCATGCTGCACTGCAGCATCCGCACATTGGACCCGGCGAGGAGAAACCCTTTATATGCGAACAGTGCGGTCAGTCCTATCGCTATCGCTCGGCCTATGCCAAGCACAAGGAGCAAAATCATAGAGCACGTCTGCCAGCAGACAAACTCTTTACCTGCGATGTTTGTGGCATGCAGTTTCGTTATCTCAAGAGTTTCAAGAAGCATCGTCTCAATCATGCGCTGGAACGTTTACATGGCAAGAAAAGCGTTGGCATGGGTGTTGGTGTGGGCGCAGGTATGGGCGTAGGCTTAAGCGCAGGTCGCTTAACCAATTCTCAGCTAGAGCAGGACATTGTTACCAGCTCACAGGAGCCTATGCTGGCCGATGAAGGCGAAGATTTGCGCATTAATGTCAAACGTGAGGGTGAAGGTGATGCCACTAGCTTAACAGCTGCTGCCGGCAACGCTGCTAGCGAAGAGCATGAGCAGGACAACACTATAGACTCGGCTGGAATTGGTATGCTTTATAATGACAACAACTCCTCGGCCTCGGTTTCAACCAACGCAACAGAGCCAAATATCAGCAGCTCGGATGTAATACATAGTACAAATAAGCGGGTAAGCCGGCGCACTTCCTAAACATGTACGAGGGCAGTGTGAAGAGTAAGCGACCTAGCAAAGAGGGAAACACTTTCACAGACGAACTTAACGTTAAAAGGAAATCTCTTTCTACGCTAACCCTTTCATTAAAATCGTAGAGTGACAATAGTCAAATCTGGAGTTTGTACCATCTGGTACACATATGTTCATTCTATATCGTCTATGACCTTTCCGTAGTAGGAGAGCCTTATCAAAATAACTTTGTTCATCTGATGATACAGAGCTTCCATCATTTTTTTAAAACTTTAATCGAGTAACCTTACTACAAATGCTTGTCTCTATATAATCCTGCAAGAATTTTACAGTTGTCTTCACCTGCCCGAAACTTTGCAGCCTGCCCTTGTATATCTAAGCTTAAACATGAATTATGTTACAACTCTCGTTGCAGTCACGCCTACTAAACACCACACACCACTTGGAAACGGATCCCTCCTTTCATCACCATCACCATCATCATCACCACCATCCACAACAGTTGGCCGCACATCTCGCTCACGTCACACTGCCAATGTCTGCTGCCGTCAGTGCAGCCGCCGCTGCAGCAACCACTCCTCATGCGCTCTCCGCTGCAGCGGCAGCCAATGCTAGTAATCCCAGCAGCGCTGGCGGCGCAGTAGTTGCTGCTGGAGCTGGTAGTGGCAGCGGCATTAGCTCTCTCAGCTCTCTCACCTCGCTAATCAATGCGGAGCGCATACCGAATGAGCAGTTTTTGGGACTTAATCCTCAAGAAGCATCCATATTGAACTTTTTACGCGTGGATGCGGCTGAGCGTCAGCGTGACAAGCGGTAAGTAAATGAAGCAGTTGAACTTTGATCAGGTTCAAGTCTTAAAACTTACTTGAGCCGGCTCATGTTAAGGAAACGAGAAGAAATTGATTTGATCCAAAGGCAGGTTCCACACACTTTAACTTTATTTTGTTAATACTTAGCCATGTATAATAATTATTGCTTGTCTTACAGCCCTGCCACTTCGCGCTTTGCCTGCCCCTTTTGTGGAAAATGCGTGCGCTCCAAGGAGAATCTAAAGCTACATGTGCGCAAGCATACGGGCGAGAGACCTTTTGTATGCCTCTTCTGTGGACGCGCCTTTGGTGGCAAGTCGGATTTGACGCGTCATTTGCGCATACATACGGGAGAGCGGCCCTATCACTGCGAGTCCTGTGGCAAATGCTTTGCTAGAGCGGATTATCTCTCCAAGCATTTGACCACACATATACATAATGCACCTCGCTGAGATGAGGCGCGTAGGAGGCGGCTCCTACGCAGATAAAATGGCGTCCCACACATACATGCACACACACACACACACATACACTAAAGTAGCGAAAGAAAAGCGAAATACGCAAGAGGCATAAATTACAGGAACCGTAAAAAAAGATTTATGTATAAAAAAAAATAACAACAATTTTGTATAATTATTACTACCTACAACTATTATTATTATGATTATTATGTATTAGGTATATGCCGAGTTCTTTTTTTTTTATATACATATATAATATACAACTACAGTATATATATTTTTTGTGCAGGGGTAGTCACAAATTCGAATTTTGTCACAAAAAAAAGAAAAACATAAATAAGCAGAAAAGTGGAAAACAAAAAGTTTTCCGAAAAAAAAAGTCGTCGTCAGCTTTTAAAGCAAGTTGAACGCAACTGCATGAAAGCAACTGCAAGAACTGTAAGGAACTAGCTAGAGAGAGAGAGGTGATAATATGGTTAGCTGTGTGTGAGTGAGATGACTACAGTGCATTAAGTACAGTCAACACAGCTAACAATAAACTTTTGTATTTGATTTTATAATTTAATTTTCATTTACTTTCATTTCTTTATTTTTAATTGTATATGGCTTATGGCTTTAGTTCAACAGGATTGGCAACTTTGAGCACGGGTATTAACATGTTTAAGCAAATGAATATAGATTTAATTTAATTTTAATTAGTTATTGAATATAGACAAAAAGCAACAGATATATTTTAAACTTTTTTTAAACTTAACTTAGGCACTTTATTTACTATAAGCTTGGTTACATTAATAGACTAATTGCCAACAACAACAACAACAACTTAAACTACAACAAATGCAATATGAAATAGTCTGTCTACTATATACAACAATAATCTGCCGTTTTAAACATATGTACAAAATGCAGTTACAACAAAAAATTAGCAAAAAAAAAAAAACGAAATAGTTAAATATAAAACAACAAGCATAAATAGCATAAAATAGTTTAAACAATTCAAAACAGTGATAACTAAAAAGCACAAAAAACAAAAACTAAAGGACTTGGCATGCCAGCAACTTGGCAGCACTGTTTAACATTGCTGCTTGGCATGACTGTACCAAAACCCAACAAATGCAATAAGAACTTGACTAACAAACAAAAACAATAGCAAAAAAACAAAAACACAATAATGCAAATACAATTTTTTATTTATTATAAATTCAAGCAACTTGACGAAAATCAAAATATTTTATTAACTATAGTTACATAATATATACATGGTATATATAGTACATACATAAAACCACAGAGGCAAGAGACAAAAGCAAAGCAATTATTTACTTTGTTTTATATGTTTCTCAAATATATATTTTTTTTCTACCATTATGTGCTAGCTAAAAGCAAAAACTACAACAACAACAAAACTAAACCAATTTTTTATATTTATTTATTATTAAACAAATGAAACGCATAGTTAAAAACAAAACAAAAACAAACAAACAAAAAGAAATACCAACGTACATATTGTATATTTTTAAAGCAAAAGCAAAGCTGAGGCTTCAAAAGTTTTTAATATGCAGTGAAGTAAGAAGTAGAAGAAGAAGAAGAAACAAAGCTATATACAAAAATAATATTTACTTATGTGCAACCACCGTCAATAGTTTAGTTTTTACATAAAAAAAAAAAAGAAAATCAACAACAACAAAATGAAACATATACAAGATTAAAAAAGAAAAACAAAAATTTAAAATCAAAAAATAGCAACAATAAAAAACTAACTAAACAAATAACTAACTAATTACAATAGCAATTATCTAATTAAGCAAAAATGTTTTTAACAACAACAGCAACAACAACCACAACACAAACTAACTGTGATTACAACAACAAAAGATAAATAAAAAATAAAAATATTTAGTAATTTACTACTTATTACATATACTAAAAGAAATAGTTCATATAGCAAATAAATCAATAGCAAAGCTAATTTACATACTGACAGTTAAAAATATTTTTAAAATATTTAAAAAACTAAAAACAAAAAAAATTAATTACAATAGCTAAATACATTGGCAGTGCGGAGGCAAATTTTTCGAAAGGCATTTTAAAAATTTGTTTCAAGGCATATAATTATATCTGAAAATTCTAATAACCTAAACATTTTTTTTTATCGATCAGCTCTACAGTTAAAAATCGATTATTATGTCTGAAAAGTACATAGTAAGATGATGGGTTCAAATGGCTGAGATTTTTATAGTTTATCTTGAGCTTAAAGCTTATTTGTATCGCATTATATGCCTACTTTGAGGTTTGGGCTTCATTCAATATAAAGCTTAGATAAGACTCTCTTCTTGACTTAAATGTTTGAAAAATCAATAGCCGATCAAAACTCTTCTGTTAAAAACCAATCACAATATCTGAAAACCAGATGATGGGTTCAAGCGTCTAATATTTTTAATCTTTATATTGAGCTTAAAGCTTCATTCACTATAAAGTTGGGATTAGATTCTCTGCTTGACTTAATTGTGTCAAAAATGATAAGCCGCTCAAAACTCTCCAGTTTAAAACCAATCACAATATCTGAAAACCAGATGATGGGCTCAAAAGTCTGAGATTCTTAATCTTTATCTTGAGCTTATATATTTTTCACTAAAAGCTTCATTCACTATAAATTTGAGCTTAGACTCTCTGCTTGACTTAAATGTGTCAAGAATCATTAGCCGCTCAAAACTCTCCAGTTAAAAACCAATCACAATATCTGAAAACCAGATGATGGGTGCAAACGTCAGAGATTCTTAGTCTTTATCTTGAGCTTAAATATTTTTGACTAAAAGCTTCATTCACTATAAAGTTGAGCTTAGACTCTCTGCTTGACTTAAATGTGTCAAAAATGATAAGCCGCTTAAAACTCTCCAATTAAAAACCAATCACAATATCTGAAAACCAGATGATGGGCTCAAAAGTCTGAGATTCTTAATCTTTATCTTGAGCTTATATATTTTTCACTAAAAGCTTCATTCACTATAAAGTTGAGCTTAGACTCTCTGCTTGACTTAAATGTGTCAAAAATGATAAGCCGCTCAAAACTCTCCAGTTAAAAACCAATCAAAATATCTGAAAACCAGATGATGGCTTCAAACGTATGAGACTCTTAATCTTTATCTTGAGCTTAAATGTTTTTCACTTAAAGCTTCGTTCACTATAAAGTTGAGCTTAGACTCTCTGCTTGACTTAAATGTGTCAAAAATGATAAGCCGCTCAAAACTCTCCAGTTTAAAACTAATCACAATATCTGAAAACCAGATGATGGGCTCAAAAGTCTGAGATTCTTAATCTTTATCTTGAGCTTAAACGTTTTTCACTAAAAGATTCACTCACTATAAAGTTGAGGTAATTCTCTGCTTGACTTAAATGTGTCAAGAATCATTAGCCCCTCAAAACTCTCCAGTTAAAAACCAATCAAAATATCTGAAAACCAGATGATGGGTTCAAAAATTGGAGATTCTTAATCTTTATCTTGAGCTTAAACGTTTTTCACTAAAAGCTTCACTCACTATAAAGTTGAGATAATTCTCTGCTTGACTTAAATGTGTCAAGAATCATTAGCCGCTCAAAACTCTCCAGTTAAAAACCAATCAAAATATCTGAAAACCAGATGATGGGTTTAAACGTCTGAGATTCTTAATCTTTATATTGAGCTTAAACGTTTTTCACTTAAAGCTTCATTCACTATAAAGTTGAGCTTAGACTCTCTGCTTGACTTAAATGTATCAAGAATCATTAGCCGCTCAAAACTCTTCAGTTAAAAACCAATCACAGTATCTCAAAACCGGATGATAGGCTCATACGTCTGAGATTCTTAATCTTTATCTTGAGCTTAAACGTTTTTCAGTAAAAGCTTCAATCACTATAAAGTTGAGCTTAGACTCTCTGCTTGACTTAAATGTGTCAAAAATGATAAGCCGCTTAAAACTCTCCAATTAAAAACCAATCACAATATCTGAAAACCAGATGATGGGCTCAAAAGTCTGAGATTCTTAATCTTTATCTTGAGCTTTAACGTAAAAGCTTCATATGTGTTAAATACTTCAGTAAAAAATTAATCACAATATCTGAAAACAAGATGATGGGTTCAAACGTCTAAGATTTTTAAACTTAAAGCTTCATTCACTATAAAGTTTAAACCAAACTCTCTTCTTTACTTGAATGTCTTAAAAATGATTTAAAGATCAAATATGGTTTGAACTCTCTAGTTGAAAATCAATCACAATATCTGGAACGAACAGAACTTGACTCTGTAAAATGTGTAACAGATATAAACTACAGAGCTTTCTAAGCTTTATCTCGAGCTTAGAGCTTATTTTATCTTAAAACTTTGGGACTCATTCACTGAGCTGTTCTCTTGACTTAGACGTGTCAGCAATCACATTATTATAATTACAACAAATTTCTTCAACTTATAAAAAAATGCGTAGAACCCAAAAAAATAATCGCATTCTTTAAGTTTTGGAGCTGTTTACACTCATCATTTCAGCTAATCTTACAATTTTTTTCTGCTTAAATATTTTATTTCTCTTCATAAACCAAGATTAACTAAGCACTCTAGTACCCTTGAAATAAATAGATATATCAAGTTCACGATCAAATAAGATATTGCTTACATTTCTTTTCTATCATGTTTCTTAAAATAGGAAATTTAAATGGCCTATGAAAAGGCTACAAAATAATTAAAAATTCTATTTTTTTTTTACAATACTTATGTAAACTTCTACATTTTTTCGTTTAAACTTTTAACAGGAACCCACTCACAAGTCCAGATCTTCAGAAATGAAGCTAGAAATTTTGAATAGCCTATCAAAAAGCTTCAATACATATTTTCAAACTTTTGCTGCAAACTTACAAATTTTTCTGCATAAGCTTTTGATATACAACAGCTTTTACCAGGGTTGCAGCCACAAGCAGCAAGATCCTGAGAGTCCAGTTCTTCAGAAATGAAGCAAAGAAATTTGTATAGCCTATAAAAAAGCTTTTAAATAATTAAAAATATATTTATAAAATATTTTTGTGAACTTATGTATTTATTTAATTGTATAAACTTGATATACTACAGCTTTTATTTGGGGCTAATCCATAAGTTCAGATCATCAGAAATAAAGCTACAAAATTTCGATGGCCTATGAAAAAGCTCAAAAATCATTAAAAAAAAGATTTCCGACTATTTTTGAAAACTTAAAAGTTTTTCTGCATAAACTTGATATACGACAGTTTTTACCAGGCAAAAAAGTCCTGAAAAAGTCGGAGCTCCAGATCTTCAGTAATCAAGTAAAGAATTTTGGATGCCCCTTCTACATCTTACAAAGTACTAAAAGTCCAGATTTTCAAAAATCTGGTTCCACCATCCTGTCACACGAAATATAGATGTCAACCAAAGTTTATAAGCTACGTCTTATATAGCCTGAAAAATCCAGTTCTTGAAAAATCAAGCTAAGAGCTTTGCATCCAGCATTCTGTCACACGAAATATAGATTTCAACCATTGCTTATAGCTACGTCTTACATAGTCCCAAAGGCCAGATCTTGAAAAATCCAGCAAAGAAACTTGCTTTCGCTAGCCTGTTACACGAAATATAGATTTCAACCATAGCTTATAGGCTAGATCTAAGATACCAAGGTTCAGATCATCAGAAAACGAGCATAGAATTTTGGTTCCGCTGCTGCCACATAATATATAGACTCGTGGCGGATCCACGGCTTGTTTTCGGGTTGAAAGTCTTTTGTGAGTTCTGATATACTTATATACACTTTGAAGTGAAGAACCCCCACCCAAGGCCAAATTCTAGATCCGCAACTGGACTCGCACCATGGTTTTTAAATAATGTCTTACTTAGGGTTTACAAGTACATAATAAAGAAAAACTTTAATTGCAAATCTTAGAACTACAGTCAGACGAAATTAGTTTTTAAAGAATGCTTGAACCCAAGTCGAAAGAGCTGTAACAGCGAGGGTTTCATAGATGACTTAAATCACGATTTTTTGAATTTTGCTTTTTTTATTTAATCGTGATTTTTTTACAATTTTTAGCAGATACTTAATTTCGTTTATTTACTAATTTAGAATTTCAACGCCTCAGTTTTCGTTTTTTCAGTACTAAGCGTCTTCAGTTTTAAGCGTTTGACAATTTTGAATAGATAGCATGTTTGGAAATCCCACCTAAGTACGAGTATTAAAATACTACGCCATAACGATTAGAAACTATTCGTTTGCTGTTTTATCTAAAAACCAGATTATGTAGTGTACAAGCAAATCTTGAAATCTGAATTCTTTGAAGATTGATTGCAGAATTAATACTAGAATATAGAAAACGCAACATTTTTAAAGTTAAAAACTTTGTTTTGATATGCCTAAGCTATCTAAGCAAACATAAAAATACAAAATTTTGGATTGCGATTCAACTTGACCAAAATAAAAACCTCCGAAGAATTGAAAACTCTTCCTACAGTTGCGTCTAACTTGACTTTCTTGAGCCACACTCAGTGCTTACTTTTTTCAGACAAGCAGTGTTTTAAAATGCCTAAAAACGTTGAATTTTTTGCTTCCAATGCACATGCCACAAAATACTAAAATTAAAAAAAAACTGCTAGGCAGCCATTTTAAAAAAAAAAATTACAAAAACAATAAATGCAATTCGATTTCTTTTTATGTACAAACCACTGCGATTTCTCAAAGTCTCTTAAAGAACGTCTCAAAGCAAAGGGTTACCACCAACTGAAAAGCAGCACGCAAACATACACTGAAAAAAATTAAAGCATACACACGCACACACTGACAAACACACGCACACCAAGCAACTTACAAACTTTGAACCAAGAACATCGAATTAAACTGTAAATGTAGTTTCAATAAACAAAGTAATACAGTTATAAGAAATAATATTATATACATGCATATATACATATATAAATAAAACATAATGTTTTCAAAAACAATTTTTTTCTAAACTAAATGTCGTAAGATTAGAAAAACATAAAGAAAATAAGTTATTTGCCGTACCAATGAAAAATAAATGTAAAACATAAAAACAAAGCAACAACTAACATAAACTTAAATTAAAAGCAACAGCGAAGAAGCAACAAACAAAAAAGTGAAGTAGTAAATGAAAAGTATGTAAAAGAAAGGAAAAAAAATTTCACTGTGCCAAAAAGTTTAAAGTACCTCATAATTTAAATAAATATTAAACAAGCGTATAAAACAAATATCTAATGAAAATAAAAGAAAGTAAAATACACACACACACACATACAAACACACGCAGACAAGCATATTACAGTAGCGTTTAAAATATTGGTCATAGCTTATGTATTAAAGTAAAGAACATTTTTTGAAACAAGTGCAAAAACCAAATCGGTTCGCAAACAACAATTAAAACAAGTCAATAGAAAACCGTGTCTCTATTTGAGATACTACTTTTGGTTTGGAGCGCTATATACTAGCACAGTACATATGAGGCCGAACCATACATACTATATATAAATTATATTATTTGAGGTTCTTTATAGCGTGTAACAAAATAGTTTACATTCTAAGTACAATAAAAATAACAAAAAACACTGCAAAAAACAACAAGAGTCTAGACATATGTCAATGAATAGTAGAAGCTGAAAGCTGCTGATAACTAATTTTAATAGTACATAGACCATTTGGAGGCAATACCTTATATAAATATAGCATAACTTTTTGTAGCCCAAAAACACATTTATTGCAAACTATTTATTTGTTTATAGCATACAACAAAACTTCGATATACTAGTTATATATGTGCTCTTTAATAAAAAATTTTTAATTTTTTTGTAGCTTGTATTTGGCCCATAATGCTGCGAGGTTTTAATTTTAGCACTTGAAAAAATAAATTAACAGTGTTGCAAAACTGCGGCAGCTTTAAGCCGCGTACGCAGTTCGAAAAATTACGCGCGTAATGACAAAACTTCATATAGAAAAAAAAAATCCCAAATGCGATATGCCAAATGGTCACAAAGACCTTAGCGAGTCGAGTTTTTTAGATAAACTCCGAAATACCTCCTGTCGTGGGGTTTTTGAAGCTTATGTCAAAACCCTAACGTGCTGCAATTTTTATACCCTGTACCGTTTGGTACAAAGTGTATATTAAGTTTGTGCAAGCCGAAAATGTATGTAACATACAGAAGGAAACGTCGGAAACTCCCCAAAGTTACCTAAAGTATGATCAGGCTGACAAGAGAAGTCGATATATCCATGTCCGTCTGTACGTCTGACCGTCTGTCTGTATGAAAGCCTAGATCTCAGAGATGGTAAGAGCTGGAGCGACCAAATTTTCAGATACAGGCACATACGCTGCATGCAAAAATTCCGCACGGAATGTCAAAACTTCATATAAAAAAAAAAAATACCAAAAAAGGGAAATTCTTTTTTTTTTTTTAATTTTAATATAGCAGCATCCGAAAATTCCACACGAAATGTCAAAACTTCATACAAAAAAAAATATCCCAAAAAAGGGAAATTTTTTTTTTATATTCAAGGCCCATACGCAGCATGCGAAAATTCCGCACGAAATGTCAAAACTTCATATAAAAAAAAATTTCCCTTTTTTTTGAAGTTTTGACATTTCGTGCGGAATTTTCGCATGCTGCGTATGGGCCTTTAGTTTTCACATTTCGTGCGGAATTTTTGCATGCTGCGTATGGACCCTTAGATGCGTAATTATGTCAGGGGAGACAAGTTTATTTTACTTTTTCGATATCGTGGCTATATTATATAGCTCCCATAGGGGTGTTACAGAGGACCTTGAAAATATACCAAAGTTTTAGATGGATTATTCGTTTGTTTTTGAAGATATTATACACAAATTTGGCACATATAAGTTTTGTAGTGTTCCCAAGCACTGTACCAAATTTGATCAAAATCGGTTGACTATATCATATAGTTCCATAGGAGAGATCGGCCAAAAAAACGTTTTTTGCACAAAATTCGTTGTGTTTCGTTTGTTTATGAAGCTATCGTTACCAAATTTGGCATTCGGAAGTTTTTTTTTAGAGTACCCAAGCATAGCAACAAATTAGACTATATCATATAGCTCCTATAGGGAAGATCGGTCAAAAAAACATTTTTGGTTCAAAATTCGTCTGTTTTTGGTTGTTTATGAAGGTATCGTAAACTAATTTGGCAATCAAATGTCTTTTGCTGTTCTTAAGCAATATACCGGATTGTACAGGGTATCCCAAAGTCGTCTGCGCCCGACTTTAATGTTCGCCATCTTTATTTATATAAAGTTTTGTCATTCCGCGCGAAAATTTTCGAACTGCGTATGAGCCTTTAACAATAACTAAGCGTTACTTATCGTTTTGAGTTTACTTTTGTTTAACCCGCAGCAGCTTACTACAAAAAATTAATTTATTTTTTTTTTTTATATTTATATATATATATAAATTATATTTAATTTTGCTTTTTTCTCTTATGTAAATGATATCTGCCTAATATTCTGTCAAACAACTCTCAAAATAAGTGTTCAATTGTAGTAAATTTTTTGTGATAGTTTAACAAATTTATTGCACATTATTTGTA
Source organism: Chymomyza costata (assembly GCA_018150985.1). Classification (NCBI taxonomy): domain Eukaryota; kingdom Metazoa; phylum Arthropoda; class Insecta; order Diptera; family Drosophilidae; genus Chymomyza; species Chymomyza costata. The sequence goes on along the minus strand of JAECWU010000255.1, from coordinate 7,449,769 downwards.
TTTTTTTTACATTTATAAACTACATATATATATATTTTTTTTTAAATTTTTTTAACTTTTAAAAAAAGACAAAACATTTGTTTTTCTTAAGATTTAACTAGCAACGATTTTTATTATAAACTATGTTTATTTTTTTTTTTCTTTTTCAATATACATACATTATAAATACATAAAATGTCAGGGACCCTAGAAAATATTATTTACTAGCACTATAAATAACTTTAACTTAAGTTATATACATATATGCGAAAAATTATAATAATTTCTGTAATATTTTCTTAAATTTTTTTTTCGTTTAACTTTATCAATTGGATTTAAATTTAAGCGCTGTTATAAGTATATTCATTTTAAAACTAATGCTGCTGCAACAACAACTACAAAATCAATAATTACAACAAAAACACTGCCTTTTATAAAGCACAAAACACAGCTAAACAAAAAAAAATAAATAAATATACATAAAATAAATGTTGAAAAAACTGTTTTAAAAAACATAATTTATTTACTTAAATGAATTATGTTATTTTTTATAAAAAAATTTCACATCACAATTGCAAATAGAAAATATTTCCCAATTTTAACTTAAAGTTTTATTATTGCACAAGCTGTTTAAAAAAATTTTAATTAAAAATTTAATTACTATTTTAATTGTTAAAGAAAACAACAACAAAAATATGCTGTGAGCTATATGAATTTTAATCGTTTATTAATTTTATATGAAAATGTTTTTTTTTTATTTTTTTGTAAACAATTATTATTTCATTTTATTATTATTAAATAGTATTTATTAATAAAGTTTTTTTTGCATTGAATATTTTTTGTATGTAGTCTGCGTTTTATTTATTATGCAATTTTTATTTATTCACTGAACTTTTGAGTTGTTCCAGTAAACTACACTCAAAACAGCCCGAGTGCAAATGAATGTATAAAAGGAGAGGAAGAAGTGAATTCAGTGTACTGAATACAAACTGGTCTGAATACATATGGCGAACAGAATGAATGATAAGACAGAACAAAATAAATTTAATTTAAATTTAACTCATTGTGTCATCATTCACTCAAAACGCAATGAACGTGCTATGATAAATGAATCCATTCAATGCAATATTGAGTTTTTCCGCACAAAGACGTTTTCACGCATTAAAAAACAGCCTGAGGGCAAATGAATGTATAAAAGGAGAGGAAGAAGAAAATTCAGTGTACTGAATACAAACTGGAGTGAATACACATGGCGAACAGAATGAATGATAAGACAGAAAAGAAAAATATTATTTAACTCCTTGCATAATCATTCACTCAAAACGGAATGAACGTACTATGATAAATGAATTCATTCAATGCAATATTGAGTTTTTCCGCATAATGTCGTTTTCATATATTCAAAACAGCCTGAGTGCAAATGAATGAATAAAAGGAGGGGAAGAAGTGAATTCAGTGTACTTTTTTCTACCTGAACGTTCTCACTTCATTCATTGTGCCTAACGGAGTAAATACACATGGAGAGCAGAATGAATGATAGGACAGAGAGAAAAAAAAAACATATAACTCATTGTACAATCATTCGCTTAAAACGGAATGAACGTACTATGATAAATGAATTCATTCACTGCAATATTGAGTTTTTCCGCACAAAGGCGTTTTCACACATTAAAAAACAGCCTAAGTGCAAATGAATGAATAATAGCAGTGGAAAAAGTGAATTCAGTGTACTGAATACATACTGGAGTGAATACATATGGCGAACAGAATGAATAATAACCCAGAAAGAGAAAAAATCATTTAACTCATTGCATAATGATTCACTCAAAACGGAATGAACGTACTATGATAAATGAATTCATTCACTACAATATTGAGTTTTTCCGCATAAAGTCGTTTTCACACATTCAAAACAGCCTGAGTGCAAATGAATGTATAAAAGGAGAGGAAGAAGTGAATTCAGTGTACTTTTTTCTACCTGAACGTTCTCAATTCATTCATTGTGCCTAACGGAGTAAATACACATGGAGAGCAGAATGAATGATAGGACAGAAAGGAAAAAAAATCATTTATCTCATTGTATAATCATTCACTCAAAACGGAATGAACGTGCTATGATAAATGAATTCATTCACTTATACACACTCAAAACTGACTTCGTGCATATGAATGAATTTGTAATATCGAATGAATAATCGAATGGAAAAGACATAATTTTTTTTAAATTTATTCTTTAATATTTCATGCCCTTCTTTATTTCATTGTTTGTCAAAGTATATAAATTTATGATTGAATGAATATATATGGTTGAATCGTAGGCTAAAAAATGTAAATTTCATTTAGTCTGCACATTAATGCATTAAAGTTATTTGTTCTAATAACTGAAATTAACTTAACTCATTTTATTCATTTATTCATTCATTTCTATTAATATTCGTTCATTCATTCAATCATTTATTTCATCATTTATACATTCTTGTATTTATTCATTTATTCATTCATTTCTATTCATATTCGTTCATTCATTCAATCATTTATTTCATTATTTATACATTCTTGTATTTATTCATTTATTCATTCATTTCTATTCATATTCGTTCATTCATTCAATTATTTATTTCATTATTTATACATTCTTGTATTTGTTCATTCACTCGCACATTTATTCATTCTTTCACTCATTTATTTATTCAAATACACATTCATTCATTTAATCATTTATTTATTCATTCATGCGTTCGATTATTAATTCATTCGTTGATTCATTCATCCACTCAATCATTTATTTAATTATTTATTCATTCATTTATTCGTACATTCAACCATTCATTCGTTCATTCGTAATTCATAAATGTATTCATTCTTTCATCCATTTGTTTATTCAAATATGCATTATCTCATTCAATCGCTTATTAATTCATTTGTTCTTTCATTCCTTCATGCAGTCATTCATGCTTTCTTTTCTCCATTTATTCATTCATTTATATATTCGTTTAGTCACATATACATTCATTTATTCTATCATTTATTTAATCATTTTTTATTTAATTTATTTATCATTTACTAATTCATTTATTTAGACATTCATTCGTTAATTCATTATTTCATTTATTCGCTTATTTATTCAATCGTTCATTCAGTCATCTATTCAATCATTTATGTAATTATCTATTCTATGTATCTATTCTATGTATTTAATCATTCATTCGTACATTCAGTCATTCATTCGTTCACTTATTCATTCTTTCATCCACTTATATCCAAATATACATTCACTCATTCAGTCATTAATTTATCTATTTAATCGATCGTTTATTGATTCATTCGTTCTTTCATTTCTTCATGCAGCATTTATTCATTCATTCATCCATTTATTAATTCAAATATACATTCACTCATTTTATTATCTATTCAATCGATCGGTTATTCATTCATTCGTTCTTTCCTTCCTTTATGCAGTCATACATGCATTTATTCATTCATTCATCCATTTATTAATTCAAATATACATTCACTCATTCAGTCATTTATTTTTCTATTCAATCGATCGGTTATTCATTCATTCGTTCTTTCCTTTCTTTATGGAGTCATTCATGCATTTATTCCTTCATCCATTTATTTATTCAAATATACATTCACTCAATCATTTATTTATCTATTAATTCGTTCGTTTATTAATTCATTCGTTCTTTCATTCCTTCGTGTATTCATTCATGCGTTCTTTCATCCATTTATTCATTCATTCATATATTCGTTTATTCACATATGCATTCATTCATTCAATCATTTATTTAATCGTATATTAGTTCATTTGTTTAGACATTCATTCGTTTATTAATTTTTTAACGCATTCATTCATTCCTCCATTATGTCTTTCAGTTTTACTCATTCATTTATCAATTGTCATTTATTCCAATCGTTCATTAAACTAGCTATTTCCTTCATTCATTAATTCTTTCATTCATTTTTTCCTTAATCATTTATGTAATTTATTCGTTCATTGAATTATTCTGTTCATTCAATTATTTTTATACATTCATTTATTCACTTATTCGTTAATTTTTAATCCAGTCATTTGTTCATTTATTTTTGTTTATTTATTAATTGCGCAGGTCAAAAAAAAAAAGTGGTGTAAACATGTGACAGTGCTACCCATAAGGATTTTGAGACGCTGAATCCAAATCCGAGGTCACAAATCTAGCCCTCAGCCAGCGTAGAGGCCTATAGCCTATACTTTTTTATCAAAATACTTAAAAATTTAATTATAAAATTATTAAAATACATTTTTCATTTGACTATTGTTTATATTTATAAGTTTTTGCTTGATCTTTCCAATCATTGAGCATTGTAGAAAATACGTATAAAATAAAAAAACAAAATGAAAATGATTATCATACAAAACTAAAAAATTTTCTGTTTAATTATCTTTATCAAAGTTTTTAGTATTTTTTTTTATATATTTTGAAGCAGCAGTTACGTTCAAATACCTTTAACAAGACCCGTCCCATAAGCAGAAATGTTATCTAGCTTTTCGATAAAAGCATGACTTAGTTTATCGATAAATTATGATCGATGTTTTTGAAATTTAAAATTGATGCTTAAGATGCGTTGCTATTTGAGTTTTTATTAATATAAGTTACATAAAAATAACATTTTGTATGTAAGCTTACATTATTCCGCTTAACCCCCCGACTGAGACATCCTTTATGGAAGGCTGCAATAGAATAAAAAAAGCTGCTTTCAAAATAAGTCTCAACTTTCAAAAAAATTGTAAACCCCATTTAATTTCTATGAATTTTATTTTTTAAATTTTTGGCAGCTTTTACATAAAAAAACTTACAAAAATCATGTAAATATAGTTATGCATATGTGCAGATATTTAGGCGTCATTGTCTTTGTTATGACCTATAAGTAAAAAATATAATAAATTGGTTTAAATTTTAATTAACATCTGGGTGGGTTTTTTTTCTTCGTAGTAAAAACGCGCCTTAAACTAAATTTTAGCAACTTAAAATCATATGTGTAAAAAAAAAGTTAAAAATAATAAGAGATAACTTTAAACTTAAAAGTCATGAAATAAAACTAAGCTAAAAAGCAATATTAAAAAATTTAAAATTAAAACACTAAAAACATTTTTTTCATAACTTAAGTGTGAGAAATATTAAGATACATTTTTTTTTTTACTTGAGCTAAAAATTAAACGAAAAACCTACCAAATTGTTTGGGTACATAAAAAATTATTAAGTATATTTTTATTTGTAAGCCAAGCAAAGAAAAAAACCAAAAAAACAAAAATTATATAGTGAAAAAATACCAACAAATTGGAGGGATTCAAGACTCTTATTTCTTATAAATATATACATATATGTATATATACATATATATAACAAATTTACCATATAAATATGATATATATATATAACTTAATTTATGAGCATTTTTTTTTTTAATTAAGTATAAAGCAGACAAGGCATAGACAAAATGCAGGAAATACGTGTAACAAAAATATTACAAAATCTAACAACGAAACTTTTGGCATTAAATTAATGCATTTTTAAACAATATTTATTTATATATACATGCATAAATTAAAAAAAAAAAACAAAAAAAAAACGAAATCAAAAACAAAATCTTATATATAGATATATCTATATACTGATACATACATAAATGTACATGTGGTTTTCGGTGTCTATTACATATACATAATTATATACTAAATAGTTATATATACAACATATACACTTATACATATATATATATATATATATACATAGCAATGACATGCATATTTTTAAACAAATTATGAATGTTGTTCATTTAGGTAACTAACAAAAATAAGATTTAAAAAAAGAAAGAGAAGCAACTAATCAACAAACAATACCAAAAAAAAAAAAAAAGTGTTACCAAACCACAGTGGCGTTCAAAGGGTTAAATGATCAGCTGTTTCAGTTAAACAAAAAATATATTTGAATCCCAAACTTAAGCCAAATTCGTATGTCAAGTTAAGCCAAATATATACAGAGATCTTTTTCTATATAGTTTCAAATTCAGCACACTTTGAACTCTACAAAATATGGATATTTTTTTTAGAATTTCGAAGTTGCAAAAAATCTGCAAAAATCTACAAACAATTTAAAATTTTTATAAACTAGCTACTAGTTTATAATTATACAGATCATAATAGACTAATTTTCAATTTCCTTAGCGTCTATATAACGCCTTAAATGGCCCAGCCCGCTGATTCTGAAACTTTTGCCAAATGCGCCCCTGTTGACTAGATTCTTGAAACATAGAAACAAATTTTGAACACTATTTTGTAGTTTATTTTCGAATTCTGATCTCCTGAATAGATTCCTGAAACACAAATCTCTCTCTATAGTTACAAATCCAGCAAATTTGGAAATCTTCAAAATTCCAACAAAACACAAGTATGGGAATTTTTTTTTAATTAAGTATTTCGAAGTTCGAAGATGAGTAACTGAAACACAGTATCAAATCATTAATTAGGATTATTTTCGAATTCTGATAGCTTGACTAGATTCCTGAAACATAGATCTCTCTCTATATAGTTATTATTAATAATGGGTATAAAGATGTACTGCGATCCAAATGGATCTATTGTGCCCCCTTCACGGCTCAGAGCTCTCTCAACAGTCCAATGGCCTGCATATATTCCAGTATTTTGATTGGACTTAGGGTAACAACGATCTCCGGTGGGAGAACGTACATGCCCAGAAACTTGTTTCTTTTGTTGCTGAGGGCGATGCATTCACATAGTAAATGTATTGAAGTTTCTTCCTGCATACTGCAGAAGCGACATAGTCCACTATCCGCTACTGCGGAGCCTACAATGTCCCGTCAAGAGGCCCGTCAGGATCCTCACGGTATTTTTTCCGTGAGTTATCATGAGTTTGAACCTCTTGCGGTTGTAGTTATAGAGAAGGGCTTTTGCCTGCTTTAGTCCTGGTGTCTGTGCCCAGTGAAACAGCCGTTTATTTTCCTCCTCCATTCTCAGCAGGTCCCGTACCACGTGCTTACCAATCCCACAGTATGGTTCGGGTCCGATTAGCGATGTTGCTGCACCGGTCCTTGCTAGTCTATCTGCCAGCTCATTTCCAGGAATATTGTTATGTCCTGGAAGCCATCTCATCGTGAGCTTATTTCTAGCACCTTATTTCTCTAGTGCAGTTCTCACTTCTTTGACCAGCCTTGATGTAATCTTGGCTCTACTTAATGCTTAATCGCTGCTTGACTGCCAGACAGGATGCAAATGTCCTTGTCGTGATAGTTATTTTGCAGATTGAACTCTGCACACCTTCCAATAGCACAGACTTCAGCTTGGGAAAAGCTGCTGTGTCTGCCTAGTGATTCGTAATATTTTGTCCTGGGTCCTACTACCCCCAGGCCACTTCCTTCATCAGTGAGGGATCCGTCTGTATACCACTTTATTGTTTGTGGTTTCATTGGGTGAACTGCCGAAAGAGATGTCCAGGCCTCTTTCGTGCTGAGTTTAATATCAAAATTCTGATTAAACTTGTACTCAGCTAGCATTTCATCCCTTGATTGCAGAAGCATAGGTATGTCCTTTGCTAAGTCTGCAGCATCTTTCCCGGTGAGGCTGAAGTCAACTCCTTCCCTTCCAATTCTTATTAGCGTAGCTTTCCGCTGCATATCGATAACGATATGAAGCGGTGTCACATTCATTAATATTTCAAGGGCCGCAGTAGGACAGGTGCACATTGCTCCTGTCATACATATGCAGGCCATTCTTTGTAGTTTCTACAATTTTGTTTTGGTCGTGCTAAGGCGCGCCCTGCTGCTCCAGGCTATTACCCCATACGTAAGCATGGGTCTAACAGCCATAAGGTAGAGCCATCTTATTATTCGTGGTGAAGTACCCCACGATTTCCCGGCTATGCTTCTACACGTAAAGAGAGCCCTTGAGCACTTATTTATCGTGCTGTCTACATGGGTCCTGAAGTTAAGCTTGGAGTCAAAGGTGACTCCAAGGTACTTGACTACATTACTCGCTTTTATGCTGCATCCTGATAGGGTTATATTCCTCATCCTTCCAAGTTTATATCTCCTTGTAAAGGGTACTATGACTGTCTTGGCAGCATTAAGACTCAGGCCTGCCTTGAGACTTAGCTGGATTATGTAGCAGAGTGTTTCCTCATACTTAATAATTTCCCTGACTGACAATTGTGTCAGTCGCCCCTGAGGGGCATGGGGATCTCTATTAATAACTGTCCAAAGAGAACAGGGACCTACAGCTTATAGCCGAATCCGAACGGCGGTGTCTGGAATTAATAGAGATTTTCTTTGGCAAATAGCGTCTTTGAGCTAGCGATGCCAGTGCTAGGCAAATGCACCAGTGCTACTGCGGGGAATCGAACCACCGACCTTCGGTTTGTAAAGCGAGTACGCTACCACTACGCCACCGACGGCCACTATGACTGTCTTGGCAGCATTAAGACTCAGGCCTGCCTTGAGACTTAGCTGGATTATGTAGCAGAGTGTTTCCTCATACTTGCCTCTAGCTTTAATGACGATGTCGTCAGCATAGCCTTGGCATAGTATGCCTCTGCCAGCTAGTCTCTCCAGTAGCTCATCTACTAGCAGACTCCATAAGAGGGGTGATAGTACTCCACCCTGTGGGCAGCCTCTTGTCGTCTCTCTATATAGTTAGAAATCCAGCAAATTTTGAAATCTCCAATAAAAAAAAAAACAGATGAAAACCAGAAATACAGTATCAAATCATTATTTAGGTTTATTTTCGAGTTCCGATTTCTTGACTAGATTCCTGAAACATAGATCTCTCTCTACATATATCGTTACAAATCAAGCAAATTTTCAATTCTCCAAAATTCAAACTAAAGTTAAATACAAGAACTATTTTTTTTTAACTAAGAATTTCAAAGTTCCAAAGTAGATGAAAGCCTGAAATACAGTATCAATTCGTTGGCGTCCCAAGATCCTAGAGAGAATATCTAGTGCTTATACTACTCAGTCAGATATAAGTTTTAAACCGTATCTGAAATTTTTGCATAACGCTCGCCTGGTAAACTAGACTGGGACAAATTCGCTTTATGATTCCAAACATTTAAATATATAAAGAACTGGTTCTTCAACGTCCAAAGGGGCTGTTTTAAGCATGTGTCCAATTTTGTGTAATAGCTGGAAATATATAATACTAAACAGATATTTTAAAAACTTTTTGAACGCTTTTCGTAAGTTTAAGTCACCATTATTCGGTTCACAAGCGCCAAGAAGTCCGATTTTCGGATACTCAAAAAGTCACGTAGAACCAGCTGCTCCGAATGCGTGAAAAAGTATTTCGAATCTTCATTTTCTTCTCGATGAATCTCTTTGGGCCTTAAATACAAGATTTTCGGTTCCAAAATCGTGATTTGATTGGATTGCACGAAAGTAGTGCAAGCTTAAGAATGCCAGTTAAGATTTTTTTTCTTTACAATAAGCCCGAATAGAATCCTAAAAAAAAGAATCTTAAAACTTGTAGTAATTAACTCGGTAAAAAAATCTGAAATCGCGAGCCCAATCTCAATTTCGAATTTTGAACAATCTTAAAATAAGTTTTATGGCTCATTTCAAGAACGAAATGTTTTGAAAATGTACCTACTAGTGTTAAATCTAAAATGGAATATCCGAAATGGGATTTTTTTTTAACGTAGTTTTGTCGTACCCCTTAAGGCTCATACCTAATGGGATTTTTTTTTATATGAAGTTTTGTCATTCCGCGCGAAATTTTTCGAACTGCGTATGGGCCTTTTAGCTGTTTTTTTTATCGATGGGTTTGGTACGAAAGTAAATATGTTGCGCTACGAGACTTCCTTGTCACAGCTTCACATTTTTTTTTTAAATAATATGAGACTTTTACTCAAAGAAAACCAAATGACATTTTTTGACCCCAATAATCTCAATTTTATGCTATTACCATCAAAGTGTTTCTGAACCTACCTGCTCAATAGCTGCGCTCATTACATGCAAGCACAGAGAATAAAAAATATTAAAAGCTTCTATATGAGCTTTAAGCTGCGATTCTTTAAAATGCTAATAAGACTTCCAGAAACTTTCAAGCTCTTGTGCCAAGCTTATATTATAAGGATCTTATAATATCCTGCGTTAATACAGCTCGATTTTTTTCATATGAAACTCTTAGCCATTTAACACGCTGAACGCCATTGTAGCTTTTAATACCAAAAAAATACCAAAACACAAAACAAAACTAAGTTTTCATGAAATTAAGACAATTTCGAGGTTTCACATACATACTACATACTAACACAAACAGAGATAATGTCGTATATATGTATATGGTTAAAAGTGATTTTAAGTCAAGCAAAATTTGGTTTGCACACTAAATAAAAATATAAAAAAAAAAAAAATACAAATCGTATATAAAATGTGTTACATAAGAAATTTAAAAAATAAAAAAACAGCAACTGTTTTTTTTTTTTGTCGTACTTAAAAAATTTTAACTTGTCTAGAATCAAATAAATTGTTAACAGCAACTAACTCATGTATATAAGTAAATACTTATACATAAAGTCACAAAAAAAAAAAAACAAAAAGAACAAAAATTAAATCAACTTAAAATATATACATATAAAAAATATACCAAAATACAAAGCGTAATTGAGATAAAAAATAAAAAAAATAAAATGTAGTACATGCAATATATTTTTCGGTGTTAGGCGTCTTTTTGAAATTTTTACAGAAAAACTTAAAAAAAAAAGCAAAATATAAAAAATCTATAAAATATTTCATTGTTGATGTTGTAAACTTAAAAAAAAAAAACAAAAAAAACTAAAACAAAAACAAAAAGTAAAGAAACAAATTAAAAAAAGCATTTTTTTCTCTTGCTCTCTCTAAATCTCTCAACTAAGCTCTACACTTTAACTGTCGTGTCTCTTAAATATTTATACATAGAGTTATACATATGTCATAATATTAGGTACATAGCATATGTATAACTAGCAGACATCAAAAAACAAAAAACTATGCACATTATTAAAGCCGACAAAAATGTTTCGAAAATTTTTTATACATAAACAAATTCAGTGTCTATAAATATATATATATGCATATAGATATATATATACTATATGTAAAAGATAAATGAAGCAAACTTTTAGATGAAATTCAAGTGTTTAAATGTAAAGTTAGAAAACAAAAAAGAAAAACATAATAAAATGGAATGAAAGCGTAGTATGCCAGTTGAAACAGAAAAAGCTAAAGCAACGGAAACAGCAACAGCAAAAACATAAAAGATCTAGCAATAATTCTAAAATGACCTCAATCAAAATATTTTTTAAATTTTATATATTTTAAATGTGCAAAAAGTGTAAATAGAAGTTAAATAATAATACAAAACGAAATAGCAAAATAAAACTAAAAAAAAAAAAAAACTACTTAAATGTAATGCATAAAAATGTCTCTCGAACGAACGAAGAAAGAATGTGATATTTTTCTAAGGTGTACTACATACATACAAACAAACCAAAACTAAATAAAAACTAAAAACTGAGAGCCATAAAAAAAAAACACACACACACACACAACTTTTTACTAAGAAATAGCAAAGCCCAACAAATAAAATATATAAACTTTTAAAAATAAATAAAACAAAAAGCAAAAACTCAATAACTAAAATAAATAAAAGGCAAAAAATGAAAACATTCATAAATAGAGCAAATGCAATAGAGACTGATTTTAAAACAAATAACTTACTATGTGAATACAAAAAAATGCATAAACTAAAATTACACGGAAATGTTTCGGAAAACTCTGTTTTTTGGTGAGCCCTTAAAAGCAACAAACAAAATTAAGAGCTATTTTTTTCCAAAGTTCAAAAGCTTTTAAAAGTATTTTCAATAGTTTTTGAGTTCCATTATAAAAATATTTTTTTTTTGTCTCATAGTATTTGAAAAAAAATTAATCGAATCGAACATGATGACACTTTTTTTATGTTCCCAAACCTACAAGAATAAACCTAATACGCAGACGTCCAAACAAGACAGTGCTGCCCCTTGATTTAAAAAAACAAATTAGCGGCAAACAGTGCTGCCCATATATTAGGCAATAGATGGCGCCAGCAGTAACATCATTTTAGCAATCAAACGCATTGATTACACAGGCCTACAAATACCGGGGTCATGTCAGTTGTTGCAAAGCTATAGGTAATTTTCAAAGTAATTTGCTGCGTAGCATCCAAATCCGGGGCCAGAATTGGCCTATCGCGTCAGGATTTTCAGATATTTGAGGTCATTTACACGAAAAACGGCGTTTTTACTTCTTTTGAGGTTATGTACAGAGTGCAAAAAAATGTTATGGTCTGTCACGCTAGTTACATCATTTAGTACCACTCTTACCCTTAAATTGAATTGAATTCAAGCGATCATTTACGATTTTATTTCGAAAAGTTATGGCTATTCAAAGTTACGAAGTATATAACGAAGTCTATTAACCCTTTGAGACAGTAACACATGCCAAGTGGTTTAGTTGTTGGGAAGCTAAGGGTCATTTCCGAAGAAATTTGCTGCGTAGAATCCGAATCCGGGATCAGAATTGGCCCATCACGTCAGGATCTTGAGATATTTGAGGTTATGCACCTGAAAAACGGCGTTTTTTCAAATAACTCAAAATCCTGACGTGATGGGCAAATTCTGATCCCGGATTCGGATTCTACGCAGCAAATTACTTCGAAAATTACCTATAGCTTTGAACAACTAAACCATGTTGGTCTGTGTTATCTTTATTAATGTGAAATACAACAAGGAAATGATGCGTCGAAGTGTAATGTGTTTAGGCGCAAGACGATAGATAGAGATAGCGATGAGAGATGCTTCGATCAAGGCTCGTGCCGATAGCAACAAAGCGAGGCGTTTTATCGCACTCTCGCCTATCGGCAATACTACTTCGGTGTTCTGTTAATAACAAATTAATGTACAACAACTTAGTTTGTTAGGCGCAAAAAAAGTTGCGAACATTTTACAAAAGCGCAAAAAATTACATTGTTGAGCCTAGTACGCAGCAATGTAAAACCGCGTGAAGGAAAACAAAAAAAACTTCATATAAAAAAAAAACACTGTCAAAATTCTTAGCGCCAAGAATTTGTTCATTGGTACGCAGCACCAGTGCTGCCAATTTTTCGTCAAATTGACTTGTAGATGGCGCCGGCAAAAAGCTCTGCCTTTTTTTTTGCGTGCTAAAAACAAAACATTAATGTGCAGAAATTTATTTGATTGCAGAAACAATGTCTTAAGCAATATGTCGGACTTAATTGCAATGGGGTGGTACAGGGTATCCCAAAGTCGTCTGCGCCCGACTTTAACGTACGCCATCTTTTTTATGTGAAGTTTTGTTTTCTTTCAAGCGGTTTTACACTGCTGCGTACTAGGCTTAAACTGTAAGAAACTGTGGCCGCAACCTGACAATAGTATTCAGCTGAGTGCAGTGGCGCATCCACAGGGGGTTTGTGTTCGGATCCCCCAAAAAATGGAAAAATGGATTGGAAATCTTTTGCGAGCTCTGATATATACATATATACAAGTCGAAGTGATCCGCACCGCTCTGTGTGTTTTGACCGTCTCAGCCCAAAAAAAACAAAAACGAAATTTCAATAATTACTAAAAAAAAATTTCACAGAGCAAAAATAAACTCCGTACTTAGTTTTGCTTTGAAGCAGTCGTTTTTGTCAGCTGCGTACTGGGTTTAAAAAGTCGGAACTTTGCTAGCATGTTAAAAAATAATCATAAGTCCTACTTTATTTTGACGCGATTTAAAGCATAGTAAAATATATTTTTTTAACCATATAAATTGAATTATTTTGCGTCCAGGCGAAATTAATTCTTTAAGCATTTATTTCACATAACCACGCAAGTTCCCAACCGATTTCAATAAATCGTATTTTTTAGGGTTTCAAAAAGCTGGCTCGTGTCGACTTTATTTGTATTTTATAAAATTCGCCAAAATCGATTGGATATCAATAATAAAAAAATCGGAATATAAGTCAAGAGCTAGAGCTAAAGCAAACAACCCAACTTCTTGAAAAAATACATAATCCTAACTCGAAAAGCAGGTGATTCGAATTCGATTTATTTTGTCGAACTAAACGTTTTGGTGCATATTTGAGGGTGGTCCGATAAGTACTTAGACTATAAAAGAAGAATGAAAATTTTGGATTGGCTTCTACAAGCGGTCAAAACAAAATTACGAGTTCGATTTGGCTGAAATTTCGACAGTAGCCGTCTACGAGAATGTACTAAACGATAGTTAATTTCTCTTGCGATAGTAGCGCCATCGTGCGGTGAGGCTAAGTACTTGTCGTAAAGCCACAAAAAATCATCCATTTTTAGATTCGGAGAGCTTCAGACCATGTTTAATATATGATTTTTAGGTGTTCGCTGAATTCGAATGGAAGTTTTGCGGTGATCACGTGTCATCCAAAAAAAATCGATTTCAGGGATCAGACCATGTTTAATGGGGTTGCTTAATCCGAATCCAAGAAACGTCAGCGCGTCAGGGTTGCTGACATAATCTTAAAAATAACCCGCTTTATGGTATATTTTAAGGTTATGTCTGAACCCTGACGTGCTGGGGTTATTCTGGAGCTTGTAATCTAGAAAATATTAAAAGTTTTCTTCTGGATGTTGCATACAATAACTTTTTGCAATAGCTAAGTAAATACCCTGCTCTTTGATGAGCATTTGAACTTAGGAGAGCAAGAAATTGAGTGCTCCAGAGCGATTTTTTTGTATTGACGTTTTACGGCTCTCTTTGGTGTAGGAGGGCTTAAATAAATTCGTTTAGTTGCTATAGAGAGTAAATAAAGTCCAAACTAACCGAAACTAACAGAGTTTTCTGAAATAACCGAAATAAAATCAAAAGTAACAAAAAATATGTATTTTAACATAATTTATTTATTTCCACAGCTGTATGTGGTACGACCTCTCAAAACAAAAGTTCTGCCTAAGGGAATAGCTTAAAAAACTCAAATTTTTAGATGGCCATAGCCTTTATACTCCTTTTTCCTTTAAGTCCCATACGCAGTTCGAAAATTTTCGCACAAAATGACAAAACTTCAAATCCCAAATGGGGTTTTTTTTTGTATATGAAGTTTTGTCATTCCGCGCGTAAATTTTCGAACTGCGTATGGGCCTTAATCGTTAGATTTCAGATCGCTTATCTCTCATAAAGAATTTCTAGCCAGAGCAACAGACGCCTACAGGCTGAGTTCCCATATACTTTGGGCAGAACTTTCATTTTGAGAAACATAAGTATATGCGTTAATAATAATATATCATTTTTATATTTGAACCATTATTTTTTTTTTCTTTCTATATATATTTCCAATTATTTTTATTATGACTGCTTTAGCACAATGAGTGAGAACTATATAAGCTGGTTATGTTTGAGTATATGAAAGGGATTAGGAATAACTATGGTAGCCAATGGGAACCAAGGGAATGAATTGCAGTTAGAGAGCAAAAGAAAGAGTGAAATAAAGAGAAGCAGATGAAAAACAAAAGCAATGTAGTTTAAGCCATTTGTTTTGCATTACGCTAAACGAAAAGGAATGCAGGACAATGATAGAAATGAGTTAGTAAATGAATGTTAGCAAGCAGGGAGCGATTAAAGTCTAAAATTTTGATCACAGAGGTCCAGAGAGATTAAGAGAAAGAGTTGAAGAGTTGGGAATGTTCGAAGGCAAGGCTGAAGAAGCGTGAGAAGGCAGAGCATAGCTATTGTAGTGCATAAGCACCGAGTTGTAATTATTTTTGTGATAAAATCCGAAGCGCAATTTTTTTCCAACTGTATGGTAGATGGGTAGGTCTAAGTATGTGGGTGAAATGAATGCGGAACAGAAGAGAGCACAGCATAATGTCTGTAAATAGTAAGAGAGAGCTGGCTGGCTGAGTTGAGATAACGTTGGTAAGGAGTAAAAGAGATGACTGGATATGTATGTTTTTTATAAGCAGGATGCCAGCATGTAATGAAGGTGCTAAGAACAAAGACGTAATTGAAAATGTGATACAGTTTTTTCTTAAACCTATGTATGTATTTATTGAACGGAGTGCGTATGATGAGTATATAGTAAATATATACCTGCTAGTATATATGAGCTGATGCTACTTGAGACTGGATCTTAGCTATGTTTATGCTTTAGCAGCTAGTAGAAGAGGGCACTGGAATGATGAAGCAGCAAGTTATGGCAAAGTTAGTTATGCGAATGTTACACAATACTGGTTTCTTTTGAGTCCAAAAATGTTTCAAATTTTTGTTTGTGTTTTAACTATTAATATTCTATTTGGCTTTTTTGTTGTTTATAAAACATAAAAACTAAATGACTACAAAAATAATATAAATAAATCAATAAAAAAAAACACAAGAGAGCAGCATTAAAAAGCAAGAGCAGCACAAAATAAAAACAAAGTAAGACAAGCGTAAATTGTAAAAATTTTACACTTTAGGAAAATCTCTAAATTGTAAGCTTTCGGTGTTATTAAGCGATATAAAAACAAAATTAGCAAAAACAAAAAATTATATATATATATATTTCGATATTTAATATTTAATTCGAAACAAAACACAAAAAAAAAAAATAAATAAAAATTTCCAAAAAAAAATTAAGCAACTTTTGAGCAAAATCTCGGTGTTTTAAAATTAAGCGCATGAAAAATTAATGCATACACACACACACACACACAACTCTAAAAAAAAATAATAATAATAATATTTTAAGCAACTGACGTAAACCAAAAACAAAAACCTCTTTCACTTTCGTGTCTTTGACTTAAAAGCAAAACGCAAAAAAAAAACAAAAAAAAATATTAAGCATATTTTTAAAATGTAATTTAGCACAAAAGCAAGAACAAAAACAAAAGCATTGAATTAAAAATTTAATATACTTATACATAAATGAAACACACATTTTTTAAAATTCAAAACTACCAAAATTATTGATGTGTATTTAATATGTATAATAACAAAAACAAAAAAAAAAAAAACAAAAAAAAAATCAAAAACAAAAATCAATCGAAACTAATTAAGCATATATATTATTTATTTTAAAGTTTTTAACAACTTTGTTTTTAACACAGTTTATTTAAACCGTTTTTAACATGAAAAACTTTTACAAAACTACGAAATGCAATGCCTGCCAAAGAATTAATGTTTTTAATGCAAAAATTAAAAACATATACTTACATATAACAAAAACAAAAAACTAAAAAAACAAAGAGTTCAATAAAGCCGTTCCAAAACTTGAAAATGACTTGTTTAGAGATTTTTTGCGTTTCCTTATGTACGAAAAGTAAAAAACACACAAAAAAAAAAAAAACAAGCAAGAAGAAAAGCAAAACAAAACTGTAACAAGAAAATTACAAGAAACACCAAACAAACGTAAATTTTTTTGCAAATTAAACAAAACTACAAAAAAAAAAAAAAAACAAGAAGAATTGAATAACTGTTTGTCGTGTACAAGTAAAATTAATTTTATAGAACTAATAAAGTGAAATGTTTATTGGTCGAAAAACTTGTGCGTTTTTCTTTGCATATTGCTCTGGGATTCTGGCATAGTGGATTTTTGCCAAAAAAAAAATAAACAGCTTTGCTGCATAATTTTCTGCTTTATATAAAGGGTGTTTTTTTTTAGCGCGTCCGGATTTCCAGCTTAAGGCCGATACGCAGTTCGAAATATTTCGCACGGAATCGCAAAACTTCATATAAAAAAAAAAATCGCAATTGGGATATCACTGGGCAGTAGTGCTGGAGAAAACATCGATGTATCGAAGTTTAAGAAATCTATATATCGATGTTGGCCAACAGAGATGTTTCTCCAGCACTACTAAACACCAGAGCTGGGCAGCCCATAGCCCAAACGGGCACTTTTTGTTCGTGCACTTATGGCAGATCGCTCTCTTTTTGCCCAGCTCTGCTCAATGCCAATACAAATTACAAAAACAATTTCGCGCGTTCTCTTTCTTACTCCTTTGCTCTCTGAGCTCATGAGCACAGAAACAATATTCGACACTACCTTAGGGCTACTCCAGCTAAGGCAGTCTTGGTTGGCGACTGATGTTACCGCATCTGGACACAGAATTTTCTGTTATATAGAAAAAAGCTGGGCTTTATCTTTGCCAGTAGTTCCGGGATAAGAGACGCTGTCAGATGCCATCTGGATGTCCCGAATAACTTCATTGTTTAGTAATCGCTCTTTTCAAACGATTTTAGAATAAGATTCGAAATGAGTCACAGTACCAGAATGTAGCCCGAATTGGTAATCCGGGAGCGATTTTCGACAGGCCTAGAAGTAATCCGTCTGCAATAATTTCGTTACTGAGGAAAGGAAACTGCTTTGCGTTATCAGGCTTGAGCATCATGGGGATGCAGTTGGTGTGAAAAAACTGCAACCCTAAGCGCGCATTAAAAATTTTTGTCAGAAAGAGCAGCGCTTGTTTCGAAAGGACTTTAAGCAACGTGTTACTATTGAAATGCGAACCACTTAAAGCGCCATCTTGCTGTCATTTGAACGCAAAGCGCCATCTTACGGGCTGACTAGGTAACTCTTTGTGGTTAGTTACAATGCAGAAGCTTTTTTGATATGCTAATAAAAAAGCACAAGCTAATTTTATTGATGAATATATCAACTAATAAACTCTTTTTCTTCTTGGCTTACTTTGTGGCAGTTGGAATTTGAATTTTTTTATAAAAATTTAATTATTTTTGTTTTTTTTTTTTAGCATAGCGCATGCTGTATCTATTTGGGCCCATGCGTAAAGCTTTTAGCTGTTTTTCAGCTTCACCAGAGAGTGTGTACACACTATTTTTGTTAATATATAAAAGCTGAATTAACGGCCAAGACGGCTGTTAAGATTAAATTTATTTCAATTTAAAATAATCAAATTTAAAGCTTATGCAATGGTACTTATTTATTCAAATATTTGTAAATTGCAAAACTTAAATTTTGAAAATAATTTTCGCTGTGTTGAATATTTTAAGCATTTCAGCGTGGATTTGTCAAAGAAAGTTTTCGTTGAATTGTCATATTCTAGAGCTTTTGATTAAAGTTGCAAAAAGTTTATAAAATCTGGTTGCTAAACTCATATTATATTTATAGATAGCTGCAAAATGTTTCTTTGTTGTTTTTATTACTGTATATTTTGCAAATGTTTTGATTAATTGAATGGAGATGGAATTATGCTATTTAAAAATTCTTACTTAAGGATTTCAATAGATGACTGCCAACTTGAATAAATCTTGTTTCATACTATATTAAATAATAATAAAACTTACAATCTATAAACATATATGCTTGCATTTTAGAGAACAACGGATGGAGTAGTCTTTTGTATGATATGCAGCTTAAAAACTCAATCTGAAACGCAAAAATGTGCAAAATGGTAAGATTTTCGCTAAATTCAAGTGAAATTAAATTAAAGCAAATTATCTTTTTTTTTTTATTCTCTTAAGTATACTATTGTATAATATACTTAAGTTAATAAATAAATAATCTTCCACTACTTTGCCCGTCTAAACTACAAATACGAGTCATCTGTTTGTAATCTTCTGTTTTTTAAGAAGAATTAAATCGGTTAAAGCCAATTTTTAATACTGGAAACGTTCAACTGACCGTATCTTCGCAATCAATCATCATATGCTCAAATAAAAAAAATAATAAATTAAATAAAAGTTTTCTTAAAAAAATTTTAAAACAAAAGATAAATCTAATACTGACTTATTCCTGATGGCTAGCAAAATTATTCAATGCATATTATTATGACAACAAAAGCTAAAAGTAAAAAAATCTCCTACAATTTTATTTAAAATCTCTCCAAAAACAATCAGAAAATTATATAAAATTATTTAAACATTGACACGTGCAGCCAGTCTCCATTGACACTAGGTGCTATATGCGAACTAGTAGTTAGTACTTAAAAATCCTGAATTAAAATCTACTTGAGAGATAAAGAACATGAAATCTTTTAAGTATTTTCAGTTTTTATAGGTTTGACTATTATCTGTTGAATTAAGGGCTAGATTATTGCTATAGTCTAAATTAAATTAATTTTTTTGAGCATTTTGCTTATGGCATAAAATATACTCAACTCTAGCTACTTAGTAATTTTATTATTTTCTGAATTGCTAGGAAATTCTAAAACAGATGCGTGTATATATTTCCATCAAAATTTTCATTTTTGTACAAATTTTTGAAGCTGCTGTTCCACTGTGCGTAACAAAAAAATTAAAAATACGCCAAAGGCCACAAGGTTTGGATTTTTTTTTTACTTATAGTAAATAATAACTGAATATAAAAAGAAATTGTTGAATATCATAACTAATAACTAAAATTTCAGCTATCAAATGAGTATACTTTAATTTTGAAAATTAAGTAAGAGTAATATATATTTGTTATAATCTTTTTATTAATATCAACATAAGTTATAATTGCGTCTGCATGCTCTTTGCTTACTATTGTACTTCTGGCTAACTTTAATCACAAAATAAATTAATAATAATTAAATGCAATTACAAATTTGCACGTTGTTAACATTTTGAAACTACGCAAAAGCTTTACATAACAGTGTTGCCACACCATTTTCGCGTGTAATCGTGCTAACATACCGATAACTTGCAAACATCGCAAACATCGTCAGCGAAATTTTTATTGCCAACTATCGATAACAAAGCTAGCATATCAACAAAACGCAGACGAAATTGTTGTTTTCTAATTATTTGAATGAACTTCGTACGTGTTATTAAACGTTTAGTTGCCTCGCTGTTATAAGCGTGCGGCAGAGTCAAAGCAAAAATATATGCAAAAAGAGTATTTTAAGTGCATTATTGTGTTTGAATTTTTTTTAATGTATTTATTTTGAGTGCTACACAACAGTATTACTTTATAAACTATTGCGTTGCTTAACGCAATTGTTGTAGTTTAAGTGAAGGGTGCTTTTTTTGCACACTTTAGTTAGGCTTTTAACAAAAACAAAAAAAAAAAAAAACAACAGCATCAAACATAGCTAAAGCCAAAGACGTAAAAGCGCAGCTGCAGTAATAGCAGCAACAAAAACAATCAAATAACTTTGGTCCACAAGACTAGCCACAACATAACGAAATTCCAGATAAACACTTGGGCCAAAAGCAAGGGCGCATAAAACAAAATAGACAAACGAAAGGAAACGCAAAAAATGCAAAGCTATGCGGATGCATTGAGTGCCAAGGGCTACAGGAGCTTTGGCTTTGACACAGATGTGGAAATGGATATGGACATGGGGTTGGTGCGGCGCATAGAAAAGCGCAAAGGCGGTAAGTACACTAACACACCTAGTGTAGACACTAACACACGCATGCACGCAAGAAATTCTTATTGCAATTACACGCTGAAACATGCAAACTAACCTTTATTGTTTTTGCTGCAATGTGTACGTGTGTTGTATGTATGTATGTATATAGGCGCCTATGTATTTCACAATTGCTGGTCATTGTCGCAGCAGGCGCAAAAAAATATTTGCCAACTTCGTCGTTGCGTGTTGGCGCCAGTGGCGTCTTCAAAGGGTGCGTCCTGCAGTGTGCTGGTTACCCCTGCTGCACTAACTCAAATTTCCTATTTGAGCAAAATTGAGTCAGAGTTGATACTGAGCCTAGAAGTTTCGAAGCAGCCGCCGCCGCTTTGCTCCTTGCCACTGCTCCGTAATGTGCGTGTTTTTGGGTGTGTGCGTATGCGTGTGTGTGTGTCTGTTATTTTGTTTGCATATACTATTTGCTTAACAGTTACTGCAAACAAGTTAGGCAAAGAGCAGTGCCAAAAAAAAAAAGAAACTGACCGACAGTGTAATACCCTGTTTGACCAATAAAATATTATTATTGGGGTTGTTTATTGAGATAACTTGATGCTACATACCAAATTTGTTTGTGCTATAAAAGCAAACGGATAAATGTTGTAGTGTTTAGAGAAGATGATCGAAGACAGTGCAACTTTCCAGAAAATTGGTTGGTTATATCGAAAATTTGCTTAACAAAAATTGTATCCATTTAATTTTATTTATACTCAAAACTTGGGTATATAATACAGTAAAAATAGGTTTTGACCTGGAAAATATTGCACACTGGAATTTCTCTCGCTTAATGTATTAAGTACCATCCAAAAAGTCTAAAACCAAATTGGAGACCTCCTCCCCACTCCCCCCGTAGGGTTTTCCGTTATTTTGACATATGTTTGAGCCCATTTATCTCGAAATCTATAAGCCGTACACAAAAACTTCCAAGGCAGAAAATGTTTAAAATTAAATTTAAAATTTTATTCGTACTGGAAGGTATACCAAGAAGTTCATATTTTAGGCGGTAGAGCGCGACAAAGTTACTTTAACGTAGTTTTTCCTACTTTTACCCACCTCCTTGCCCTTTTTTGTTTTTGGCGTGTATCAAAAAATTGTAGATCTTAAAAAAGTACACAAGACTGGTTTTTGAATCATGTAAATATCTCTAGTAGTTTTCAAGTTGTATAGCTTTGAAAAACAAGCAAGCGCTGCGCTACGTTCAGCACTTTAGCGCCCCCCTGCGCGCTGCAGCGGCGATGCGCTTGCATGTTTTTTCAAGGCAAGGGAAGACTTTAAAGCGTCATAACGTGGCAACTACTAGAGATACTTACATGTATCAAAAACCAGTCTTATGTTCTTTTTTGAGATCTACAATTTTTTAAAACACACCAAAAACAAAAAAAGGCCAGGAGGTGGGAAAAAATACGAAAAACTGCGTTGTAGTAACTTTGGCGCCCTCTGCCGCCTAAAATATGAACTTCTGGGTATACCTTCCAGTACGAATAAAATTTTAAATTCAATTTTAAACATTTTCTGCCTTGGAAGTTTTTGTGTACGGCTTATAGATTTCGAGATAAATGGGCTCAAACATATGTCAAAATAACGGAAAACCCTACGGGTGGAGAGGGCTCCAATTTGGCTTAAGACCTTTTAGATGGTCCTTAATACAATAAGCAAGAGAAATTCCAGTGTGCAATTTTTTCCAAGTCAGCCCCTGTTTTGGTCTATTTATACTGTACTATATAGTAACATTTTGAGATCTACAGTCAGTTAATATCAATATTTCAATATTTATTGGGTACATTTTTTTTTACATAAATACGTTTTACATGTTACGATGCAATATGTTATTAGATTAATAGTGGGTCCAATCACCACGAGTCAACAATCGCTTGGATCTACGAGGCATACTTTCGACCAAGTCTTGCGCGTATTTAAGAGAAAGCTCTCTCCAAATGCATCGAATTCGTCGGAAGAGCTGCTTCAAAGTGAACGTTCTCTATTGGATTTGCATCAGGCGATTGTGAAGGCCAGTCCAGTGTGGTGAAGGCATTTTTCCGCTTCCAGTCCGTGCAGAGTCAGCTGCGTTGCTTAGGATCACTATCATCCTGCAAGATCCAGTCCTCGATTTCTGTGATAAATTGACGTTTGGCAGTCGCCAATAAAATTTTCTCTCAAATTTGTATCATTTTAAAAGCATGTAGGTTCTCGGTGAACAGGTGTCAAACACCAAAACCCTTTTTTGAGATGCAACACTTTCCCTTGGGATCCTTGGGATAAAAAAAAGTTTAGATTGCTATCACTTACCAACTGCGAGTAATGCCGTATATGCTCTTACTTAACTGACTGTATATTGCATTAAAATGAAGACTTTGGGCTTCTAGCTCTACTCGGGTCGGAGTATTATCAGACACCACCGTCGGTCATGATGTTTATATCAAATGTCAACTCGAAAATTCGTTAGGATGCGTTTCCAGATTCACCTCACTTCCGAATTCACCCCACTTCCGAATTCACCCCACTTGCAACTCATATTCTTTTAAAACTATGAAATAAGCGATCTAATCTTATCTATGCTACCATGGGAGACTGTTTTTTTCTTTCTTTTAAATCTTTATTATGCAATTGCTTAAAAATACAATTATTCTTATTCATGGCTATTATCTGATTATATGGAATCGCCAGCCCAACCCAAGCAGCTGGAACATCTGTGACGAGTCTTAAGGTCGGTTTTAGCCCTCTTCTACATCGGTCTACTAGTGTTAGGTTTTTGTGTGACTTTCTTATTAACTTTTTCATTGATCAGTCCTTTTGCCAGCATATTGCGGTGCCGTACAAGCCGTTCGCTATATCGACTAACGTGTTTGTTGATTTGAAGAACTATGACCTTGATTCTAAGGATCATGGTGCAAAGTCGAATTTCTAACGGAGCATTCACAAACTTCAATAAGGAACGTTAGCGTTTCGTTCAAGTCGCTATTAGCCAGTTTTGGATGGCGAAACTCCAGATAGGTACGCTCTTTTACAACGTAGTGGGAGCGAGCTACGCTTATTAATAATCTATTACCTTTTATATCCGGGGGATGTTTAGTGTGTTGCCTAAGTGGGCTTTACATTTAAGCCGCCTATCTAGGTTACTCCAAGATATTTGGTACCGCAGGTGCCTTCTTTTTGCTGAGGGTGTTAAGCGCTGTCTGACATTTTGATGGATTCAGGGCGAGATCAGCTCTCAAGCTAATGGTTGTATTCCTGAATTCCATCAGCTGCTTCATATTTACACGTTGCGGATTGAAAGATGTATAGATCGTTAGAGTTTGTTTGGCTATAAGCATCTTTACATGTTGTACAATGTGGATTAGCTCTTTAGGATTTGCAGAGAAATGATACCAATACGCTTTTCTGCAGTACTTCTGCTCTCCTTAGTCTAGCTGAGAAGAGGCTGTTTTTAATTTGAGTACGGAAGCTTCTGAACTCTAGGTAGGAGCAACGTACGTTGACATACAGAGCAGGGAACAGAATCTTGATTTAAGCCAGCCTCTGTCAAACGCCTGTTTGATGTCAACGAATACTTCAAGTCGGTAAGACTCTGCCAATCTATGAACCAGATCAAAAATATTTGTGTGCGGCCTCTTTTGAGTGGAAGTCTATTCATATGAAATTTGGCAACGTCGAACAATATTGAAGCTACATAAAATATAATCGCTTGTAAAATTAATCTAAATAGCTCAATTTTCTTTCTCCATATTAAGCCTGAAATTCTTTTTATTGAGTTACTGAAGGCTGTGGATTAATATATGCTTTTTTTTATGTGTAGAGCTGACGTGATCTCTGAAGGTTAATTTTTTATCGAGAATCATTCCTAAGTATTTGGCGCTATCTTTCAAAAGATTTACAATATAGTCAAAAGCTTCCTTAAGACTGTAAGTTATATATTAGAAGTTGAGCACTATCATTAGCAAATATAGATGTGGTGTAGCTTTGAAGTATCCGTATGTATGAGGCTTATATAATATACAGAAGTGGTGATAGACACAAACATTGAGGACAACCTGCTTCGATGTTAATATTAGCCATAAATTCTGAACAGCTTTGCAACACTACCTTCTTTCATATACCGATGTCCGTCTGTCTGTCTGTCCGTCCGTATGAACACCTAGATCTCAGAGATGGTTAGAGCTAGAGCAACCAAACTTTCAGATTAGTTCCCTTTTTATTCCATAGGATACAAGTTTATTTTATTTTTTTGATACCGGGGTTACATTATATAGCTCCCATAGGGGCATTTCAGAGGACCTAAAAAAAAACCAAAAGTTTTAGATGGATAATTCGCTTGTTTATGAAGATATCGTAACCAAATTTTGCATTCGAAAGTTTTTTGGAGTTGCCCAGCACTATACAAAATTTAATCAAAATCTGTTGACTATATCATATAGCCCCGATAGGACCAAACGGTCAAAAAATCGTGTTTGGAGCAAAATTCTACTCTTTTTTTTTTGTTTATATATCGTAACCAAATTTGGCAAAGAAATATCTTTTGAAGTTCTTTAGCAATATATCACTTTTGATAGCAATGTGGTGGTACAGGGTATCCCAAACTCGTCCACGCCCAACTTTAACGTTCACAATATTTTTTAAACAATTTTTGTTTAAGCCAATCTGCTAAATGTTCAATTCACAATGACAACTTACAATAAAAATGTTACAAATGGTGTATATTCGATTCCCAATTTAATCAACTCCATTTATATAAGTTCCCATAAGTCCTACTAGAGGGACGCAACCAACTCCATTTAACTTTTAGAAATTCCCTTACAATATGTTTTGGTTTTTTCGTTCGTTTCAAATTCCTTTTAAGAAGAACTATACCTAAAACTTGAAAAAAGTTCGTTCTACGCAAGTTTGACTGTATTTATACAATGTTGACTAAATTTTGTAAGTTTCCGAATAATGGATTTAGACTTTCACTGGAGCTAGGTAAGAGTATACCGAAATTTAAAACATATGCTGATATCAACTGATTTTACTTTTTGTACCCGCGGCAATGCTGACCATTTTGGTAGTCTCCCACAGCCCCCCCTTTCTGCTTGCTACATAGCTTACATAAATCCATAATACCCTTGACCCTAAGGGTAATGTGTATAAAATGTAAGTGAATGCGAAAAACGAAAAGCGTTAAGAAAATTGAATGTCTATGTACATAATGTACACAAAAGGCACACTTATATACTATGTACATAAATACACTGGGCCTGACCATAAAGTCAATAAGAGCCTGACTATTTCGCTTTGTTCACTTTTTTGCACGCACACAGCCAAAGATGTTCTCTATGTATATAAATATATACTAATGTACATAAGTATCGGTTTCCGTTTAGAACCTGAAATGCGCGCCCAACTCCATTATTTTAAATTCTTTATTGAGGGACTAGCTGGATAAGGTACTGGAAACTGCCCCCAGCGATTTTTGAAAACTAATGATGCAAAAAAAAAAAAAAAATTTGCAAAATTTTCGGTTTTAAACTTAATGCGTTACGGCTTAATTAAAAAAAAAAAACATGGTTTCATTTTTATTGAATTGTGACTAAACTACTGAATATTTTTGAATCATTTTTTTTTTTAAATCTAAGTTGGCAACAAGGCATTCATTTTTGATGTTTTTTTTTTACGTAAGAGTGCCGCCAGAGGGCGTTTCATGCATATTTTGCCATTTTTTCGCTTCTTTTTCGAGAAAAATTACGAATTTCTTGTGAAAATTGAGAAATATTTGTCTTGCAATCAAAATTTTTATTTGCGTTGAAAATTAGTTTAAACGACCTGACAAAAATAAATCTATTTCAAAAATTCGACCAACAAACATAACTCCTTGTCGCTTCTCTTCTATTACTAAATTCTTTTTTCTTTATTTTTCACAATGTTCTAATCATTTAAGTTGAATTTGTGAAGAAAAAAACAAATTGAAATAAGAAAAAAGTATGTATGCATGAAACGCCCTCTGGCGGCACTCATAAGTAAAAATAAACATCAAAAATGAATTCCTTGACCCCCACAACCCCCAAGTACACATAAAAAGATAATAAGTTCTCGGGCGGCACTAATAAGTAAAAATAAACATCAAAAATTAATTCCTTGACCTCCAAAACCCCCAAATACACATAAAAAGATAACAAATTTTTGGTTTAAAATTGAATTAAAATATTACATAGGGAAAAAACCTGTTTTTAAAAATCTGCATGCTTGAAATTCCAAATAGAACTATGGTTTCTTCGGCAAAGTTGTTAGAATTGTTGTCCTAGGGGGCGCCGCGAATCGGAAAAAAAAATTAGACCCACCCTAATATGTTCTTACATTCTAAAGAGTTAAGCTACAAAAAAAAAAAACAATTTATATGGTACGCAACTAAGTTCTCCTTGTTTTTTTGATAAAAATGTAACTTTATTGTAAAAAAAATGGTTACCGATGACTCATTCAAAGTATTGCCCATCGCTAGCTACAACTTTTTCCCATCTTTCTGGTAGAGTTCGAATACCTCGACGGTAGAAGTGTTCGTCTTTTGAGGCTATCAACGAATCCACACGTTTTGCGATATCTTCATATGAGTGGAACTGCTGATTAGCCAGACCAAGTGCCATCGAGCGGAACCAGTAATAATCGGACGTCGCAATATCTGGGGAATACAGCGGGTGGGGTAGGTCTTCCCATTTGAGCGTTCCCAAGTGATAGGATTGGCAACGTGAGGCCGAGCGTTGTCATGCAGTAAAATCACTTTTTTTTGCCTCTGCTCGTATTGTGGCCGTTTTTCTCGCAGTGCTCGGCTCAATCGCATCAATTGAGTTCGATACCGTTCACCAGTGATGGTTTCGCCTTGTTTCAACAGCTCATAATAAACAACACCGACCTGGTCCCACCAAATGCACAGCATAACCTTCGCAGCGTGAATATTCGGCCGAGCCAGTGACGTGGAAGCATGACCGGGTTGTCCCCAAGATTTTTTCCTCTTTGGGTTGCTGTAATTATTCCATTTTTCATCACCCGTCACGATGCGATGAAGAAAAATCTTCCTTTGTCGCTGGAGCAGTTGTTCTCAGGCGAAAAAACCATGCTCAACGTCCCTTAGCTTCAAATCATAAGGAACCCAAGTTTTTTGCTTTTAAATCATTCCCAACGCATGCAATCGCTTGGAAATGGCTTGGCGGGTAACTCCTAATGCTGAAGTAAGCTCTTCTTGCGTTTGGCACGAGTCCTCATCGAGCAATGCCTCCAATTCAGCGTCTTCGAAGGTTTTGGGTCTTCCTTTATGTGGACGGTCGTCAACATCGAAATCACCGTCTTTGAAGCGACGGAACCAATCACGGCACGTTGTTTCGCTTGGAGCAGCATCTCCGTACACTTTTTGGAGTTCTCGATGCGCTTCAGCTGCCGTTTTTTTTCGAACAGAACAAGAAAATCAAAACTTCCCGCAAATGATGATTTTTTTGGCACAAAACTAGACATTTTCACACAACCACAAGTAAATAATGCAAAAAGAAATTCACTAATATGCCAAAGCAGTTTGCTTACCATATGCCTAAGCTTTGTTTATGAAGTTTTGGGTATGTCAAAATCGACCAGAACTTTCTGCTAAAGCCATCTATTGACAAACAGCGAGAACTTAGTTGCGCACCTAATATAATACATTTTCTGGAATCGCTGAATTCGATTTCAAAGTCGAAAAACCCCTAGCACGTTATGTGTCTGAGATAACCTAAAAACACCTTGTTTTATGGCATTCTTTGAGGCTATATCAAAACCCTGGCATGCTGGGATTTTTCGAACCTCGCTTTTGGTTTCAGCGACAACAACAATATAGAATAAATATGGTCTTATCTATTGATCCGAAAGTCACTTTATTATTGTTCACGAACTACATATTGTTAATGAATTTGGTGCTTTGTAGTGTAGTTGTCTCTAATTGTTTTGTTCTATTATCGCGTTAAGTAATTTGATTCTTTGGAAAACGCCACTAATTACGTAACGTATTTTAATTATGTTGTGACGTTACCACCTTTCCCTTTTAGTTTAATATTTATTGAAGTAATGATATTAGCAACAAGAAATTCGTTTTTATCTTTATTGTACGTATAGTATAATAAAAACAGGTTTTGACCTGGAAAAAATACCAGACTGGAATTTCTCTTACTTAATGTTTTAAGGACCATTCAAAAAGTCTAAAACCACAAGTTCAATCAATGGCTCTTTTAGATTTTTAAGAATTCTTCTTTTACAAGCTACTAAGGAATACTTTGCACGCCCTGCCTTCGTGGCAAAATTCTCCTAGACCTTATCGTTTGGACGCACTGGTCGATAGCATGAAAAAGAGACATTAATACCATTAAAATATAACACTCCCCATTCCGAGGATTTTGGGGTGGAATTATCAAAAAGTGCTTTCTTCCATGCCCACAAATTAATTAGTAATTTTTAAAAGTCTACGTTAAGCTATACGATTGTATTTTTTTTTTGTTGGCAAGCAAAATTTGCTGGATTTGGATTTTTGGAAACTTTATCTCGGTCTTTTTTTTTTTTTTGTTGATTTATATGCTTAGCTACTCTGCTGTTATGTACATACATATGTGTGGGTGTGTGTTATGGTTTTGTTTGTGTGTGCTGCTTCTGTTATCAGGGCCCTGAAGTAACTTCGACGTATCTCTTATCGTTAGCTGAAGCTGTCTCTTTGAGCTATAAATAACTCTTATGAATAATATTGACATTGATATGTATACGCACACACATACCGTGCTTATGCTTGTTAGGTACTTATATCTAACTGATTAGGGTTATTTATTATTGCATATACATAATTGAATGTTAAGACAGGATTGTACCTATTACCATGCCAAGCAATATGGTATACATGCATAAGTATATTATATACCTACTGTGTACGAGCACATTTGTCTAAAGAAAAATATGTTGATGATTCATGGGGGGTTTGAAGTGAGCCCAGTGAGTCAGCGTCATAAATTTTCAGAAAATTTCGCAATTTTGCATTTGCTACGCACATTAGATATGATATACTCAAGTATGTCAAATCCATGATAAATAAGGCCTTATTTATTTTGATGCATTGTATTTAAGAACTAGAGAAGAGTTTGAATTTTTATCGCAAATTTCTAGAAAATACCTCGTGCAAATTCTTGGAAGGCTTATAATTTAGAATTAAGTTGTACCAATTGATTTCTTATTCGAAAGCCCATTTTAATTACACATACCAACATGGTTTAGTTGTTGGAAAGCTATGGGTAATTTTCGAAGTAATTTGGGTAAGTAACCTCAAATATCTCATATCTATCCTGACGTGATGCGCCAATTCTGGCCCCGGATTCGGATTCTACGCAGCAAATTACTTCGGAAATGATCCTTAGCTTTCCAACAACTGACATGACCCCGGTATTTGTAGGCCTGTGTTACAACATAATTTTTGCAACATTATCTGGTTCTTCTTTAAGTACTATATGCTTACCTATATATTTCTTTTATTATACACTGTACCGTATGGTACAAAGGGTATATTAAGTTTGTGCAAGCCGAACATGTATGTAACATACAGAAGGAAACGTCGAAGACTACCCAAAGTTACCCAAAGTATGATCAGGGTGACTAGAGAAGTCGATATACCGATGTCCGTCTGTCCGTCCGTATGTACGCCTAGATCTCAGAGATGGTTAAAGCTAGAGCAACCAAACTTTCAGATTAGATCCTTTATTATTCCCAGGAGACAAGTTTTTCGATTTCGGGGTTACATTATATATATAGCTCTCATAGAGGTGTTTCAGAGGACCTCGCCAAAAACTAAAAGTTTTATATAGATAATTCGCTTGTTTATCAAGATATTGTAACCAAATTTAGCTCCCAAGCACTGTGTCAAATTTTATCAAAATCGATTGACTATATCATATAACTTCCATAGAACAGATTGGCCAAAAAAATTGTTGTGTACAAAATTCGTTGTATTTCGTTTGGTTATGAAGATATCATAATCAAACCTCGCATTCGAAAGTTTTTTATAGCTCCCAAGCACTGTACCAAATTTGATCAAAATCGGTTGACTGAATCATATATGTAGCACCCCTAGGACCGATCGGTTAAAACAACTTGTTTAGTAAAAAATTCGTTGTGTTTCATGTGTTTTTGAAGATATCGTACCCAAATTTGGCAATCAATTGTCTTTTAGAGTGCTTAAACAATATATCGGACTTTATTGCAATTAGTGGTACAGGGTATCCCAAAGTCGTTCATGCCCGGACTTTAACGTACGCCATCTTTTATATGTATCTAAGTCTAATAATTTATCGTTTGAAATATCACTCTATCCAATTTTCTATTTTTCTCCGAGTAAAACCAATAATATGTTGCCTTTGCTGCAAACGGAGGAATGCATAGCGTCTATCTGGAGCTAAGGTATTCAGATCTGGGATCTTCACTACTTTGAGCTAACATGGTGACTTTAATCTGTGTACCCTAGAGGACCAGATCATCTATTTCTCCAGTAGGTACAACGACAGACTGATAGACCATCACAAAAGGACTTTTAGGAACAGTCTCAATAAGAAGACTCTAGACGAGATGTTTTGACCATTGTCATGAGTCAGATCATTCATAACCATTTTTGTCATTGTCAGCTCGAGATCAGTTCCGGAATTAACCGACCTAACCACTAAGACACAAATATGTAGCATTTTTTATTTTTCAACGTAGTTTCCTAAGAGGTTAATAAACTTCCCAGCAATATTCAATAGCTACGATACCTATTTTAGCAGCAAGACTTCTCTAAATAAGCATTAAACTGCAACTCAACATGCTAATTGTTGCCAAATCTTTTACCAACAAGCCGATTTTTAAGTTTAGGTTGCATGAGAAAGCAATTCGAATTTTAGTTCGTGGATTTTGGTCATTGCTATAGAGGATGTGGAAACTGGTGCATTGTCATGATGAAACAACAATTACCTTTTCCTGGTTTTCAACTTTTAAACGCTGTAAAAGGTTCGCATAATATTATCATTAACAGGTTTTTTTATTTTAAAAATAATCATCAGTTAGGGTATTCACGCTTGCTGTTGAGCAGAGGAGTTGTAAAGTTGCACAAAAACTCAACAGGCTAAAGCGTGAATCCGTTTAAGTCAGAGCTGGGCAGCCCATAGTGGGCACTTTTTGTTCGTGCACTTACGGCAGACCGCTCTCTTTTTGCCCAGCTCTGGTTTTAGTTAGTTTTCCAAATTTTGTACAATTTAAATTTTGGCGCGTCGGCCGCCTACTCCGTTCAGTTGTTGACGCCAACACTTACAAAACTTAAAAATCACTTTGTTTACTTTATCAACGAATATAAGAAAACTCGTAGTTTTTTACAACTCAATAGCTGAAAAATCCCAAATGCTGCAGTATTGCAAATGCCGCAAACAGCGTATTTTGCAACACTTGCTCAACAAGTCAACAGCTAAAAAGTAGACAAGGGTCTAGGTCTGAGGAAAAGTTAAGTCGAGAGCTGAATAGTTGTATCTCCGTACATTTTGTTGTTGCAAAAGTCCTTAACTTTTCAACTGCTCAACAGCAAGCGTGAACACCCTGAATGCAAATAATGCCATGCGCATTCCAAAGGAATAAAGCCAGCGGGTGGAACTGTCTTTGCCGATTCTTTTTGTAAAGTCCATTGTTTTTCCTGCTGTTTCGACTCAGATGTGAAGTGTTGCACCCATGTTTCATTCATTGTGATAAGTCGGCGCAATAACTATGCCTCATTTGTATGAAACATCGTCAAGCACATGAAGGAAACATCTTGACGAAGCTGCTTTTGTTCCATTGTCAGCCAACCATCTTGCACACAGCTTTTTCATCACCAAACTTTCCATCATAATGCGCTGTACAACTCTCTTTGTCATGCCTACTCATACAGAAACTCACGAACTTCTAGCTCGATGGTCATCCAGTACCATTTTGTGTATTTTTTTCATCATTTCTGGAGTGATCAGCTCTTTTGGTCGGTTACTGGAATTTTCATCTAAGCAGCTCAATGAAATTCGTTAAAACTAGAAGCAGAGATCTTTCTAATGAAGTACTATACCAATTTGTTCCATGCTGCCTGTTCACCAAGACAACGACCAAAAACAAACATAGCACCTGTAATAACACCTAACAGAACTTAATCCTTTCCTTAATCCTTTCCCAACACTAGTATTTTGGGTCAGCTAACTCTGTGACGGCCCTCGTGGCGTAAAGTTTTTAAGAATTCCCAAGACTGTGCCAAATTCTATCCAATTCGCTGTACTATAACATATAGAACGCTTAAGACCGATAGGTCGAAAAAATTTTCTAATTCCTTTGTTTATGAAGATATCGTACATAACTCTATAGATATAGATTTGTTTGTAATAGCGTAGGGTGTCTCAAAGTCGTATAGTTTAGTGCAGTGTTTTGAATTTATATTCGTAAATGTTTTACACTTTTCAATGGGCCAATTGATGAAAACCAGACATAGGTCATGGTTGCCCCAATAGTTGATATATACATCAAATATAGTATACTTGTTCTAAATATGTTCTAAGTATATATAGATACTATATAGTATAGCGGCGAGGGGGTTGGTACAAAAGTTCATTAACTTTGCTTATTATAACTCACTTGTTCGCTTGCCGCTCGCTCAGACAATGACAGTGACACAGCTGTTTTTTATTTAAGTTTATACATTATATGCATATATGTATATAGGTTTTAATTTATTTCGCTCTCTGGCGCGCTCTGTTGCTCTCATTGTCGCGCTGACTACAGTTAGACACGCTAAATCAATTGTTTATTTGTATTTTGTTGCTCTTTTGGGGGGGGTTCGTTACTCTATTCCTACGATTTGGTTGGGTGCTAGCAGACCCGGTACCCCTCTTCTAGAGGTTGTATCTAAGTTGGGTTTTTTTTTTTGTTTGCTCACTCAGCGGCATGTCGATGGAAAGTTTCTCAAAAGAAAATCAGTTTACTGCGCGTATTCGTCTGGGAAAAAACCAAACGACCACGGCCCCAAATTTTGTGAAATCATATATATTATATATACGTGTGCCGCCAGTACATACAAAGTTTTATAAGATAACAATAGCTTAGAATGATCAAAGATTACGCAAGTCCCGGGACGGCAATTGGCCCAGTTTTTTTCTATATTTTTTTTTTGGTTACACTTTAAAATATTATAGAGCATCAAAATCAATAACAGAATTCGGGCAGTTTGCCCAAAAATCGCTGAAATAACAAAAACATGCTCATTAATAAGCTCACACAATTCGTTCAATAAACCAAAAACATATAAAAAATAAAAAAATTCAATTTTTATATATAAGCAACAAAATATGGAACAAAATTTGCAGAAAGTGTGACATGTTGAATATGCATATGTGTACCGTGTATATTATATACCATGATATGCCAAGTATCGAGCCAAAAATAATCGCACATAAATTAATAATCATAACAACAAGCAGACAGTAAATAAATCGTTGATTAAGGCATTTAAATGCATAATGTAGCATATATGTGCATACAAGCATATTTCATATACTTGAGTATATAAAGCGTAGAAAAGTATGGCATATGTACAGAAGCTGCACATGCAAAGAAGTGCTGCTCTTTGCTTAGGCAATATGTAATGAGTCTATCAATATGTATCAGCATGTATTTAAAAACGAGGGTAGGCTGAAACTTAACTCTAGTGATCACTTTCTACTTATTTCCTAGCTTATTGATAAACTAAAACTTAACTTTTTTTTTTTTTGTGCCTGCCAAAAAGTCTAATTTAGTGACAGATCACTTATATTCTTTCACTTCAGTTGAAATCCTTAGAATTTAATGAATTTCGTATGATTCATTGTAGAGTGGTAAGGTTTATTGGGTTATCCGGTGGACGTTTACGGAGACCGCCTTCCTCGCTCTCCTTGCTTAAGCACTTTGATAATCTGATAAAGAGCCAGTTCCGCTATGGGTAGTTTCTCAAGGTTTTCAAAAAACGGACTTTCCCAGGTACTGAGCGCGTTTTCTAAGAACTATTTGTGCCTTCCAAAAAACATGATTTGTCAAGGTTCTCATATAACTTTGCATTACAATATTATTGAAGAGTGAGTGTTTCAAGTCCGAAAAATTCGATAGGTTAGGGAGAGCTTATCCCAAGACCTTTGTAGTAAACATTTTTTGAAAAGTGAGTGTTTCAAATCCGAAAAATTCGGTCGGTTAGGGAGAGCTCATCCCAAGACCGTAAGATTTTCGCTCTCCTTCTTAAACCGCTGCGGCAGTTTTGGTAGGCAGCCTTGATTTAAAAAAAATGGCTTTCCCAGATGCTCTGTGCGTTTTCTTAAAAGTGCAAGGTAGTCACATAGCAGGTGTTAGATGCTTCCTAAACGCTCCGCAGCTTATACCTGATGGGAAAGCTGCCAACTTTCGTCCATTTAGTACAGTGCCCCTTTAAAACTCCTATCACTAGTATTCTAGTCTGGTTCTCCCGATGTTGTATTCGTTCTAATGTTTGTTGTGGATTGTATCAAAGCCATATTGCTCGGAGAATGTGATAAGCGGACGCTGTGCTCCAATCTTGCTCTGCTTTGCTTCTATGTATGTTTTCAAATCGGTTTTTTCGGCTTAGGGGTCAGCTCATGTTTCCGAGGTTTTTGAGGTTATGTTGGAAGCCTGACGTGCTAGATGTTTTTTGAAACTTGGATTCCATGGACCGACTTCCTAAACCTTAAATCGTTTTATTTTGTGTGGCTGAGTTATCGCTGTTATTTCAAACAAAACTTCTTGAAGAGGATGTTTGTATGTCCTCTTTGCGCATCCGTTTGATAAATAGGGAATCTAATTGAATAATATTCTCCGGTTTTCAGACTGCTCTGTCTGCTTTTTACGAAAATGTTGCAAACTGCGACTTTTCTGCTGTGGATTGCTTAGAAAAAATGAGCAGCTTGAACTGTTTCTAGGTCTTTGCTGCATTGTAATAAATTCAAAACGGCGCAGTTAGTCCTTCTTGATCAAACTTTTTAAACACAAGTTATGAACTGGTGACACGATCACGTTTGTCGTCGGCAACCATTTGCCAAAAATTCTAAGATGGGTAAAATACATTTACGAACCACTTTTGAAGATTCTCTCGACAAATCTCCCAAAACCATTCCACGGATTTTGTTCCAATTTAATATTTTTTAGTTAGTTATTTGAACTCTGCAGAGTCCCTCAAAAAAATATCGTTCAATTTGTTTTGAAACTTATCGATGACGATAACATGCCACTGCAGTGCATTGGTAACCCTGACAGCAATCAGGCTTGCCAGCGTAGTTGCTTTGCTATTTCGTTTATTTTCAGCCTGCCCATGTTTATATTTTCATTTGTTCATATTAACAACTTGGTGCTAATTCCTCTTGATTTCTAAGGAACCCAAATAAAGGTCTGTCTTGCTTGATCGATTGCCTTTGTGATTTCTTTGTATTAACGAAATTGGGAGTAGACATACTAATAATATATGAATAGATATGCTATATATAGCTACTTATAGCTATGCCATTAATTGACTGACAAATGGACAGTATTATCCAAATAATACTCATATTGATAATAACTATTTGATTGATTGATAACCAAAGTCTAGGCCATGTGCTGTTTGATCGGCAATCATCAAAATAAATATTTAGACATAAGAAGGCAATTCTACTGTACTTCGTCAATCAATCTCAAGAACAATCGATATCAATAATTTTTTAATTATAAAAGTTCTTCAGGATCATTAAGATCAATTAGTAATTGGCTTGATATGTAGGCATACATACAAATGCATATAAATATATATTGCAAAAATAAATATAAATTCCGCAAAAAATTGCGATTTACAAGAAGTAAAATTTTAAATTTTTGCGCACTTAACCAACTGAGATATATTATTTCATTTTTCGAATGAGTTTGGAGAATGGAATGTTGAAACTTTCAAAATTGAAAAAAATGTTTCACTAATCAATAAGATTATCACATATGGCAAAACTGCTAAAATAAAACATCCCTCCATTACTTTTTATGAAAATCTTTATTTGGATTAGGCCGTAATATTAATAAGATGAACATATCCAACGCTATAGTCAAGAATTATTAGACCAACCCATTCAATATAGAAGTCTACAGCAAAGTAAATCGCTACCTTAACTAGGTTGAAATATCGAAAATTAATGTTTACTAGATAATAAGATGTAAACTTTAGAAGTTGCTGTTTATCCTAGTTACCCGATTCGAAATCCTATCTGTAAAATTTGCAACATTATTTTGAAAATGTCGGAAAAATGTTTATGGTTGCATTCGATATGGTCTCCCTTCTAAGCAAACATACCGTTCACTCCACTGACATGAAGAGTTAATGCATCACCTGTGAGAAAAGGTCTTCATCTTTGCCCTTCATTCTACAGTGTGACCAAATCGAACTGCACCTTTTCAAAACAATGAACCAAAAGAAACTAGTGAGCTCCTTCCCTTCGTGCTTTGCGTGACAATCTCCTGGGGAACATTCCGAATGAACTATAAATACACTTTCTAACCGATATTAAAAAGCACGCGTTGGAAGTTAAACTTTTTACGCCCTACTCGAGTCATTAACTCTGCCGAGCCATCAGCTGACTAAACCGTAGGGCCTTCGCCCCCTCCATTCTGTCTCCTTCGGGAATACGACTTTCCTCCTGCCCCGCACCTTTTACGCCGTTCTCATTCCTTTACGACTTTCCTCCTCCCCCGCGCCTTCTCCTTACCTGTTCTCATTCCTTTCTAACAATTTTTGCTCACCTTAACAGAATCTCAAAGTTACTCTTACTCCCTTCAAAAGTCACAATGCCGCATAAAAAGTTTTACTTCAAAAATCATAATTTTGCACCTTCAAATCCGCTGTGCAATCTCATGAAGCAGAGGTATTTCTCGTGATGATGGTAGATTTCCCGCGATAGGTATAAACATAAGGCGAGAGCTTATTAGAAACTACCATCCTTTTGTGACTAAACACAGAGTGGCAATAAACTCCCCCTCCTCCTCCGTAACCGCTCTTTCAACATGAGCCTACCGACTCATGTAGGGGCTAACTATGCTTCAAAGTATAGGTAGTTGGCATGAATGGTTATTAAATGGCGCCAAAACACCCGCCATGTCGCTAGAAGGATCATAGACACTCAGGATTTCTGAGGAAATCGGCGCAACCCAAAAATGTCTCTTAGACTCGGGGCAGAGACCCTAGGAGGGGACTGCTATCCGGAACTGCTTATTGATTATTCGCAGCTAGCCTTGATATGTGCAGGTATTTCACAATCCGCAAACTGTGACAAATCCGCTTGCCTGCAGCTCAGCTTGCAGCAAACCCCTAATTCCGCGATTACCGGATGGGTTGTGTTTAAAGGAAGGTCTGTGTCGATTGTGGCAATACCAAAAAACTTAAGACAACTAGGCTGTAAGTCTCATCTTGTGGTCTTCAAGAAACGGGCAATAGGGACAGATGGACGTGCAGACAAAAAGACGAACATGGCTTAATCGAGTAAGAGTAAGGTCTCCACGTTTATTCAGAAGCCAGCGGTGTGCAGCTCTTTGGCGAGGTCTTCATCTTGCAAGTCGCTGATTCAAAGTAACGCCAAGACATTTAGCTGACATCTTCTGCGTTATAAAGTTATTATTAATACAAATTTTGGCACGTAATATGAAGCAAACGTTGACAGATTTGCTTCTATTAATGCCAACATTCCAATGTCTGACTCAATACACAAATTTTTGGAGATACTCCTAAATTCCGTCTGTGTCTTCGCAGTTATCGGAAACCGAGTATATAACGCAAATAAGACATAAACGGCAAGAAGAATCTTCTTCGGTGTGATACACATATGATGTGTAAGTACACAACGTTTTGCAACACTACCTATAGCGCTGTGGTTCAAGGAACTGGATGACGCCGTCGTTCTATTAGATTCTACAAAACATTTTGCTAACAAAAGACTGATTGCCACTATAGACAATGGTCTCTGCTGTTTAAGGCAACATTTTTAGCTATTGTTATAGGTTTGGTTGAAATTGCTTGCAGCGCATTTGGGCCACCCTAAATATTAGGTTCAGTACACCTGGCACTTATTACCTATGTATGTATAAAGCTCCAAGCATAAGTTTAATGCATCTTTCTAATATATATAAACATACATATGTTTTTTTATTAATAGAAACACTTGGCACAGTTTGCATTTATTTAAGGAAAGTTCTAGAGACATACGGACGCAGCGTCATATGTGCTTAATATCTATTCTGGAACTCATAAAGCCTATCGCTTTGTTTACTAGCAGAACGATCCATCCCGTCGTTCCCCATATTTGTTTATTCATTTTTGTTTGTTTTTTTTTCTCTGTGTTTAACCTGAGTAAGCTTTTCCAAAAAGCGTTGAACAAAAGCTTTTTACTCATTTTTGACTCATGTATAAACTTTTGGATGAAAATATCTCTCAGTCAAAAAAGTGGCTAATGACATTGGAGAAAACAAGTCAAAACAAATAAACCCATCCAAAATAAAATTAGCGAGACGTAAATGTGAAAATTGCGTTGCACCGAAATTATTTACTTTGTGTCTTTGTGATCCAAAAGCTGTGAAAAACAAAAAAAAAAAATTATAAAAACAAAGTAAATAAAGAACTCAACGTTGTCAGAAACAAATATAAGTGTACAAGGTGTAGACGTGCCTGTAACTCTATCGATATAAGCTTTGAAAAATAAGTATATATTACAAACAATTTGTTAAACAAGTTTACTATATAAAATAAAAAAAAATCAAAACATTAAAAACATTTAATGAAAACGCAAACTAGTACTACTTAACTGGAGTATCGAAAAAATCTTGTCGTATATAACGTTGTTAGTTCCGGCGAACTCTTAAACATGGCATACCGTGGCATGGTGACCGGTACAAATGGTGCGGAGGATCCGGAGGCGGAATCTGATTCCTCATATGACACGGTGGTAAGCCACCAAAAAGAGGTTTATACTGTGACCCAGAGGGCTGTAAGCAAGGCTACCCAAAAAAATTTGAACTCACCGGCTATAAAAAAAAAGGCACTACCACGTGAACGTAAGTTTTTTGTTTGTTGTTTTTCTTATGTAGAACCAGTTTTGTATAGCATATGTAAATGTTGAATCTAGTATTAACACAAAAGAACCCCCATCATATCTGGGATCTTACAAAATCTCTAAAAACCATATAAAACGAGATGTTTTTGACAAGCTAAGCTTCTCTCTGCGTTTTAGACTCGCGAAGAAAATTATGCTCAATTTTCCAGAGTTCCGATCGATCCTATGGAAGCTACATATATGATATAGTCAACCGATTTTGATCAAATTTGGTACAGTGCTTGGCAACTCTAAAAGACTTTCGCATGCCAAATGTGATTATTATATAAAACTTTTGTTTTTTTTTCAAGGTCCTCTGAAACACTCCTATGATAGCTATATTATATAGCTCCGATATAAAAAAAATGTAATACAGTCGAGGCGGTGCCTGACAGTGTAATACCCTGTACCTTTTTTCTCAAAAAAAGATTTATTCCTGCATATTCTTACTAAGAATTTCCAATTGGAACATTTTTTTGTTGGTGCAAAACGATATTGATGCCTATAAGTTCCACAAATTTTAACCGATTTTGATGAAAATCGAAATTTACGTCAAAGGAGTTATTTAAAATATATAGGGTAAGTTTCAAAGGGATATGTTGAAGGGTGTGGGAGAAAACACGGTAAATCGATTGCGGGGGGTGGGGGGTCTGCATTGATAAAATTTGGATGTGAATTTGTTTATTAGAGGCACATGAATCAGCTTATCAAAATTGGTGGTTCTAGGTCATTTGTTACTTTTATTACGTAGAGTCAAATATTGACGCAGTTCATAGGCAAGGGGAGGTATAATTTTTACATTTTAGACCAAAACTTTTGTTGTAATTGTCCGATTTTATTTATTTTTGACACACAAATGCATGTAACCACAACGCATGCTCTGTAAGGTTTCAGTAAGATTAAAATATTAAACGGTTTAGCTAAAACCCGCGAAACTCTGCTACGGGGGAACGGGGAAAGATATTGACATGATTCAACAAACTTGATCTTCTGAGGAAATATGCGCATCAGCTGGTAAAGTTTCGTATCTCTAGCTCTTATAGTCTCCGAGATCTAGGTGTTCATACAGACGGAGGGACATGGCTCAATCGCTACCCGAGGTTATGATAAGCATTTTGGTATAAAGGACTTGGGGTCTGCCACGCCTCCTTCTTGCCGTTACATACATTGCACAAATCTAGTATACCCTTTGTATAGGTACAGGGTATAAAAAATTGTTTAATAAACTTGTCTGCCCTGACATAATAAGGCATCTTATTTGAAAGTTCGGTAGCTCTAGCTTATATGGACTTCTCTAGTCACCCTGATCATACTTTAGGTAACTTTCCTTCTGTATGTTACAAACATTTTCGGCTTGCACAAACTTAATATACGCTTTGTACCAGGGTATAAAAATACCGCCAGAG
The DNA here is from genome assembly GCA_018150985.1 of Chymomyza costata. Classification (NCBI taxonomy): domain Eukaryota; kingdom Metazoa; phylum Arthropoda; class Insecta; order Diptera; family Drosophilidae; genus Chymomyza; species Chymomyza costata. Next base: position 7,407,889 of record JAECWU010000255.1, on the reverse strand, counting down.
AATAGAACCTAAGACGGCTTAGAAAATGCTTACCCTCTACTCTTTACTCTCACACATACACACGCAGCATACCTCATTTCGTTACGTGACGATTTTTCTAACATTTCACTCTAAGCTTCGTTAAAAAGCTTAGTTCTAAAAAAAATTGAATAGAGTAGAAATTTAAACAAAATTTGTTCACTGTGACTCGAACCGACTTTAAGTTTTAAGGCCAAGTCTCTAGTGCTTTGCTTTAGCAATGCGATTATCTTAAAACTTGATCTACCTAGACATATAGAGTGACCAAGTTTGGTAATCCTAGCTCCTAGCTCTAGGCATGCATACAGACAAACAGAACTAACCATCTTGGAGCTAACTTTGAGAAATCTTTGGTGTCTGCTCTTCTATGTAACATGAATTTACTTTAAGGTAAGGGCTATAAAAAATTCGATACTTTATTCTGTGGGAGGTGCCCCGATTTTATAGGCAGTTTTATAACTTTATGGTATAGTTTTATTTCTATTGTTTAGACACTTCTAAGCCAGGTTTTTCACGGCGTATGTATCTGCGGATGATTTCAAGTCAATTGGACAGCTATCAACCCATCTCAGACCAACACTTCAGCTATGTTTTTAACGCCGCTGGATACCTTTTATAAGAATGTGGGTCGTTTTAGACGCGCCGCTCAAGCTGATGGCTTTTGATTGGCAATACAAATATGCAGTACACGCTATTTACATATATATCAGTTTTTATACACTTCCAAAATGAAAAGTCTATGCATTTTTTGTATGTGTATGTAATGCCTCAAAATGTTTGAAGCATAAAAATTTCATATTACAAAAAACTAACATATTTATTTTTTGTGTTCATAGTCTGGCAATAGTGCTGGAGAAAACATTAATGTTATATGGATGCATCGATACTTTAAATATCTATATATCGATGTTGACCAACAGAGATGTTTCTCCAGCACTTCTGCACTCATTAAATGCGTGTTTAGTAGTGCTGGAGAAACATCTCTGCCAACATCGATACATAGATATTTTAAACTTCGATACATCGATGCATCGATATAACATCGATGTTTTCTCCAGCACTAACTGGCAAAGTTATAGCGAAAAGAAAATGTACATCCCCAACAATAATTACTAAGTTCTTTTAAAAACATATAATTTCTGCACAAGAAAGAATGCTATAGGGAAGTTCGACTGTAGTTATAGATACTTAAACATTATCTTTGATTATGTGAGCCTGATTGGCAAAAAAAAAAACGTGCGCTTAACGTAAAATAAAACTTAAGGCATATACTGTGTTTACTTTCTTTTCCGTATCGTAGCATTCTTCGGCTATTATTTGTTATTATTGAGAAACTTTGTTCATACTTTAGAAAGCTCTAGGTAACCCTTAACAAGTGCTCAACAAATCAAAAGTAAAACTAAATCTGCGAAGTTTGAAAATATGCAGCAATTTGATAATTATTATTTTTTTTTTTTTTAGAGTTTTGATTCTTCCGCTATGAAGATTAGATTAGATAGGCCTACAAATACCGGGGTCATGTCAGTTGCTGGAAAGCTAAGGCTCATTTCAAAAGTAATTTGCTGTGTAGAATCCGAATCCGGGGTCAGAATTGGCCCAGCACGTCAGGATCTTGAGATATTTGAGGTTATGTACCCGAAAAACTGTCTTTTTTCAAATATTTCACAATCCTGACGTGTTGGGCCAATTCTGAACCCGGATTCAGATTCTACGCAGCAAATTACTTCGAAAATGACCCTATATATAGATATTTTAAACTTCGATACTCCGATCGATGTTTTCTCCAGCATTAGTGCATGCGTACGCATATCGAATAGCAGTGCTGGAAAAACATCGATGTATCGATATATTGAAGTTTAAATTAGGATAATATAAGGAATGAATTTTCTGTTTCGGATAGAATTTTTATCTTTTTAAATTGTGAGAGATACTTCAAAAATATATTTTTGGTAGAAACTCTAGTTCTGTTGGAGAAGTGATCTATGTAGAACTGATCTATGGAGATCTGTGGCTATTTGAGAATATCATATCATGTCTGTTTAAATTTAATTAACTCAAAAGGAATGATAAACCAAAGCGTTAAGGCAGGTGTCTTCTCTTAGTTTGGAATTTAAAATATTCTTGTTTTTTTTTCATTTTTTTTCTCTGTGTAAAAAACGAGTGAGTTCGGCAACTTCGGCACAACCAAGAGTACTTTAAAAGTAATTTCCCAGCAAAGACTTACCAAGCACATTTTATAATATCAAATTCAACTAAGTATATGCAGCATTAAAATAAATCTTCTCGTTCTTTTACACTGAAAAAATAAATCAAGAATTTCGAGGTGAAAAACGAGCGATTATTCAAAAAAAAAAAAAAAATTTGAGAATTTTCGTTGCAAACGCAAAACAGTTTAATAATTGAAATTTAAAATTTTTTTATTCGATTTTCAATAATAAATGACTAAAACCGGGGGAAATACGACCGTCGCGCGAGAATCCCCTTTTTCAAGACATGCCTTGTGGACAACATGATTTGAGGAGAATGTTTCATTTGATATTAATAAAAGCTTTTTATTTAATTTATAGTCTAATGCGATTCGTAAACGAAGTATTTAACGAATTTTTCTTTAAACAAAAAATGGGTTCTACGATACTTTGGAAAAGTTTTATTTCGAATACAAATTCATTCGTTCACAATTAAGAGCGGTGACTATTTTTTTTGGAAAAAAAATCCATTTTACATATGGTCCAAACATTCTTCATCACTGAAAAAACTTTTTCCACGTAGGCATTGCTTATGGGTATCGATAAAGTTTTCCAACAATTAAGGGCAATTGGACAAATCCGTCAGAACTTTCGAAAATTTTTACCCATTTTATATCGACAGGGAGGTCAATTTGTTTGATTTTTGGGATAATATTCGCCAAAGAAAGTATATCGTCGTAAAGAGCGTCTTCGTCAACATCAAGATCAACCGCTTCAGCCGCTCGAAGAAATAGTTTTCGGTCTACTATTTCGTCTTCAAGGTTCAACACTGATAAGTGTTGAAATATAGATTTTTCAAAATGGTACCATTTGCCCAAATATGTCATAGCTCGATGGTAAACTAATAATGCCTCTCTCTCAAATTTCGAGGTAGACTTTTGTTGACTTTAGATCTAAAGTACTTGTCATCCATTCTGGTTTGCAACCCATCTCTCAATTCAGTCATTACACTGAGAATGTGCGTGTTCCTTTTTCCAGATTTTTTAAACTTTTGGTCATGTGGTGCAAAAAATGATGAACGAAGTATAAATAGCATTCTGGGAACGTTAAATTTTCGTTGAGATCGTCGTTCAGTTCATTCTCTTGATTTTTCACAAAGCTCCAAATCGTTTTGTTAACTATATCTTCTCCTTCATTGTTAAATATTGCTTTAAGCCCGGCCATTTTTGATAATCTGCTCTGTACGCGAGAAATTCGACTTTACTTAGTTCATATGGCGGCCCGGCAAAATTTTCATTGGCCCTGACGACCACTTCCTAGGCCCGGCATTGCCGGGCGAGGCCCGTGCAGGTGGCAACCCTAGCCTAGTGTATTTTTGCCTTGAGGAAAATTTCTTACAAATTCTAGTCTAAAACAATCGACTCTTTCATTGGATTGCAAAATAGCTTAAAATGCGTATGACTTTCTAGAGCACTTTATATTCGCTACCGATAGAAAGCGGATTTCACTTGCTATCTCCTCTGAAACTTCACCCCTTGCTGCTTTCGCCGTTTTTCTGCTTCTTCAGGTTGTCAGCGAGCTGATTTTTTTTTTGTTTTCGAACTTGTAATCGTGCATCATAATTTTGTGTTTTTTTTTTTTTGTATATTTTGTATTTCGAATAATATTATTGCTGTCGTTGACGGAGCAAGAAACACCGGCTACGGCACCGCACCAGCAGAGCACCGTTTAAGTTCAGTTCCAGAGTCTAGTCATTGAAGCGCCAGAGCTCGTCGGAGTTACAAGTAAAAAGTATTTTTGTCTGATCAGCGGCTACGTTATGAATTTCAATCGTTTGGATAGTGCTCAGCGTTTACTTGACGATGTTAAACTTTTTGGCGACAATGTTTTTAGCCCGGATCGGGAGACAAATCCCAAACAGTTTGCAACAACTATAGCAGGTGCAGATCGCTGGTTCAATGCAGTTGCTAATTATAGAACTTTTTTTTTGAATTCTAATCTATGCATATGGGTTTTGTGCTGCTTATAATTGAACTAATGTGAACTTGTTTACAGCAGGTGATCTCACTGATTCGCCGGATGAAGCTAAGCTTGAGACGGATACTGAGCTTACAAATGAAATTTCGGCACCCTATGAAGTACCACAATTCCCGATTGAGCAAATTGAAAAGAAGCTGCAAATACAACGTCAGCTTAATGAAAAGTAAGTTTGTTTATAAAATAATTGATAAGATGTTCGAGAGAACATCATTGAGACAACTCAAGTATAATAGAATATTGTTGTTTATATTGAAATATGAATGTTTTTACTATACAGTTTTTTTGATGCAAGTAAATATAATACTTAGCAAAACGCCGCTTGTTAAATGCTTATCTATCTAATCAGGAAAAGGTTCTCACTATCGCACTTCACAGCTCTGACCCATGATGCATAGAGCTTTACAAGGTGCCTGAAAACTGGTTCAATTTTGTATGATAGCTATATGAAATAGTGCACCATAGTACTGAACAAACTTCACACAAAGACATTAATTTTGTCACCATATATTAAAAAATATACATTTATGTAGAGTTTGCTGTTTTAAAAAATACGCATTTATGTAGAGTTTGTTTCAAGTTAGCTCACTATTTCAAATAACTAGCATACAACAATTGAACCAGCGCTCTCTTTTTCGGAGAGACACGAAGAACGAACCTGCGCAGTGCATGACCTTATTGTTATATGACACTGACCTTATTGTAAACTAACTTTTTAAAAGTGAAGCTCTGAGATTTCGAAAAAAAATTTCACTTTAATGGAATTTTACAGCTTTCTTTTAAAAGTCGGTGCAAAAGTTACCAACTCTTTGTTGTCCGAACCAAGACATAATCATCATTGGCGAGACAACCCTGGTCGGGTCTTTGGCTGCTGTAGTTTTCGCCTCCATTCGTCGCGATCTCGGACTTATGTTCTTCAACATCTCAGTCCTAAATCCTCTGCATCTTGATCGAACCCATCCAACAATCTCAACTTCGGTCGACCTCTTCTTCGGTTATCTACACACTCTCCAAGCATTATTCGTTTAGGAGGATGGCTATCGTTTGCTCTTATTAGTTGGCCAGCCCATCGTAATCGATTTGTTTTAAGGAATGTTATTATGTCGGGGGTGACCGTATATACTATATAACTCATGGTTATATATTGGGTCGTTCACTAAGTAATTTCGTTTTTTTTATTGTGTAAAACATTTTATGAAATTATATATTCTCGATTTTGATCCAATACCTTTTGCCATCTTTCGGGCAAGAGATTGATTCTACGCTCATAAAATTTTTGATCCTTGCAGGCAAAAAACTGGTCCAAATTGTTTTTGACGTCCTGATTCGAGGTGAAGGTTCTCCAATTCAAAAAATTTTGCAGAGACCGGAACAAGCGATAGTCTAAAGGTGCCAAGTCTGGAGAATATGGTGGGTGTGGTAGCACATCCCATTCAAGCTGCAAAAGCTTTTGGCGAGTCATCAAACTTGTATGAGGTCTCGCATTATTCTGGTGGAACACTACACCTGTTTGAGTGCATCACTCAATTTGTCCAGCTAATCACAATACACTTCAGAATTAATCGTGGTATTGTCGGGCAAAAGTTTAAAATAAAAGATCCCTTTGAAACCCCACCAAACAGACAACATAACCTTTTTTTGGTGACTATCGGCCTTCGAAGTGGTTTGAGCTGGTTCATCCTTTTTAGACCATGATCTCTTGCGCTTTATATTCTTGCAAGCAACCCACTTTTCGTCGCCAGTAACAATGCGCTTCAAAAGTGGATCACTTCTTTGACGTTTGATAAGCAAATCACAGTCGTTAATGCGACGAAGCAAATTTCGTTCTGTTAGAACATGAGGAACCCATATGTCAAGCTTCGAAATTAAGCCTAGACGTTTCATGTGCTTGTGAACGGTCGCGTTAGACAAATTTAATCTTTCAGCAATCTCTCGAGTTGTTATTCTGCGATTTGCATCGACCAACGACTTTATTTAATCCACATCGGCTTCAAGAGGCCTTCCAGGACGTGGTGCATCCTCAAGATCGAAATTGCCGGAACGAAATTTTGCAAACCAATTTTGGCATTGGTGTTCGGTCAACACATCTTCTCCGTACACATCACATAATTTTCGCCTTGCATGAACTGCATTTTTACATTTTGATAGTAAAAAAGTTAAATATGCCGAAAATGCTGTTTTCGATCTTCCATCTTCGATAGGGTACCAAACAAAAACTATTCCAAGAATTGTAACAAAATTTTTTACAAAAAAGCCTTACTATATCAGCTGTTCAAATATATAAAGGTAAAGCGGTTAAGTGTGAAGTTGGCTGCGAAAAAATTCAATAAGATCAGCTGTTGTCATCAAACGAAATTACTTAGTGAACGACCCAATAGTTGTCGCCATATTCCATTTTCTTGTATACCTCCAAAGATTTTTCGAAGTTTGTTTTCATTTGCCCTGCTTAACACCCATGTTTCGCTTGCGTAGGTGAGAACTGGTACAATTAGTGTATGGTTCAGGAGGTTTTTCGTCCCTCTGTCTAAGAGATTACTTTTCAGATGTCTTTGCAGTCCAAAATAGCATTTATGTACAGACGAAACTCTTTGATCTATCTCACGCACTATATTATTGTCTATATTTACGTCGGTTTCAACGTATTGAAAGTTTTCGGCAACTTCAAAACTGTAGTCACCAAAGCTGATGTTTTGGCCGTATCTATGTCCTATTGCTTCTGATGTTGTTGAAATTGGGATTTTAGTTTTTTGTTCATTTATTATAAGACCCATTTTTTCGGCCTCTTTTTCAAGATTTATAAAACTTTCTTTAACGACGTAGCTATGATGTCTATGTCGTCCGCATAGGCAAGTATTTATACCGATTTAAAGAAAATGGTTCCCTATGTGTTAATTTGCGATTTCCTGATAACGTATTCCAGGGCTAGATTAAAAAGAAGACACGATAGCTTGTCTCCTTGCCGTAGGCATTTGTCTGATATGAATTCGTTTGAGAAACTCGTTGGGGCTTTCACAGTGTTTCTGACGTTCGCCATAGTGGATTTAACTAGGCATATCACTTTTTCTGGTATCCCGAAGTAAGAGAGGGCTTCGTATAGATATTCCCTCATTATGCTGTCGTATGCTGCTTTAAAGTCGATTAATAGACATACCTCTTGGTTCAAAAATTCAAGAAGGAACCCTTTTTTGGGTAAAAGAAAGGGGGTGTCGCTACTATGTTAACCAGAATAAAAGTTTTAAGTTTGAGCGCGTGTGTGAGTACGCAGGCTCTTTCGATTTTAGAGAAAGAAAATAGACACAAATTAAACAAAAAATTCGATTTTTTCATTTTTACCAAATAAAATTTTGAATTGATAGTCACCCTATCCTAGAATGTTTTTCAAGTTTTTAGCGGGAAATTTAATGCTACTCAAAACTTTTTCAGACCATTAGTGGAAACCGAAAGATTCACCTTTTTTGAGGATGAAGCCAGAACTTAGTACAAATGATTTCTTCCTAAAAAGAACTCACCGAAACTTTCAAAATCAGATAAGCAGTATTTAAAAAGATTAGCAAAAAATAGTAAATCAAAAATAAAAATTATTTTTTAGAAACTTAAACATAAAATTTAACGTTTTCTTTAATTTACTTTAGGAAAAATAACACAATCTAATACAATTGACCATTCGCTAGATATAGCAACGTACGTAGGCGGATTTTCTCAAATAGAAACTCTATATCTTTGACCTAGAATACCTAGAGATATTCAGTTATTTCTAAAATTTTGTCATAAAATGTAAAAAATAATATTCATTGCAAGTTTTTGCCTATTATCTTCCGAATAAGAGAATTTCTGATTATTTGACATTATTACAAGGTACTGGGTACTGTTATAAAGCATCATCAAAATTTCGTAAATTTTAGAAATTACCTTTTTTACATTTTTCAGTGAGTTCTGGCTCATAAAATGATTGAGCCTATTTTGGACACAAAGCGTCGATATCTTCAGAATTTGAAATTAATAAAAACTTTCTCGAAAACGGTTCCGAAGAAAAAAATGAATGTCATATTCGTGTTTCTCGACCTAAAATTACCCTAAAAAAAGGTTCACTCGATGACCCTAAAATTTTTAAATTAATGTAATTAAAATTTTGCTAGAAATAATTTACGGGATTAATACTCTATCCCTTACAGCATACGTTAAAGTCAGGCGGTTATGGCTTTGAGCTACTCCGTACTATCATAATAAACAAATAAATGAAGAAACCGATTTCAATTAAATTAGAAATAGTGCTTAGATGCTCCAAAAAATTTATTGCCGAATTCGGTTACGATATCTTCATTAACAAACGTATTTTGTCCTAAAAGCTTTTTTTTTCGACCGATCGGCTCTCGGTTCAACCCACTTTCGAATTCACCCCACTTTTCTCTATATATAGCCGAGTCCGATTCGGCTGAAATTTCGACAGCAGCCGTCTACGAGAATGTACTACACGATGAATTTCTCTTGCGATAGTAGCGCCATTGTGCGTTGAGGCTAAGTACTTAAAGGACCACCCTCGTAAGTGGCAGCACTCGTAATTTTCGTAAAATTTGAACGTTTTTAGTGAATTCCGTAATAAAGGTAAAAATAAAAGATTTTATTTAAATTTACGAATTTGGAGTGATGGCTGGCTCGTATCAACAAATAGTACATGTCGTTTTGTTAGGAAGGTTCACATAAGTTTAAAAAATATATGTAGCCTGTATTTAGAAGTAGGCAAAGGGACATGTGGACTATAAAATGATTAAGAAGTATGACTGTAAGCCACAGATTTCTGCTGAAGAAAAAGGGCTGCAGATATCAAATAAATTTTACAAATATTAGCTATTGCGGAATAATGTGCTTCTGTTGATAAAGTTCTCTATGCCTATCTTTTGTGATATCCGAGATCTATGTCATATAGTTGCTTAGGAGGTCAAACGCAGGCAACCCTAGTCAATGCCTATTCATTTGGTATGAACAACTTACAGCCAGCTTGCCCTTGACCTTGGTGTTGCTTACAAGTTATAACTAAACCCCACCCACTAGCATTCAGAGTGAGTACCAAAAAGTATGATTTTTTGTATAGAAGCGTAATGAAGCCGCAAAAAAGGAACAAAAGCTCTCAGAGCGCGTTTCATATACTAAATTTTGTTCTTTTTTTCGGTGGGGAGGGGGGCGTTAATCCACGCAACTAAAGCAAATATGTGTAAAAGATGTAGGCGGCGGCGGAAGGAGAAGGTAGTAGGTGTTGCGTGGTACTGGTTACAGATACAACGCGCCGCATCATCATGTCGTGTGTTCGGGCAGGTGACAACGCCTAGACAACGAACACGTTTTGATTTTGAATGGGACTGCATTAGACGGTCATAGCCATATCAATGTCTATGGCGACGGCTGCTTTTGCTGCTGTCACTGGCGCTGTCAGTGTCAGTGCCAGTGCCACCAATGTCGAGACTACTGGGGGCTTATGCCATAACAAACCCAAGCAATGACCAAAACCCACCACCATTGCGACAACTAAGCTACAACCGATTTTAGTTTTGGATACCTTCAGTTTAGTACAATTTGTGCATCCATATGACTTGGAGCTAAATAACGCGTAGTCGCCGTTTTGTTGTTGAGCCCGAAACGTGAATCTATATTAAAGCCAACGCCGGGTACTCGATTGGCCAAGTTCTAAGAAGGGTCACAACGACCTACGCTGACATTGAGCGCAACAAAACAATTGACAGCTTTATTGTTATTCGTGCGGCACGACAAGAACTACTTCCATATCCAAACTTTGCAACTTAACTTTAAACCCAAATACTTACTTATTTGGCACGTAACCAGTTGCCACGCAATTTGCCAAAAGGGGTTGTCTCCACCAACTGTGTGTGTGTGGCTGTGGGGTCAACACGGCGTGCCAAATACGCGTGTCTGCGCTTAGATCATCAATCGATCATGTACGACAGGAAGTGCTAAACTAGTACAACCGAAACTTGACTTGACCTAGTCAGAACTTAGTGCTCCAGTGTCAACATGTCTTTTGTCAATGATAGCTATAGCTTTAGTCGCGACTATTACTATCAGCCGGATTTGGAGCAGTGGTGTGCAGCTCAAGCAAAAAGCTATCCATAAGTGTATTGTTACTCAGCTATATCTTTTTTTTTCTTTGTAATAGGGCAACCAGCACACGTTCTAGCATTTTTCTGCCGCCTGCACAGTCGCCTTCCAGCTCTGAGGATCAGTTCTCGCTTGAGCCGATCAGAACCGAAATGGACATTAACTTCCAGCGTGTTTCAATCTCGGGTGAGGATACCAGCGGTGTGCCGCTGGAGGATCTGGAACGTGCTTCCACCTTGTTGATCGAGGCTTTGCGTCTGCGTTCCCATTATATGGCAATGTCAGATCAATCATTTCCATCGACTACAGCACGTTTTCTAAAGACAGTGCGTCTTAAGGATACCATCGAGCAACTGCAGGGCAAATCCGTATCAGGTAAGTAGGCAGCTTATAAGCAAATATGCCTAGGGTTTTGATAGGGCTAGAACCCTCTCTCTCTCTCTCTTTGTGTTGTGTTGCACTGAAATATTGCTCTCAGCTGACAGCTGTCAGCTGTTTAATTGAGCAAAGTGTATTATACATATGTATGTTATTTTGTATGCGTAGTAATGCTAGGTTTCGTTGTCCGTGCTTAATTATATATATATATATAAACATTATTTATTATTTAACTTATATGCTCGCTCGCGCCTGCTATACGTTTCTCTTACTCTGTTTCTCTCTCTCTCTCTTAATATACATATATATATATATATCTCTTAACCCCTTGTAAAACTTTTAATTCGCGTAGCTCGCTAGCCAAATCGCTCGTGTCATGTCCTGTTCCCTTAATTCGTAAGTTCTTGATATGATTTCGATTACGAGAAATGCTCAGATTAACATAATATTAGTTTCTAAGCCATTCTTTTTTAGAAGCTGTATTCCATAAAGTATTGCGAATTTTGTAATTACTCGAATTTTATGAGTCCGATTCGCGTGAACTGTATAGGCATCCAAGAAAAGTGGCAACAAAATATAAATGTTTATTTATATAGCTTTATAAGTAACTAATTGATTGACTCAATCATTGGCAATCAACTCACAGTTGAGGACGTCGAAAAAATCCATTCACAAGTGAAGAAAATGGCGGTCCAAAGTTTGTATGTGGAGAATTTTTTATTTTCATGAAATCGTTTTTTTTTTTGGGATTAAAGAAAACATGATTTCGATAATTCGGTCTCAAATAGAGGTAACTACCAATATGTTTATTTGTACGGGGGACTATGCTTATTTTTGAACTATTATAGGGTAGGACTTAGAGGACTATTATTAAATGAGACTTTTTTAGAATTTCAATCCGAATGGAATAAATTGCGAGTTCTTATTTGCATTATATGTGGGGAATTTTTGTATATATTGAATCAATGTAGATGTGCTCTTTTTGGGTAGTAAACAAAATACTTTTCATAGTTTTCGATAATTTGGTTCCAAAGAGTTGTAATTTGGGTTCATATGTTTTATTAATATGAGGCCTATGCTGATTTTGCAATAAGGCTAAAATTACATCTGGAGTTTTGATTTATTGTGAAGATGAGCACAAAGGAAGGATTTTGGACAGTTCCGATCCCAAATGAAGAAAATTGTAGGTTAAAGTTTTTTTGAATCCATTCGAATTAAATCGATTAAAGAACAGACTTTTCAATATTTTGAATAGCTCAGCTTTGTGGAAATTGGAAGGACGAAAAATCCATTTACAGTTTAAGTTAGGTTAACGGTTATTTGTTATTAAATGGGATTGAATCTTCATGCATGTGCTCTGTATTAGGATTAAAAAAAACACCCTTTTCAATTGAAATCTAGACATCTTTTTCATTCTATCGACTTGAAACTCGGTTTGTATGCATAAAATGGGGATTAATGAAAAGAAAAAAACCACACCGTATCCTCTACTTCAATGGAATAAACGAAAATAGATAGGCTAGAAGTATGCAGGGGGCGAGGCCCGCCATTCGTATAATACACTTTATAATTGCAGGATTGAGTTATAACCAAAAAAATAATTAAATTCTAGGGGGTTACAAAGAAGTAAAAATGGCATGATAAATGCATAATATCTATCAGGAAGATATATGTAGTACATGAAATGGCTTGCAGCGCTTCTTAACCAACACTACAGCAAAAAAGCCGCGCAAATCGGACTTGTCAAAACCAATTGAGAGAAATCAATGTAACACTTGTATGAGCCGACAACAAAATAAACTTATAATATGGCATATTGTTTTGCGATGTTAACCAACACTAAAACCAAAAACCAAAATTGCGACTTGTCAGAAACTAGTTGTTAAAATCGAATGTAACGCTTATAAAAGCCGTCAACAGAACAAAATCTCATAATCTGGTTAACAATAAAACACATGCGATGTTTACCAACACTAAAACAAAAAAGCCGCGCGAATCGGAGTTGTCAAAACCAATTGAGAGAAACCAATGTAACACTTGTATGAGCCGACAACACAATAAACTTATAATATGGCATATTGTTTTGCGATGTTAACCAACACTAAAACCAAAATTGCGACTTGTCAGAAACTAGTTGTTAAAATCGAATGTTACGCTTATAAAAGCCGTCAACAGAACAAAATCTCATGATCTGGTTAACAATAAAACACATTGTTTTGCGATGCTTACCAACACTAAAACAAAAAAGTCGCGCGAATCGGAGTGTTTAGAAATCAATTAATGAACCCGAATGTAACCATTTTAAAAGCCATCAACAGAATAAATATCACATAATATGGTTAAAAATGGTTTGCGATGTTTACCAACACTGAAACAAAACAGCCGCGCGAATCGAACTTGTTGAAGACAATTGAGAAAAAGCAATGAATCCTTATAAAAACCGTCAACGGAATAAACATCATGGTTTTAACAATTGTTTTGCGATGTTTACCAACACTAAAACAAAAAAGCCGTAATGTAAACCTTGTAAGAGCCAACTATAGACTAAATATACCATACTATGCACATTGTTCTGCGATTTAGCCAACACTAAGCCAACTCGAGTTCGAAATTACAAAATTGGTTGCTTTTGGAATACAACTTGTGGGTCTAGGTATACGATTTGATGATTTTAATTTTTATACATATAGATTGTATAAAACATTAAAAGTTTAGTTTTTTTTTTTTTTTTTTTTTTTGGTTTATGCTGCCTTATTTACTGCATTTTTATTTTTCTTCTTAATAGATACATATTTTTTCTATATATATTTATATATATATATGTATTGTTTATTTTATTTTTTCCTTTTTTATAGAGATTATTCGCAATATGAGTATGACGAGCTTACCAGGTAATTCGTGCGTGGCTCTGCCCGCGTTCGAATCAAAGCGTTATATTCTGTTGCGCCTTATGTATTTCATTATGTATTTCCTATTTTATTTGTTAACACCAAATCAACATACATATACATACGTACATATGTAGATTTCTTGAGTTTTTAATTAGTTGCTCCTGCTTTGTTTTAACTATCTTAATGTTCTAGCGTTATTCACTACATATGAGGTTTGTTTGAAAAAATAAATGGATTTTTTAAATTTTTCATGTAATCCGTTTTCGATTTTTTTTGTTTTTGCGTTGCCAACATATGTTGGCGTTCAGGCATTTTAACATTTAAAATATTTTTTTTACAGATATAAAAATAAGACGTGTTTTGGTAAGGTGGAACTTGGCTCTTTTGGAAAGTTCCATTTAGTATTAGGTCCTTCATATAGACTCCATAACCATATATGTATATGTAAATAATTGGCTACCATTTATGACACTATTGTATAAATGATTTCAATTAATTTCAACCAATATGCCAATATCTTCAGCCACTTCTTTAAGAGAGTTTCGATGATTTACAAATTTTGTTGTCATCGAGTGAACTTTTTAGGGTAATTTTGAGTCTAGAAACACGAAATTTACTTGCATTTTTTTTTTCTAAGAACCATTTTCGAGATTTTTTCGGAAAACATGTTTTTTCGTATTGTTTTCAGTTATTTGTGAATATCTCGTGAACAAAATGTTTTACCGACAGTTAAAGCTATTGATGTGGCCTTTACGTTGATATGTGAAGATTGACACAAAGTTATTGAAATTACAAGACAGCAAAGTCGAAAAAAGTGACAATTTCGACAATTTTTCAAAATAACAAATTTTCAGTTTGCTTTTTATTAAAAAAAAAAAAATATTTAAAATTTAAATTTTTTCTAAGCTTTGAGCTGAAAGAGAATTCTTTTAAGAACATTTCGAGCCTAAGAGCTTCAAAATCGTATAGGAACTGTAGATAGAAGCATGTACAAAAGTTTCAACTTTCACTCAATCACACTTGTTCGAAAAAAAAAAAAAAAAATCACACAAAGTTTTGCGTTTACGTTCAGTTACGTCTTACGAATTTGCACTTAGCGATAGGCGTTACAGTTCTGAACCGATTTTGAAATCTCAGGCTTGAAAGAATTCTCTTTCAGCTCAAAGCTTACTGAAAATTTATAATTTTGAAAGATTGTCGAAAATGTCATCTTTTTTCGATTTTGGTTGCTTATAACTTCAATAATTTTGACTCAATCCTATATCACCGTAAAGGCCACATCAATAGCTATCGATCATATCTTATGTCGATAAAACATTTTGCTCAAAAGATATTCACGAATAAGTGAAAACGGTACACAAAAACATGTTTTTCGAAAACATCTTGAAAAGGGTTTTTAAGAAAAAAAAAATGAATGTATTTTTCGTGTTTCTCAAGCCAAAATTACCATAAAAACACTTCTATACGAAGGTTCATTTTTCGTGTAAATTAGTGTTATCAACAATACATTTGTTCAACGGTTATCGATGATCATCGATTATCTTTACGATCTTTAACACAAAAAACAAACTTGTTCTACTTACAAACATTTCAGTGCTTTGCAGCACTTTAGTTTATTTTTCACATTTTTTTCTAAGCTTAGAAAAAAACTGATATATTTTCAATAATATTTTCATAATACAAAGATTAATTCAGTCTACAATTTTTGGGAACTCCCTTCTCTAAATAAGTAGTTCTTAAAATTATTCTAAACATTCTTAAATTGAGAATTTCTGCCTATAAAAAACCGCTCTTGAAACACAAATTTTATGCTCTATGATGTCACAAATTTTATCTTAAATGCAAATCGAGACATTCTTGATTTTTTTGTTCTCAGTGTAAAGATTCATTCAACCATTTTCAATTGTTCAACCAAAAATTGTTAAGCACATCGAAACACGTCTTAACTTTATTTTTGTCAAAAAAAAAAAAAAAAATTCAAGTCAACTTATGTTAGAAACATGTGTACCAAAGAAAACGTCTACAATCGGAACATCTCGACTATATTATGCCCTGCACTAGCTCGATAGCAATACTATCGGATCAACGATATATCGAGAATCAAAGTAGCGCTATCAAATATTAAATATGAACCAAAGAGTATATACTAAAGAGAGGTGTAAGAACGGCCGTTGGCATTTGCGCGCCCTCGTATTTTGAGCCAGAATGCCGGAATGTTAGGGTCATGTTAGCTGGTTGTGTTTGCATATGAGTAAAGAGGATGGATACAAAAAACCGAGAAACGCTGTCTGAACTGCTCTAACATACACATTCACATGTTGCCTGCAAAACAAATGTTAGCCAGCACAACTTAACAGCCTAGAGCAGCGCAAACGACAGCACTCGGTTTTTTCCCATCCTCTTTACTCATATGCAAACACAACCAGCTAACATGACTCTAACATTCCCTCATTCTAGCTCAAAATATGAAACAGCGTTCAAACGCCAACGGCCGTTCTTACGCCACTCTATAATATATACTCTTTGATATGAGCCCTGAAATGTACGACTTTAAAAATATTTTATCGGTATCACGTAGAGTTTCCAAACGATTAGAAAATAGCTGCAGATTTTTTTTTAAAAACCCTTGTATTGCCAGCAAATGCTGTATATATAGTCTCCGAGATCTGTTTGTTCTTACGGACTACCCGATGGACAAATCTAGCTATGTCGACTCGTCTGTTTAAAAAGTTACAGTCGAACTTCCCTATGATGAAACCCTTTACAAAAAATTTTAATACAAGTTTATCTCCTTAGATTTCCTTGTAAAGAATCCTGTATACGGAATTATCTGCATAAAGAGGCAAAATTTCGGCTCCCCATGCAAAATTGCTTTTGGGAAGTTTCACTGTATATACTTTATAAAGTCGCAGATAAATCCTACTGCCATATGCATTTGCACAAAATTATAATAAACTTGTAGATTTGGTTTAAAAGTCGAAAATCGAACGCCCGAGAAATTTAAAGTAACCCGTTTTTTTTTTTTTTTTTAACAAACCTCGTATGTTTTGTGTACAGTCAAACTTGCCTATAACGAACTACTCTAAAACAAATTTCTTCATACTGCGTTCGCTATAGAGAAATTATACTGTATATGCATATATACGTTCTCCCTTTATTTCTATTTCTCCCTCTATTACTCTCTCTCTGTCTCTCTTTTATATTTTGCATGTATGAATTGCTTTTTTTTTTGTTAATATTTGCTTTTTAGTTCTTCTGTTTCTATAATATAGTATTTATTTCCAACTGCGTATCTAGAACTTTGAATCCTGAGAATATCTTGTCTTTTCGACTCTCTTACACTTGTACTTAATGCAATGCTTACTCTGTCGTGCTTCTTCTCTTTTTTTATCTTTCTCTCAACACATATTTAGTACAAAATCCTTGCAAACAGGACACGTTACTTGCTGACCCACGCATACTATTGTACATAGTAATAGATATTTTTCTAGATTTCGCACTTGGTTTTATTTTACTTGGGTTTGGAACTTGCCTGTACACAAAATATTTTGAGTCTAAAACAATATAAGTCTAGATTAGAGAGCACTTTAATTTAGAAATGAGCAAATGCACTCTTGTCCATGGATCTTCACCCGAAATATTGTAGTAAAAGAGTTTATATTGAGAAGAAAGTATACAGTGGAGTGTGATAAAATTATGAAGATTACGCTTTAGACAAACTTCTTCACATTGCAAAGAAAGCTTAGAAGATTATCTCTTGGAAGAAAGCACTTTCTAAACTATGATCACACAGTAATTCTTTTAGGCAACTAAATGGGAAAAAATAAACAAAAACTACCAACTCCTGGATTACATGATAAAAGATACCATTCAAACTGCGCAATTATAGCTTAAAGTGGATTCGAAAGCAGCTCTACTTATTACACAGACGCACAAAAATCCGACTTTGGGAGTCAGAGTTACAAATTTGGACGCCGGACCGTGTCTACTATACCATGTTTTTGTATTCGCTGAATCAGAAAATAGACTTATTGGGTGACCCCAAAAACAAATCATAGCCGAACAAAAATTTTTGTGAATCTTTTTGATATAACATCAAAACTCTGAAGTGTTGTGTGTTTTTTGAAACCCAAATTCGGATTCAGCGACCCCAAAACATAAAAACAGATGGCTGACATCTGGATCCAAAAGTCTGACTTTTTTTTTTGTTTGGCTGCATTATTGTGCGGTAATCTTGGAGACATTTCGATATTGTTTCTTGAATTGTGTTAAGACTTTAAAAAATCATTATTATTATTGTTCCAAGTTTTTTCGTTTAGATGTCTTTAATAACAATCCAGTTTTTTTTCACTCAAAGCAAAGTATACGAGTTTCATTCGAATATTTCTATTGATAAAGTCAGGGCCGTCTGGACCGCATTTGTACCGGGCTCAAGGCTTTATATTAAAGAAAATCCTAGCGCCGAACCCTGCGGCAATAACTTCGTTGGACCTCAACCGCCCTGTCTGGTAATTTGGACTAGTCTAAATCGGTCTTTTTGTTAAAGCTGATTATTTTGGTATAAGCAACATATGTTCTGCTTCGATAGCGTCTATTCGTTATAGTATTGAAGGTTTATACACCTTGGCAGAGTATCAAAATAAAATTTGCCATGGTTTGGAAAAAAGTTTGTTTTTTTTTTATGAAAACGACTTACCTAAATTGTGGAAATTAGCTAAATATGAGGAATTTTGAAAAAATACTTTTGTAGAGATCTTTACTCTGCGCATCCAGATAATACTAATGCTTTTGAATTTCACTCACATTGTCTTTTCTGACCGATAACTATAAACTATGTAACTCTGGAACATGTTTAAGAAAGAACAATTTGTTTCAAACTGAGCTATTTAGGGGAATCTCTGGAATCTCCGAGACCTCCGCTAACTCTGCGCCTGTTGTGTAGGCTTTTTGTAGACTTGCATTGCTACCAAGTTGCTGTCGTCGAAAGCAGGCAAGGATACAGAAAACAAATAACCGAATTACCAAATTTCACCTAGAAGTCATTTCTGACTTTTATATGTCTATAGTGAGTTTTCCATTCTTATTCCTTTGAGGGAAAATACTAAAACCGAAAACTGACAACTTATTTCATTGGAAAAAACTTAACATTGGGGAGACCACCTAGACTTTCGCAATCCTGACAAAATACTTCGTATTTAATAATAAAAGTTTTTGAATCTTTTATTGCATTTTTCAATAACAAATTTCTAAAACTTGGCGTATTTCGGGCGCCCAGCCACCACTTACAGTGAGCATTATTTATGGCAAATGCATTGGCAGAATTCCTCCTTCATCTCCCAGTACCTACTGGAGTTAGAATCTATTATGTGCATATTTTTGAGGTTTTTCCCGTAAGTAGCCCAGTTTTCTTTTGTCCTTTCTTGGCCAATTGGAAGATTTTTTTGAACCTTTGTATTCAGATCGCAGAAACCGACTATCTTCTTCGCTTTCTTGGGAGATTTTCTTGCACCTATTGAACTTTTGTATGCCAGCCATGCTTATCCAGTTTGAGTTTCGTCTTAATCTTTTCTTCACTGGTAGTAGCTGTCCAGCAGGCCTTATAACTGTTTCGCAGCATGGTTTCTCTCAGTTTATTATCTATGTCGGTTACGGGAAGGTTTTTATGCCTTGGGATTCATCTACGGGAAATTGCATTCCATGGATAGTTCTAGTTCCCTGTACCAATTACGAGTTTATTCCTAAATAGGCTGATGTCCACACACCTACCTATAACACACAGTTCCGACTACGGAAAATTTCATACCACTTTGTTCCTAAATAGATGTATGTTCACACATCTAGCTATAGCACATAGTTCCGCTTTAAATATGCTGCTGTATTTTCCCAGAAATTCTGGTAGCCACGATACTTCCAGACCGGTGTCCTCTTTTGTCAAAGACCCGTCTGTATACCACACAATGATGTGTCCATGTATCTACTCTAATAAGTCCATTTATTTTCACTATTAATAGTGCTACAGTATTCTTTTTGAAGTTGTGCTCTGTGGTCATCTCGTCTTATTGACTTTTGACCACTTTTTCAAATTTATCGGCATCTCTAGCACTAACTATGTGCCCTTTGCTAATTCCCTCGGCTGGCATTCTAATTTTAGTGTTGCTTTCATCTGGAGCCTTATGGAACGTTGTTAATTCCATAAGAACATACACAGGCTAGCCTCTCTATCTGCATATGGTTATTTTGGACGGAGATAAGCTCCACCCGAGCTTCCCATGCCATAGTTGCGTGGGTGAGCATCGGTCTTAAGACCAGCGTACCACATCTCCAGGCGATGTTATGCTAGCCAACAGAGATGTTTCTCCAGCACTACTAAACACCCATTTGATGAGTGCAGAAGTGCTGGAGAACATCTCTGTTGGCCAACATCAATATATAGATGTTGGTGTTGGGCGATATATAGATATTTTTAACTTCGATACATCGATATAACATCGATGTTTTCTCCAGCACTAGTTCCCTAGTATTGCCTGGCTATACTTCTAACCTATAAAAAGCTTTAGTGCATTAGTGCATCCAAGTTTGCTTTGGGATCATCCATAAACTACGCGACGCTGATTTTCGTTAAAATGGACCCCCCCTCCCCCCTCGTGACACAGTGACGGTATATTTTTGAAGATTTTCCATATGGATGATCCCTTGTCAAATATAACTCCAAGTTCTTTTATTTCCTTGCTAGTCACAATAGCGCCCCTGAGGTCAAGTTGCTTAATATTTTAGTAGTTTATAATTTCTAGTAAATAGTGCTACGAAGGATTGGATGAAATAAATATTGCTGATGATTTTTCTGTAGACATCGAAGAAAAGAAAGCTTTTTATGCATTGTATCTGGAACTACCTAAAAAATCTTTTATCCTCTTACATAAACTACATGTAAACATTTACTTTGGGAATATTTCAAACTTAAGATTAGCATCAAAGAAAATGTGTTAAGCAATCAGAGAGTCCAATTTTATGTTGCATAGTGTAATTAATTTTGTCATCAGGCAATTTCTAAGCCCTCAAAAAAAAAACACCACTCTTATATACATCAAAAACACAAACACGCACGTATATAAATGTATTTTTGTATATACCTATGTATATACATACTATTAGCTCAGTTTTTATTCTAAAAACAATTTCCAAAAAAAAAAACAAAACTAACCGTAGCATATAGTATGCCTTGTATGTAATAAATTACCCTTATAAGTAAATAGACACCACTGTGCTAATTCGCTATTATTTTTATAAAACAAAAACTAAATAAAATTTTTGTTTTTATTTTTAAAACCAAAACAAACAAATTTGCAAACAACTCACAAAAACCACGTAACACGAACAAAATGCAACACTAAACAACACACGAATTTAACGAATATGCGCACGCGACGTGCTTAAAAAAAAAAAATTGTAACGTAACGCCATGTAGGCACACAATCCCAAAGAGCATCAAGCCACACTATGCGTAATGCCTGGGATGTGGAATTTCCGCCAGATGAGAACTATCATATAGTGCCCTTGAATGGCGTCTTTCATGTTTATCATGATGAGGTAAGTAACGCATCTCTGGCCTAGTTCTAGATTTATGTGTTCAACTTAAATATATTCTTGAACATTGCAGACAAAGAAGACCGAGCTGGAGATTGTTTATCCAGATCTGAAACAATTTGTCAACGATATGCATGTTATGTGCAATATGATTGCCGATGGACCTCTGTAAGTAGTAGTAGTTGTATACGAAGCCACTTCAATTTTTTAACTAAACTATCTTGAAATCTTTTAGTAAATCCTTTTGTTATCGTCGTCTGTGCTATTTGTCCTCCAAATATCAAATGCATGTGCTTCTAAATGAGCTGCGTGAGCTTGCCGCCCAAAAAGCTGTACCACATCGAGATTTCTACAATACCAGGTACGAAAAGTTGTATATAACACAGCCACATCTGTGTGTCCCAAATTTTTTTTTATATGTTTCTGGAAATGGGCGAAACCGCATACAAGGCAAAAAACAGAATTCCAGCACGCCAGCTTCTGACACAGCCTTCAAAACACCTTGTTTTATAGCTCTTTGAGGGTTATGTCACAAGCCTGACTTGCTGAGTTTTTTTGCACCTTGGATTCGGATTCAGCGACTCCAAAAACGACTTATAAACATCTTTCGATACGCGGAATCCATTGTCTAAACTATACTTGAACTTCACAACATTCTTGTTTAGATGTCCTAAAAATCCTTACTAAGTTTAAACTTTTCCAAACACTCCCTTGAAGTGGTTACCCGGTCTTATGTTTTGTCACTTTACCTCTCTGGCTTTCTTACATCCTAATTTTGGTACCATGTATTTCTAACTTCTTGAAGTAAGCTACCTTTGTGTTTTGGAGAACTTAATTTGGTGCTTCGGGCAAAAGTCAACCACGATTTGCTCTTTGTTGTTGTTTCCCATCAATTTTTCCAACATAAGCGGCAAGTTATTGTCAAATGTAGGCCTTCAACTGCTCTAGGATTTCTGACGTTTTTTTTTTTAAAGAGTAAAGCTCTTGATATATTCCCATAGAAAAAAGTCAGGAGTCAATAAATCTAGAGAACGCCTCTTTTTCATATAAACCGGCCAGGAAACATTGGACGCAATCAACCATTTTCTACGAGAACTGGTGCCAAATAATCATGTGTCATAGCTCGATAGCTCTCTGCATGATGGTCCGCACGTGGTAACTTTTTTCCTGGCATGATGCTGGCGGTAAGACCTCGCAATGATTCTGTTCACACCAAATGGTAACTTTGGGGACTACAAAAGCGCCTTATGATTCAGTCTCCTACTCATGAGTATTAAAGCTTTCACACAGCGTGATGTGGACCTCATTCACCAAGCTGACGCAATGCCGAAAATTGCGCACGATTGCCAAGCTTGCAAGTTTCTTCCGCACTGAACCCGTCTAGGTTTGTCGGATGGCAATAATTTTTGGGTCATTTGTATGGAAACAGCTTCAAAGCAAGCTTTAAACTCCGCCACAAGGTCGATGTAGACATGCCTGACGGCTGAAAACCTTTTTCCGCGATGTTTGCCGATGAGCCTTAATCCTTCTCGGATAGATTTTGCCACAAAACCACTTTCATTGAATTCGGCCACTGACTTGCTTACTCCATGTGTACCAGGAGCATCCACAATTGAGGAGCTACTCTTTAAAAGTGTACTGAAATGAATATCCAATGAGCGCTGATATGTTACGAAATTCCAAAACAATTTGAATTTTATGGCTATTTTTCATAGGTGACCGAAATGATGCGCAATAGAATAAATGAGATGAGGTGAGATGAGATGAGATGAGATGAGATGAGATGAGATGAGATGAGATGAGATGAGATGAGATGAGATGAGATGAGATGAGTATAGGGTGTTGCATCTACAGGATGACTCCCGGCATATTTGGAAAAAATGTTCACATTTTCACAAATTAACGTAAAAATCCAATGGGTTTACTTCTTAGGCCACAAACTCTTAAGAACTTGTGATTTGTAAATCATCATGGCGATTGAAAAATAAATCTGAAAATGAGTTCGTTTAAACTCAAACGGCGTATCGGTTGAGATTATGGAAATTCTCGGAAGAACTTGCTTTATCCATTTGGGTTTTTCTTGATTTCCACACTTTTCCGGCGAAATGTTTTAATAGTTATTCTGCTACTTAGGACGAGAACAAATCAAACAACATTAAAAATCGTTTCTGGAGTTGTAACTACACGACTTCATAATATTCAATCATTTTAATTTTTGCGAACCTAAGCAGGGCGACCCAGTTGGCCTTGACAGTAATCCGCTGATAATAAATTAAAATTTTTGGAGCCTGCCTTCAGCTCTAGCAAATATACTCATTTTATTTTTTCTTTACAGAAAAGTGGATACCCATATACATGCCGCCTCCTGTATGAATCAGAAGCATCTATTGCGTTTTATTAAGAAAACGCTAAAGAACAATGCCAATGAGGTGGTTACCCATACAAATGGACAGCCCATGACATTATCTCAGGTTTTCCAGTCAATGAATCTGACCACATATGATCTAACCGTTGATATGCTCGACGTGCATGCTGATCGTAATACGTTCCATCGTTTTGATAAATTCAATTCCAAATACAATCCCATTGGTGAGTCACGTTTGCGCGAGGTATTCCTCAAGACGGACAACTATTTAAATGGCAAATACTTTGCACAAATCATTAAGGTATGTTGTAACTCATGGCTATTGTGCAAAGAACATAACTAATTAAATTGTTTTTTTTTTTAGGAAGTTGCTTTCGATCTGGAGGAATCCAAGTATCAGAATGCTGAATTACGTTTGTCCATCTATGGCAAGTCGCCCGATGAGTGGAATAAGCTTGCCAAATGGGCCATCGATAATGATGTTTATTCCACCAATATACGCTGGCTTATACAAATTCCGCGTCTCTTTGATATATTCAAATCCAATAAAATGATGACCTCATTCCAGCAGATAATCAATAATATATTCTTGCCCTTATTCGAGGCTACAAATCAACCCAGCAAGCATCCCGATTTGCATCGATTTTTGACCTATGTTATTGGTTTCGATTCGGTAGACGATGAATCGAAACCCGAGAATCCATTGTTTGATAATGATGTGCCGCGTCCCGAGGAATGGACATATGAAGAGAATCCTCCCTATGCCTATTATATCTATTATATGTATGCTAATATGACGGTGCTGAATAAGTTTAGACAGTAAGTACACAGAATGCTGCACTGCATAAACCCAAAATTAACTTTTTTTTTTTTTTCTAGACAACGTGGTCTAAACACATTTGTATTACGTCCGCATTGTGGTGAGGCTGGTCCCGTACAGCATTTGGTCTGTGGCTATCTAATGGCTGAAAATATTTCCCATGGTTTACTTCTGCGCAAGGTGCCCGTATTGCAGTATCTGTATTATTTAACACAGATAGGCATTGCCATGTCACCGCTTTCAAATAATTCTTTGTTTTTGAACTATCATCGAAATCCATTGCCGGAATATTTGGCACGTGGTCTGATTATCTCACTTTCCACAGATGATCCCTTACAGTTTCACTTTACCAAAGTATGTAAACTTTTATAAGTATTATAATTTAAGCATGTTAACTAATCTCTATACTTTGTGCCTAGGAACCGCTTATGGAGGAGTACAGCATTGCGGCACAGGTTTGGAAGCTAAGCTCATGCGATATGTGTGAATTGGCCAGAAACAGCGTTACGATGAGCGGATTTACCCATAATGTAAGGCCTGCGTTTGGTTCATCATATGTAACAAAGCCTTTTGTGCACCAGTGTAACGTACCTAAATTTGGAATCTTTGTGTAGAGTCGTTGTCCCGATCAAAACGTAGCAGCATTGATATATACAGAGAGAGAGAGGGAGATTATAGCCCTAGTTGGTCATGTCCTGTCATTGCTGATTATAAAGCACACACAATTTTGCAGTCAACAACAAAAGTTTCGGACGCTTTAGCCCAAACACTGTTTGTAGAGCCTTCGATTTTGGCGCTCCTTTACATTAGAAACTTGCTGCAGCAGCCTGGATAGAAGTAATCGAAGTAAACGGATGCCTAGTGCTATTTTTCAAGACTTATAATCAATAAACTCTATGCCTCAGCATGGAGTAGACAATATCTAAATTAATGTAACGCACTATGTATACACTGTAGGGATAAGAATAGATGGACTGGGCCATCAGCAGCGACTTGAATAGCGATAATGCGATATCCTAGATCTCAGAAAACATAAGACCGAGTGAAACAAAGTTTTCTAAAATGAAATGCATTAAATAGGACAGGTTTTTCGATCAGTAACATCAGTGTTTGGCTTTGATTTATTTCGCTTTATTGAATCAGACATCTTCAGAAGACCAGCATGGGCAAAATGCTCTCACAATGTATTCAGATCTCAATAATCTTTCCATATCTAATGAAACAGTGCGCTGGAAAACTTTTTTCTGTTTTCTGTGTTTGCTTACACCGCATGCTTTAGATATTCTTTGCAGATTTCGTATAAGCAGGGAACTAGTATGGACTATCTTTAAAATAACTTAAGTAAATTCTTGCACTCTCGAATTTTCTCTTTGTAACTCTTCACTATTGGAAATATTTGAGCCAACAAATCAATTCGTAAAAAGACAGGATTTTAAGTGATTAAGTTATGCGACACAAATACATAGACGTAGGTCATGGAGGAGAATTTTGATAACTTGTGCATAGTTGTGGGTCATGAAGGTCATGCAAAGTGGTTAAGCAAAATTCCGATAAAGGAAAACAAGATTGATTTATATACATATACTCTTATGATATTGACTTCTTTACCATTTCTTATATCTTACAGGTAAAACAACAATGGTTAGGACCAAATTATTATGTGGATGGTATCAATGGCAACGATATAACACGAACTAATGTACCAGAGATACGTGTTGCCTATCGCTATGAAACCTTACTGGATGAGCTATCCAATATATTTAAAGTAAACGTGACCTGTGGAAATATAGCACAATAAATAGGCCGCGGCCGTCTTTCAATATATGCATATACATATAATACAGTATAACCACCACACATATTCATAAAAAGTTTAACTATTTAACATTGAATGGTATATTTTCAAATTATTATCCTAAAATTGTAATGCAACGCAAAATTGTAAACGCGGAAGACCAAAACAAATGCTAATTATATACAGGGCGCAATAGCTGGCTACGGCAATGGCCAGGAATGCAGAAGACTATGCATAATGTTTGTAGGACGTACGTGTTAAATAATATAAAACTTTATAGTTATATAAACTTATTTTAAATATATATGAATATATGTATATTTTTTTTTTTTGCGCGCTTTTGTTGTATTTTAATGTTGCTTCTGGTTTAAATACCAAAATACTTATACAAAAAAATTCTAATGAAAAAGTTATTTAAATAAAGGAAAAAAGATTAATTTCTTTAATTGGAAAATTTGGTTTTTCGAATAACGAATCAAGTGTCTTAATGGGCTTAATTGGGGATTTACAAGATATATAGTGCAGCCGTATACATTCTCAACAGCAGCTTCACCAAACCAGCAGATTTTTAACTACCACTTGTGCTGTAATCCCAGCCAGAAAATAACAGATGGATTGAGATTGAGAGATGGAGAGAAGTGCTATAGCATTTTGCGAAACATTCTTAATGGGTACCATAGTGCCAGAAACGATATATGGAAAGTTGGCACATGTGAGCTTCATGAGCAGCCAATTATATTACCTGCTCGACATCAGTGATTACGAGCTGCCTCTATACTGGGCACAGGCTATCTATAAGTAGTTTCCATTGTCGTCTATTCGCCGCATCTTCACTAAGCTCGCTGTTGTTTCTGATATTTCTGATACTGTTTCTATCTATAGCAAGCTGCCCATTAATTTCATTTAATGTTGAGTGTCTCCATGTTGTCTTTGGGCGACTCCTTCATCTGCTTCCTTGATGGTTGTATTGTTTTGCCATGATAGCAACATCATCTGAACAATCCATCCGAATTTGCCTCTTCGAGTTTGAATGTTGTTATCTGGGATATTCGTTCTACACCGTAGCTCGTCATTGGATATGCGGTTCCGCCAGCAGATTTTTAGAGTTCTGCGAAGAGAGCGATTGACGATTGGCTTTTGTTGTAGCTGCTCAGCCATATAATAGCACTGATAGCACGCAAGATTTGAAGATGGAAATTTTAGTTTAGACGCGTAAATGCACCAATAGCCTTTTTAATTCTTGCGTCGATATCTTTTTCAGTAACTCCTCTGGGTGTCAGGATGCTTACCAGATATTGAAAAGATTCTACTCGTTTTATAGGTTGGTCGTTTAGTTTTAAAGGTTCGTTTGATGTAACATTGATTCTCATTTGCTTTGTTTTTTCAACATTGATTCGTAAGCCGAACTTAAAGGATTCATGTGCCAGATCGGTAAGTTTTTCTTGCATGTCAATGCGCCTGTGAGACAGTTCGCACTTGTCGTCTGCGTAATCCAGCGTCTCAAGTTTGGATGAAGGAACTAGAGGTTTCTAGGCGATTCCCCTCGATTTTTCATTTGTTGCGCGTTTTGTTTCTGCATCAATGATTAAAAAAAAAAAATTTTCGGCGAGAGGAGACACCCATGTCTCACGCCAGATGTAACAGAAAATGCCTACGACGTCTTCCCGTTGTGTATTACCGAACATTTAAAACTAACGTAGGTTTGCCGATTAAGTAAGATTATTTTATTTGATACCCCAACATTTGTCAGCTCAGCCCAAATACATTCTCTGTCTAAGGAGTCGAAAGCCCTTTAGTAATGTATAAGCAGCAGGTACAGTGCTGATTGCATTTCAGCGGATTGCTCGATGATTAGGCAGATGAGTGCCTGGTCGAAAACCGGCTTGCTCCTTTCGCAGCTTACCATCGATGTGCTGCAGCATTCGCTCTAGTATGACTTTAATGAAGACCATGAAAGTGGTACACAAAATTGTAATACCGCGCCAGTTGTTGCAGTTAGCGACATCGCCTTTTTTGTACAACTTGATGATGTTGCCTTGCATCCAGACTTCAGGGAACTCTTGCCTGTTCCAAATATCAACAAATAGAGGATTTGCAAGCAAATTCGCATCCGCCTTAAGTGCTTCAGCGAGGATAGCATCGGAGCCCACAGTTTTGTTATTCTTTAACGTTTTTATGATTGTTGGTCAACGTTCATGATGAATCTGCCGTCTCTGCTTTTGACTGGTTTCAAGCTTTTATGCGCTGTTCCAACAATTTGCCTTGTAAAATCGTACATGCCCTTCATATTGTTCTTCCTAGCGGCTTGCTCTGCTTGTCTTGTTAGCTCGTTCATAGGAGTATATAGCCATCTCTAATGGCTCGTTTGATTGTTTTATCCAGCACAGCATACTGTTGCTGTGACTGTTTGCGTTTGGTCACATCTCGCAAAGAGTTAATCTTATTCTTTAACGCCGCTCGTTCATCAATCAGTCGCCATGTGCGCGTACTGATGCATTCTGCAGTTTTATTGGACTTCTTACCAAGCTTCTCATTGCAACAATCGTTTGAATCTTGTTTAATACTAGAACATTTCTGCTGAACATCTCGCGTTGGTGTTTGAGAGTTCAGCTTTTCTCGGAGCGCATTACAAAACCGAGTTTAGTTTGTTTATGTTAAACTCGGTGGTGTTGGGAGCACGTTGTTGTGGTACGCGTTTTAGGCCTGTACCTCCAATATTTCTGGGTACTACAGACAAAATGCGGAAGAAGTTAGAGTTAGAATTGGTACAATGAACACAATGAATAAAAAAATATTTTTTATCGATGGTTTTTGTTTAAATTTAATTTTTTCAAATACAGTTATTTTTCAGTTTTGAGTTTTACTTATTCGTATATTGTATGTATGTACTCACACTATAAACACAATTTTTACATACTATGTATTATGTTATTAATATTATTTATTACATGCATTCATTTTTTTTTTCAAAACAGCTTTTTTGTTTTATTTTAAGGGTAGTTTATAAACATTATTACCTAATTCATTTCTTAAAACTAAGCGCCACGCTGGTTTCAATTAATCTTTTTTTTTGAAGACTTCGAGCAGTTTCCTCTGGAATGCTGCTTGATTGTCGGCCATTCGCTGCAGCACTTCATTTTGCTTGACCAAGTTCTCTAGCTGCCTTGCATGGCTTTCACGAGTCAACTGCAGAAACTTCGCTAGATAGTCCCGTCTTTGCCGCTTTGAAGTTGGCTCTGAATCGCTCGCGCTGCCACATGAGATATCTGAACCAAGCTCCATACTATCTTCCGCTGAACTTTCTGAAGAAGCTGCAATACAATTTAAATTAGTGTTTAATTTTGATTATATATAATTAAAAATACTTACATAGATTGTCCACATCTTTTATACCGGCAAGAATTTCATGCACCTTCTTGTAGTGTATCCAACTCGATAGTGCTTCACCACTGGGTCCTATTTTTCGTTTCTCTTCTCTGAAATTATAAACAAAAAACTTTGCAATTAAATAATTTTAACTGATTTTCACTTACCTATATTTGCGTGTGAGCTTATTTATTTTAGCTCGCACATCGGACCCAGTGCCTCGGAACCCGGAAGCCTTAAGTGTATTCGCCATTTCCATGTACAAAAGTATGCAAGAGTTTTTAGGGACACCTCTTAGATTTGAAATATTTTGGAGCCACAGCTCTAAGAGCTGACTCTCCGACTCGCTGCTCCATAGCAACCCAGTGGCTGTCGCTTTTTTGTTAGCTGCTGCTGCAATTAAAAACAATTTTAAGACAATTATTAAATCAAAAAATAAACAATTTATTTTTTTTTACTTACAATTGCGACGTTTTAGTTCCATTTTGTTTTTACATTTAAAAGTTGCCACACTTTTGGTTGAAATTGCATACATTTTCGCATTGAATGGCAAAAAATCGAGAATGTACAAAAAAATTATCGATGTAAATTTTTATCGGCAAATTCATATGCAACATCTGCGACAAAAGACGTTAGATATTAAATGTGCCCCGAAGTTAATAAATAGGCTTTAAAGATGCTATATCTTAAGCTTAAGTAAGTATAAATTTACGAGTGTTCTGTTTTGGATGTTTTGCTAGGCCATCCGTGTCAAGTTTGTATCTTGTTGCTGTCGGTTTCGCAGTTTCTTTGCCGCTTTTTTCGAACACCACTCTTTGAAACCATCAATATATTTGGCGATTTCGGGGTATAACGATAAGGAATATAGGATATTTGTACCAAAAAATCGTAAAAACTAAAACAATAACAATTTGCTATAAGACAAGTTGACCAAGTCGACGCAATTTTTGTAGGGTTTTCCATATATTGGGCCTGTACTGTAGGCTCTAAGACACGCACAGGGTCTGTACGGAAATCTGTCGGACTGAATCAGCGTATGGCTTTGAGATACCCTTTACAAGCTAGAACAAAGAAATCAATAAATAAAACAATTTCGATACAGAAAATTTGTAATTGCCGAATTTGGCTAGAATATCTTCATAACAAAACTTTTTTTCGGCCGATCGGTCTTTTGACGAAACTTAGTGTAGTGCTTAGGAACTCGAAAAAACACATTCTCAGTAAACAAACCAATTACGCACCAAGGACGACCCATCGGCTCTGCGCCATCGGAGTTTTATGGAAATGTTGACCGATTTCGATCAAATTTGGTAGAGTGTTTGCAAACTCTAAGAAACTTCCGAAACTTTTGGCTGCAATATTTTCATAAGCAGACGAATTATGGTTCCAAAACTTTGTCCTAAAGCAACCGCATGTAAGTGAGGCCGGTATAAGCGCTTCCATGGAGCCGTGTTAATGTCTTTTCAGGACGGTGGAAGAGGAAAATTTCTGATGAGGCAAAGTCGTAACTATAAGATGGCTGAGAAAGCGTTACGATATTATATCCTACCAGTTACGCCACCACGCAGAAAGCTGTGTGGATAGGCGCGTTGTCGTCATAGAACCTCATAGCCATAGGCGTTGGCTGGGCTGACACGGACAATACAGGGATCTCAACGTAAAACAACTGCATTAACAGTATTTTTTCGGCCATACAAAAATATTCTGTGGATAACGCATCTCGAATCGAAAAAGCAATCAAATTCTCATGTACAGCATCTAAATCATCGAAATTGTTTTTCAAATGCTTAATTTCCACATTATTCCAAATTTTTTTTTCAGTATTCGTTATGAAAGTTAAAAAAAATACATATAAAAAAATGCACAAGAAATTTTCACTAGAACAACTAAAATGTACACAAAGTACATGGCTCGTCATTTCGACTACGTTTAGTTTTGCACAACAGAAAGAAAAACAATTTATGTTAACAGCAGTTTGTTGCCTGTTAACAAGCACTAAGATCTTCATAAAAAAAAAAATTAAAGGAAAACCGTGCGTCATCGTTTGGGCGATTGACTACACTGCAGTGTTCAAAAAACAAAAACCAACATGAAAATTTAAATTTAACGCTCTAGCCAGCGCCATCTAGCGTTCATTTTGCGCATGCAACTGGTGCAGCTGTTAGTTGGCAGCTCATTTAGTGCTGCCAGATCTTTAAATGCATTTTGTACACCACATAAATACAGCTGCAGAAGTCATGTTTATTGTTTATAATATTTAATTAATAAATTATTTGAATAATTTAAAGCGCTTCTATAGCTTTTGTTTAAATAACACATATTTACAAGCAGTAAAAACAAAACTGCAGCAGCAGCGACAACTCTGCACTTTTTGTTTTTTATGTGCTTGCATATGTGCGCGTGTGTGTGTGTTATTGTGGTGGTCCCTTGCTTCTCATCGACGTTTTGCATTTGCAGCGCGCTCGTCTTTGTTTCCCGCAAAGTTAAACATAAAAATTACACCAAAATAAACAGCATTAAAATGAAAATTATAATGTAAAGTTAATTAAAGCAAGTGTAAAGAAACTTAAATAAAACCAGCAACTAAACACACACACGCACAAGTTAAATCCAGGCAACTGAAGAAAAAAGTCGCCGCCCAGGCAGCGTGCAGCAGCGTAGCGCAGCGCAGCAAAAACAAGTCGACGACAACTCGACTCACCTGTGCAGCACTTTACACACATAGGTAATAATGACCACCCAGCGTACAAAGCGAAATGCCAGCAATACAGCAGCAGCAGCAGTACCAACATCCATTGGCGAGAATGACTATGAGACGTTGATGCAGCGTTTGCACATTGGCAGCGCCAGCGTTGGTAGCTCCATGCCGCCAATGCGCAGCTATCAGCAGCGCTCACCCGGCGCCATAGAGCATTTTATGCATGAGAGCAGCGTCGCAGCGCAACCGCAGCATCTGCCCAGCGAGGATTATAAGCTGTATGAGCGTAATAATATTATAGCGGCATCCAAATATGCAACGCCCAAGCCGGTGGAGCAAGTGCAGGTGTCTAGCAGCAGCAATGGTAGTCCAGGCGCTGCCAACTCTCCGCTTATATATGCGCCCACCGTGCAGGTGCTGGGTCAACGTATAGCACCACAAAAACATTCGCCTGTTTATGAGAATCTGGAGTTTTATGGCGGCGGCGGTGGTGGCGCCGCGGCACAATTTGACTCGAATCACAAACGTGCACAGCCGCAAAGTCCGGCTAGCCGGCAAAACGCCATGCTTAATGACTATTTGCTTATGCAGCCCATTGGCGGTGGACGTTTTGCGCATACGCCCGTGCCGGAAGCAACTGTAGCACATTCACTAAACAGTATAAATCACAGTCAGCATGAAGATGTAGCACCCATCTATGAGAATATTATACCGCACTCTGGTAAGAACACACATTCAAAGTAGCACACCAACTCATCTACAACTATATGCATTAACTTTCATCTAGGTCAACGTGCGCAGCCACAAGCCTCGCCAGCTACGGCTACCATGTATCAGCATACGGAAATGCCGTCCACGCCCACACCCAGCAATGCAGGCAGCGGCACTAGCAGCAACTCACTGTCCCAGCATGCTCGCGAACATTCCGGACTGGATCTAAATGCGCTGCTGGCCTCGCCAATGCATCAACGCAGCAATTCGAATACCACTGGTGCAGCTGGCACACTCAATTCACCCACACAACGCTATCGTAATTTATCACTGCCCAGTCATTTAAGTCCTGCCAAATCTGCTGGCAATGATTATAAGCTTCAACAGCATACGCCCATTAAGCATATGCCGCTGCCTTTGCATGGTGGCATTAATGTCTCGGTTAATCCCAATTATATAGAGGATATTAATAGTTCGGATTATGTTTGCATGACAGCCAATTTGCATCGCAGCACGATTAAAAGTCCGCCCAGCACAGAGTCGTTGCCACAACGTGCCGCTTTGGTGGAGAGTAAGCAACAGCAGGCACAGGAAGCTAGGCCCAGCGCGCAATTGGCTACAGTTAGTCGCACCCTGGCACGACCACCTAATGAACGTGACCAGACGCAATCGCCGGCGCTACAATTGCGTGCCACATCTTTGGCCAATGCTACAGCGCCGCTAGCTGTAGCCACATCACCCACACCCTCGCAAGGCAGCACAGGTATGAAATGCAGCAAATCTTTCTGCCTTTAACATAACTATTGTCATTTTAAAACCTTTCCAAAATGCTAACCCAGCGGCTACAGCCGCCTTAGTGCCTAAGCGAGGTACAGTGTCTTTGTTTAAGCTTATTTGGCATACATTTAATTTGTTTCATTTTGCTGTCCATAGGTTTGACCAAGAATCTGCTGCCATATAGCATCACACCACCACGTCCGGCTGGTCCGACTGAAGCACAACGCAAAATCGAGGAACTTACACGCCAACTGGAGGAGGAAATTGAGCAAAGCGAGGAGCATGGCGAATACTTTGGTAGTCTTTATGTTGCCTTAAGTTTAGACTATGATTTTAACTGCTTCATTATATACTAGGCATTTGTCATACCTGCGGCGAGAAGGTTAAAGGCGCCGGACAGGCCTGTCAGGCTATGGGCAACCTATATCATACGAATTGCTTTATTTGCTGTTCCTGTGGGCGTGCTCTACGTGGCAAAGCCTTTTATAATGTACATGGACGTGTTTACTGCGAGGAGGATTATATGGTAAGCATACATTCATTGCAGTCTATAGGAACTTTTGCTTGTGGTATCAGTTTTTGTTAAAAAAAAAAAACATTTCATAAACTATAGCCAAGGTAAAAATGCTATAAAAGAGAAACATCTGTATTGCTACAAATCCATAATTCTCAGAAATAACATAATGTAATAATAACCGGGCCATGAGTCAAAGCAAAACTATGCGTTTGTGTGCACAGATGTATTTGAACTGTTTCATCAGTACGTCTTAGACGTTTTGAATAACTTTAGACGAATTTTGTGGAATAATTCTACACTTGTACAAATAGTTTTTATTGAAATTACGTTTCTTATGGCTGTCTAATCGTATGTTTTCCATTTAAAAGCTTAAGAATATACCCAAAAGTCTCGTATGAACTATCTGGGGACAGGATTGAAACATTTTGAGTCTGATCAATAAGCATAGAGGAAACACTTTTGTTGTTGACTGGGAAGTTATATAAGACCTTTTATAAGCTGGCGTCTACGACTTCTTGCTTTTAAATGCTCTTTAATTTGTGTTTAGTTATACATATTATATGTCCTCAGGGGTAACTTCGTAAGTTGACTTGTATTTTGACTACTCCCAGCTACAGTATTTGCCATATATGTAGGCATATAAAAATCCATTGGTTTTTTTAATTTTTCCTTTTAATTGGAAAGATAGTTTATCAAAACTTCACGAAATTGCTATATTGTAAACTTTTGCCGATTCCATGCTTGTATATATATATTCGCAAGGACGAACCGAAAGGAAGTTTTCGAGAAGAGGGGTCGTCTTTTGGTTTAATAGATATTTTAATGAAAACTTCGCACAATTCTTGTTTATCTTTGTAACTATAAGTAAACAATATACAACTACTAATAATATACAACAGGTTTTATATTCTTTGCTATAAGGTACAAATGGTATATTAAGTTTGTGCAAGCAGAAAATGTATATAGCATAGAGAAGGAGACATCGGAGATTTCCCAATGTTATAGTACCTAAAGCAGAGCTGGGCAGCCCATAGCCCAAACGGAGACTTTTTGTTTGTGCATTTACGGCAGACCACTCTCTTTTTGCCCAACTCTGACCTAAAGTATGATCAGGGTGACGAGAAGTCCGTCCGTCCGTTCGTATGAACGTCTAGATCTCAGAGATGCTAAGAGCTATAGCAACTAAACTTTCGATCCTCTTCGTTGGATCCTCTTTCATTTTATTGAAACCAAGTTTACATTATTGTATATAGCTAGGGAAAGCTTGTTAAAGTTCTCAAACACTACACAAAATCTCATCAAAATCAAATAACTTTATCATATATTCTCTATAGGATCGATTGGTCGAAAAAAAGTTTTCACCACAGGCAAAGAACTGCAAATCCGAGAAAAACTTTGCTTCAGGTGTATCGCAAAATATAATATTTCAGCAGAAAGCTTTCAAGAAGCTACCAAGAAGCTTACATAAGTTGTGCAATTTTGACGTAGTTGGTCGGCCAATAAAACGAACAAATCACAGACACATTTAAAAGCCTGAAAATATATATGGAATAATTATCCTTAATAACTTAACCAAACCCAATATCAGCTCTTACCTAATGCCTAATTGTAAGATTCTTTTCTTCTTGAATCAAACCAGAAATTATTCTAAATTTTCTCGTAAATCGACACACTCTTCATCCAAGCCTTTATTCGCACCTGTTTTCGCATTTCAAATCTTTCCAATCTCCCAGCTTAATGTAAAATAATAAACGCCAAGCTACAAGTGAATCAATGATTGGATATCATTTGACCTTGTCGCACACTGAAGCCTCTTAATAGGCGATGAACTTTGCACCCACTCTCTTAGCTCAAAATAAGCGCACGAAGCCATGATGCGAACAATTTTACAAGGTGCCGCCAAG
This sequence comes from Chymomyza costata, assembly GCA_018150985.1. Taxonomy (NCBI): domain Eukaryota; kingdom Metazoa; phylum Arthropoda; class Insecta; order Diptera; family Drosophilidae; genus Chymomyza; species Chymomyza costata. Next base: position 7,371,734 of record JAECWU010000255.1, on the reverse strand, counting down.
GGAGTGCGTCAGTTTGGCTGCACAGAAAACTGGTTCAATTTTTGTATGGCAGCTCTATGAAATAGTAGACCAATTTTGAAAAAACTTCGCACAAATGTTTGGACTAAAACGAAATACGACTAGGATAAATTTGGTCAAAATATTTTAAGAAATTAAAACATTTATTAATGTTATTATTACTAATACGACTAGTCTTCACATTTGTGTGAAGTTTGATCAAAATTGATTATCCATTCCATATAGCTACTATACAAAAGTTGAACATGTGCTCTCTATTTCAGAGAGACACTAATAACGAACCTGCGCATTGCGTCACCTTTTAATTGTTTGATCATGGTACAAAGCCACTAAAAGTTTGAGAGTATTTAACAAACGCCATTGTTTTGCCTATTTTTGGTTTCGCTTACATTTCTACAAACAGTCCGAATCCGGATGCACAGTTGACGTAACTATGGCATATTGAAGATTCCCAAGCCATATTAAAACTGCGCCAAATGTCGTTTGAGTACATTTCTCCTTCAGGGTATCATTATACTACGAAAAACTTTCGTCTTGTCATTATCGCACTAGTATAGATCTGTATAACAGAATGAAACGAAATTGGCTAGCTTGATTGCACAATTCTATAATACCCTTGAACATATGGGTACAGAATATATGATACATAATGAAAAACAAAATACAATTGTTTTTTTTTTTAAGTCAACTAAACATTCCACCAGAGAAATGATTTGACGAAATAAAAATTTTTGCCAAGATTTTTTTTGAAAAAAATACATTTTTGGAGGTCTTCGAAATCAGTTGTTCCTAATGAAAATTTGTTAATTCAGGAACTAAAAGTTGAGTATCCGTTTGCTTTCCCCTCCGGTACGCCTGTTCTTTGAAGAATTTACATTTTTTCATGACGTGTCTTATGCTCTATTTCTTGCAGTCGTTGTTTTACTCTGCTCTTCTTTTTTCCCAAACGTGTGATTAATGCCCACAAGTAAATTCTTTAAACGAAACAATTCTTCTTCATTTTCTTCTTTCCATTTAAGGAAACACATATTTTTAAAACCGGTTTAGAATTGCAAAATTTGAACCTGTTTGGTCTTAAGGCTACACTAAGAAAAAAACTATGTTACTTGTGAATTTTTATTTTATTTTCACTCAGTGGACTGATATATAAGAATACTTTTTGGGAATAGATCTCTAGAGATCCGCAAGAGATTTTTTCACTTTATATTTACAATTTGTAGAGAGTACAGCAAACGTAGAGTTTGAGCTGGAAAAAAATGCTTAGTTGATATAATTTTTTTAGGTATTGTTTTTAGACGCTGTTCTAAGTCAATAAACGAGGGGGGAACGACAAGTTACCCTTCCGCGCCAAATTGTGATCGTTGCGGTTTTTGCATGATACCAAACTGATCAACAATGGCAAAACCTTGGTTATACCTGTAGCTGAACTTTATGCTCAAACCAAAAAATGGATTGCGTTTACCAATCTGCTGATTTTCCCTTAAGCCTCTTAACTTTGATTTACATTAGTAGTTTTGTTTATTTTTTCATTTATAAACCCAAACAAACTTCACGTAATAGTTTATTATTTCTTAAAAACCAAATTTTATTTTTTGTGGCAATATTTATGAGATATTCAGAAAGTTTATGCTTAGTTGCATTTTTTTTGTTATTATATATTATTGAAATTGTTTCCCGAAACGGAAAAAATTTATTTAAAAATGATTAGCCAAAAACCTTGAAAATCCACAAAAAATTGTTTTTATTTTATTGACGCTTTTATTTTTTTTTTTTTTTACACAAATTCTCAATAACAACAAAAATAATGAGAATTATTTTTTGTTTCAGATTAATTTGGATGCGGTATATCAATGTTTTGGCTTAAATTAGGTCTATCAGCTGTAGCCCTTGGTTTCAATAATGTTAGCTTGTCGAAATGACATTGAGTACGGGTCTAGAGCTAATAGATCCAATCGAAGCCCAAATTTGAAATCAACTCATCAAATTGACTGAAGAAATAATGCGCAAACATTTTGTTTTTTTTTTTTCTCTCATTTACATGTTTTAAATTGCTATATAGCTTCTAATTCGGCTTATTCTTTTTTACTCTAGTATTCGGGCTTTCAACAAACGGCAGAAAAGTGCGCCATTTGTGGTCACTTGATAATGGAAATGGTAAGCTTTTGTTGCCTTTGGTTAACTTTACTATATTTTGTGCCTAATAAATGTGAACTTTTGTTTTAAAGATACTGCAGGCCATGGGCAAGTCATATCATCCGGGCTGCTTTCGCTGTTGCATTTGTAATGAGTGTCTGGATGGCGTGCCCTTTACCGTGGATGTGGATCATAAGATTTACTGTGTGAATGACTATCATCGCATGTTTGCGCCCAAATGCGCCAGCTGTGGCAAGGGTAAGTACAGCTGAATTAGTTTTAGTATAAAGCATATTTTAATGTCATCTCGCTCTATTTCGTGTGCCTAGGTATTACGCCTGTGGAAGGTACCGATGAAACAGTGCGCGTAGTCTCCATGGACAAAGATTTTCATGTGGATTGCTATATTTGCGAGGAATGCGGCATGCAGCTAACCGATGAGCCGGACAAACGTTGTTATCCCTTGGATGGTCGACTGCTCTGCCGTGGCTGTCATTTGCAGCGTCTGGCATTACAATCTTCACCGCACACGCGTCATCAGGAGCCCGTGTGTGCTTCCTATCAGTATATGGGCTGAAGCATTTATTAAAACAAACCGTTTTTATAAAATAGAGGGTTTCAAACCGTAGCTTATATATGTAACACTTGGTCGCTTAGTGCTCTGCGCGTTATTCACAAAAACTTGGTTTTAAATTTCCTTAATTGGCTTTGTTTTGGTGCAACGATTTGAACTGCTAGCTTAAGATTTCCTATAGCTACTAGTTAACTGACAAAGTATTTTTGATTTCTGCCCGATTTGATAGCGACAAAATAGAGTTTGTCTTAGAGTAGCATTACGAACATTCACATTATGTTTCTTTTAATTTTTTCTTAAGATTGAGTAAAGTTTGTATAATGCTTAATTTCTTTAATATTTTGAAAACTCATAGTTACTACAAATATTGTTTGTCTATATCTAGACAATGCTTGAAAGTTTCACTTGGTTTGCCTGCATTGAATTTGTAGCGATAAAATTTTGTAAGTTTGAAAAGTTTTTTTCTAGTCTATTAATGATTGTACTTATACATAATTTTTGATATTGCATCGCGTAAATGGTTTAAAGCTTAATGGCCTGGGCTTAAGCGAAGTCATGGAATATTGTTTGCTACAAAATTTAATAATTTAAAAAAAAAACGCAGACCATTGAACGAAACTTCTCAATTTACGTCCCAGGATACGGCTAGCAATGCATACTTTTGCAATATGACGGTTTCATTAACTAAAATACACAAATTGTTTTAAGATATACTGCAGCCAAACCTAACTATTTAAATAAATCTAGCGTTTTCTGTAATATTCCCAAAATAAGCACTAAGGCAATACTTTTTTTTTTTTTTTATTAAAACTTTATGCATTAACTATTATAGTATTTTACCTCAACATATAAGTTTAAAAATAATCTTTATGTACCTTACATATTTACTATCTGTATCTTTAGCAGCTCACTTAACTATTTACCAGCCAACTAGATATTATTATGCTCAGTAGTCACTTTAGGTAGCTAAATATTGCTTTTGTTTTGTCTATTTTTCTTGTTTCTTAAACTTACGACAAACTACTCTTACAGATGCACCAAAGACCTAATATGCTTCCTCTTGTATACTTTAGAAAAACCTTTGTCACTATTTTCAAAATGTAAAAAGGTACTAACCAACCCTTTAACATAAAGGCTGAAATTAAAATGTGCATTAAATTGTATTCGCAAAAGTCTTTTTTAGAGAATAGAACTGAATTATGGTTTGCAGCCTTAAAAAAAAAAATTGAATTAGTCCATCAGGTACTAGAAATTTTTGCTAACATAAAACAAACATGCGTGCTCTAAACCTAGCCTATCTCTTAAAGTACATATCGTTTTCAATTCTATCAAATCGATTAATTCTGCTACTGCTTGCGGTTTGATACCCTCATCTAATAATAAATTTAATTAAGTGCACATCAATGTATTCCTCCGCTTGACTGCGCCAATTGCTGGATATGTTTCCATGCTTTTGGCTTTGATATAAACTGTATACACAAATAGCTATTGCGCCTAACCAAGTGGCATTTATTTTAAAGTTAAGAGATGCATATAATCGAATAAAAATAAAAATACATAAATTCTTTATGAGCAGGCCATTTGAGAGGCCAGGTGCATCATTTTACAAGCAATAAAGCATTATATATAATAAAGTTTAAATCAGAACAAAAAATGTACGTATTATAGTAACATAAACTGGCACGCTCTAGTGCATGAGTATTTCCATTTGCACCAGTTTTTTATTGACATCTATGGGCATGCGATATGGAATGGAAGCAGCCATATTGATCAGCGCTTTGGCGCGGTCGCGCAATTGTAACAAACAACTCTCTCTGGCACTCGAGTTGCTTTCAGAGCTTCGTTTTTCCAAATACTCCATGCGAACAAACTCCATGGCGGCAAGCAACACATCTGGCAGCACTTTGACTATCTCCGGACCAATGCGCTTCAGCTGAATAAGGCATTCGGCTACCTCATTTGAGCTGTTGGGTGTCAACTTGTGCTTCGCCAGAATTTCCGATGCCGCACGATGCTCCCCAGCATGATAGTAATCAAAGAAATTCATCAGATCAGCCAGCAAGGTATAAGTAAACAGGCGATGTGGTTCGATGTCGCCAGGGCGATTCGCTACAGCACTATTTAGCTTTTCCACAATGCCTTTAAGTCGCGCCCGCATGCTGCCCGGTCGTGAAGTCTGATGCACCACCTGGCACAGCAATTGGCATACAATCTTCAAGCAGTCATTCAGTTGATTGGCCACAAAGTAGAGCTTAATCGCGAGTTCAAGTTGGCTGCGACGTACCAATCCATCGCCTACCATGCCTGCCAAGGTATGCTTATCATAGCCGATGTTGGGAAAGTTATCAAAGATGCCACTAGAAAGAAAAAAAAAGAGTACAAAATGCTTTAAAATATGCGGCACAGCTTTCATTCTACAAGGTATAGAAAAGATTCTGTTCGGGACGAACTAAAGCCCCAAACAATTATACTGAAAATGCATATGGTGGGTGCATCTACTCTCTACGCACCTCGTGTAAACCCAGGAGTCGGGTTGAACAGGCTTTCCAAAGACCAACTGAAGCATGCTATCCCCACAGTTCTCCACAAGCAAATCGCATACACTGGTTAACATCAAATTGCTTCCGTCGGGGCTTTTGAAATGGCGCAACAAATAATAGTATTGCAGTGCTTCAGAAGTATTAGTCAGCTCAAAGGGCTTGGCATACAAAATGATCAGCCTGGCCAGATTAAGACGTCGCATGGGCTGCGGATCGTCCGGTTCGTAGCTTAACAGCGGTTTCTTTACCGACGACGGCGCACCAAGCAGACACAGTTCATTCAACGCGATTGCCATGTGCACAGCATGGGCTTTATAGGTCTCAGTGCGAGCTAGAAACTCTATGGCAGATTCAAATTGACCGGTCAAGACCAAAACTTGATAGTAAATCGGCGCCTTCTCCCTAGCATTGAAGTAATTTTCGCCATATTTCTCAAGTATAAGCGCTTGGAGACCACCATAGCTAAGCTGCTCGATGTCAATATCACGTTGTTCGTCAGAGCGCAGCACAGACAACTGCAGCCAAAGAAAATCATCAATAGAGCGTACGATTTCCGGATGCGACTGATTTGCACTGCAGCCTACGACAATGGCATAAACCTGGAGAGCAAGCATATTGTACATTGTAAGATTATGCTCCAATTCTATTACTATGTAAAATTGTAACTCACCGCATTTTTGTAGGGATCTGAGGAGACTTGCAGCAAATTAGCATATTCCAGCTTTAATTGACCAATCATCTTGGAATTTAGCTGTTCCTGATCGGCCTTTTGTTTTTGTATCAAAAAATTCAAAAGGTCCGAATATACACCGGCCTCTTTGAGAAACCTTATTGCTGCACCTAGATCTCCACTGCGCAAACTAAAGTATACTAAGGGCCATAAGGGTTTGCCTCGCGTTATGTCTTCAAGGCCAATTTGGTTTTGCGGATTACTAAATGTTACAGCCACATAGGAGTTGACTAAATTATATACATTGGGTACTCCACCACGCATAGCCAACGTCTTATTCTTCTCTACCACTTCGTTCATGTATTCTTTGTTACGACCCTCTAGATAGTCGAGTGCCTGTTTAACAAATTGAGGCGCGCTTTGGCGAGCCTTTAACGGATCCACATTGCTTGAGAGTGGTGTTACATTAGCCATGTACTCTAAGACACTCCACATTTCATACACCAATACATCATTGCAATTGTCTTTAACCAGTTTGGTAAACTTGGACACCAAGTTCAACCGTGACCCGCTTTCAATATAGCTTTGATTATACTTGGTTATCTCTTGGGCGAACAAATATTCAATTTTTGTAAGACGTGAGCTCGGCAATGGCTCTTGATGCAATACTGTTGGCACTCGCTGTAAGTATGTATCTGGAAAGTCTTCTTGCTTGGGACCTACCAAGGCATTGAGTAGGCGTTCCTTTTCCTTAATCCATTCAATGTGCGTACAGTGCCATTTTTGCTGCTCCACAGCTTCTAAAATCTGTCATCACAATAAAAAAAGTGTAATTAGCGGCTATAAAATAGTGTAAGGTGATGAATAAAGTAGTGGGACGCGGCGGTCGGACTATCAGTTGGCAATGATATTTGATTTTGCTTTATGTCGAATACAAATAACCTTGGAATGTTTGAATGGGGAAACACTTCTTTACGCGATGAAAAACTGAGTGTGATCTGTGATGACATAGACAAAAACAAGCAAAGAAACATCCTGCGGATGCACAGAATCGCTCCCATTCTAGATATGCATAAGGTTTACAGAGGTAACCCGGCAAAGGTTTAAGTTGTGCTTCCTGTGCGAAAAAATCAGATCGCTTGGAAAAAATTCTCCTAACAAAAAGACAATGATGAAAACGTCAGTCCCTTTTAGTTTACTTTGTTGAAAGGACCAAGCAGTGGGCGCAATGGCTGCCTTGCCGTCACTGACTCAAAGTAGAGCGCCAGAATAGACGGCCGCTCAGGCCAGTTAAGAAGACTTGTTAACTTACGTTTTGTTTGGACTTCTCTATGACATTAAGTATGGCATTCTCACGCTCATTCTTTAAATAGCCGCGCACTTCGGTGTCGTTAATTGCATTTAGAGGCAAAAACGATTTGCGCGCGCTTAATGATTCTAAATTTCGTGTTAGCCTGGGAACGTCCACACCTTTTGGCCCAAGCAACATATAACTGTGGGTGCATAATAATTATAAGTTTAACATATAATAATTTATATTAAATGTGCACTTACGCCTGTAAATCATTTGTGCCGGCTTGTGTGACGCGGGAATGTAGCTCTTGTGTGGCTTGCAGCACTTGCGAAATTGTGCGTTCAACATGTGGTAGCTCGGTGTCTATTTTAGTTTTGTTAGTCAGTTGTTGCGCCTTCTGCAGCAGCTCGCTTAGATCCATTTTATGTTTAAAACTTGATAAATAACTTCAATAATAAATAACTTTCAGCTCTGCTCAAATTTATAAAAATCGTGCAGCGCAGTTCTGCGGCGTTGCCAGATACACGCAATCACATGGGCATTCATTCTATCGATAATAAGTTTATAATTTTTTTTAGCACTTGTTAATATACGCAAGTTTTTAATAATTTTATGGCTAAAAATCATTTAAAAGCGCACTAAGCGCACTTAAATACGTTTATACAACAACTATTTATATAAGCGATAAAATGCTATATCGATAGCCGATATATACATAAGTACGGCATTTCGATAGTCATCGTAAACGCTTGCTTGAGCGTATTCGATTCAGTTTGTATTTTTGTATAGACGCGTAGTTTAGCGAGCCGCATTAAAGCAATATTTCATTGTATTGAAAAAGTCAATTTTATGCATATGACTAAAACTTATAGCGCATATATTTGATAGCAACGTGCATAAGGAATTTTTTTTTTAACTTTTGCAACAAATTGCATTGCAAATTTCAAGTGCATTCATAAGCCTGTGTTACAGTGTGTGTTTGTGTGTAAATAGCACAACAAACGCAAAAATAAAACACGTACGCACGTCACGCGGACAACGCAAACAACAAAAAGTATAACGACAAATATATAGTAAGGAAAAAAGTGATAAATACGAAGAACAGCAACAACACGCCAAAAAAAAAAACACTAACCAAGAGCGAAAACATGTCAGCCGCTGAAGTTGAGACGCAGCCGCAGCAGGAGACGACAAATGGCACTGGTAAATTTGATGTGCCAGAGATCGAATTGATCATAAAGGTGAGTTGTAGTATATTATATATTGTACTAGTGTACATACAATGTGCATACTTGCATACAAAATGCATACAATATGCAAATGCGACAATATTTGGCAGCAAATTGCAAAAGGCAAATCTTAAGCGTCATGTCTTTTTACTCTGCACACACACACACACACATATTTGTGGAGTTCCTGCTCTCTTATGATGACAAATGTTCCTGGCATTTGTTGTTATTCTTGCTGTCTTTCTTTAACCAATTCATATTGTGTCACACCTAATATAAATAACTTCTTTTTCTATATTCATTTATGTATGCTGTTGCTCTTTTGTTTGCTTGACCCCAAACAGACATCACACTACAGCCCCCCGCTCTTTATCTTCATTGAGCTGTTGTTGCTATTGCTTTTGCTCTTATGGCTGCTATTGGTGGCTATTGTTTTATTTGTTGTTGTTTCTAAACAGCAGCAGCGCCAAAACTGGTTTGGGTTTCTCTATCTCCTGCTGCTGCGCTGCTCTTGTATTTACTGCCTACACTTATATACATATTTATATATAGTAAATATATTATTTATGTATATTTCTACATACGTTTTGTTAATTTTTCTGGACTATTCCTTGCAAGTTTTCTTCAATCTTTAAGCTTACTTAACACGATCCTCCAAGTCTACAAATGTGTGCACATACACATTTACTTATATATATATATATATGTGTGTGTACATGTTCTCTGCTTGATTTCTAAAAATTTCTGAAGGCATACGTCATATTCAAACGTACAAATGTTTACGCACAGTGTTTAAAAGAAGTTTAGACATAATTTTGTATTTATAAAAATGTACCTTTTAATAATTTTTTTTTGTTTTAAACACTTAAAGAAATAATAATTAAATGTACCATTTTTGAATTACAACGAGCTATAATTGTTTGTATAGGCACAACGTATACGTCATGTTAAGGTTTTGCTCCAACAGAAATTGCTTTTCAAAATCTGTTTTTCACAGATCTCTCAACAGGATTGTGGGTATGCATTTTGTTAAAGCTTTTTTCGAAGGCGAAATTAATTTAGAGAGCCTCATACAATTTTGAAACAATGCATTATTTTCCAATTTCTAAATATTTATTTTCTTTTTTTTCAACCTAAAATTCACAATACAATGTTTGACTCGATAGTCAACACCGAGACCTACTTTACTCTTAACGTCCTTGATGTGTTCTTATAAAAAAGTAAAATAGCTCCACAAAATAATCACAAAAGTACGTTTATAAAGACTTTAATTTAAAAAATAAATTTTTGTTTAGAAAGAACTAGAAAAAAGCGAGCTTAAATTTAAAGTTAATTCAGGCAAGAATATTTCAAAATTGTTATCTCTTCTTTGACTTAGTTTATTGTTCGAATATTGGAAGCCCAAAAAAGTGATCCCAAATCTTGTTTGTTATGGAAATATATGAAATTCCAAATAAGAAACAATTATATATTATTATCTCTTATTCAAAAGTGACACTTTTTTCGATTCCTATATGAAGAAAAGAAGAAGAGAAGAGAAAATTTCAGAAAATTTTGGAAGTTTTAGATTGGAATTATCTTAACGATGACGCATGCACAAAACATTTCTTTTGGGACAATTTCGGGAGACTTGCATAGCTGGCACTTAGTTATTTGTGCCAAATGTATGCGCATGATCTAAGTAAATTCTTTGATAGTGATGATGTGATATTATGACTCCATAGAATTCATATACATACATATATTGACTTTGAAACTGTTTGCAATTGATCGCAATGGTTGGTATTTCGAGTCGTTGTCTTGGTGAGTCAGAAATGCTTTCTCATTTAATAGAATCACTTCTATTTCACACATCCACTGTCACCTTGTTATAAAGACAGTATTTTCTTATCTTTGTTTGGATTTCGGCAAATTTTCCATTCGTTTGAACAACTCCAGCAAATCTTTCGTAAAGTACAGCTCCATGTAGCTTGTTTGAAGCTTTTTCTTAAACTACAGCAGTTCGTGATGAGATTTGAAATCCGATATCTTGCGTCTTTGAGCTACTCCTATAAGCGGCTGGCATAGTTTAAGTTTAAGCTTAAGTTTTTTACTCTTTATTCTTCATGAACTTCGCTCTTGTCCGTCTACCGGCATTTCTAAACAACTGCTCATTTTGCTAATTCCACCATAATAAAAGCAACGACGTCAATTTAACGACCTGGGAAGGAAGATCTTTGAAAATATAATCTTTCCTATATCATGTTTTATTATTATAAGAAATAAAATATTAAGAAACTATTGCTTAAAACGGTATTCCATATTTTTTGTTGGTTTGAAACTAAATAACTGAGAAATAGATTTTGATAGTAGAGCTCTGCCGGAACTTTTTTGATTTACTGTGTACTGTACATCTAGCGCTCTACCAAAAGTAAACACTTTAGCAAGTTATTTGCCTAAGTAATTGCTTCTTACTTCTATGTATGTGTATTTTTATTCCATTGTTGATTCTATTAGTAAGTGTCAATCATTAAAACGACTATATCTCCATACATATTATATACTATATATTATTTATGGCATATGGTGACTTGTGACGCCTCCAAAAGTTGCCGCACCTTGGTAAAAGAACCTGAAAGACAGCAACTTCGCGAACGTGACTAATGCAACCATCGTCATCAAATATTGGGCAATGTCTACACCTAGAAAACACCTACGCAGTCTTTTTTTGTATTTGTGGATGACTATGGCATCGTATACCATACGCTCCCTTTTCCTGTAACAGCTGCAGCCAGCTGGGAGAAAGTGAAAATGTTGTCTTTTTTTTTTTTTAATCGCTTAAATGCAAACCAATTTGCTTGTCAATTGGGTTCGGATGAGGAGTCATGAGAAGTACGGAGGCAAAGAGAGTTCAGACGCCGCACCTGTTGCCTGCAGTGCTTGAAAAAAGTTTTCGTGCTCAATGGAGCGAAACGACTCATCATCATATAACACGCAGATCTTTTGACATAACACTTACAAGATGTGCATAGGAAAATTTCTTAGCTAGGATGCGATGTATGGATGGTTGTGTTTTCCATTTGTTTGTTTCGGCAATGCCAATGCCAGAAAATCAAAGAAATGCAGTGGAACAACAAAAAAAAAAAAAAATAGTAATGAAAATAACAGGCACGAATGAACGAACAAAAAACGTTTAAGAAAAAAGTGAAAGTTCAATTTTGTTCGCCCAAATAGTTGCATACGAGGGTAGGCTGAAAAGTTAATGGCCTGGCGAAGGAGTCAATACTTTTTTTCATGTTATTTCTTGACACGATCTTACCTTAAGAGCAGTACATCTAATCTAGCAAATTTTTTTATATGAAATGTTGATTATATTATTTAAAAAAAATAGCTTTCTACTACTTGATGAAAAGTTTAAATAAATATGAGAGCAGCTCTTGTCTAAAGTATATATTAAGTGGTTCTTGCTCACAAAAGTACGTCCCAATAATATACTTCGTAGAGACTAGACTTAAGTTAAGTGGAAAAATAACTTTTGCTATACAATAGCGTAGTTTCAGCAACTTAATATCTCCTGTGGCCGTCGGTAGAGTAGTGGTAGCGTACTCGCTTTACAAACCGAAGGTCGGTGGTTCGAATCCCCGCAGTAGCACTGGTACATTTGCCTAGCACTGGCATCGCTAGCTCAAAGACACTATTTGCCAAAGAAAATCTCCATTAATTCCAGACACCGCCGTTCGGATTCGGCTATAAACTGTAGGTCCCTGTTCTCTTTGAACAGTTATTAATGGCGATTCCCATGCCCCGCTCAGGGGCGACTGACACAATTGTCAGTCAGGGAAATTATTATTAATATCTCCTTAAAGTAATGCTCTGAACATGCTCTGAAATTTGTCGATTCGGAAACGTTTATCTAATAAATATCGAATATCTTACATTACGACCAACCAAAAATCCGTTCTCATCACCTTGTGGGCTGAGTGACCCGAATGGGTCTTCTTTGATGCGTCTTTTAGCGTCTAATAACATTTTGACTTTGTGAACACTTTTTGAATTGGTGACTTTTCCTTGCCGGCTAGGGCAGTCCACAAAAAAAATGTTTGGTCGTTTGGTTGGTTTTGAAATCCACCCGTTCACGAAATTTGTTCGATACCGTCTTGAGAAACAGAAATCGAATGAACTTCCGCTAGAAACAAATATTTGCTGCCGCGTTTCCTTGTCTACACCAATTACTTTTCGGCCTACCCTCGTAGACCAGGCAGCCGCGTCCAAGCGGCAGCATTCACCATTCATTTCTTTCCGCTCAGACTCCCACTCTATCTCTCACCTCTTTGCCACATCAGCGCTCCCAATTCGAACGTTGTAGTTACCTTCTTTGTATGTGCCATGTTCGTTGGTTCGTTCCGCAGCGCCAAATACAAGCAGCGCGCGTGCAACAAACAAAATGTTGTTTTTGTTGCTAGAGTGGGGCAGGGTACGGTGGGGTGTAGTTGTAGAGGGGGGAGGGAAAGAGGTGTGCTGTTGCCTTCAAAACAACCAAAACAATCATTGAACGCCAAACAGGTTTTTCTCGTGCAGTTTTCCGCCTCCTTGGACAGAGCTTCAGCTCTCGGTCAACGTCTTCGTCGTCGTCATCATCGCCCACACTCCAATGGGCATTGGATATTGGGCAACATAAGCATCTTCATTATCAACAAAACAAAAAAACAAAAGCAACTTGCGTTGTTGCAATTGTTGTATTGAGTAAGCGTATTATAAACTAAATGCTGGGTTCACACTACGTCACAATTTAGCTATTGCATTGTTTTTTAACTCGAAAATTAGGGATTTACAAGAGGGGGTGTAGAGGGTAGAGAATTATATTGAAACTTAAATATTAATGAAAAAGCTTTATCATATGGCTTGTGTCAACTTGTCTTAAGATAAAAATTATAATCTCATTTAGGACCACATACGTGCCACAAAAGAACTTTTTGAAAGTCTGCCTATACGCAGCCTTTTGTCATTTTTGTTCTCTTTTTGATATTTTTATGGCGTTTAATTTTCGCTATCAAAATATGTTGCGCATTAATTTAGGTTGTGGCGGCAAAACAAAGTAGGGTAACATTACTCCTGCGTACTACTTAAAAACAAGTTTGCTACCAAACGTTTGACTGGGCTTTTTTTTATATGTAATTTGGTTTGGACGCAATATTTACTGCTGCGTACAGGGCTTAAGTTTAAAAAAGGAATGCTACTTAAAGCACAGTTCGTTGTAAACAGAATGTAAACACCAGAGGTATTCGTTTCATACTTCGGCAGTAGCTGGCACGGGCTTTTAAAATTAACTCTGTTGCCAGCTGTTACAATGTCGTATGTATATTGTTATAATAGTTAAAATGAACTATTTTCTCCCTTCTGAAATAATGGAACATGATCGTTTCACGCCACACTAAGCCGACCAGACACATTTGTTTATGTATACAAATCAAAATATTTTAATTGAAAAGCATTTAAATTGCTTTTATTGTCTGGCAAGCTAAAAATTCTTTCTTTTGTTAATCTCTTATAAGCTACATACAAAAATGCTCAGTAACACCTAGAAGAGATTTAGTTAGATCCTAGAAAGATTAAAAAAAAAACAGCAGCTCACAAAAAGACGGACTATAATCCATTTTTTTTTTGTCATTGCTTTAAGATGAAAAGATACGTACGACTTTAAGATACCCTGTACCACCACATTGCACAAATATATTTATCTGTCAAATTTAGTTACGATATTTTCATAAACGTTTTTTTGACCGATCCGTCTTATGAAACTATATGCTAGAAACTATAAAAACTTTCGAAAGTGAGCTTTGATATCTTCATAAACAAACGAAATACAACGAATTTTGTACAAAAAACGATATTTTGGCCGATCGGTCTTATGGGGGCTATATGATATAGTCCCCGATTTTGATAAAATTTGCTTCAGTGCTTGGGTACTCTAAAAAACTGCTGAATACAAACTTTGGTTATGATACCTTCACAAACAAACGAATTACCCATCTAAAACTTTTTGTTTTTTGCAAGGTCCTCTGAAACACCCCTATGGGAGCTATATAATATAACCCCGATATCGAAAAAATAAAATAAACTTGTCGCCTGTACGACAATAAGGAATCTTATCTGAAAATTTGGTTGCTCTAGCCCTTCTACCATCTCTGAGATCTAGGCGTTCATACAGACGGACATGGGTATATCGACTTCTCTAGTCACCCTGATCATACTTTGACTAACTTTGGGGGGTCTCCGACGCGTCCTTCTGTATGCTACATACATTTTTGGCTTGCACAAACTTAATCTTTGTACCATAAAAAGCATAAAAAGCTTATGTTATGAAATTTTGTCAGAAGGTGCTTTAAAACTCTGGTTATTTTATATTGATACTACTCCCACTGTTCACAATAGACCTTTACTTTAACGTTTTTGAAGTAGCAATATTGAAATCCGAAACAGACAACTATTATTATTTATTCCACCTCAAACCGCAGATTTTCGTCTTTTTACTATACAAATGTTTTTAAAATTGGTTGAAAGCTGCGGCAGTTATAGCTTAAATTATATTTTAAACAAAATGCGCTTACAATTCACAACTGCTTTAAGCAGTGCTTGGTAAATGTAATTCACTTTTGTACATATATTTATTTGCAACTTTATCTAATTTTTTTCTTCTTGAATTTGCTGCTTATGTGTGCCTTTTTTTTTTTGGTGTTTGGTTTTTTCGAATAGATAGTGCTAAAGTTCAAAGTCGGTGTAGCCATTTGATCTTAAAAATCTTTTCACTATTTTGTCCATTTGTCAGTTTGACACGATCTATGTTGGATTGTCCAAGACATCGTATCGGATGCATACGGACATGCACTGATTTTTCGCTAGACCCATCTGATACATCATCATATTATCTCTGGTATTATTATTCATATTTTTGCACATCAAACTGCACGCGATCTCTTTGGTAGTTTGTTAGTTTAAGTGGGTGGACATGCAAGGCGTGCATTGCACTCTCTGGTATATTGACAAACCAAGACAAACAAATGCATATGTACATACATATGTATGTATATAAGAAACAACGGGTTTCATTGTTAGACTTATGTTTAGTTGGTTTCTTTTTTATATTTTTTTACATTTCGTAATTACTATTTATTTTAGAAATTACTTAATGTAGCCGCTGATGCGCTCACCATAACTGTGCCCGCTTATCTACTCTACGCTCATTTTATGCTACATACAAACAATCGTATACCATATATGTACATACATATAGTACATATAGTACATACCATCCTACATTTGCGCATAATCTAAACTAAAATAGCAATTAAGTCATTTGTCAAGAAGCGGCACAAAAAGTTCTAGAAATAATATTGCTCAAGACAGAGCGACGGCACCAATGCTTGCCATAAATAATAAGACAAAGTGAAAAACCCATTACCCAATATGGGCCAAAAAAAAAAATGATATTTTCCGTATACGAGTCGAGTATATTACGATTGTATGTATTTGTGGGTAACGTGTTGAGACACGTTTTGTCACCGAAAGGTAGCACTTAACTTTGATTAATTTTTCTGTATGTATTTTTTGTACCATTTTTGGTCTATTACTTCATCATCATAAAAGCAAGCTAACTGTTAATGCTTTTCAAAAAAAAAAAAAAAAAAGTATGAACTGCGATAACTTTTCAGCACCTGATAAGATACTCGCTTCATATATTCATTCTAATGCGTCTGATATACAGTCATCTCAAAATGTTTTCGGAAATCCTGCAACTATTCAGTTTTTTTTAAATATTGCGGCATGCTGATTTGGGATCTATTGTGCCATCTTATCTGGCATGTGTTTGGATAATCTTAATGTATCCAATTCTCTTCAATATTGTGGTTCCTTTTAAATTTCCAAAATGAACCGATTTATTCGGAATGTTTTTAACTAGCATCGTGATTCAATGCTCACTAGCGCACAGTCTACCTGTAAGCAAACCATTCAAAAACCTAAGAGATTCTTTGCCGCTTTTGAAGATTTTCTTCATTTATCGGCTTCCCGAAGCATTTGGAGTTAATTTTATCGCTGTCTGATCACTGACAGCATTTCTATTTCTCTTAAATCTGTACTTTCCGACTAGGTGGTTATCTGCCATTTGGAATAGTTTTTGGATTTTCAGTTTTCCCAACAAATTATGAGCAAATTTGATCGCAATCTAAGCGTCGATTTTCCGCATCACGGTACATCTTGACTTAGTGTTTGTCCCATTTGGAAGATTATTTTGGTTTTGCGATTTATTTTATCGCTCAAATCGGCATTGGACTAGATTGACAGTTAGCGTTGGGTGTATTCCTGTTTTCCGCAACTCATGATTAGGTTTGCACATCTTTCCTAAAATGGGCTTTAAGGTTTTTTTTTTGATTTTTCGGTTTCCCAAACCAATTTGGAGTTAATTATTATTACTACATGAACACAGACAGCATTCCTATTTCTTTCAAATCGATACTTCCTTGCTAGATGATAGTGCTGGAGAAACATCGATGTTGGCCAGCATCGATGTTTTCGATATTTTGTAACTTCGATACATCGATGATTCGATACATCGAAGTACATGTGGCGGCCATTTTTTGAATTCTTAAATTAATTCAGATTGGACCATCTGTTGGTTTGGTGATACAACTATTTTCAAATAATAAAACAGAATTAACGAACAAACCAAGAGATAACTATATTTTTATAATATACATTTAAAAAATTACATTTCATAGAAGAATAAGCAAAGAAAGTTATACAACGGAAACAAAAGATAATACAGGATTCAGCTGCCCAAAGTCCATAAGGGATGCCTCTGTCACATTTTAAGTTTACACAACTTTTTTTTTTTGTGAGCCTGTGAGTTATAAAAAAAAGATGTTCTGTTCCAGCCAGAATTCCAGTCTCATTATATTTAAACTAATTTGAGAGCCATTCATTATGGTTATTAAATAAAATCATGTCAACGTTTTTTAATTTAAGCGAACTCCGCCTGTTGCTTACTAGATTGCCAGCCTTACTAAACTTTAAAATGTATAACCTTCCAGTAATTCAACGGACACATGCTTGATTCTAAGTTTTCGACATTAAAATATTGTCGAAGTGCCAAAATTGAGTCAACCCTACTATTTCGGATCTTTTGAGATTTGTTTTTATCTAAAAAAACTAAAAGTATCTGCGACGTGGATGCCGTTGATTGCCCATATTTTGTCCGTAATGGTATTTGGTCGATAATCGAAAATCGATATAAAAATATCGATGATTGGAAAAAGTTGAAAAAAAAAATCGATGCATCGATATAATCTCGATGTTACTTCCAGCACTACTAGATGGTTATCTACACATCGTGGATGCCGTTGATTGCCCATATTTTGTCCATAATGGTATTTGGTCGATAATCGAAAATCGAAATAAAAATATCGATGATTGGAAAAATTAAAAAAAAAAATCGATGCATCGATATAATCTCGATGTTACTTCCAGCACTACTAGATGGTTATCTACACATCGTATTGTATAACATATTTAATTTTAAGAGGTTATCCTATTCCCATAGGCTCTGGTAAACGCGTTCTTTTGGTCTTGCGACCGCTTGTTTGTGCTCACCTTTTTCAAAGATTCGTCTGTGTATCACACAATTTGGAGTCTCCTCTAGCGATGTTCATTTGTGTTAGTTGAAGTTCCTTTTAAAATGATACTCACTCACCATGTTATCTCTGGGTAACAGAATTAAGGGAATTTTTTTTATATAAATGATTTTTTTGTAAATAATGTGCCTCAAGTCGCCTCTACAACACGTAGGGATGCTCCACGCCGTTATACCAAAGATAGCTTTCTGGAAGAACTTTCAACGACCCCATAATGATCAATGTTTTGGGTCATTGTCTTGTTAGGAAGAGAATGTTTTCCAATCAAGCACAAGTTTTATGGCACTTGTGTACAAATTGTTTTGTAGAATTAGAATTAATGAAGAACGTTCTTTCATACACCCATAAGCCGTTAAGTGGTGTTTCACAAATCTCTTTCAATTGAATTTCAAACAGCAATTTGTCGTTTTTGTTTAAGCGGCTGATTTAAGCGTTTTAATAAGTGAATAATCTACTAAATATGCTTTCGACCGACAGCTTTTTAACAGAAAATTTTATTGCCGATTGCGGCGCATTCATCAATGATTATTTTCTGTAGAAACCTCACATATTACGTTATTCTATATTCTCAGACATTCTTTTGCTATTATTACTGCTCAGAAGACAGTGAAGTGTGTTAAAAGAAGCTCTGATTTAATGGTTTGTTTTTCATCCATCCAACAGCTGTTTTTGTTTTCAAAAATTAAAGTTAATGTTTGTTATATTGAATTTGTTTATAAAAAATATTGAGAAGCTAAGTTAAAATGTTGTAAACAAATTTGTAGAAAACATTTCCACGAAAATGTTGGAAATACTATTAAAGATAAATAGCATTATTATTTGATATTCTTAGAATGCTGTTAAATTTTCCTTTAACTAAAGAAATGGCAGCTCATTTTTATGGCATCACTTTTTTCACAACATGAGTTTTCAGAGATTAAAATTTCCTGTCGAATACCAAATTGAATTTAATTGGAGATTCGGGGCACACTCCCGATATTATTTTGTATGCTTTTTATCGAAAAATATCTTACTATGTACTTTATCCTATCAATTTAAGAATTAAGTCTAAACTTCTTGTTCTTCTGTCACTCGATCTTATGGTCTTATATATTGACGGACATAGCTTTATCGCTATCCGAGGTTATGAAAAGCATTTTGATATAAAGAACATCTGGTCTGCCCCGCCTTCTTCTGCCTGTTATATACTTTGATCAAATTTAGCATACCCTTGACCCTTTGGCTGCATACATTTTTTTTACATATGATCAGTTTTTTCAGTCACGCAATAATTAAGAGTGTCGGAATAAATTTTGTACGGACTGTTTGATAATGCCGTTACAGTTTTAGCAGCAGACACCGAAGAAAGTAAAGAGAGCGCGTTCGCTTTTGAGCTCAAGGTTGACACCGGGCGTCCTCATATAATTTAATGGATGCCGCTGGCCCTCCCTCAAGTATGCCCCACCGTAAAAATTATGTGCTGCAGCTGTCAACAAACCGGTTTCAAAAATAAAATACACATAGATACACAAACACACATGCATATATATAGTCTATATATCTTGTATATATACAAAGAGCACACTATTTAATTTCATTTTCATTTCATTTTATATTTATTTATGATTGCTGTTTCTGTCGCAGCGATGTGCTGTTGTCGTCTGCTGTCTATCTGCCGTTTAAACAATTTAATTTTATTATTTTTATCTTATCGACAAAACATTTTTATATGTAAAGGAAACTAATAAGAAAACTATGAACTTCAAATAAGCACAAACACATGGAAACGGGTACATCTACACTTGCATGCATAAGTCTGCGTATAGTGCAAAAATACTTAAAGAAATAAAATTAATTCCACTTGTGTACAGGGCCGGCGGTTGACGTGGGTAGTATGGGTAGTGGTGCCCACTCGGAAAACATCCCAGTTGGTACATACCCACTTGGAATTATCGGACAAAACCCTGTTTGAGATTTGAAATTGCAATTATGAAAAGCTAATGGCATTTTTCGAAGAGCTTGTTGAGGATAAAGAAGTTGATAGCACCGTGGTTGCCAAGGCTTCAGGGTTCCTTCACAATATGGAGTCGTTCAAGTTTCTTTTCCTTTTGACTGCCATGATCGAAATCTTTGATCGGATTGAAATCCTCAACAAAGAGCAATCATCGGAACTGTGAGTTGTCGAATCTTATCGAAAGGTAGAAATCGTGTCAACTGTAATGAATGAGTCTCGGGATCAAAAATTTGAATCGATTTGGAAAAACAGTTGCGAATTAGCGTCTAAACTTGAGATTGAAAAACAAAAATTGCCAAGAAAACGTCGAATTCCAAAACAACTGGAAGATGGCGTAACAGCAAACCATATTTTTGATTCCCCAAAAGATTATTACAAAAAAATATTGTGTGAGATTTTCGACCAGATAAATTTTTCTCTCAAAGAAAGATTTGTTTCCAACAATGCCCGATTTTTCAAATCTCTAGAAACTTTTGCGATTGGCGAATCAAAAAATACTGACGCAATCATAAAATTTTACAGAGGAGATTTCAATGAATTCCGTTTGACCAAAGATAGAGACTTCTTATTGGAGATAATGGCGCGTGTGGGTAAAAAAGCTTCAGATTTGAGCACAATTGTTAAGTTTCTTAGAGAAACGGAAAATTATCTGAAAATCGTTCCCGAATTCGTTCGGTCTGACGATACCAGGTTCTTGATGTTCCAATGAAAGAAGTTTTTCTGTGTTATGCCGAATTAAAAATTCTTTAAGATCTACCATGGCTCAGGATCGACTCAATCACGTGCCCATTTTACATACATATCCGAATTTGGTTGATACGCTTGATATGGAATCTTTAATGGACGCATTTATTGTTCGCAATCGAAAACGAACTTCTTGTTTTGCCCTACTAAACTAAGTTATATTTAAATAGATTGAATTAAACTAATGTATTTGTTTTTATTATTTCGCTGTTCTAATCCTTTATCTGTATCAAAATAATATCCCTAGCCTCTTTCTTACTACCCACTCGAAAAACAAGTGTGACGCCGGCCCTGCTTGTGTACTATATATATTTAATCCATTTAATTCCTAGGTGGAACATAGGGCTGTTACAAATATTTTCCATTGAACCCTGTCTAGGGCTAGGTGTTTGATTTCACTCCAGCTTTTCCCGGAGTTTCGCAGTTCGACTTCAACTTGTCTTTTCCAGGTGTTACGCGGGCCGCCTTGTCTACGGCTGCCTTGGGGATTGAAGTGTAACGACTGCTTTGCTAGATCGGTTGCCGGTTTCCGCAAAGTATGCCCTAACCATTTATATTTTCGACATAGAATTTCTTCTGCAATAGCAGGTTGCTTGGTTGTGTACTATAATCAATCATAATTTACCGTGTTCATATACCCTAGAGTTAATGAACACTTAGTAGTTTTAGAATGTATTGTTTTGGGTAGTGATTTGGTCTATAACCAGCGGATATTGCAGATGTTTCCAACGACAGTTTATATGTCGATTTATGATAAGCAGCTTAGAAGTTAGGCGCAAACAGATGAACATAGATATGTTATTTGTATACAGCTCAAGGCTATAACCCTAGCTTTTGCTGCAACGTAGTCGAATAATAAGTAAAGAGAAAAAATGCTAAATGCTAAGGCCATCCACTCGACTTTACCATATTTAATATTACTCAATGCGTTTATTTTTTGTAGCAACTTGATTAATAAGTATATTAAGCTAGTATATGTTTGACTGTTAATCCTGGCCTGCATTTGAAGCAGGTTGGCTTATATTGCTCATAGTTGAATTTTTTAATATTTTTGTATTGTAAGCAAACTTATGCGGACAAGTGTATGTTGTTTATATGCGCTCATAATCAAATCAAAGATGTTTTGCACCCAAAGGCAAAAAATAAACAGAAAAAAAAAAAAACAGCACAGCACTCGGCGCACTAACTAGCACTAGCTTTGTCTCGCTTTTGCGCAAGCTTTATATTATCTTTAAGTTTTTGCCAGCTGCTGCTCCGCTCTTCTCTTCTACACACACACACACACACACATCAAGTCATCAATATATAATTTGTTTCAAGCGAAATTAATTTTTAAAATTAATGTTTAAATTGTGTATACATACATATATGTATGTACATTGTATGCATGTACTACAATCTGTATATTGCGCCAAACGATTGTTGTTTTTGGCATTCGCATTCGCCTTGTGGCTTTGATTGATCCATATGTGAGTAAGTGAGAGTGCGCTCGTGAGTTTATGTTTGTTTATCGGTGATCACGTCCGCCGGACAGAGTAGCTTGACATTTTATTGCTGTTTTTGGACATTCGATTGCTTCATCGTAACGTCATTTCTATACATACTATGAGTAGATACATTCATGCACAACAAATGCAGTTTTTTTTTTCTGATTTTTTACACACGCAATATTTCCAACAACTATGTAACTAACAGAGATATTGGCGAACTGTCTAGTTTGACCTTTGACGTTTTAAATGCCCCCATACAATGTACGTATAATAAAAACTTAGCTATCTATATACGTGTTTGAACTGCATACAATTAACTTGTTTGTATGTAATTATTTTTGCATGCTTGTATGTATCTTCACAGTCGTACTAAATACGAGAGTGGACTGAAAAGTAATTGACCAGTGCTACGGATTTGGATGCGTTTTGAGCGTTAAAAATTTTGCCATAGACAGCTATGTTGTTTTTGTCTTTCTTGATTTTATCAGCTTGAAATGTTGTCAAGGATAGGTTAGCTTATGCCTGGCCAATGATCTGACGTACATAGAACGTGATGCGTGCTTTAAATACTTTTTTGGCCAAAGCGAGAGCCAACCGAAAATATGAATAAAATCTGTCATACATTTGAGAACAAAAATTAAGCAAAATTGCCTAATTTACGCAAAAAAAAACAAAAAGTTCAAATGAAAATAACAGTGTGGCGGGGGAACGGAGGAAGATATGGATATAATTCAACAAACAGCATCTTCTTAGGAAATATGCGCACCAGCTGGTAAAGTTTCGTAGCTCTAGCTCTTATAGTCTCTGAAATCTAGGTGTTCATACAGACAGACAGACGGACATGGCTCAATCGCTACCCGAAGAGTTATTATAAGCATTTTGGTATAAAGGACTTAGGGTCTGCCACGCCTCCTTCTGTTCTTTGCATACTTTGCACAAATCTAGTATAGCTTTTGTACCTTTATGTACAGGGTATAAAAAGACGATAAATTGAATGCCCGTAATATATGTAAAGGGTGTTTTTTTTAGCTTGTCTGATTTTACAATCAAATCGTCATTTGTTTTGACGTTTTTATTAAGTATTAAGCTTTAATAACGCTTTCAAATTAATGAAATATATTTTGAAAATCGATGCTCTGTTCAAAAATCTTATAGACTACTTCGTGAACTTTACTGTGCATATAATCGTCCACCTAAGCGTGCTGTTCAACGAATTATTAAAAAATTTCGCATCACTTATTCACTGCACAATATTAAAGCTTTAACAAGACAAAGAAAAGTTTGTATTCAGAAAACTTTCGCTTCTAAGTCAAAGTATTGACGATAATACTGATTTGTCAATAAACCGCCGTTCTCAGGAATTTAAGCTTTGTCTGGCCACGACTTACAAAATTTTGCTTAAAGATCTACGTTTATATCCATATAAGATACAGCTTGTTCAAGAAAGATTGGTGCAACATGACGTAAAACCATCGAACTATTTAAACATAATGTTGGGAATATTATTATTAGTACTGCGAGCCAAGTGGATCTATTGAACCACCTTCACGGCTTGTAGCTCTCCCAAAAGTCCAATGGTCTGCATTTACTATAGTATTTTGTTTTGACTTAGGCTAACAAGGATCTCCGGTGAGAGAACGTACATTTGGGAATATTTTTATTTCACGAAATGGATCTGTTTGTTGGCCTCTAAGATCGAGCGATTTGTTGCTGCTTGACTGTAATTTCTTTGGGGGTACGTTAAGTTCATGTTGGCAAACCTACAGCTCGTGAGCAATTGTAGGTCAACACATTTCGTGTCAATGAAATAACACCAGAAGTTCTTTAAAAAGTGTTAAAAAATGTAACGAACTGGATGCGCTATGTCGCAGCTAGTCGTGCCGATCATTTGTCAGATGTCATTTATCAAAAATAAATGCCATGGAATTTTACGCCGTTCAAAAAAAAATTTGGTTTAAATCATTAATTTTTCGTTGTTTTCTTTTAAATTAAAATTCGGACGCTCTTAAAAAAAGGCACCCTGTTTTTCATTTATTTTAGCAATGTCATGAACTTGGTTAAGCAAAAAAAAAACCTCATACGCTCTTAGTTTTGTTCCTACAATTTCGCCAAAAACCTTTTAAATATTATAATTCTACAATAGTAGTTTTTGATCCTGCTGGACGGTGTAATGGATCAGACAAACCGAGACCTTCCCAGACTGCCTGCTAGCGCGGCGGTTTGATGACATACAAAGGAAACTTCACTGCCTAGCTGAAAACGCCTGTAAAGTTGGTTTAAGAGTCAACATAAAGAAGACGAGGTTTATGCGCATCGTCTCCAACAACACAACACCACTTCTATTGTACAACCAACCCATAGAAGACGTTGACTCCTTTACGTATCTTGCCAGCATAGTCTGTAAGGACGGTGGATCCACTTCAGATATAACCGAACGCATCAACAAAGCGCGATCTGCCTTCTCATCGATGACCAGAATCTGGCGAGCGTACAATATAAACACCAAAACAAAGCTCCGCATTTTTAAATGCAGCATACTGTCAGTGCTCCTCTACGGCTGCACCACATGGAGCACAACACAAACAACACGCAGAAAACTACAAGCGTTCGTCCATAGATGCCTCAAGCGGATCTTGAGAATTTTTTGGCCCACTTGGGTTACAAACGAGCAGCTACTTAATCTAGCTGAAATCCACCCGATCGAGCTAGAAATCCGAAAAAGGAAATGGTCATGGATTGGCCACACTCTTAGACGGCCAGCCCAAGACATTGCAAGAGCAGCACTCGAGTGGAATCCACAGGGCCATCGACGCCCCGGATAAGAATGGTCCGAAATGAAGGAGCTGGTCAACATATGATATGGAACCAGCTCAAACTATTGGCAAAAGACAGAAGTAGATGAGGAGAATTTGTTGACGCCCTATGCTCTTGTTGAGCTTTCATATAGCATAATCAAGTTTTTATATAGTATGAATAAAGGAATATATACAATAGTCAGTCAGACTATTATTTAGGCAATTAAAAACGATTTTTTTCATTAAAATTTTTGGTTTGGTGAATCTACAACACCAATATATTTCGATTTCGCATATTTTGCTCGAAATTTATGTACAAAAAAATATCTACAGTACACTTTCAAAGCATACCAAAACTCAAAATAATCAACTTGCGTATTCGTTCCTATTTCGAATTTAAACATAATAGAAGCAATTTTTTTTTGTTATTACGTGTGAACGTTATTCAGTAATTATTATTATCTTTTTAAGATGCCATAATAATTGTAAATTATTGCTGTTTTTTTTCTCTTTCTTTGTACTATTTAATGATTTTTGCTTTTAATCAGCAATTCATCTCTTTTTTTTTTTATTAATTTATTTCGTGTTTTTTTTTTTGCTCTTGGCTTTCATAGATACCGTTTGTTAGAAACCATCTCGGAACACAAACTTAATTGTTTCAAACATAACCATGCCAAAACGCTTTGTGTTTTCTTGGTCCCATATATGTACTGCATTGTTACGCCAAATGCAGAATTTTCATGGCAATCAGCAATACATCCAAATCCAGATCCACTACTTGCATCTTTCACCATAAATCATAGATGCGATGACAAAGTGCCTGTAGTGGCAAATACAGTTGTTTATATTTTAAATCAAAATATCATATATCAAAAGCGACCCGACTTTTTGTTCTTGCTTCGGTGAACTTTGCTGTTCCCAATGTATGTTCCATTCCGTTCCGTTCCAGATACATGATATTTGTCATTCAACATTCGATTATTCAGTAAATTCGATTGGATAAGCTAGGGTTTATGTCAATATACCAATATTCTCGCGAGTCCCGCCTTTGTTTTTTTTTGATACCAAAATTTATGTTGTTATCTTGTGTTAACGTAATGTAAAATTGTAAATTTTTTATGTAATACAGATTAAATTTAGGGCTTTTGGTTGGAAATAATGTAATGTAATGTAATGTGCCACAACATCATAACGAAACTTGCGTCAGCCACAATGGAACGATATTTTTTACTTGAAGTAATATATCGGTAGAAACGAAATTTACTTATTTTAGTTTACTCTTTTTTCTCCGGTCGGTTCTATAGATGTTCTAAAAAGCTCAGTTTACCTTAGATACTAGAAACGAACTATTGGCAAGATAGAACAGTGATAAAATAGTATATATTAACGAATCCGTGTCTCTAGTCCGTTGGGTGAACTTTTTAACGATATGCAATATCGATATATGACATAGTGAACCTGAACTCAAAAAAATTTATGTTTGCCAAAATTGATTGAGTGATCTAAGCAAAAGCAAAACCAACGAATTATGCCCAGAAAACGTTTTTTTTTTTTAACCAATCGGCCTTATGGGGGCTATATGGTTATACGCAACCGTTTTTGTTGACATTTTGTGCAACGATTGGATACTTTAAAAATCTTTTGAATTCTAAATTAGATAACGATATCTTGCTAAATAAAGGAATTATGCCTTGAGAAATTTTAGCAGAAAGTGTCTAGCTGGATGTGTCAAAATATTTTTTTTTGCAAAAATTCAGTTTTTAAACTAAACGCGTTATGGCTTATTTAAAAAAAAAAAGGAAGTGTTTTTACTTTTTATTTAAGTGTGACTAAAACACGAATATTTATAAACCAATTTTTTATGCCTTAAGTTGCCCGTAGGCGTCTTTAAAAAAAGTTCTTTGTTTTATTAAGCAACAAATTTTCTTGAAAATATCTAATAATCTTTTTTTTTTTAAGTATGTATGTTTCTTAATTATGTCAATCACTCTTTTTTTTTTTTTGAGACACGTCTTTTATCCCATCTTTATTTGATATACAGTGCGCGAAAAAGGTTTAAAGCCACTTGCATTTTTCAATAAAACTTGAAAAATTTCAAATATTTTTGGATAACTTTTTACATAGCTATTAATAACTATTTTAACGTATATATAAAAAAAAAATTCCAAGATAAATAGGAATGAAATCGCTTCGGTGCAACAATGTTTGAAAATTCATAAACGTTTTTTGGACCGATTGTTCCTATGGGGTTATATGATATATTAAATCGATTTGATCAAATTTGGAACAGTGCTTGGAAATCCAAAAAAAAATTACGAGCATCAAATTTGTTTACGATGTGTGCTCGATAACTATTGATTTTCTTTTTTTTTAAATATATAACGCCGATATCGAAAATATATAATAAACCCGTTTCACGTAACATAATAAGGTTTCTAGTTTGAAAAATTGCTTGCTATAAAGCTTAGCAACTCTGATTCTAGTCAGACAAACGAACATATCTATATCGAATTTCCTGGTCATCCTGATCATAGTTGAGCTAACTTTGGCGTTCTCCGACGACTTCTTTTCTGCACAAACTCAAACTCTTTGTAGCTTAAGATATAGGGTATACAAATTCTGGTGTGATTGGAACGGGCAGTATAAACCTAAAACCTTGGGAGCTGAGAATAAATCACTGTTTTCGTAGGGAAAGACGTTTACTGGCACATTTTTATACCCTGTACTGTATGGTACAAAGGGTATATTGTGTTTGTGCAAGCCGAAAATGTATGTAACGTACAGAAGGAGACGTCGGAGACCCCCAAAGTTACCTGAAGTATGATCAGAGTGACTAGAGAAGTCGATATACTCATGTCCGTCTGTCCGTATGAACGCCTAGATCTCAGAGATGGTAAGAGCTAGAGCAACCAAACTTTCAGATTAGATCCCTTATTAATCAATAGGACACAAGTTTATTTTATTTTTTTGATATCGGGATTACATTATATAGCTCCCATAGGGGTGTTTCAGAGGACCTCGAAAAAAAGCAAAAGTTTTAGATGGATAATTCGTTTGTTTATGAAGATATCATAACCAAATTTGGCAATCTGAAGTTTTTAGAGAACCCCAGCACTGTACCAAATTTTATCAAAATCGGTTGACTATATCATATAGCTCCCATAGGATTGATCGGTCGAAAAAATGTTTTTTGTACAAAATTCGTTGTGTTTCGTTTGTTTGTGAAGATATTGTAACCAAATTTGGCGTTAAGAAGTTTTTTAGAGTTCCCAAGCACTGCACCAAGTTTGATAAAAATCGGTCGACAATATCATATAGCTCCCATAGGAACGATCGGTCAAAAAAACGCTTTTTTTTTTTACAAAATTCGTTGTTTCGCTTGGTTTTGAAGATATCGGAACCAAATTTGGCAGTCGGAAGTTTTTTATAGTTTCCAATCAGTGTACTAAATTTTATCAAAATCGGTTGACTATATAGTCCCCATATGACCGATCGGTCAAAAAAATTGATTGGTGCAAAATTCGACTGATTTCTGTTTGTTTATGAAAATATCGTATCTTTCGGAGGTTTTAAGCAATATTTCGGACTTAATTGCAATGTGGTGGTACAGGGTATTCCAAAGTCGTCTGCGCCCGACTTTAACGTACGCCATCTTTATAGCTGTGAAAAACTTAATCGAGTTGTTATCGCTTAAAATTATTCATTAAGTGAAACGATTAGTTGATAGTTCTGGCCTATCTGATTTATTAGACCACCCTCGCTAATTTTATATACCGTAAGAAAGAGCATAGTGTAAAGCGGAGAAATAAGAAATAACATAACAAGTAATCAGGTCATTTTGGAATTTATGGTCCCAGACATGCCCATTGCCAGTTGTTGTGTGTTCTAGTGTTGTATTATACATACATGCATACATACATATTTGCAGTGTTGTATTATACGTATTTGTGTGTGCGAGTGTGCAAAAACAGTTAATAACACTCTGTTATTTTAGACTTGTTGCTGTTATTTGTGGTTTTTCGATTTGAGTCTTCGCTACTAGTACTTCTTAACAAATGCGACACAGCATGTTCGACTATAGAAGTAGGTACATACATATATATGTATATACTTGCTTGAAGTGCTATGTATTGAGTACTTTACTAGCCGTCACACTTTAATATAATAATATATAAACCGTTTAAGCATACACGCTTACGCTTGTCTAAAGCCGCTTCCGCTCCCCGAACTATTTTTTTAACAACATTTTATTTGATGGCTCTTACACAGTTCAGTGAGTAAATGGCGGGTTTTTTTTTGTTTCATATACAATATCATTATTGACTTTTTTGAGCTATTAACTTGAGCTACAGCAGTACTATATACACATATGTACATATATAACTAACGATAACTATGTACAGTTGCTAATTAGTGCTTATTTGAAAATTCCACATAAATCGTTGTAATTACTGCGTTAAATAATAAAAACTAAATGTTTACACAGTTAATCTATCTGAGATATGATGAGTAGAGTTATTCATTGTTAATATTGACTTTTAATTAATTCAGCTCATTTGCGATTTTTATTGTAAAAACTATAGCGAGCATCGAAAGCATTTTCACTCAGAAGCTTCAGTCTTATTGCCAAAATGTTGAAATTTTGGCTAAAGAAATTCTGTATTTCCAACAGTGAAGCAATGGATATTGTGTGGAAATTTACAAAAAGTTTTAGTATATCAAAATGAACTAGGGATCGTGATGCCGTCGTTGGAATTTGTCGTGCCAACAAAAATTACTAATATATCAAAGAATTTTTCATCTGGAGCTATCTGATATCTAGTGAGTCACTCTAGCGCGATTTTTTAGATCAAAAAGCTGTAACGTGTAGCAGAAGATCATCGCCGTGCTCTTTTCTATGAATCTCTACTGTTTCCATTGTATATGTAAGTAAGTTTAGAAGGAACCCTTTTTGTGGTTGATGAAGTGACGTGTTGAAGGTTTCGTCGACCAATTTAGTGAGGGCCATTTTGAACGCATTACACATGGGCAAAAAATTTCTTTTCTTTCTTTTGTATTATATTTATTGGTTAAATCAAACCATTATGTTGGTTTAGTTTTGTAAGTGGTGACGTCACGCAATTCTTTTTGATATTGATTCTACTTACCTTGAAGTTTATTTAAGCTTTTTCATTTAATCAATTGCAATAATTTTTGCATCTATGGAAAATAAACAAAAATTTCTCGCCAAGGGTTTCACAGGGTTGCCACAAAGCCTGAAAAGAAGTTCAACAAATGTTACACAATTTACAAACATATTTTCATAAATTACTTAAAAATATGCCAATGGACATGGAAAATGAAATATAGTGTGTTTTTTTCGTTGTTAAATTCGTTCATTAAATCACCTATGAAAGCTTTCAAATGGTGCAGATTTATTCAGTGAACACACACATTTCATTTTAAAGTTCATTTTTATTTCACCAATTGGGTTAATACAAAAAAAAGGCGCATCTAGTTTAAAGAGAAACCAAAAGCTATCCATGAACTCTGATGCAACCAGAAGTCTGAATTGCATCATTGCACTAATAAATTAGTCGAAAATTTAATGTTCAAAATGCTTAGTGTGCAACTTTCCTATGGTAGCCAGGCTTCAGAAGTAGTTTCCCCATCATCGTCACATATATGTTTCTCCAGCACTTTTGTACTCATCAAATAGGTGTTTAGTAGTGCTGGAGAAACATCTCTGTTAGCCAGCATCGATATATAGATATTTTAAACTTCGATACATCGATGCATCGATATAACATCACAGTTTTCTTCAGCATCACTGCGTACATAGGCACAAATGGTCAGCACCTGGTCGGCTTGAGAGTGGGGTAAAGTTCTGCAACAATTTTTCTGCTAGCGGAGGTCTAGGAAATTAAAACTATCGCCAATTTCTTACCAACCCCATTTTAAAAAGTGTGTTCTTAAAACAAGGTAGATTTTAAAAAGTTTTCAAAATTGTATTGGTGTACGTACAAGGTGTGTTAAAGGTCTCTACTTCTTAGCTACTCGTCCCACTAATAGAAGAAAACATGTGAAAACGTTCTCAAATGGCAAATGCTCTTTTCGTAGCCTTAACATCTCCAGTAATATCTGGCTTTGTATAACCTATGACGTCATACCATCTGCATACTCAAACACTTTGGGAAAATACAGATCCGTTTCGATGCACGCCGTTGTTTTTGCAGCACACCCACAAAGTTGTAAAGGTTGTTGTAGACAATTTCGAAGGATTTCTTCGACAGTTTCGTTTCTAGCTTCAGTACGTCAGTACTTCAATCATCAAAAACTTTGCAGGTAGCTCAGACAATTTGGCATATACGCGGTCCCGTGGGCCATCTAATACTGGTTTCTAATGGACAAAGTATGGCGGTAGATACAGTTGAACTTTCCTGTAAAGTATTCGCTTGGGAGTGGAAAATTGGTTCGTTTTATGGAAAACTCGTTACGCGAAAATATGGTTTGAGGCTTTTAAAGTGTAATTAAGAAATCCGTAAATATGATTTGAATTAAACTTGTGCTTTTGTCTTCCGTAATATTATCTTCTAAATCCTTAGGATCTGAAACACATTACACGGTATCTTTCTTTTCGTGTCTATAATTGCAAAAAAAAAGAAAGATGCTACGCTTTGTGAGATTTTCACTGCAAAATGTAAACTGACAATAAAAGTGTTAGGTATGGCATTTCCCCTATTGTGAACATATGGTCACTTTAAAGGTCTAAAGGCTAAAGAAGTGTCTTCACCTTTTTGGCGGCTATTTTTAACACCTTTTGGTTGTTTCTATTAAAAGAGTCATAATTTGTTGTTAAGCATGCGAATACAAAAAAACCCATATTACAAAAAAACACATGTTATTCAGTTGCCCTATAGTGAAATACCCTGTTTCCTGATGCAAATAAACTCTTTAATACTTATCTGTAGGGATAAATGAAATTTCTTGTTTACGTCAATAAAACCGAAACGATTGAAGCTTTGAAAGCAAACATAATCCGTGCTATTCGCTGAATACCGCATATGCTTGAAAGAGTTGTAGAAAATTCGACCCATAAAATGAACCTTTTAAGAGTTAGCAAATTTGAAGGAAATTAACATTCAACATTAAGCGTCATGAACCAAACAAACAGCTTGAATAAACACTCCTCAAAACATTTATCATAAATATATTTTGTATTTTATAAAAAGGAAGCTCTTATTCGATCGCACATTCTATAAGTGAAAATTGCTTACAAGCAGTTTCTGCGGCAATTTGGTGCTGTTGATAAAGTTGTATGTCTTTAGTTCTTGCGGTTCCTTAAATCATACAGACGCTAGATCGCTTCTCTGGGTCATAAGCATTATGGTATAAAGGACTTAGGGTCTGCAACCTTTTTTTTTTAATTAATGCATAAGACTTTCCGCTTTCTGCATGTTGTTATTGACCTAAGTTGGAAAGGACTGATCCGTTCCTTTCCCATGTGACAGACTCTGCCCCACATCAGTGTTGGGCAGTCACAGAGAATATGTCTGGTGGTTTCATCGTCTTCGAGACAGAGTCTTCACTCTGACGAATCCGATAGGCCCATTTTTTGTATATGGTATATTACAGGGTGGTGCCCAGATAGGCATGCTACCAGGAGTTTTAAGTTCGCTCTGCCAAGATCTTTTGTCGTGATCGTATCCAGAGGTTTGACAAGCGCTCTTATTTGTCGCAGCCCCGGTAAGGAGAGCCAGTATCTTCTATATTCTCCTGCAGCCCATTTGTTTACCATGATCTTCATTGTGGACCAACCAATACCACAGAAAGGCGCAGGAGATGGGGGTGGAGTCACTCTGTCGTGCTAGATCATCAGCGATCGCGTTTCCATCCACTTCTGAGTGTCTAGGTACCCAACATAGCACGACAATGTTTAGGAAAGACAGGAGTTGAAGCTAATTAAGGCATTCTTTAACCATCCTGGAGGAGATGCTTCATGATGACAGTGCCCTGATAGCAGCTTGGCTATCTGAATAAATAAAAATGTTTGCTCCCCTCTTTGCCTTGTGAAGGATAATGTGTGCCCCAGACCACACACAAAATTAAATTTTGCATGAAAGAAGATGCTGTTTTAAAATTAACTTTACTAAAAGTTTGACTTGGTAATTTCAGATATAGATAACTCTATTACAGATTAAGAAAATAAATTTAATAAAAGATTAAAGTCCATAGCCAAATCGACTACTAAAACAGATCACTAAAATGTTCCTGTCAAACCAGGGCGCTACATTATTAGAGTTTTACATGTAAAAATTTGCAGTATATAGTTTTAAAAAAAAAAAAATAATTCTTGCAGTTGTTTATTTTTTTTTGACAAAATATTTATCTCTTGTCCTGCCCTGGCAATGCCTTGATCAGTTCTAGTCAAGTGCTTGTTTACATAATGTGTTGGTGCGTGCCACCAATTAACTTGCGCCTCGCACACAAATCAAACAAAGGTTCGACCACAAAAAATAATAATGCTATATATGTAATTTCAATCATGTGACATCATCATTATCATCAGAGAGCGAGTGAGGGCAGTGCCGCCAATATGAATGAGCGTCGAACGTCGCGTGACAAATTGTTGACAAACCCCGCATATAACAGCCATGTCTATTAGCGCTCCCGCTCTGGTAACTCCCAGTGTCAAAAATAACGCCTACAACTTGGGCAATGCACGTGAACTTAGATATACATATGTGCACATGTATATATATACATATAAGTATGTATATGTTTTTAATAGGCGCAGCATTTATTGCATAGATCTTGGCCCACTGATGATTGACGCACATGATGTCGTTGTTACTACTCGTATTGCTCTCTAACCCACAATGGATGATGTCATATTAAGCTTTGATATCTGTATTGAGTGTGTCTCTGTGTGTTTGTTTTTTTTGCCGGCTTTTAAGCGTGTATATATGTGAAAATTGTAGATAAGCATAAACTGTAAATAATTTATAAATTTGTTACATAGCAGTAAGTAAGTGCCAGACGTTACGCTGCCAACTTGGCATACAAAAAAGTAACTAGAGCGGCAACTCTAAAAGCTGTCAGTGCAAACTGTCAAATTTTGAAAATCTATGCATCAGTCATATTTAATGCCAAGACACAATGCAAACTGCTCCCAAATATAAATCTTTGGGCAGAAATTGAAAAGTAAAGATAGGGAACTGACTCTTTTTTGTAATTGTCAAGATCGCATAGATCGGATTTTTTATAGAAACTTTTTTGTTTTCTTTCTTTTAAATCAGCATTACAAAAAATTACAATTCAATGTTATTAACAAACTTATATGCCCCATACGCGTAACTTGTATTTTATTTACCAATTTTTATGTTCGTTACACACCACGTGCTCAATGTGAGGTTATGTTTTTTAAACGAACAATGTCAAAAGCTGCTGTGTATGAACAGCTGACTTTCAGGGCTACGCAAACACGCACAGCTTCTAGGTGGGCTGGGATATACACTATTACTTTAAAAATTAGCTTTGTGAGTAGTGTGTAGTGGACAATGAGAATTGATGGACTATGAGAATTAATACAACATTTTTCATATAAGTCTTCTTAAAACCAGTTTTTAAACCGTTTTTTTGATCTAGATCGCGTATCTTCGTTGTTAGCAATCATAAAATTTGAACAGAAGATTAAAACAAGTAAAAACCAAAATTTTTGAAATTCTTATTAGATAAGTTCAAGTATGAGCCATAGCAGACTTTTTATGGCACTTTCATAATTGATAATATAGTATCTAACAGCAGCATATGTTTAAGATAAGATTATTTAAGGCAAATTCCTGAAGATTTCTGAGAATTAAAAACAATTCATTTTACATTCTTCTTAAATTTATTTTGCCTTGCCCAAACAATAAGAACCATTTCAACAAAATTTATCGCTGTCCTAGTCATAATGATGCGTTTCTCAACTCACTTACGTCTGCTTTTCGACCCGGGGTCTTTAGCTATAAGAGCTTTAGAATCCTGAAACATCATTGCAGCTTATGCGTCTTTTTAGTGATATCATCAAAATAGCTTCAAAGCAGATTTTAAACCGGATAACTAGCAATTGTTTCGATTTGTATCGTTTAACGAATCGAAACATCTACATTTTAAAAGTGTAGGCTAGTTTAGGTTAGTTTAGGTTGATAAGGCTGCTCAATCAATAATTGAGTTCACCCAGAGACCATGAAGTCCATTGTGGAAAGAAAGAAAGGAGTATGAAGAAGAGGGAAAGTGATATAAAAGCGCGGTTGTGCTATATGAAATTTTTGAGCTTTTTTTTTTGAGCATAGGGCGGCAACAACTTCTCTCCATTTTCTTCTGTCTCGTGCCAATAGTTTGAGCTGGTTCCATGTCATATGTTGACCAGCTCTTTCATTTCGGACCCTTCTTATCCAGGTGTTTTGGAATCTGCCGGGGCGTCGATGCTCCTGTGGCTTCCACTCGAGTGCTGCTCTTGCAATGTCTTGCGCTGGCCTTCTAGCGTGTGGGCAATCCATGACCATTTCCTTCTTCGAATTTCTAGCTCGATGGGGTGGGTTTCAGCTAGTTTAAGTGGTAGAAGAGGTTTATTCCGAGGGTCAAAAACTGATGGACATTCCTAGTCACCTAAGTCCCTTTCCATGCAGAACCATTTTGAGGATTCGACAAAAGTAAAACTGGGTTCGTCTTCTAAGAAGCGCCTGGCAATCACAAGTAGTGGTCGGATTCTTTTTGACTCCTCCTCATCTCTGCAACTTCGCCAGAAGTCGTGATGGGAAACGTACAACCTCTCAGACATTAGGCCTATGGTGCAGTGCCCCGTTGCAACTCATCCCAACGTTTTAGGAAAACGCAGGAGTTCAGATGTTCGCTTTGTATTGTACCGCGGCCAGAGTGCTCGGGATATGCGACAGCCGGACGCCTGAGCTCTGGCCGTTGGTTACACCAACTTCAAAAAACCCTCAAACTTGTGGGCTAATAAAATACGATATTTCAACTAATTTCAATGAACTAGTTTTGTTATAAATCTATTTCTCGTTCTTCTTAATCGCTCGTTTCGTGCAATCAAGTCTATTTATACTTAATCCCCATTTTGAAATATGAAAAATTACAAAAAAATAAACATAAATATAAAACTGTATTATATTTAGCTATATTTTAAATAAAAATTTCAACACTATACTAAATCATCTGTATTTCTTGTTTCAGGCCTCCACCATCGATGGCCGTCGCAAGGGCGCGTGTCTGTTCTGTCAGGAATACTTTATGGACTTGTATTTATTGGCTGAACTGAAGACAATTAGCCTGAAGGTGACCACAGTGGATATGCAAAAGCCTCCACCAGATTTTCGCACCAATTTCGAGGCCACACATCCGCCCATATTGATCGACAATGGTCTGGCCATATTGGAAAATGAGAAAATCGAGCGGCACATAATGAAGAATATACCCGGCGGCTATAATCTATTTGTGCAGGACAAAGAAGTAGCTACGCTTATTGAGAATTTGTACGTCAAGTTGAAGTTGATGTTGGTTAAGAAAGATGATGCCAAGAACAATGCGCTTATGTCGCATCTTAAGAAGATTAACGATCAATTGGCTAATCGTAATACACGTTTCCTGACCGGCGATACCATGTGCTGCTTTGATTGTGAGCTCATGCCACGCCTACAGCATATACGTGTGGCAGGCAAATATTTCGTGGACTTTGAAATACCCGTAAGTTTTGTATATAACTAGTATATGGCATAAATCGTTTATAACTCATTAATTTTCTTGTATTTGTAGACACATTTGACGGCGCTTTGGCGTTACATGTATCATATGTACCAACTGGATGCATTCACACAATCATGCCCAGCCGATCAGGATATTATCAATCATTACAAGCTGCAACAGGTGCGGACAAGATATAGATCTTTTCATGTTCTACAAAGCATGTACTTTCGAGAAGCTTAAATGGATTCTTCTTTGTACTCATAATAATATTGTTAGGGCAAAGCTGCACTGCGACCCTTAGGATCTATTGTGCTCCCTTCAAGCCCTAGAGCTCCTCAACTTCTTTGTACTTGTAGCAACTTCTTTTCTATTAGACATCTTCAAGATTTGTTCAGCGTCTAATTTATTCGTTAGTTTGCATAATAATTATCTGCGGATGCTATACATTTTTATAAATGCCATTTTGTAATCCATTTTCGTAACAAAACAGCTAATATAATAGTAATTGCTGTTTATCCAACCAGTTTTCTATTCAAAGACTTAACGCTTACAACTTTTTGAAAACATTAGAACTTTAAATAAGCTTTTATTAGCCATAAAAAGTCGTTATATAGGCTTGTTTAGGTTCTCATTAAGTTTTTTTTTCTTAGCAAGTTTTGCATAAATTTCTTTAGGTTACGCTTAGTGCCGTATTTTCATAAAACTCACAAATTGTTTATAAATCGAACAAATTAGCAGTTAAAAAATTTGTAAATATTTGTAATGAGATTGTTATAAGTTTTTATGTTTAAACATTTGTACATTGAATTCATGAGTTCTTAATCTTCAGTGCATTTAATCTGCTAAATGTTATTGTAGTATCCGGTATTCTACGCAATCAGGCTGGAACAATGAGTTCCGCTTTTGGTCATGAATGCTGCCGGGTACTACCAAAAAAGAGTAGGTTCATCATTTCTGCATTTTATATAATTGTCGCTAGTGGTTCGTTTTGGTTTCTTAGTGTAAATGCTACAGTATTCCATTCTCATTAGTTGTAACAGATGAAAATACATTTGTTTGATTTCATATTTTCCAGGCAACAGATTTCATCTTTTACCAGCTTCAACCCAGGCAGAATCTTCGATTATAGGCAAATCGTTATGCATTCTATAATAGTCTACTAAATAATGCCGCACGAATCCTCAAGCTTTCTGCTAGATTGTATCGTAGTTTATATTTTATTGTGACATATTCAAAATTTTTTACTACAATGTAATACAAACTATGAAGTTAGTCTATGTACAAGAAGCTTTACACGCTATTCCCCTAGCTCACTGAAAGTTTTGTTGGTTTCTTTGTATATGGTTCGACGCCATATCGTTTTGGGACAACCACGATTTCTCCTGCCTTGGGGAGTCCATTCTAACGCTGAGTGGGCAATCTCAGTTACCGGCTTACGCAGTGTATGGCCTAACCAGCCGTACTTCCTTACTTTTACTACTATTTCGACTGGCTGTTGGCTGGTTACGTTCCATAAGCGTTCGTTGCTATTGGTTCTCGGCCAAAAGTTTGCAACTTATCTGTGATTGCGAAAGTTACCAACCACGACTGCGAGCCGTACAGCAAGACAGGTCGTACGCAGGCATTCAAAATTTGGAGTTTCGCTTGCAGCCGGATTCCAGACGCCCTCCAAACGTTTCTTAGTTTAGCAAAGGCGCTTTTGGCTTTACGCAACCTATTTTCGTAGCGCCATCTACAGAAACTATGCTTACTTGATATTCGAATTTTTGGGCACCCACAATTGCTGTGTTGTTTAATTCTGGTGGAATTAATTCTCATAGTTTTGGTTTTAGATTTAAACCGCACTTTTGCGCTTTCGTTTGTGAGGGCCGATATCGTTGTTTGCATGTCGGAGCATCTTCTTGCTAGGAGGGCGACATCATCAGCGTAAGCAAGATCGCTAAGTTTTTTTTTAAGTTCCCAGTCAGTCCCAGCTTGTTGATTGTTACATTGTTCCTTAACAGTGTCTTACACCGCTGGTGGAAGGGAATGAGTTGCGGAGCATGCCGTTGTGTAGAACCCGGCAAGTTGCGCCATCATAGATGCTTTTTATAATTCGCACAATTTTTTTCGGGTATACCCCTGGCTTCCACTGCGTTCCATATATGTTCACGTAACAATGCATCGAGTGCTTTCTCAAAATCTATGAATGTAACGTATAAAGAGGCGTTAAAATCAACGGATTGTTCGATTATATTTCGTATAGCGTGTATGTGGTCGACGCATCCACTTTCAGGACGGAAACCTACTTGTTTTGGGCGAATATGATTATTAAGCGGCTCCGCGATGCGTGATAATATAATTTTGGTGAAAATTGTATGTATTGTTGGTAGCAACGAGATTCCCTTCCAGTTGGAACACTACTTTCTAACAACTTTTTAAGGGATCCTTACAATAGTTGCTTCTTTCCATTCCGTCGGTATATGCTCAGTCTCCCGAATTAACGAGAAAGGGGGTATAGTTTTTGTGCCATCACTTTCGGTATTGCTTTAAATCATTTAGCTGGCAACTTTATCACTTCCAGTGGATTTACCAAATTTAAGCGACATAATTGCA
This sequence comes from Chymomyza costata, assembly GCA_018150985.1. NCBI lineage: Eukaryota > Metazoa > Arthropoda > Insecta > Diptera > Drosophilidae > Chymomyza > Chymomyza costata. Next base: position 7,332,270 of record JAECWU010000255.1, on the reverse strand, counting down.
CGTTTAATTTCTGAAATACTGGACGGACCGACATCTACATATTGCTCTGTTGGGGTTGCGTATCGTGGCTTAGCTATTAGGGACATTATCGCTGCACTCCATATGGGCTAAGCCAACGCTCCAGTAACATTATATTTTTTAACTATTATGCAGACAAATACCAGAGCTCCCTCGGCATTCATATTTTATAAACAAATCTCATTATCTGAGATGGTTCTGTCTGCCATACGTAAGGGCGGCATACCTCTGCATTGTTGTGCTGTACGGATTCGTTCAAGAATCCATGTTGTCTAGTCAGCAAGACAGTCTAAGGCGGCATATTCTGAATTGTTGTGCTTACGGTTTCGTTCAAGAGTCCACAAAGTCCACATTGTCTAGCCAGCAAGACAGTCTAAAAGAACTCCTACTATCATTATCGCTAAGTAGTTGCTTGGTATTTTTAATGCCACCAATGAGCCTGTAATGAAGAGCTAGACAATCTCATCAATGGTGCAAAAACTACAAAATTTATAAAGGCACAAAGAATACGATGGTATGGCCATGCCCTAGTATGAGCAACACAAGAACGGCAAAAAAGATATTTGAAACTAAGCCGCTAGGTGGCAGGAGAAAAGGTCGGCCCAGAATGAGATGGAGAGAAGATGTTGAAAATTATATTAGTGCGATGGGGATATCGCATATCAGAAGAAGTGCTGAGGACTGAACAACTTGGAGGCGTGGTTCACCCCAAACTGTGTTGCCAGGATGATGATGAATGAGCCTGTTCTTCTGGTCTTCCCCTAGTATCTCTGTTTTTCAAGTTTTTTAGCTAATTTATTGCCGGTAATGTTTCTTAGACGTAGATAGTTTTATTTGATTTTGATTCCTAAACTCGCTAAGAATTTAATTTAATTTCTACGATATATTTATAGCTGCCTGTCTATCAGATAGTATTGTTAATAATTTCTCATTTGGTATATATTTATTTCAAGATTTTCATGGTTACTTACTCTGTACCTTCTTAATGACGTTTAAAACAAAGCTCCACTCCACTCGTGGGCCTTTTGTCAAATGATATCTCGTTAGCTAAACTCTAATTCTCATGGAAAGTGAAAAGTATGAAAAACATCAAACGGAAGCTTTCTCCGAAAGTCAGTCCTAAGCAAATTTTTCAAAAGATTTTAAACTTTATTTTAAAAATTATAAGCCATTTCTGTTAAAAAATTTGTTTTTTACTGAGAAGAGCTGAACCAACTACTTTAAAGCTCGTGAAATGTGTTGTGATATTGTAAGCTTTAAATACAAGCTCACTAAGAAGCGAAAGCTTCAAATTGAATCACATTTTTGATTTGAAATTTGATATTTTTTATTATTATATGTGGTATTGAATGGATAATACGCAGAGCTTGCAAAAAACGGTCAACACTTTCAGAGTGTCCAAAAAAACCGCTCTTTTACGAACAATTTGAGAGAAGAGATTGACAAAATACACTCCACAGTGTTCTGCTTAGACCAAGACCAATTTTTTCGCTTCCTTTTTGATTGTGTTGGAAAAACGGGGTTGAAATTTTTAGGCTAAGATAAAAAGAAAATTTTCTTTTTTGGGCCTTTTTTTTTAATTTAAAAGACTTAACATATTTATTAATGTATACCTTTTTTACATCTCTTTATAGAGTCTCAAAATGAAAAAGCACGAGGAGCTGGAGACACCAACGTTTACAACATCCATTCCAATTGATATTTCGGAGTAGAGCTTTAAGCCGCCTTTGCCATGCTGCTACTTACTGACATCATGGACCGATTTTTGGATACAATTAACAGCAGCAACAAGAACAGCAGCACCACAACAACAATAAGAACTGTCGACTATTATTACTACTTACTTTTGGATGACAACTACAAATATTATATATATATAAATATATATATAAACATACGTATACAATATATAATAATAACTTTATATATATATATATATAAAAAAAAAAAAAACAAAACAAAACAAACAAATGTTTTTAAGCAGCCACGTTGCCTTTCTTTAACTATGCGTAATTTGATTTGATATCTTAAAAAAAAAAAAAAACTTTTGACTTTATTGCCCGCCTTCGTATATTTTTGGTTTATATAATTAATTTACATACACACTTATATGTATTTGATATACATAATTATAAATTTTTTATGTATGTAGCTATTATTCATCGAGCCGAATTCGCTTATGATTCCTTTTTTAAATTATTATTTTTGTAAACTACAAGGAGCTTACTTTATGTACAAGCAAATTATTTATATAATAATTTTTGTGTTTTGTTTCCTTTATTTTTGCCATTTTGTTTGCTTTTATTTTATTTTTTTTTTATAATTTAAAGATATTTTACCATAACGAAAACAAAATGAAGACGAAATGAAGAGTATTTTTGTATTAAGTAAAAATTATAAATAAAAATAATAAAAAAAAAAACAACGACAAATAGCTGAGTTTTTTTTTGTTGTTGTAATGTAGCTTGTTGTCAAAATTTAGCAAAATTGAAATCATCTTAGAATCCTCATAATTAATTTAATGAGTTCTTGCGAAAAAATGTGCCTAACTTTAAAAAATGTTTTTCCTCGCTGGCTTCTTGTTATTTATAAGCATTTATAAAGATCTTAGTTTCATAGTTAAAGTGTAGCACATTTTGTTGAAACTGAGCTCAAATAATTCTTTATAAGCTTTATAAAAAAGCTTTTCTTCACAAAGTTTATAAGCGTCGGTTAAAAAGCAATTTGAAAGTGTTGTGCCAGCTCGATAGTACTTTAGCCTTTATCGATAGCTTTAAAAATTACTATCGAAAAAGCTAGTATTTTCTATGTATTAACAGCTGAATGTTGACACTGGGAAGATTTAGAAGCAATGTACAAAGGGTATATTAAGTTTATTCAAGTCGAAAATGTGTAGAACGTAGAGATGGAGACATCGAAGACACTGCAGAAGCATGATAGGATCTGCCTGTCTGCTCGTATGAGCACCAAGATCTTCAACGCACAAAATTTATGGATTTGATTCGTTTTATTATATTATATTATTTTATTGGTTTTATATTCTATGAATAGTACAAAGCATATAGAAGTTTCGGGGCCTCAGTTCCTTTATTTTTACAGATATCGTAAGATCGCTAATTCGTAATTTTCTTTAGAGCACTGTGTCAAACTATATTTTAAGTCTGCTGACGTTATCATACATATAGTTCCCATAGGAGCGATCAAAAAAAAAGTACAAAATTTGTTTGTTTATGAAAATATCGTCAACAAACTCGGCAATCAAAAGTTTTTTGGGAAGTGTCTAAGCAATATTGCCAATTGTATTGAAACCGGAAAATGCCTGTAATACCAAACAATATATTCTTTGGTAAAGCTTAACCAAAAACCAAAATAATGATCTTTTGGATACCAAAAATATTGCTTTTTTCTAGATTCGTTTGATTTTTGCTGGAAATTTTTTATCTTCACATATACAATAAGCACAAGAACGGGGAAAGGTCTGAAAAAAAAAACGTGTTATCTAGACATTTCACAACTTTTTAATGACGAAATATATAGTTGATCAAAAAAACAGCAAGTAATAGCAAGTGTGTAATATAAAAGTGCAAAAGAAACTTTAAATATAAAATATAAAATCTTATAAATATTGTATTTGTTTGTTAAGTAAAGAATCAGTTTATTGCAGCCTTTAACCACAGCTGAATTAATACTTCGGAACATGTATTTGGTAACTTGATTTATTTATTTGTAGTAAAACTATTTATTTTTTTAAATAACTATATTATTTGCAGACATAGCTATCAAATATAAAAGCGATTAAAGCTTAACAAGATTAATAAGATTAGCTGGTATAACGAGCTTAAATCGATATACATGTTTGTGTTGCAGCAACGAGCTTTTTGTATGCGTTGAAATCGATAACTTTCAGGTAAGAAAGCATTTCAAATTTAAGCCGGACCGTTTATTACGCTAGATAAAAAAAATAAATATGTACTTAACTGAGTCGCTGTAATTTATTTAAATAAAAACTTTTAATTTATATTTCAAAATTGCAACCCTTTATAAATAAGTCGATGAGTTTTTAGCTTGTTTCTTGAAAAAGATTCAAGGCATGTTTAAACAGAACTTTTTTTAATATGATTGTATTTAAACCTAAAAATCGTTTGTGCTCGTCCATGCTAAAATTGGCCAGAAATGTTACTTATGCATATTAGCTTTCAAGCAAGAGATCACCAAGTATTAACGTAAATAAAAAATTTGAGTTTGTACTTATGTATACAATGCATGCCAATAAATTTTAACAAAATTTAAGCAATAGAAAGCCAGCAAGATTTGATCTAAAAACAACAGAAAACAGCGAAAACAAATCTTTTGCTTATATAAATAAATTCTTTGGCGCTTTAAAAACGTAAATGCAAAAATTTTTTACATATATTTTTACATATAATTCGAAACATATCCGTCCAAAGTGGATGCTCTTCGACATATGTCAGGCGTACTATGAAAATTATCGTTCTACGTTAGGTTAGGTTGAAGTGGTTGCCTGTCTTGGAACAGCCCAGACGCACTTAGGCACAATGAGGCCCTTTGTGATGCCACAGGTAACGCTGTTCGAGAGCTGACCAGGGATGTCTTTATAACTGCGTATACAGGCATTCATGGTCAGCAGACGGTCAGCTCTGAAGAGGAACAGGCACGTCTATTCAACTGTAACCATACTATTGCTGAACCAGCCTGAAAGTTCAATGAACCTGGCAATATCGCTGGGACAGAGATTGGAGAGGTCAGTAAGGCCGTTCAGAAAAGGGGACCCTAGGGTCCTTAATCTTTTTCTTAATAGGGAGGGGCACTGACACATAAGGTGCAAAACGGTTTCCTCGGCCACGGCAGAAGTCGTTGAAGGGGGCGCGCATTCTTTTAGCATGCCTGCCCATAAGGCAGTTTCAAATGATCGTTCTGTGAAAAAAAACATAGTTGAGGCCAGTGTCCACGAGACGCTGGGAGCATCGACGCGCCATTCTTTGCAAGAATTATACTATGACTATGACCACTTTGCGTCGAATTTTGCATGCGCATCTGCATTTATTGCAGATCGCATTCGCTTATTCGTGCAATGGAGGGGGGAACAGCCAGTTAAGTTTTCGTCAATAAAAAAGTCATCAAAAACTACGATATTTGGGCGCTTTTATTTTTCATATATAAATGAATAGTTTCAAACTTGCATTTGGTACATGGGCTTTTTCACGATCGTGTAAACAACATTCGTACGCCTTTAAGGTGCACAAAAGTATTCAAAAAATAGTTATTTGTTATTCTTGTTTTTAAATTTTGATAGTCTTTTTGTAGCTACACATATAGTGCTTAGGATCCGTCTGTTTGAAGTTTCTAATATATCGTCAATAAACCTGAGATTTAGTACGCGACAAAAATAGAATTCATTTTCGACTGCATCTACAAAACTGTAAAAACCTTCGCCATAATAAAAAAATATTTAAAAGAAATCAATTTATAACTAATATGCAACATTGAAGGTTTTTTTTTAAACTTAATTTTGTTAAAATATATACACTATTTATTTTTATATAAGCCTTAGTCTGATTAATTACGTAACTAACATTCAGTACGCAACATAATTTTCCACCTCTTTGTTTTATGAATTTCTCCCAGTAATTTAAAAAAATACTTGTTTTACATTAATAATAAGAAAATATAAATATTTATGTGTACAAAAAGTGAAAATTAAAGAGTTGTGTAAAACCAAGAAAGTAAATGAGACACCGAAACAAATAAGAAGAATAGCTCAAGGCCAATTATTTATGCAATTAAATAAGAAAAGCTGTTAAAACAATGTCTTATCAAATAAAGACATATTTGACCTACAATGTTGAAAAAAATCACTCGTTTCTTAACATTGTATTTTTCGGCCCCGGTTGACTTACTATCTGTAGAAATGCCCATACACATTTGCCCAATTTTGTTGCAATTAACAAACTAACCAACAGATAGCCCACCCTTTATCTATATATTTGTATACAATTCATACAAAATTAACAAGAAATCAGTTATCCTTTTTATATCATACTAACTTTTACAAAATAAAAAACAAACAACATATAATAATAGCGAAAACCTTACCTATGCGCGTTTTCAGAAAAATAAAAACGCTAATTTTTAATAAACGTAAATATATAATCTGTGTTTGTATTTAACTTATACATAAAATTATTTTTTGTAAAATTTTAGTAAAAGTCACAAACAAAACAGCTCAGAATTAAATTTAAAAAAAATCATCGTCAACTGCTTTAACGATGTCTTGTGCATAGCGCATATTCGATAGATGCCAAAGCATTAAAAATATCGGCATCGTAAATCGTTTAATTTGTTTGCATTAATCGACATATCGGCAGCATATCAACATTCTGTGCTGCTTTACATTTACTTTACGTGCGCGCTTCCACACCGCCGTCAATACGGTCGAACAGCAACGTTGTTTGTTTTTTTTGTTTTTTTTTTGCGACATTTAAGTGTTTTTGAAACTTGTGCATTTATTAATGACATAAACATTGCAGTAAAATAAAAGTGCTTCGCTATAGTTTAACAAAATTGCAATAATTAAAAGCTATATGAGCGGACCATGCTATAATAAATAATAAAAAAAATGATGGATGGGTTTAAGCGCGCACAGTAACGGCAAAAGTTGCACATAAACAAATTCAAACATAGTATATATAGCTTATATAAATAAATATAAATAAAAAACAGCAGCATATGCAAAAAAAAGTGTAAATCCATGAAAGAATAAAAACAAGCGAAAATTCGTAATGGGGCGGCTGAGGCTGTCAAAGAAAGCAAAGAAAACGAAAGCAGCAGTGGCAGCGGCAGCGGCAGCAGCAGAGACAGTGGCAGCGACGTCAGCGTCAGCAGCAAGCTTAAATATCTTTGGAGGAAACGCTTGATGCTGCTGCTGGATGGTCTACGGGAACTCGACCTCTTAACTACGTTTCGATGCTGCTGCTAAGTGGTAGTGTTTTGGTGGTGATGGTGGTGGTTCAGTATTGGTACGGGGTCGGTGTTGGTGGTGGTGTCAACTGACGACGACTGCAGGTTTGCCCCGCCGTACCCTGCACTCTCAAGGTAGAGAGTTGCTCTACTCGTAGATACCCAAATAATTAAATAATAAAAAAAAAAAATTGAAAATAGCGCTACGTGCAGTAGAGTGTGTGTAAAAAAGAGAAATAATTGCATAAAATGCTGCCAAAGGCAAATGTTTTATACACTACTACAACTAGTATATGTATGTATACTCCATATGTGCACACAGTAAACACACACATGCGTAGGTGTCGGTCCAGAAATGTAACAAACCAAATTTGATGGTTATATAGAGCTGGAGCTATGTAACTTGCAGCAGTGTTTTTTATTTTCTTCTCGCTTTTATGTCAGTAGAGCGCGATTTTAATTTATCGATCGAACAAACAAACAACAACATTATCATCATCATGATTATCTGCAGCCGACTTAAACAAAATCCGTCAATGGGAGATTAAGGTTACGCGGACACGCGTCGCCCACGCAGCAGCAGCTATGTATGTGCACACCTACATATGTATGCACACATGTATTTTACCGGTGACCCAACCGGTAAATATGCTATGTATGTTGTATATAGCTGCAGCCCGCGCTTTTATGTACATACAGTGGCTCAGAACTTATTAGTTAGCATTGCAAACTTTCAATTTCAATAATCTTCAATTCTTTAAATTGAAACGAGCACAGATAAGAAGGTATTTCAAAAAGTGTCAAATGGGCGTGATTTTATTCATGACAGGTCTTCAATTTTCAGTTTCCAAGAAGAAGCAAATTGTAGAACAAAATTTGGTATATGGTTGGGAAAGCTAGTTTAAATTTAAGCAGCTCCAAAACGTGATGGTATTGTAAATGCGGGAGATATCGAATTTTCTTCTTTTTTTCTTGAGTGTTATCAAGGCGTAGTGGAAATTCTTAGCATGTTTCAACTTGTTGAGTCTAAAATATGTTACACAAAGCTTATAATTTGAAGTCAGGTCAGGCAGCAAACTTAATGATTAAAAGTGTAAAGTAGGGGCAATTGGGGTGAATTCGAAAGAATTTTTTCGTAGATTTTTGGGAGTAACAAAACATTTTTTTTCAAAATTGAAAGTTGTGTTGTTCAAGGCGTTGAATGAGCTACATTGTGTAAAAATTTCAGATCGATACGGCGATTTTTTGTCAGCTAGATTGAGCTCCGAGCCAAAAGTGCAAAATTCGCGATTTTCGATTTTTTTGGGGTGAATCCGGAAGTGTCTAAATATGATCAAAATTGCTATAAAATGTCAACGCAAACATTTTATTTCTTTAATTTTGTTAAAAAATTTCCGCCCTATGCTCCTCCTAGGGGCGACTACTCGTAAATGCAACACTAAGCTCTACAGTAGTCTAGGAATACATATATATATATATAATTTTGTTTAAAAAAGATTGACTAATACATTCAAATGAATGAATGTGGAATAAATATAATTGTTACCTAGTAAAGGGGTCTACGCAGCTCGAAAAATTTCGCGCGGAATGACAAAACTTCATGTAAAAAAAAGTCCCAAATGGGATTTTTTTTTATATGAAGTTTTGTCATTCCGCGCGAATTTTATCGAACTGCGTATAGGCCTTAAGATGGCCTGAAAAAATGGTTTTAAAAAAAGAGAGGGAAATCGTCTGAAAGAGCACTCCTTTTGTCGATTTTAGCTGCCTCCAGCATTTCGAACAAATCATCAGAACTTGGAACCGGTTTACGGGGATTTTTTTCGCTTTAATTGTAAGTTCTCGGCATTTTGACACAAATACAGTTGAAGTTCGTGCTGAAATTATATTATATTTAAAATAATTATTTGGCACTTTTCGACACTTTCGGATTCATCCCAAATCGAGCTTTCGGATTCATCCCAAATCGAGCTTCCGGATTCACCCCAAATCAACTTTTTTGAAACAGAGTAGCGTCATTCTGGTGGCTTGCAAAAATCGAAACGAACCCTTTAGTATTTTTTAAGTATAGAGTCTAAATAATACTATGGATATACTTACATTTGATTTTAATTGAAAAAATTTTGAAGTTTAAGCGACACAAAAACTTAAAATAACACTTTCAAGGCAGCAATTTTTTATAGAAAAATTATACTGAACAGAAAAAAACGTGTACACAGAGTATTATCAAAAACCAGCGTCGATCATGACGTCTATTTGACACTTGGCTTCATACTTTAATGTCAACTCAGAAATCCGTTAGGGATCCTTTCCGGATTCGCCCACTTCTGAATTCATCCGACTTGCCTCTACTAAGACGCACTTATCCAGGCCAAGATAAGGACAGATCTAACCAATCTAAGCTATATCCATTATAATAATAATATTGGGAAGATTGCACTGCTCGCTGCTAGCCTTGGAACTCCTCAGCTGGTGCAATTCCCAAGATAAACTTAATTAATTAGAATGAGATAGATCCCTATGAACGCCAAAGAAAGCATGACAAAGCATGCCCTTTTGTTTGGTCACACTTGGTAATGGAATTCTCGTTCAATTCAGATCTTGAGAACCAAGGTTTTGATTAATGAGTCGTCGATTAGCCGTGTTGTGCCACTCTAAGTTTCGTTAGGAGCGCTTTTCGGCTTTATTTGTGGTTTGGCGCTAACGTTCTAGTTTACTAGCTACTTTGTTCCCGGGGACGTTGTTGTGTTCTGGGATGCATCTGTACCTATATGACTAAGGGGAATATAGGGTGTTATTTTGGTGTTCAAAGAAAAATGTAATTTTTTGAGATAAATGATCGGATGTTTATTTCATAATAAAGAGGAAGGTATGCCGTTAATAATGAAAAACAACATCAGCCAAATGGCCACCACGACCACGCCTACAGAACAAGATCCTTTTCATAAAATTTTCCATAACCAAATCGCAAAGTGGCTGCTCTATGTCCTCGATAGGTCCAATGACCCCGCCGGACCATAAACCGCATCAAACAGTCACACGTTGAGGATGGAGAGGCTTTTCAACAATAACTCTTGGGTTTTCCGAGCCCCAGATGCGAGAATTTTGCTTGTTGACGTAGCCACCGAGGTGGAAATGGGCCTCATCGGTCAAGATGATTTTTCGATGGAAGATTTTCACCATGTCAAATTTCAAAGAATAAAAGCTTCAAAAGTGACAGCTACCGAAATACCGGGTGATTCAAAATAACACCTCTTGTTGGAAAACCCTATATAAAGCTTCGCAATGTATCTTTATAACTAACGGAGCCGAGAAAGACCTTTAGTTCTTTTTTCTGTAGTGATACAGTTTCGTTATGTATATGACCGTCAGACCCTGTAAACTTTAAACGATTTAAGTAATATTGTAATTTCCGATCCCCTTCACCTATTAAATTACACTATCTTTAGTTTTTCTATTATAATATACGCCTTAAGCTATAGTCATAGATTTTGGTATGCTGACTCCGTTTAGCCTTATCAATAAATAATATTGAATTTTTCTCGAAATAATGTCCCATCGACTCACTCATTTCAACCCCACATAACCCTACAAAATTTTGAATATATACTTTTTGAAAAGTAGGTGGTAGCGTGGTAACGCTCCAACTGACTTAAATTTTTTTGCATTGAAATGTTTGTGATTAAAAAATGTTACTCACAAAATTGTTACAAGTTTTTAATTATTCACACACCAGCATTGAAAAGAGCGCTGTGCGTAAACTTTTTTGCATCACTGTTTGATTGTGTGCTTGTGCTGCAGCAGCAATGTGAAAGTTCACATGGTTTCCAGCAGAGGCAACCGCAGCAGAAACAAAAAACAGTAAAATTTTTGGCATAACAGTACATGCGATGACTACTTGCCGCTCCCTCTCTAGATCACTATCCAAGCGTAAGTGTGACCATATTGCATATACACAGCGGTGTGCCAGAAATCTCTAGATATTTAGTCTCAAGTTGAATTTAAAATATCTGGAAAAATCCGTCATTTTTGCAGCTGACAATGTTGTTGAAGCTCTTTCTTTGAAGTGCAACAAGCATATTCCAAAGAAATGGAATAGAAAATTTGTTAGGAGGAAGTACCAGCTTGTTATAGAAAGCTGGCCGACTAAACTTGTTCAAATTAATGATGGTGTTGGTTAGTGAGCTTTCATAGGACACACAAATAAGTGGCACAATTGTGTGGACTGCAGTTACAAAGCGGATGAACGTCAGTTAACTCTGGATTGACTCACGACAGGTATTTAATAGCTTGGAATCGCACGGATTTCGCAAAGCCTTACCTAAATAGTTTGTGTGAATGGAATTACATTGAAATGGGCTATCCGCCCATTCGTTGCGTAGAACGTGCTGGACTGATTGTGTTTGCATCATACCTCTTAGCTAAATTGTGCTACATGCATCACTAGGCAGTTGCTCTAACCTAACCTAAGCCAAATGTAGGAGTTTGATTACGAGTGGCCCATTAGGGTAACGCACAGCCAAAACAACCTTGTACTTGAGCCTTTTCTCCGAATTTGGGTGTTATGTGATAGCAATTCAAACAACATATGCGCAAAATCGCTTCCACGAAGCATTGCATAAATATTCCACCAGTCCTTTTGATTTAAGTTTCGAACTTGGTTACAATTTAAAAAAGTTATGTTTATTCAGCACAAAAATACAAGTATACCAACTGCTAGTATACAGCAGTTTGGTCTTGTTAAAAGAGAATTCCAAGTATATTTTAAAGTAGCTTTATTAAGAAATCCGAATTTGGTTACAATTTATAAAAGTTCTGTTTATTCAGCATAAAAATATAAGTATTCCAATTAAAAACTGCTTGTATACTGCAGTTTGGTCTTGTTAAAAGAGAATTTCAAGTATATTTTAAAGTAGCTTTATTAAGAAATCCAGAAATACTTTATTTTTGAAGAAATGAAGACACTCTATTCCAGCTTTGGACAAGGTCTCGCCTGTATTGCATTTTTTCATCAATAAAGTAATGATAAAAATTACATTTTATAGACGGTTAAAACACAGGTTGGCCAGAAAAAATTGAAATAAAACAATAACTGTGGTAGATATCAAATCGTTTTTGCCTTTATTTTAAAGCTCTGCTGGAAGTGCTTTTGGGCTAAAATCCGGACCTTTGACTAACGTTTCCAACGTCTTATAAGCAAACTTACTTATGTCGACCCAAATCCAGCTGCAAAATTATTTTGCCCACGAATCGGCATTTCTGAGTCGTCTTCACTACTGGTATTTTCTACACTCAATCTGTCTCCCTGGTTGATGGCTTAGTGTGCAAAAGACTGTACTCTAGTGCTGGAGAAAAAATCGATGATCGAAGTTTAAAATCTCTATACATATATCGATGTTGGCCAACAGCGATGTTTCTCCAGCACTACTAAACACCCATTTGATGAGTGCAGAAGTGCTGGAGAAACATCTCTGTTGGCCAACATCGATATATAGAGAGTAAAAACTTCGATCATCGATGTTTTCTCCAGCATTAGGACTCACGCTCAAAATTTACTCTTGAGAAACTGTCATCTGGTCACACTTAAATAGTTGTAGAGATGACCCATTTGTATTTTAGTGTGACGTGACATTTTAACGTGACGTTTTTAAACTTATGTAATGGTTTCTGAGATAGCCTCAAAATACCTCGTTTTGTGGGGTTATCGTGGGCTTTTTTGAGCTTTTGCTCAGAACCCTGACATGATGGTGGTTTTTTTTTAACTCGGATTCAGCGACCCCACAAACACATAGAAAATATGGTCTGGCTTCTAAACCTGAAATAGGTTTTTTCGTTTAGTTTTGTTTTAAAATAATTTCAAAAAATTGCACAACAATTTTTTTGAAGACTACTTATACAACAATGTTTTTTATATATTTCGGGAATCGGTCGCGGAATCCGATATTAAAAATCCCAAGTACGTCCAGTTTCTGAGATAGTCTACACAATAAATCGTTTTATAGAGTTTTTCGAGTTAAGGGTAAAACAAAACCGATTCAGCGCGTGCCAATACATAAGGCAACATAGGCAACGGTCTCAAATCACGATCTTCAAAATGAGGAGTAATTAAAGATATTGCAAAGGATTATGTCAGTTTCTAGAAAGGAGGAGCAAGTAATATTCTGCGATTGAAGAAATAATGCTCTTAGAAATAGACAAAACTGATCAAAAAACTCTTAGTTGTGTGGAAATCTTCGAGCTTATTTATTTACTACTTTTTGAAAATTTTTGTGGGCTGTGCCAAGACTTATTTGTTTCAGTGTTTGTAGGTATCTGTGTCTGTCTGTTGTTTGCGTGTGCATATATATACTATATATACGTAGTTAGTAAGTGATAAGCAAAATAACAAAATAAAAGAAAAGTAGCATAATTAAACATTAACACAAAAACGCAGTCGCGTGAGTTGTTAAACAAGTTTGCTTAACTTGCTTATTTTTCGTATTTCTTTTTTTATTCGTGAACTACTTAGCCAAGTGCAAGAATAGACAGCAACAGCAACAAAAACGCTAAAAATCGGTGAAACCGAAAACCGTTAATCGTAACCGCAGCTGAAGCCAAAGCATCCAACGTCAGCGACGACGAAAACGTCGCGAAAATCTTTTGTCTTTTTTTTTTTTTTAACCACGTATCTTCGGTTGCAAAGCAACAAGAACAGCAACAACAAAAAAATATATAAACATAAACAACAACAATAAATATAAAGAAAAGGAACGGGGTTACCCCCCTCTGCGGTCGTCGTGGTCCAGCAGCGGCAGTGGCAGCAGCAGCAGTGGCAGCAGCAGCAAAGTTGGCGGCGTCTGACTGACGACTGACGACGGATTGCAGCCAGCAGATTTTGCTGCCAACAAATTGCGGTATGAAAATTTTACATATAAACCTACTCGTACATACATATATAGGTACATTACTGCACTTTTTATTTACTTTGTATGTGGAAAGTACATAAATATGCAAATTTTGAAAACACTTAGCGAAAACTTGAGCATTTATTTAGAAACTGATGCGTTTATGAGTTTTTATACCCTGTACTTATAGGTACAAAGGGTATACTAGATTTGTGCTAAGTATGTAACGGCGTGGCAGACCCCAAATCCTTTATACCAAAATGCTTATCATAACCTCGGGAAGCGATTTAGCCATATCCGTCTGAAGTTTTTTGAATCATTTCGAATATCTTCCACCGTTCCCCCGCAGTAGATTTTTGCGGTTTTTGGCCACACCGTTTCATATTTTGATCTGAAATTTAATAGAGCGATGCGTTGTGGTTACATGTATCTTTATGAACAAAACCGGACAAATACAACAAAAGTTATAGTCAAAAATGTAAAAATTTCCCCTCCCCTTGCACATAAACTGCGTGAATATTTGACTCTACGTAATTATGGTTTCAAGTGACCTAGAATCACCAATTCTAGCAAGCTGATTCATGTGGCTCTAATGAACAAATCTGCATCCAAATTTATCGATTCCCTCCACCCTCAATCGATTTACCGTGTTTTCTCCCGCACCGCTCAACATATCAACTTGAAACTTAGCCCATAATCTTAAAATAACTTCGATTCTTATCAAAATCGGTACAAATTTACGGAACTTAAAGGTTTAAACATCGTTTTGCACAAAAAAAAAATGTTCCAATTGGAAAGTTCTTAGAAGGAATAAAATTTTTTTTTCGAGAAAAAGGTACAGGGTATTACACTGTCGGGCACCGCCTCGACTGTATTAAATTTTTTTTTATTTTTATACCAGGAAATCATCTTTAATAATCGGAACTTGTTCATTTCGTTGACCAATCTTTTTTGTAAATTAACTCTATAATATAGTTACGTTGATAAAGTTTAAATACTATTTCTGATTTATAATACTTCTGTTCTAACAACAACTTATTGCGCCATCTACCGGCGACACAAGATTGAATAATAAATGTTGACGAAGACGACGCTGACGACGTCAAATTATTATCAATTAGGTATATAATATATAGGTATAATATAATAAAGAGAAAACGATTTTCTTTAATAATTTTGATATAAACTTTTTTGTTTACTAGTATTTTGATGAACGCAGCTTGGAAGAACATACTCGTTGACAATGAATTCTGTTGTAGAATTAGCTATTATAATTTGTTCCGCAGATGGCATTCTAAGTTTTACTTTGAATAAGTCTTCAGCAATTTTAGATGCATATTGAAAAGGTCTAACAAAAAACTCAACTACAAATTTTCGTATAATTTATAGCAAAAAGGAAATCAAGAAATATTTCTTGATGACAATTTAGGAGTCAAGCTTAAGAATTTTCCTATACAATGAGGCTTAGTAGAAGAAGCGTTGATGCTCTAGCAGTTATCTTCCAATATTTGCAAGAAGTTTATTCTAAGCTGATGACAATGCTGTTGTGTGTTTTTAAAAATCTTGTAATGCTTTCGCATGGTTCTTCTTTAAATCAGTAACTTGACTGAAGTCTACAAGACAGGTTCAAGCAATGTCTTGCATTGTGGTAAAATCTTGCATTCGGGTAATTTTCTTTTACAAGGTAGGATCAAAAAGTAGTAGGACTGCAGAGCGGTGCAGTGTGGTCTGACCACCCTGCCGTGGTAGTGGCAAGCCCTCTGAAGAGACCGATCATTTTTCCAGTCGCCTGCGGGCACATAAATTTTCGTGAACCTCACTTATCAGATGTGTCGTCGCAATCTAAGATGGAAAAAAACATCTTAACTCGGGAAAACCGCGACGGAGACGCTCGGAATGATTAAGAACGCCTACGGTGATGCTACCATGAGGCGCTCAAGAGTGTTCGAGAGGCATAAGCTGCTCCGGTAGCGGCGGGGGCTCCGCCGACGATGATCAACGATTGGATCAAATTATGGCCAATAAGGCGCTCCTGGACTTAACCCCGCGCGCAAATCTTCGTCTGATTGTTGATTTGTTAGGAATTTTGTACATTAGCGTCAAAAATATTATTACCAAAGATTTTTGTCCAAGTGCAGGGTTGCCACGTTGCCCTACCCTCCTACTGTCCAGATGTGACACTGCCGGACTTCTTACTCTTTCCTCGACCTCAAGAGAAACCAAAACAGCTTCAAAGAAGACGTCCACGGGGCGCCAAAGTCATTTCTGAAGGGAATCGCGGAAAGCGAATTTCAAAAGGTGTCGTAGCACAAGGGTGCTATTTCGTGAACTACCAAGGATTTGAACCAATTAGTTCAATAAAAAAATTTTTTATTAATTCAGTCGTACTACTTTTTGATCCTACAGAAAATTACAGTTTTTATAGTTTCGGAGGGTACTACACCCCTTGGCTGCATGTCTTATTACTGGGGGTTTTGCGACCTGATACGTTCGCTTTGCTAACCCCTTCCCAACCAAAGGCCCATACGCAAAAAATTCCCTTTTTTGGAATCTTTTTATACCCTGTACCGTATGGTACAAAGGGTATATTCTGTTTGTGCAAGCCGAAAATGTATGTAACGTACAGAAGGAGACGTCGGAGACCCTTCAAAGTTACCTAAAGTATGATCAGTGTGACTCGAGAAGTCGATATACCCATGTCCGTCTTTCCGTCTGACCGTCTGTCCGTATGAACGCCTAGATCTCAGAAAACAACCAAACTTTCAGATTAGATCCCTTGTTAATGCGTAGGAGACAAGTTTATTTTATTTTTTTGATATCGGGATTACATTATATAGCTCCCATAGGGGTGTTTTAGAGGATCTCGAAAAAAAAACAAAAGTTTTAGATGGACAATTCGTTTGTTTTTGAAAATACCGTAACCAAATTTGGCAGTCCGAAGTTTTTTAGAGTTCCCAATCAGTGTACTAAATTCGATCCAAATCGGTTGACTATATCATATAGTCCCCATAGGACCGATCGGTCAAAAAAATTTGTTGGTGCAAAATTGGACTGATTTCTTTTTTTTTACGAAAACATCGTAACCAAATTTTCCGAATTTTTTTTTTTGAGGTTTTAAGCAATGTGTCTGAATTAATTGCAATGTGGTGGTACAGGGTATCCCAAAGTCGTCTGCGCCCAACTTTAACGTACGCCATCTTTTTTATATGAAGTTTTGACATTTCGTGCGGAATTTTAACATTAATTTTTGTTTTTAAGCTTTCGCTGATGTATAACATATTGAGATAATAATTTATTCTTAGTAATTTAAATTTATGCTTAGTTTTGAGGAAAGCTCTAAAATTTTATAACTTTTGAATATTTTTCTTTTAAAATACAAGCTAGAATTTTTATTTAAATATTACTTTTTTAGTCATGGACCTTTTTGTAGAAATGCTCATATTTTTAAAATGTGCTTAAATAGTTTCAGGCCAACGTGAAAAACTTTTACTAAAAAGCAATGAATATATTTGAGATATTAGAAAAACCAGGTTTAAGGTTTTTTTTCAAAAATATAATTAAGGCACTTTGTTGAAAAATATTTTTTATAAATAATTTTTAAGACACGATTTCAAGAGCAAATGAACTAAATAACGAAGTATTTTAACATTACAAGTACAGACGAACTTCCCTATAACGAACTCTTCTAAAACGAAGTTTTGCATATTATGAATATGAATATTTCTTAACATAGAATGTCTTTACAAAAAATGTCTATATAAAGAATCAATATTCTGCTTTCGTGCAAATTCTCTGTTCGACTATATTATTCCAAATCTAAAATTCGGTCTTTCTCAGTCTTCTTTTAAAATCTCAGCCATTTGTAGTCTTTTAAGATTTTCTAGTTAACTAGAAACTATAGTTTGCTATTTTCTTTAAACGAATTGTAATACAACGTTAAAAAAGTTTTGTTACCTTTCTTCAATTTCGCTTAGTGTAAGTGAAAATATACATTTTCGTATAGTTTTCTACTGCAATGTACTTTGTGGTTATTTTACTGCCCTATATATGACATTTTGTTTTAAATGTGTGGATAGTTCTGGCTGCTTTTACTGTTTTGCTTGTAGCTCTGCCAAAAATGGTTGTATGTCTGAAAGTGTGTTTGTTTATACGATATCTAGAAAAATAAACATCAACATAAATTAAAATTGTACATATATAGTATAAACTGAACAGATTTTTGGCATCACAAGCAAACCAAGATTGGAGCATCATTCATGCATGTCATGCAAAATGCGAACTTGTATATTTAAAGCAAAATCCGAGCTACTTTGTGTTTTAGTGGAACAGTCTATGCCATGTGAAAATTTATTGATCAATTGTATTCATTTATTGATCAATTGTGGTCATGCTCCAATAATAATTTTTGAATTGTGCAACACAGTGGATCTTGCCTATAACGAACACCTCTACAACAAATTTTTTCATATTGCAAGTTTTTTGAAGTCCACTCGTTTTATGATCTGCTTATAACGAATTTCTGTATACACTGCTAGAGAAAATTAGTCCTACTACAGATTGTAATTAAGGTTATGAATTTATTTGAGACCCACTTAAACTACACTGCCATGTAGTGAATGTGACCAAAACTCTTTGAGTGACTTTAATTGGAAAAATAAAGAAAGAAAAGTCACATATATACAGGGGTCTCACAGAAAAAAATACTCTTTAATTTCTCTACAATTCCAACTCACGACGGCACAGACACACCTTCGAAACTGTTTCAAAATCTCTACTAAATTTGCTCGAAAAACATATTTTATTCAAAGAAACTATAGCTTATTTAAAATGGTTATTTAATTTTCGAGCTATCTAGTAGGGTTGTCATATTTATCAAAAATTGAAAGCAAAAAGTTGCAAAATATTTTACAAGTTATTGACTTATCCAAGAATAAATTAACTTTCTTAAATCGCGCTTAAAAATCATGTTATTAAATCCAAATGTACAAAAATTACACTAGTTTACAGCAAAATGTATCGTATCCTCAACATGGTTTATTCGTTCCCGTAGTAAAATGGCACGCTAAATCCGAAAATGAAGTTCACAAATATTTTCATGGAACGGATTTCGAGATATTTTGAAATACCCACTTTTCGAAACTAAAAAAAGAGTGTGTCTACTTAAAAGCAAATATCTCTGGTTGTACTTAACTGATTTTAATTATTTTTTACCAAAGTGTAGATAATTGAATTATCTATCGATTATACTTGGAACATATTTTTGTCAAATTTACGGTTTGGTAGTTTTTAATCCATTCATATGATATTTTTCCTAATTTCCTATTTCGAACGTAAATTTAAAAATTTAAAAAAAATTTTTATACAGTTTTTTTCATGGCTCGTAAAGTTTGATCGATTACGAAGAAATAGAATTTTTTCAAATGCTAAAAATTACGAAAAATTTCATATGAATGCATAAATAGCGTCCAAACCGTAAATTTACCAAAAATATGTTCCAAGTATAATGGATAGGTAATTCATTTAACTACAGCTTAGTAAAAAAATTGGTTTGGTAGTTCCAGAGATATTTGCTTTTAAGTAAAGACCCTATTTTTATTTCGAAAAATGAGTTTTTCGAGATATCTCGAAATCCGTTCCATGCAAAATTGTTTGACTTCATTTTCGGATTTGGCGTGGCATTTTACTACGGGAATGACTAAAACATGTTGAGGGTAACAAAATTTTTTTAAATTTGTGAACTAGTGTTATTTTTGAACAGTAGCAACTCTTATGTGTGTTTAGATTTGGTTTCAAACCGTACCCGAAATCACTGTAGATTTCTGTGGCACCCCGGATAATATAATTTTATACCAAGGTAGTAGTGCTGGAGAAAACATCGATGTTATATCGATGCATCGATGTATCGAAGTTTAAAATATCTATGTATCGATGTTGGCCAACAGAGACGTTTCTCCAGCACTTCTGCACTCATCAAATGGGTGTTTAGTAATGCTGGAGGAACATCTCTGTTGGCCAACATCGATATATAGATATTTTAAACTTCGATACATCGATGCATCGATATAACATCGAAGTTTTCTCCAGCACTACAAGGTACAAAAGCTGCCATAATTATGTGATCTACACTTTAATACCTTTCCATCGATGAACAATATGTCCTTGAAGAATTAAATAAAATAATAAAATATGATTTGCCAAGCAATGATTCAATAGTATCTACATTTTTTCTTCGAATCGGTCACGGCCGGATCGCTTCTTTTCTAACTACGGTACCAAAAACTGCTCTTATAAAGAAGCGTCTAAAATTTTTATTATTGATATTCTCCTAATATTACTTAGGATGCGTCAATATTAAAGAAATTTGAAAAACTTAAAAAACTCATTACCGAAACCTAGGAGACTGTTGGGAACTCTGCACTATCAATATCAATGGTTAAGCTTTGATTTACGTATCTCCGTCCTGTTCGTAGCTAAGTTCGTCACATCATTCTGATACTGCACGATCGAAGAATTCAATTGCCTACAGTGGCTGAGTCTTTAAGCATCACAAGTGAGCAGGTCTATCACATTGAAGATAAACATTTGGACAAGGAAAAGCTATCAGCGCGATGGGTGCCGCGATTGCTGACTCTCAACCAAAAACACAAGCGTAGTCAGCACAGCAACATTAAATGCATTCGGCTAGGGTTTACTGTCCCTTCCAACATACTCTCCTTACCTGGCCCACTAGAAAGAAGAGCTCATCACAAAAACAAACGAATGTTTTGAGGGTTTCGAGAAAACCTATATTACTTGGAAACAATACGAAAATTGGAAAAACGTTAAAGCTAGCTGAATACTACATTGAGAAATAAAACGCTTGCTATTCTAAAAATTATCTTAAACTGTCTCTCGCACAGAAATACGGAACTACATAGATAAAGAGTAACAACAACGTACACGAACGGAAAAGTATCCCAAACATTTATTTTTGGAGTTTTTAGAGATTAATGTTTTTTTTGAAAATCTTGGAAAACAATACATGCCTTACCTATTAAAACCTACACTGAGAAACAAAATTTATGCGCAGAATAAAAAATTTCGCAAGGAATGACAAAACTTCATATAAAAAAAAATCCCATTTGGCGAGTTGTCCATTATTGCGTTTCAAGAGACAGAATTTCTTAATTTTATAATGTTTGCAATGATTTTAAAAAGAAGTTCTCTCAGGGAGCATTTACTTTGTTAGTATTTTCTTCTTAAGGGCCTATACGCAGCTCGAAATATTTCGCGCGGTATGACAAAATGGGATATCCCAAATGGGATTTTTTTTTTATAAGAAGAACTGCGTAGACCCCTTAACTAAAGAAAAATACAGAAAAAAAACTTCTGCTAAATTTTAGAGTGAGATATTGAGATATTGTTTTGAGCCAGTTCGAGCCTTTATTAAGATCTTTTTCTGAGTGTAGTTTATGGTTAGTCGTTTCTGTAGCGATCCAGGGCCATGCGCATATTCCCTAAGGAATATATCAATATGGGTTCATATAAAAAATAACGTTTTGTAATCTCATCCAAAGATTTTTCTCCAGCTGGAACTGGGTACATCGTATATGGTGTGCATTCGATTTTTTATAATTTATTATTGTAAGCAAACTTAAAAAGCATTATAAGTGCACATACAATAGATTTGTGCTATGTATGTATTTATATAAAAGCAAATTATTCATAGCTCTTGAGATGATAGAACACATTCCTTGGCCATGAAGCATGATGAAAGATTTTGTAAATTGGATAGAAAAATTACTGTTAACAAAAGAAAAAAAAAACAAATACAGTAATCCGAAAAACTATGTACAGTATGACAAACAGAAAAAGAGAGAGAGAGCGATGAAAAATGAAAGAAAATGTGATACTAAAAATAGCCAAATTTCTGTCATGCCTGTCGCCTTACTGACTGGCATTGGATTGGACCTGCTTCAAAAGTGGGTGATAAATGATGGGTGGTCAATTGGACAACACCAAATGTAGTTGTCACTGTTGTCACCGCTGCCATCGCCTTGGGAAGGTGCAAACAGGAAACAAAATGTGACAAGAAACAGGACAAAGTTCTGGAATACTATAAAATCCAATAAGAAGATAAAATAAATTTTATGTTTAACACATTGAAATTAAACCTTGAACGTTCTGAATCGCTAGCAACTTAAGAATGTACGCTTGACACAACAGGAAACAGATTTGTGTACTTATGTTTATATTGCAAAGTATGACACCCCTCTATTAAACTCTGGTTCTTTCTAAAAAATATGTGAAAAATCTTAATTTTTATGGTAGATGTCATGTCCGGAGTCTGAATTTTCTTTATTATTCATGTGTACTGAATAAAACAAAAAAAATTGCATTGATTTTAGACGAAAATTACGGACGCTATGCTTCTTAAGTAACGCCGCCATTTTGGAATATTGTTCAGAAGTACTTTTAAATAAATTGAAAAAATCATAGATTGTAAAGCGTTTCTTTCTTCGCAAAAAAACCTGAAAAATAGCCTTTTTCGTGAAGTGACCCCCTTAATTACTAGCCTTCACGGTAATTATCAAAATCGTTCGATGCCTGAATCAATCAAAACTATGTAACTGCTATGGTGGTGTTAAAACTCATGGACGATCCTCAAAGGAAACTTTAAATAAGAGAAGCTAGTTCCCATTTCAAGAATTCCCATGAGGAAGGTCAATGCTTGTCTGTTTGTAGACTGAATCTAGAAAATTATTGTTTCTCCCACGAATATTCTACTTGAATATACCACTGCAATCCTCTTCTCCTTGTGTAGCTAGGGCCTGGACAACAGATCTGAATCTCGCTCTATTAGAAGCATCGCGGCATATCTCGTTCCATGTTTAGTTTGCTGCGTTAAGTTCACCATAAATTGTTCTGCGCTGGAACATCAGGACGGCGAGACCCTTGAGGGTTCCTGTTTGGCAACGTAACTATTCGGTTTTCGGAGTGTGTGTCCGAACCAGCTCCACTTACGTTGCTTAATTTGGATCAACGCCATTTTCTAATGTATGCGGCTCCACAGAGCCTCACGAGCCTGAAAAAACGAAAAAGGTTGTGTATTACAATTTGACCAGAGTGCACTCATCCAGCAAAACAAAAACATTGCCTGGACACGATTTTTCGGAAAAGTCAAGTCATAATTTTTGCGTTTGTTTCCTCGTACGTGTGAGTTATAAAACATATGTTGGCTGCGTAGTCCAAATCGGATAGCTTTTCATGCGGGCGCCACTGTAGTACCCCAGCAGTTTTCGTATTGGTTTTTTTCAGGATGGCATCTAAGACGGCAATGAACGGGAGCGGTGACAACATACTCCCTTGCCTAACACCTTTACAAATGCAAAACGTGTCGCTATTTTTCCCTTTAAATAGCACGGAGCAGTCGGCATCTTTGTAGAGCGCTTCTATCATTTGGATAATTTTCTCAGGTTTTCCACAATTTCTGAGCGCATTCCAGATTGCGGCTCGTTTAATATTATCGAATGCACGCTCAGAATCTACGAATAGGAGAAATATAGTTGATCTCCGCTCCACTGAGAATTTATGTGGTCTACACAGGAACGCTCAGGCATAAAGCCATTCTGTTCACGTCGCATTTGCGAATTCAGAGATGATGCGATTCTTTCCAGAATGATTGAGGCCAGTATTTTGTGTATGGTGTTAAGGAGTTGGATGCCTCTCCAATTGGCACAATGGCTAGGATCCACTTTCTTCGGGACAGTTATAATCCCGCATTTCCTCCTCCAATCTTTCGGAATAGTGCCAGTAGCCCAAGACATCTGCAAGAGTGGATGTAAGGCGGAAGCCATGATATCTGCGCCATGCTTAAGTAACTCTGGGAGCACGTTGTCAGGTCCAGCGTCTTTGTCTGCTTTGAGCTTAGTGATCGCATTTTGTATTTCCACGATAGTGGGTGCATCCCTTCCAATACTCCTATCATGATTTCGGCGTACATTGGGAAGCCCAGCCGTTGTTGATCTTCTCTCTTCTTCCTCCACAGACGCGAGTGGAAGGCCAGTCTGGTATCTAATCGGAGGTATATTTGGCTTAGAGATCGTGAACTTCTTAACTGCATTGTAGACATCACACAGGTTGTTACCTCTTGACGACTTTTCTGCTTCTTCGGCAATCCTGTTCACGTAGTTGGACCTGTCGGCCTTGGCTGATTTTCTGACTTGTCTATGCTTCGCGTTATAATCTTCCCGGATCGCTCTTTGCATATGCTCGTCACGACTCGAAAGCATCCTTTCTTTTAGTCTCGCCTTCGCTGGATATTGGTCCATGTCGTAATGCTGAGCCATGGTTTCCTTGTAGTTCTTTGCATTCCCACGGTTGCTTAAGCAGCAGTGAATTATTTAGCCAAAAATGCGTTAAAAGAAAACAAAGTTCTGTATCGGACTCAAATTTTAGCTTGCAAAACTAGGATGTGAATAGAAAGGTAGATAGAAAGGGAATAATATAAAAATAAGTAATTCAAATGATTATCTAACACATAAGATGCAGCTTAACATGCTTATCTCAATAAGTAATTGCCAATGGTAAGCTTCTGCCAGACTTTATCGTCCTAACCATGTTAGCATTGGTACCAACTTTGTGGGCTCTCTCTCATGTCCTTCTAAATGTTACAAACTAAATTTTGTTGCATTAATTTAATATACCGCTTACTCCTTTGGAACACAGCACAAAAAAAAGGAGAAAAAAAAAAAAAAACTATATTCATATGTACATACATTGCCAAACTGAAAGACCGCCCTCTAAGCTTTCAGTTTTCCAGACATCGAAATGTTGGTTGGCGTTGGTTATTTCGGGTTTGTTGGTAAGAAGGGAGGTGTGTTATTGTGTTTACTCGTTGTCCAACACACACGAACTTGGTTATAAGCACGGCAGGCGTACAACCCCAATTGACGGTTGTCATATGGCGCCTTGGATTTGGATAAATTCTGAAGGATTTTCCTACATCACAAACTGGGTGAGTGATATAGAATGAGAGAGACTGGGGGTGGGGGATGCTGATACTGACGACGCACACACACACACTTCCTCCCTCCCATGGATACGCATGCAAATGTCAAAGCTGGATTCACTTTGCCGCAATTTTTGCGGGATTTTTATTATTTTTGTTATGTGCTGCTTCTTTTACACAGGAATAGCTGTTATAGTTGTTGTTTTGTTATCGCCGTCTGCCTTTTGCAGCATCTTTCTACAATTTTTCAATACTCTTTAACAGTTTATGTGCGCAACGTTATTATTATTATTAGAGATGTGTTCGTTACGGGGCATTATTTATGCTTTTATTTTTATGATCACTTAATTTTATGCGTTTAACAAAATGGACTGTCCGCTTCCAAACATTTTTTCACACAAAAAAAATAGGTTTTGTCATCTGTCGAGATTTGGGCTTCAAGACCAACTACCTTGATTTGCATTCATTATTTGAGGTCTAGCTCTGATTCTTCTCTTGGTTCTCTCCTGCGTGATTTTTGATTTCATGCAAAGTTTTTTTTTATTTAATTATGTATACCTAAATATTTGTCCTATCCATATTTAATTTTCCAATCCCAATTGACAAATCAGTTTAAGTGAGCAAACTCACGAATAAACGTTTTCATTTTTTTACTCTCTTTCTCACGAACGTCACTGTACAAACTTCTCAGTCTCAGTTTGCTTAGTCGACATCATCAGCTTTTCGACTACAGTTGCTTATGATACAGTGATTACAAGGTGACGCAATGTGCAGGTTCGTTATGCGTGTCTCTCCGAAAAAGGAAGTGCAGGTTCAATTTTTGTATCGGAGCTATTTGAAGTAGTAGACCAATTTTAATCAAACTCCAAGCAAATGTCTTGATTGATATGAAACACATAAATATTTTTTAGAAAAATGTTATTTTCGAAAATATTGTGACCTTTATTTGTTGTATTTATTGTAGACTAAACATTTGTGTAAAGTTTGGTCGAAATCGTTCCACTATTTCATATAGCTACCATTCACAAATTGAACCAGTTTTTTTGCACAGCTAAACTTGCGGCACCTTGTAAAACTTATTGTATCTTGGTAGTTGCCTTACAGCGGTAAGTTTACTTCATGCTATGAAATGCATAAATTGTACGTCGCAAAGACGTATCGTTATATTTTGTGTAAGTTTTGAGACTTTTTGACAAGTTCGGAGGACACGCAGATTGCTGGTATACTAAAAGCCAATATAGAAGAATTGAAGTATATATTATACAATATCAGATAAAGGGAACAACACTAAAGTTGTATGCGTGAAAGCGAAAATGAGTCTCCTGAAGATGAGCTTGTGGCTATTTATATGTGAGATGCAGACCAGAATCAAAAGGTGGTGTGGACACCACTTGATGTCATGCTGTAGAAACAAACAGGTGATTATTTTATGATACGCCATGGTAGCTTATTCGCAAGCCATTTATTGCCATAAAATGAAGTCTTCGAAAGCATTCTTTATCAGGTCTTTAAATAACTAAAAGGCAATTCATAAATGTTTTGCTTCATAGCATTCAAAGTTCCTGTCCTAAAGAAAAAAACTATAATTATTCTGGAAGCAGCACTATTTAGTATGAGATGGACAATAATTCTAAACGTAGAGCAAATCGTTCTCTACCAAAAAAGAGACAATACTAAGGCTTTTGCCCATAGAAAATGCATTGCATGACAAACGCTAATTAGAAACTCTTGTAGGTAAAACTTATGTGATATACGTTTGTCTGCCTAAATAGTTTTATAGTAACCTAAGATATTACTTTTTAAATTTGTTTTCCTTAAGCCACATCGAGTTCTTGAATGAAGATTGTCAAATTTTTATTAGTTTTTGTAAGGTAAATTAAAATATGTTACTTTTATTTTAATTGGATTTAAAAAATTTGCAAATGGATAAAAAATTAACTAAAGAAATTGTTTTGATTCCAACAGGTCTTTCAAAAATGCTTTTTAAGGACGTAGAAAACAGCGTACGTCGCTCAGACGTATCGTTATCTTTTCACGTCAAGAAAATAACAAGTTTATCCCAGTATTTTTTTTTTTTTTTTTTGATAAATTAATTCATTTTTTCATTGTTGCTAAAATATTGAAACTGTTTTTATTTAGATATATTTATCGCCTATGTATGAAAAATGTAGTTACCTAGTGTTATTATACATAAGTTACTAGATATGTTTAAAAAACATGAAATACTTGTTGAAAGAGTATACAAGCTTCGTCGCCGCATATATGCCTTGGTGTTATCTTTTTTTTCATTTGTCCTGCTTCACTTTTTCATGCGCTGTCAAAGTTGGCCAAAAGCAGAAAGCTAGCTAAATCTGGGTGGTTCAGTGGGTGGTGGGTGGGTTAGGTCTGTGAATTGGTAGACATGTGTTGGTAGACTTTAAAAACTCACCACCAAAAGCATGCCACGTTGTTGACCTGAAGTTGTCGTCTGTTATGGAACTCATGCACTTTTTGCTTGTTGTCATCGACCAAAGCAAAGCACGCTTTTTATACTGTAAACATACGTAACTATATTCCTGTTGTACAGTAGGTTCTTGAAAATCGAAAACAAAAAACCAAAGTTTAAAAAATCTTTAGCCGGAAGAAGCCATACTAAATTCAAAAACAAAATTTTTTTATACCAAAAATTCATTCATATATAAGCTGTAGAGTGGTTGTTTTATTTTCTCCCTAAACCATCTATATCTATTATTTGTAGACAGTAAGCAGAGTAGAATCAACGCAGAACAAGTAACAGAACATCATGAGTTTATATAGAATCGTTTAACGCGGCACTTCTGCGGTAAGGCGGAAAAATATACCCTTTTTATACCCTGTACCGTATGGTACAAAGGGTATATTGTGTTTGTGCAAGCCGAAAATGTATGTAACGTACAGAAGGAGACGTCGGAGACCCCCCAAAGTTACCTAAAGTATGATCAGTGTGACTCGAGAAGTCGATATACCCATGTCCGTCTGTCCGTCTGTCCGTCTGTCTGTCTGTCCGTCTGTCCGTATGAATGCCTAGATCTCAGAGATGGTAAGAGCTAGAGCAACCAAACTTTCAGATAAGATCCCTTGTTAATCCATAGGAGACAAGTTTATTTTATTTTTTTTATATCGGGATTACATAATATAGCTCGCATAGGGGTGTTTCAGAGGACCTCGAAAAAAAGCAAAAGTTTTAGATGGATAATTCGTTTGTTTATGAAGATATCATAACCAAATCTAGCAGTCGGAAGTTTTTTAGAGACCCCCAGCACTGTACCAAATTTTATCAAAATCGGTTGACTATATCATATAGCTCCCATAGGATCGATCGGTCGAAAAAATGTTTGTTGTACAAAATTCGTTGTGTTTCGTTTGGTTTTGAAGATATCGGAACCAAATTCGGCAAGAGGAAGTTTTTTAGAGTTCCCAAGCTCTGTTACAAATTTGATCAGAATTGGTTGACTATATCATATAGCTCCCATAGGACCAATCGGTCAAAAAATCGTTTTTTCTACAAAATTCGTTGCGTTTCGTTTATTTGTAAAGATATTGTTAGCAAATTTGGCATTAAGAAGTTTTTTAGAGTACCCAAGCACTGCACCAAGTTTGATCAAAATCGGTTGACTATATCATATAGCTCCTATAGGAACGATCGGTCAAAAAAACGCTTTTTTTTACAAAATTCGTTGTGTTTCGTTTGGTTTTGAAGATATAGGAACCAAATTTGGCAGTCTTAAGTTTTTTATAGTTCTCAATCAGTGTACTAAATTCGATCAAAATCGGTTGACTATATCATATAGTCCCCATAGGACCGATCGGTCAAAAAAATTTTTTGGTGCAAAATTCAACTGATTTCTTTTTTTTTATGAAAATATCGTAACCAAATTTGCCGAATAAAATATCTTTTGGAGGTTTTTAGCAATGTGTGGGAATTAATTGCAATGTGGTGGTACAGGGTATCCCAAAGTCGTCTGCGCCCGACTTTAACGTACGCCATCTTTTGAGTTATTTTTGGGATTGCCGTTGGTAAACCACTCTCTTCTGGTGACGTAAAACTACTAACCACTAGTAACTCTCTTGGTTTTTATTTCTGAGATCTTCAGCATCATAGCGTGATTTGCGTTGGATTTCCTCACAAACTCCTCATAGTCACATCCAGTGATACATTGCAAGGCCTTTTTTCTATGAATCTGTCTGTATACATTATTGACTAGTTCGAAAATGCGCCTCGATTCAAGAAACTTTACAGGCTCTAAAAGTTGGAAAATAAGCTCTGAAAGAAAACAAAAAATCAGCACTTTAGCGCCACCTGATGTTCAATATGTTTATAGATTGGCGCTTCCAGTGTGCAATTTTTTCCAGGTCAACCCCTCTTTTGCTCTATTTTTACTGTACAAAAATAGCAGAATAACTATTGAAACATAGAGAAAACAAATTTTTTTTATATATATTTTTTTTTTAAGGTAACTCGAGGTTTGACAGATTTCTATGTTTTCGATAGTAGAAATATATAAGTTAACCGATCCAGCCAGCTCAGCCAGCCTCGATTAAAACAAATAAGTGTTGTAAACAAAATAAATTGTACAGTCCAGCAACGCCTTAGGTGATAGGGCTACATTTAGTATTAGGGTAATTTGTAACTAGTATTTTTAAGGATATTTTGTAATAAAAAAGGTTTGGGCACACCAATGAAGGGCACGTGTTGAACCGGCCTTCTTAACCTGGCATTGAAATTGACAAGACGTATTAATTTATACATCAAAAATTTAAATGCCAAGAGTTTTAATCCCATTAAATTAACTAAGCTTTTTCCAGATATGATCGTTACGGCATTTACACAGCTTAATACCCTAAAGCTTTTACCTACACTGACAAAAAATAAAAGAGAGAAAAGCCAGCGTATTGCCCTTATATAATAAGAACTTGCGATGTCAAAAGTAAGCCAAGAGCGGATCAAAACCAATTCCTCATTTTTGCTCTTTGGGGCTTAAATTGGGATTCAAATGCCCACCTTATAAAGTTGCGTTTCTTAAACAAGGCTCTGACCAATTCATTTGAGTCGGTTTATATCGTTAAAAAATTCACCCATCGGGCTAGAGACGCGGATTAGTTAATATGTCTAACTTTTTTATAATCTGAGCATTGTTATACACTTTGTTGTAACCATTTGTTTTTTGTAGACAGCTACTCTCAATTTGCGAATGCTTAGAATGATTTCAAGAATAATTGTAGATACCTTCTTAGACAGATTGAGCAGGGTAAGGTGAGGCAAAAAAAAACCCGACCTTGTAATGGGTTTGACTATAAAGTGCTTCTTGACATCAAGTCAACTCGTCCGGTATACCAAATTAAATCTAACGTTTTGCCGTAACTACTAATTTCTTCTAACCATTTGTAATTTTTAAGCTGTGACCATTTTTCAAAAAGCTAAATTTTCGATATTTTCAAAAATGATGGGGTAAACCCGACCGCCTATTTAGCATAGATATGATCTAAATTTAATGGTTTTTCAATTATAAATCAAAAGAGCATGTTATTTTTTACAAAATTGAAAGTATTCATTTAAAAAAAGCGTAATGTTTAGAACATATAAATCGAAATGAATGTCAATAAAGGATGATTGGCTTGAATTGCTAACTAATCAGAGTTATTTGATTTGCTGTTCAAATAGTTTTTTTCATCAAAATTGCAAAATAATTCTTATTTTTTGACTTAAAAAATAAAAATTATGAAATAATATTTAAATGCCAATTTTTATTTAAAAATTGCAAAATAACGCTTATTTTTCAATTTTTATAATAAAAATTTAAAATAAAAATTATTGACCAATTTTTATTTTATAAATTGAGAATAAGAGTTATTCTGCAATTTTTATTATATAAATTGAATATAAAAGTTATTGAGTGATTTTTATTTTAAAAATTGAAAATAAAAATCAAATTTGAATATCTTTTGAACCACGGGGTGTATTACAATGGTTGACGTCTTGTTGTGATGCACACTTCAACACCTTTCCATCGATGCCAAAAATGTCCTTGAAGGATCAGTGGAAAGGATCCCACAAGGGAAAATATTGCATGAGTTAAGAGTTAAGCTTGATTTTTTTGATAAAAATTAAGAATAAAAATTTAACCCTATTTCGGATAGTCCTTTCAAAAATATGATATATACTGGATTGTACTTTCATCCAAAGCACTTTTTTCCCTTTGATTTTTTTAACACCATAACTCTTATTTGCGATCCCTGGTATATAAGCCACTACCCGTTTTTTTTCGATCACTTTATGTAAAAAGAAAAAATGTCTAATCAAATATTCACAAAAATGATATATATAGGTATAATATAGGTACTTCTTGTCGTTTGAGTATCTAAATGTAGACTGACAGACAACTGTTCTGCAACCATTTTGGTTATTTTTAATGGTCTACACGACAACACTAATATGAGCTAGCTGTTTTGAAAAACAGTGGCAGGTCGGGATTACCCACAATGTCGGGTTTGCCCCCACCTTACCCTATTATTCGAAGAAGTGCTCTCAAAGAACATTTCGTACTTATTGTTAGAATTTTTAACCTTTTAGCCAAACCAAACAAATTTATAATATTATAAATACTATAGTGCATAGTTTCTAATTTAAATTACTGTAACATCAGCTCTCTTTTCCATGCGTATAAATTAGTAACTTACTTTTATTAACCGTGGTTTACAGTACACGTAACGACATCTAGATATCATAACACGGCCTAATACTAAAAAAACAGCTAAGATAAACGTAACATACTCGTATATTCATTAATAAGGATATCGTCTTTTTGACAAATTGTTGGGCCAACAAAGTTTTTTCCATTTCCTCCAAGATTGTATATTGTCAGCACTTGAAATTTGAAGTGTGTGTTTGACTTGACTGACTGAATAAGTGACAGACTAAGTGACGTACTGACGTTGCTTTCCTGCTACGTAGTCCCCTTCCCCAAACTGTTGCCCGGGGCTTCACATGAGTTCCAAAAACAAAGTTTTGCCACTCAGCACGCCTGCCATGTTTTATCTCTTTGAATGTCTATTGTTGTTTTGTTATTGTTTTTCTTCTGTTGTTGTAGCAACAACAATGACATCTATCTGGCTTTAAGTTTGCTCCTTCTTCTAAGAACTGTTGTTTTTTTTTAAGAAGCTTCTTCTATCCATTTTGCAGTCTTTCAAGCAGTGCACAATGAGCGCGACACGCACCGTGGTACACATATATCTTTTTTGAGTGGCAAAAAACAAAAGGAAGGCAAGTTGTTTTTTATACACTGTAACTTTAAGGTGCAAGACGAAAATATATGTCATATAGGGAAGGAAACGTCGCAGGCCCACCCAAAGTTCTAAAGTATGAGTAAAGAAGTCTATAAAAACATATGTGCGTATGAATGCCTAGATCTCAGAGATGATAAGAGCTAAAGCAACCAAACTTTCAGATTAGATACATTATTGTGTCACGGGAGTTAAGTTTATTTTCTTTTTTTAATATCGGCTTTATATTATAAAGCCCTCATAGGGGTACTTCACAGTAGCTACTTCGAAATAGCCCAAAATTGATTAATTTAAGCAATACAATTTGGCGTTCGGAAGTTGTTTAAGAGTTCCT
This sequence comes from Chymomyza costata, assembly GCA_018150985.1. NCBI lineage: Eukaryota > Metazoa > Arthropoda > Insecta > Diptera > Drosophilidae > Chymomyza > Chymomyza costata. Next base: position 7,299,770 of record JAECWU010000255.1, on the reverse strand, counting down.
AAGCACTTTATCAAATCGGCTCATTATATCATATAGGCACCGTTGAAGGAATCAAGTAAGACTCAACAAGCTTTGAACCCATATGATCAAAAGAAATGGAGTAAGTCTTTCTATTCGTATTGCCCGTTTCTTGAAGCACAAAAACCAGTAATTTAAAAATTGTTTTTTGCCAAAATCGTTCTTTGTTTTAACTTTTCAAGAATTTTAGCCTTCGGTGACTGGCAAATCTTTTGTTCCATGATTTAAAATTTGAACAGCAGTGGAAGGAGAAAATTTTCCAGACATATTTTAGATTATAATAATGTAGATAAAGTTAGTTTTATAGGAATATTGCCTCAATATCTAAAAAATGTGTGAATATTCGATCTTGAACCAGCAAGCGTTAAAACGATTTGGTGTTGACATATTTCTAAACTGATCTAAGCTGGCAACGTAATTGATTTAACTCCAAATCTAAGTCTAGATCGGCTTACTATAGATCAAATGTCCATGTTTGTATCCTAAAAGCAAACTTTAAAGTCCTTAATGTCGAAATTTTAAAGTTTTTGGTCAAGAAATACAATTAGAGTGCTCACTTTATCGGCAGATATGCAAAAGTGTCTAAGAATAGTTGAGAAAACAGCTTCTGCATTTCTGAATAAGCGCATCTGTATCTTTTTGGACAGCCAGGCGACTATTAAGTCCCTAGCTTCATCGCTTGTCTCTTGAGAAGATGGCTGAGCAGTTTTCAATCCACCTCATATGGGTTCCAGGACATGGGGATATCGAGCGCAACTGTATTGCGAATGAACTGGCTAGACAAGGAACTATCAGCATTCTCCTTTAGGACAAGGAGGGCCTGGGTATACCCATGGCCAGCTGCAAACTGAGAATACGAAATTACTTCGCTCTCTTTGCAAACCAAACGTGTAGAATGTCACGGCAAACCTGGCCGACATACAGACATGATATTGTAGAGTTCTTTTGGTTTCAAAAAGAAACACTCAAATATATTATGTACTTGTAGCTGAATATAATGCTGTATGCAGAGTATATACAGAGTAGTTTTCCCTGCCAACTTCCATTTCTCAAGAACTTAAACACACACAACACTTGCATAAAATAAAATGGCCGCTTTTCTATGTCTTTTTGGGCTTTATGTGGGCTCTTTGCTGAATTATAATATGAGTATGTATACAAAACAAAAAAGTTTTTACTCAAGGAAGTAAAAATGTTTAGCATAAGGACTAGCACCAAAGGGAGCGGGTCGAGGCGAAATTCCTTGCATGTTTCCTGTTTGCTTTAACGTGCCTCGTTTTTGCGTGCTCTGTGCAACATTCCGTAAAATACGAAAAATACAAACAAGAAAAAATTGCGATAAAAACGCCAGCGCCAAAGATATTAAAAATAAAGAAATTGCAGCAAAGCTTTAAAGTGTAAACGAATACATTTTACTATGTTACTTAGTTATATACAGTGTATGCAAAAAGACTTGTCACGGCTAAATTAAAAAAAACAAAAAAAATTAAAAAAAAAAGAACCATACTGCGGCTTCGCCTTTGATGCAAAAATTTGCAGATACTTTTATTTCAGCTAAGGTGATGGGTTCGGCAAAGCAAGTTCATTCCCTACCCACTCGAACCTTACCAGCAACTAAGTTCTCGCTGTTTTTTTGATGAAAATGTAACTTTATTATAAAAAAATGGTTATCAATGACTCATTCAAAGTATTGCCCATCGCTAGCTACAACTTTTTCCCATCTTTCTGGCAGAGTTCGAATACCTTGACGGTAGAAGTGTTCGTCTTTTGAGGCTATCCACGAATCAAGCCATTTTCCGATATCTTCATATGAATGGATTATGCTGATTAGCCAGACCATGTGCCATCGAGCGGAACAAGTAAAAATCGGACGGCGCAAAATCTGGGGAATATGGCGGGTGGGGTAGGACTTCCCATTTGAGCGTTCCCAAGTAGGTTTTAACAGGATTGGCAATGTGAGGCCGAGCGTTGTCATGCAGTAAAATCACTTTTTCGTGCCTCTGCTCGTATTGTGGCCGTTTTTCTCGCAGTGCTCGGCTCAATCGCATCAATTGAGTTCGATACCGTTCCCCAGTGATGGTTTCGCCTTGTTTCAACAGCTCATAATAAACAACACCGACTTGGTCCCACCAAATGCACAGCATAACCTTCGCAGCGTGAATATTCGGCCGAGCCAGTGACGTGGAAGCATGACCGGGTTGTCCCCAAAATTTTTTCCTCTTTGGGTTGCTGTAATGAATCCATTTTTCATCACCCGTCACGATGCGATGAAGAAAACTCTTCCTTCTTTGTCGCTGGAGCAGTTGTTCACAGGCGAAAAAAAGACGCTCAACGTCCCTTGGTTTCAAATCATAAGGAACCCAAGTTCCTTACTTTTGAATCATTCCCAACGCATGCAATCGATTGGAAATGGCTTGGCGGGTAACTCCTAATGCTGAAGCAAGCTCTTCTTGCGTTTGGCACGAATCCTCATCGAGCAATGCCTCCAATTTAGCGTGTTCGAAGGTTTTGGGTCTTCCTTTACGTGGACGGTCGTCAACATCGAAATCACCGTCTTTGAAGCGACGGAACCAATCACGGCACGTTGTTTCGCTTGGAGCAGCATCACCGTAAACTTTTTGGAGCTCTCGATGCGCTTCAGCTGCCGTTTTTTTTCGAACAGAACAAGAAAATCAACACTTTCCGGAAATGATGATTTTTTGGCACAAAACTAGACATTTTCACACAACCACAAGTAAATAATGCAAAAAGAAATTCACTAATGTGCCATAGCAGTTTGCTTACCATATGCCTAAGCTTCGTTTATGAAGTTTTGGGTATGTCAAAATCGACCAGAACTTTCTGCTAAAGCCATCTATTGACAAACAGCGAGAACTTAGTTGCGCACCTAATAGTATCATGTACGCTAAAGTCTCGGTGTTTTTATAAATTTATCTCGTCGATCCCGATTCCGCCCGATATTATGATATTAGTATTTGTGATCGGAAAAGAAATTTCATTCACAGCTTTGTAAGGTAATTCCTTTTTTTTAAATTTACCTCGCCCGTCCCAAACCGCTTCAAATTTGTATACACTGTACCTTTAGGTAAGAGGTATATTAAGTTTGTGCAAATGAAACGCTGAAGACGGTCAAGTTCCTACAATATGGTGGTCAGCGGTACAAAAGAAATCGAAATCGTCCGTCTGGCTGTAGGAGCTAGGATAACTTTATTTGTTATTTGTACTGCTTCTATGACCAGTCAGATCATGTTTTCTTTTTTTTTTAATTTTCTACTATTTCAAAGCTCCATTTTAGAGGCGGGAGCTCAAGTGACCCCATTGGCAAAAGTGTAGCTGAATGCGTAAAGTATTAGTTTCAAAACTTAACATCGTGACGTCACGAGACCAAGAATCGAAGCATATTTTGTTGTTTAAGCCAATGGAGGACCAACGAAATATCTCTTCAATTGTTCGTTCTCAAAAAAGGAAAAAAAAGTTCCTTAATTGTAAACTTTGAATAAAGCTTTGTGCACAGAATTCTTTCATTCACTGTATGTGTGCAAATGTAAACGTACATACAAACACATGTACTAACAAACTAATCTAGCTCGGATTGGGATTGGCTCCAACAACAAACACATACACATATTTGACATTCTATCTTCTATTTGCTTGAAATCGGTTAATAATGTCAAACGAACAAGCCAAAAACAAAAAATCTGTTGAGACTTTGTTCGGTGTTAGAATACCCTGCAGCATTTTTCTAAAAAAAAGTTTAAGATAATTAACTGTTCCAAGTTCTGTATTCAAGGAAAATGGCTAAGTGGTTGTTGGATTTGAAGGTTGCTTTGAGAAAACTCAACGTTTCTTTGTTGATTAGGCTCACATAAGTCTTCAGACCATTTGAGTAGCTCTAAGAAATTATTATAGAGGTCTAAATTCTATGCATTTGTGTCTTAAAATGTTTATGCTATCTTGATAATTTTTATAGCACAAAATTCTTAGCAACGAGATGCTATAAAAAGATATTTTGCTAAAGCTGGAAACACCAGCTATGGTCAGTTTCACTTCTGTTGCAAGCGATAAGAAGTGATTGCAAGAGCGGCCCTATTTTTCAAAATGTTGGATTTATCAAGGTATTCACAAACACGTATTCCTTACTTTTCGCTTTATCAAAGCTATGCTATGGGTAACATTTAGATCAAACTGCTACTAATATTCTCCAAACAACTCTTAGCGTACAATTTTGGCTAGAATTTTGATAGCAACCAATTATATAGAGATAATATAGACAATTTCCACCGCGTAAAATTAGTACAGTAAAAATAGACCAAAACAGGGGCTGACCTGGAAAAAATTGCACACTGGAATTTCTCCGGAAATTCGGAAAATACGGGAGGTGGGGAAACAGTTCGTAGTGCCGCAGAAAAAATCGACTTTGAGTTCTTCACTGTCGAATTCTGCAATCTTTTTTGCTGCTTCGCCAAAAAATGTAATTGTGTATAATTCATATTTATATCTTTTTCAAAAATGTTAAGGTTACATAATATTCTTTTTAATGATATATTGTTCTTGAATATCGGATGTCACCAAATACAAAGTACTATAGAAAGACCTATGATAATGGTTAAAAAAAAGTTGGTCTCTGAATGAAAAATCATTTTTTGCTCTACTCTTATACCCTAGAGTGATTCAACAAGGAGTTTGGTTTGTTTATCAAAAAAAAACAACCAATAATTGAGATTTCAATTATAAAGCATATTTTTCAGAAAGTAGAAAATTCGAATCTAATTCCTTTCTTACGAATCTCCAATTTTTTTCTCAAAATTTGAAATCACTTTTTCACAGAGTTGCGGCTTAATCTCTTAAATTACGCCTTCCATATATGGTAGGTATTGAGCTTCGGAGCTGACATCGAATCATTGGTATAGAACTTATCTTGGATATAGGCCTAAAAAAAAAATAATCTAATGCCGTCAAATTGCATATAATGGCAGTCAACTGAAATCACCATTTCACAAAACTAAACGTTCGGGAAATTTAGTTCCCAATAAGTCGATTGTTTCCTGGGTGCTGGGGTTTGTCGCGCCATCCTGCTGAAAGTAAACATCTTCACTGACAATATTACGTAAATTAGGCCACAAAAATCCGATATCCGATTTCAATTTTTAAGAAAAATTATCCTATCATGCATGTAGCCACTGTGACGCTTTGTGGATATCTTGTCTATAGTATTCCACCGAGATTTTTTTTTTGGAAAAATAGGCACATCCGGCCATGTTTTTCAAGATCTAATCAGTGAACGATCGACGTTGTCCTTGGTCAGCACGCTTGAGCTCTTGATACAATTCAACTTTAAAGGCATGAAGACCAAGATCTTTGATGAGTTAATAATCCTGAGCTGTCTGGATATATAAGGAGTCTAAAAGTCAAGTTTGGTTATGCTAGCTATTATAGTCTTCAAGATCCATGCGTTCACACAGACACAGGAACGGATATGTCTAGACCCATTTACTTTGCCACTGGGCCCATTTGTACTCCGCCTCTAAAATAGTAAAGGGTCATCAATCTTGAGGTTTTTTTTAAATGCAAAAAAACACAAAAATTTCAAATAAAACGGAAAATCTTTATTATCAATTGAAAGAACCATTCTTGCCATTCACTTTTTAAAGATAATCCCTTTCAAATGTTGGCCGCAACTGCGCTGTAGCCCGTCCATGCCAAGGTTCTAATTTTCGATGACGCGTTCGAGCGTAATCGGCGGTATCTCGCGAATAACACGGGTAATGCCTTAATCGTAGCTGGCTTATCCACAAAAACTTTAGACTTCACGTGATTTATCAAAAAAATCCCATTTAAAAAAAACCTCAAGATTAATGACCCTTTATATAGCGATTATCTACGATATTTAAACTGTAGCTTTAAGATTATAAAAAATAAAAAGCTTTGAAATCATCTGGCTGGACATATAAGGAGTTGTAATATCAAAATTTGTTATCCCAGCTGTTATAAGCTTCAAGATCTGGGCTTTCATACCGACGGGTAGACATATCTAAGAAGACCATAAAAAGAGTTATTTTGATTCTCTGATAAAACGCAATACGGATATATGAGCAAGGCGTTGGGCTTCTTTCATGGTCGGGATCATTTTGGTATAAATGTTTTGCAGTCTTACAAACTTGTACCCAGATAGCAGGGTATAAAAAAGCAAATTAAACTGCATATTCAAAGCCAGTGAATATACTCTTTAAAAGAGTATACCAAAAACCACAGTAATAGAAAACCAATGTAAATAAAAAAGAAACTCCGAACAGGACAAGGAATTCTTAAGCTCGTTAGCAGCTTAAGAGCGAGTATGTATATACAAACATGGATACATACGTACATACATATTATGTATTGGCAGTGCAAAACTTTGGTAACAACTTACGAAACTAAAATACTAATAAGAACTAAAATGCGAATTTTTGTATTTCGGTTGGCTCTTTTTCCATCGAGTATTTCATTATATTGACGGGTTATACGCATTTTAGCCTTGGCATATGAGATACTATCCGACATAGACACTTTTATGGCCGTGCTTGGAATTGTGTTTGTTTAGGCATTAACAAACATCATCATCATGATCTATATATGTCGGGGTCGTATCATTGTTGCCACTGTATCTACTATACTACAATACAAAAACTTTCTGCACGTCCTTTTAGTTTGTATGTATTTATTTCCAAGCGACCCTCAAATGACATTTTGTTAAATGTGCGACAAAGTTCACAAGGATTCGAATACATATAAAGTAACATTAATGCAAGTAAATCTCTATGCGTTAAATTGAGATACATTTTTGCAACGATTGAGTTATTTCGTATTCAATGGGTTCACTTGAATTATAACAACCAATGATGCATTCGTTCTGACATGTGCTATACAGAGAGTGCTGGAACGATGAGCTGACTTTTTGCAGCTGATGGCATACACACTAGCATCTTCCAATTTTCAGGTAGCAAGCTAGTCAGAACTAGGCTAAAACTTATCAGCTTTAACAATTGCGACAAGCGAAATAGAATCTGCCTTAGATGAGTTCCTTATCGTGCTAACTTTTGTGGCAACGAACTTGCGAACAAGCTGGCAATAGATGATAACCCCTAATAGAACCAGAGGCTGCAACAAAGTGAAGCAACTAATGAGCGAAGATTCAAAAAGACTACTTTGCATTACAACCCTTGGTGGGTTAAAGCTTCCATCACAATGACTTTCCAAAACGCCCGAACGTGTGCTTTGGCTTCATAGCTTCTGACATTCATCTTGTTTAGATCGCCTTCAACTGCTTCCAGCCAGCGGCTTTTAGGGCGACCTCTCGCTATGAGTCTGTATTGCCGACCTTTAAAATTTTCTTTTGTGCGCTGTCATCGCTCATTCGCAGAACATGCCCAAGCCATCTTTGGCGTTGCGATTTTATGTAGCGAATAATTATCTCGTCGTTAGCCAGCAATTCCGTCTATACACGCCTCCTTTCAAGGTTGGGTCGAATATCCTTCGCTGAATGTTTCTCTCGAGCGTTGCTAGCTGTTAACAATCAGTGGAACGTAAGTTACAGACCTCGCATCCGTACGTTAATACTGGATGAATGAGTCTTTTGTACATACGTAACTTCGTGCTTCTGGATATAAGTTTTAAGCGAAATAGCTTTATATGCGAGAAGTAGGTAGCACTTATTTGAGGCATTTATTCGATCTTTTAAACTAACACTATAAGATTGAAAAAAACCACGCTTTTAGCAAGAAGTCCTTCAGAGTAGTAATAGTTTTGTAAACTGGGAATAACCTACTTTTAAGATCTGGGCAGTCTTGCAAATCTTCCATAACTCACCAAGCTCTTTTGTCGCGTCCTCGAAATGGTTCAGCAAAGAGAAAGACTAGGCTGAGTTAAAGACGGCCATGAGCTATTGTACTCCTGTACACCCAGCACTTCTACCCGCCCTAGTAGGATGCACAATTGATCGCCAGCGTCACAGTGCAACATTCTCAATCAGATTTTCATTTTTTTCGCAGAGGGTGTATTGCTCTAGTAAGTAAAGCGGCATTCCTATTTAACGGTCAAAGAATCTGTGCTTGGGGATTTGAGAGCTTTAAGCTTTGTAGTGCCCACAAAAGCTTCTTGGGATCGCAATGCAGAACTCCCCGATGCAGCTTCAAATCTATTGCATAACTGTCATTATAAAATTAAACAAGATAGATCTTTTAGGAAATTTCTAAAAAATTTGAAATTTTATTCTGAACAGCCCAGTTCCAGTTCCGTTTTTCTTTTATGCTGTCAAAACTGAAAAATTGCTTCCGGACTTCCATACTAATAGTAATACTAAGAAGATTTTACGATTTATTCAATTTTTCTTGCCTATAAGCTAGAAAGAAATAAACATTAACTTACATTTTACTCGGGCCGATTTGATTTTTGGAGAATTAAAGTCGGGCGTGGTAGACTTTGAGATACCATGTACCATCAGAAGAAACCAATAAATATGGCTTCGATCCACGCCCTAGGTACTCCAAAAACCTCTCGAAGCCAATTGGGTTACGAATTCTTCATAAATAAACGAATTTTTCCCCAAACAACTTTTTGAACGATCGATCCTATAGACGCTATATAATACTGTAAAAAACTTACAAACGCCAAATTTACGATATATTTATGATCGAAGGAATTATTCATCACTGTAAAAATTAAGAAACCAGCTAGCTTAGACACATACACACAAACCGACGGATTAAATCAAGCTTTTGATCAGATATCTTTGCTATATCTTGTTCTAACGCAACGAGATCGGGGACATCGGCAACCTTTCTACTGACTTCTCAAGGAGACTTGATGTCTTAACATAAGTCGCTTGTTTTCAAACAAAGTTTCTCAAAGACTAACCATTAATAATTTTTAATATGAAACATTATGTTTAACAATTATCTACTCTAAATTTCGTTTTAATAGAACTTCAAAAAATATATATCTATTATATATGTAGGGCAGTGGTGGGCAAAACTCACACAAGCAAACTTTTCTTTGTGTGAGTAAGCAGCGGAGCAAGCAAAAGCGCGCGAGAGAGCAAGAACCGCAATCAAGCAAAAACGAGAGAGAGATTTTAGACACTTGGACCGTGCATGAGCCGACTGCGCTGCGGCAGATTTTGGTGCCCTATCCTTGCGAGCTATGTAAATTGAGAGACTGCCCAACACTGATCTAGGGTGAAGGGTCATCATCTTACAATATCACCGGGCACCTATTTAGTCTGCTGATAGAAAATATAAATATACAGAGCTGACGCAGAAACCCTCCGATTGCTTTCAAAATCTCTTATAATTTTAATCGCGATAAAATATTTATATTTTTATTATTTAATTAACTAAAATTGCCTCAATGGGTATTTTAAGATCTATTTTATAATCTTATATAATCGATTTTCAAGTGTAAAGAAATTTATTTTGCCATTCACCCAGCTGATGTCAGCTGATGAGCCGCAGGGTTGTATTCATGTATTGCGCGGTTTATTATTATTTATTATTATTAATGGGGATAAAGATGTACTGTGACCCAAATGGATCTATTGTACCCCCTTCACGGCTCAGAGCTCTCCCAACAGTCCAATGGCCTGCATATATTCCAGTATTTTGATTGGACTTAGGGTAACAACGATCTCCGGTGGGAGAACGTACATGCTTAAAAACTTGTTTCTTTTGTTAATGAGGGCCATGCATTCACATAGTAAATGTATTGAAGTTTCTTCCTTCATGCTACAGAAGCGACATAGTCCACTATCCGCTATGCCAATTTTATTTAAATGGCTGCGGAGCCTACAATGTCCCGTCAAGAGGCCCGTCTGGATCCTCACGGTATTTTTCCCGTGAGTTATCATGAGTTTGAACCTCTTGCGGTGGTAGTTAGAGAGAAGGGCTATTGCCTGCTTAAGTCCTGTTGCCTGTGCCCAGTGAAGCAGCCGTTTATTTTCCTCCTCCATTCTCAGCAGGTGCCGTACCACATGGTTACCAATCCCACAGTATGGTACGGGTTCGATTAGCGGTGTTGCTGCACCGGTCCTTGCTAGTCTATCTGCCAGCTCATTTCCAGGAATATTGTTATGTCCTGGAACCCATCTAATCGTGAGCTTATTCCTAGCACCTGGTTTCATTGGGTGAACTGCCGAAAGAGATGTCCAGGCCTCTTTCGTGCTGAGTTTAATATCAAAATTTTGATTGAACCAGTACTCAGCTAGCATTTCATCCCTTGGTTGCAGAAGCATAGGTATGTCCTTTGCTAAGTCTGCAGCATCTTTTCCGGTGAGGTTGAAGTATTGAGCGATTTAAAATATTCAATTTTTTTGTAGAAATTTAGGGAGAAAATTTATTAAAATAAACTCATTATAGCCCATTCAGTCGATAAGAAAAATAATTGGCCGAAAAATAAAAATTCTTAAAGTTGTGCGTCACCTAAAAGTTTTTCGAGAGTTTCGCAATTCAAACGAAATGCTTTGTGCGTGCTTCACTCTCCTTCATATGAGTAAGGACTGAAATTTTGATTCCTAAAAGAACTAATAAAGACCATTTTTTTTATTAAAATAAAAAATTATGATGCTACTACGATTATCTGTAAATAATTATTATAAAAAAATGAAAATTTAAGAAATCACTTAATTTATTTTATTACAAATTTAAAGAAACTTTTTACCGCAGGAAACCCACCTGCTCAACATTTATTAGAGTAAAGGCAGTAGAAGTAAACGCGACATTATGGAGTCACGTTTTTTTTAGAAAGCTATAAAAGCGCAAACTTGTAAAACTTCTCGATGGTAATCACCATTTCCATGACCATATGACGCCCCATCCGCTCTACTGGGCGTCACCCGTTGCACGATAAGAAGGCCGTCGAAATCGTTAACATTTCTCCCGTATTTAAGTTTTTAATTGGTTTTAAGGCAGTCACGCAAATGTAAAAAAAAAAAAAACACACAACAATGCACTACTATAAATAACATTTTTGCGGAGAATTTTAAGCTATGGGATGCCCTGCAGCTAATACAGAAAAAAAGAAGCCTATTTAAACTGCTTTAAAAATGAATTATAAGGTTAAGCATAAATTTTGCGGTTATTATAGCACCATAAAAATGATTTATTGTAGCGTCGAAGCAAATATTGTTAAAAAGCTGTTAAAAAATGATATAGGGAGCGCATGTTATCAAATGTCAATCTAAAATCCGAAATTTAAAAAATCCTATATTTTCAAAATGTTTGCCTTAATAGAACTGGGAGCTGATTATTAAATCAGTAGAACTTTACTATGAATACGACCAAATTATGCGGAGTAGGATTTAAGAAGTTTTAAGTGGTTCAAGAAAATAATTCATAGTGATATTTCTGACTAAAAAGCAAAAGCTCTAAAAATTTTTATGAACGCAGATATTTATTATCTCAAATATTCTCAAGATCACATGACAAATCGCCTGTATGAACGCCTAGTTATTGGAAAGTATAAGAGCTAGGGACACCAAACTTGAGACTTGGATTCCTTATATACGAGGTGTGTTCAAAAAGTATCGCGAATTTTGAATTTTCGCGGGCTACGGATGTTCTACAGCTCAGTAGGCTTTGTATCCATAGGTATATGCCCTCTTGGGGTGCCTTAGTTCTAAGGCTTCGCAGTATAGCTTCCGTAGATACATTATTAAATGCACCTGAGATGTCTAGGAACGCTCCCAAGGCGTATTCCTTGTGGTGTAGAGATTTTTCTATGTTGGCTACTAAAGAATGCAGCGCTGTTTCCACCGATTTCCCTTTAGTATAGGCGTGCTGGTTGGATTCTACAAGTTGGTTCATGCCTTGTCTTTTATGTAGATCCAGAAGTTTCTCTAGAGCTTTGAGCAGGAATGAGGTAAGGCTTATTGGCCTGTAATCTTTCGGCTGCACGTGACTGCATTTCCCTGCCTTTGGCAAAAACACAACTCGTGCTGTCCTCCAGGAAACCGGAACGTGTCCGTATCTCAAGCATGCTTTGAATATCGTATCCAGCCATGGCGTAACTTTGTCTTTAGTCTTCTGTAGCATGGCCGGAATTACACCATCTAGACCAGGGGATTTATAACGCGCGAAGGAGTCTAAGGCCCACTGGATTTTGGTGATAACGTCCCCAGGTACGTTGACCTGTTGACTGAAGCGATTTGTTAGCGAGTCGAATGTGACGGCATCCGTGCATCCAGGGAAGTGCTCGCCTAGCAGAGCGTCAGTCGCTTCCTTGCTGCTTTCGGTCCAATGCCCCTCATTCGTTTTCAGTTGACTCTGTATGGCGGGCTGACTCGAGAGTAGCTTCCTGACTTCCTGAGTCTTGCGGTTTCTGTGACCTTCTCTATGCCGGAGCAGAAGGATCTCCAGGAGTCTCTCTTGGCTAGCCGGACTTGTTTTTTGAAGTCACGGAGTCTTGCCCTGTACTCGTCCCATACAATATCATCATTCGCTTGCTTTGCCGGTTTGAAGATATCTTGTAGGTCAGTACGTTGTTCTTTCAGTCGCGGATTCCACCAGAGTGGCCTGTGTCTCCTTCTGTTGACTGTCGTTTTGCTAGACGCGTTAAACGCCTTTGTTAGGTGAAGACAGAGAGTCTCTACGGACTTCTCAATGTCCTCTATCGATAATATTGCTGGTGGTGGTGGGATTTTCCTTGCCACCTTGTCTTTAAACATCTCCCATTTGGTGTTCCGGGGATTCTTGTACTCACTTTTGGTCATTACACACATGAACCTCGCCTTGAATTGGATGTTCTTGCGGTCAGAGAAGGATTGTTTGCTAAAAACTTTCCATTCTGTGACCGCAGTGTTCATACCAAGCGAAAGAGTTAGGTCACGACAAAATATTCTTTAATTTTTGAGATACGCTTCGTTTTGTAAGGTGCTACGATAATGCGCCATCTTACACGCGCTGGTTTTTCGTGAGCATTTCGCCAAAAACCCAACAAATATCGTTCCGCAACCTGCTTATTCATCTGATTAGGCTACGTGTGACTTCTGGCTATTCAGCAAACTCAAACACTGGGAACACTGGTTTGACTCAATGGAGATAATAAAAGCTGAATCGCAGACGGCACTGAAGACCATTCCGAAGGAGAACTTTGCCAAGTTCTATGATATCCGGAAAATTCTTTAATTACTTTAAAGGAGATGAAATAGATTTAGATGAATAAATACAGATTTTGAAAATATAAGAAAATTCACCTTACAATTTGATCATGTCTTATGACATATTCGTCCGACTGTCCTGTGCGCTATACCTTAATGTTTAGGGAATATATAGTTTTTGTGTAACATGGAGAAGGAGATCCGGAAACTCTCTAAAGTTACCTCTAATCTGCTCAAGAGGACAAAATAATTTCATATGGATAAGAGGTAGAATTTGTTATTTGGACCTTATATGTGCAGGCAGATCAAGTGGATCAGTACAAAGTTACCTCCAATATGATCGGTAGTACGAAGTGAAATAATATACCTATAAGCCTTGGAAAGTTTAAAAGCCTGGGCCACCAAACTTGTGATTTGGACTCGCATAAGTGCAGGGTGATCAAAAGCCCCTTTTTTTGATTTAAATACTAATATGCAAAAAAAAATCAGTACAGGGTGGGCCAAATAATGTTTTAAAAGTAAATTATATTTATCTCCTTGGACTAAATAAATGCCTGTGCGAAAAAAAAAATCAAATTGTCTTACTTAAAAAAATGTATTTAAGAATCACATGGGTCACATGTAGATGACCCACCCTGTAGGTGTGGTGCCCGACAGATAATATACCGTTTAACGCCTCTCATAAAAAAAAAAAAAGAAACTCAAAACTTCTCTCAGTTTGGTTAGATCAGTCAGCTGTTCTGCGCAGGCCGAGCAAATTTTTCAGAAATAAAATATTTTTAAATAATGTAATTTTCTCCGACCTGTTTCTAGAAATAAAAAATGCTGAGTTTTTTAAGAAAAATTCCCATTATTTTTGTATTTTCTTCGACATATTTTTAGCTAATTTTTTTAGCTAAAATACGTCAAAGTGAAAAATAATAATTTTTTGTTTGTCAAAATTTCACATGGCCACTCTTGCTATGTTTCCCTGTGACAAGCATATCCAAGCAGTTGCTGTTTCTTCCCACTGTCATGACCATAAAAATGCATTAGCATTTTTTGTAGCATTTTAAATGCAATAAGAAACATTTTAATTGTCTCAAAGTTGTCTTTATTAGATACTTAAAGATCCCATTTACGACCCTGGGCATTATTTACTTATTGTGAGCATCTGTCTGTCACATATTTATGTATTAGTTGTGAAACATTATCTTATAAACTTTTTAAGGTGACGCCAATGAAAACACTAATTACAGTGTAACTTGCCTATAACGAACTTCGCTATAAAGCATTTTTTCATATACAATTTTTTTCTGTATAATGAACTTACTTCCCTGCGAATTCGCTTAAGGGAAGTTCCACTGTACAAACTTGTAAGAAGGAGCGTCATATGCCACTATGTGCGTCAGTGTAAACATAGCATAGACTGATAACAACCAAAAACTAAGGCAAGCAACAGTAAGAGATCATGTTCACCGAAGCCTGCGTCATATGTTCAAAATTTCAGCCAAAAAAAAAAAACAAAACGATAAGAAATTATTTGAAATTTTTGGAATAAAATTTTGCATGCAAATTATTGATAAGAACAAGTTTTACATTCAGAAGGTAAAACTATGGATCTTACATTTTACAACATCGTGCAAAAAGTTTTTGATAAAATCTAAAATACTTCAATGTGATAAAAACATAAGATAGACAGGTGAAAACTTGGAAGTTTTTAAATGAAACGAGTGCACACTGACATTACTGTCTAAGTAAAGGCCTATACGCAGTTCGAAAAATTTCGCGGGATATCCCAAATGGGACTTTTTTTTTATATGAAGTTTTGTCATTCCGCGCGACATTTTTCTAACTGCGTATACCCCTTAAGAAAAAACATCCAAAGACTAGCTCAGAAACAATATTGCAAATAATTTGCTACAGATGGGATCAGGACGGTAATCCCATGGATGTAATGGTTTAAAATATGCAGATCTGACCCAACCGTCAAAAGAATTTGTTGATTATAATGTTTATGTTCGACAAAAAAGATTTTAGATCGTTTACATATAATTCCTTTGAGATATGATTGGGACAGGAATATTGTGAGTTCCGCCAAAAATGAGATGGCAGGGATTTATAAAGGGTCATCAATCTTGAGGTTTTTTTGTCTAAACGGTTTTTTTTTATAAATCACGCGTGAGTACTGTCAAGTTGCCATGTGTTTTTTATTCAGTTTTCATTGTTATTTCATCAAGGAAAAACTCACGCCCGAACAACGTTTACACATCGTACAATTATATTATGAAAATTCGCGTTCTGTAAAAAGTGTTTTTCGCGCGCTTAGGCCATATTATGGAACCAATTCGGTGAACAATTAATTTCACGCTCCGGACCGGTGAATTGGCCACCAAGATCGTCACCCTGTTAGACTTTTTCCTTCGGGGCTATGTGAAGTCTAAAGTGTTTGTGGATAAGCCAGCTACGATTGAAGCATTAAATGCCAACATTACCCAAGTTATTCGATTATGGTAAATCGCTTGATCAAAAATTGGAAGCTCCGCATGGAGGAACTACGGCGCCGTTGCGGCCAACATTTGAAAAGGATTATCTTTAAAGAGTGAATGGCAAAAATGATTCTTTCTATTGATAATACAATAATACACAGGGGTATTGTGGGCAATTGCATTGCGGATGAACTGGCAAGAAAAGGAACTACCAGCATCCTCCTTCAAGACAAGGAGCGTCTGGGTAATACCTATGGCCAGCTGTAAATTGAGAATTAAGAACCATTTTGCTCTAGCTGCTAATCAAGCGTGGAATCGGATATCGAACACGTGTAGAATCTCACGGCAGACTTGGCCGGTATACTGCAAAAAGAGGACAAAGCAACTTTGCGATCTGAATAAAGCTCAGTGCACGACAGTAATCCGGGCAATCACCGGACACTAGCTGGTGGGTATCCATGCATCAAGACTCAACGCGCCTCATAATGACTTCTGTAGAAGTTGCGGAGATGAGGAGGAGCTGGAGACGGTCGAGCACTTATTCTGTCACTGCCCTGGGCTGTGTAGGACAAGGCTCCGATTCCTTAAATCATACGTCTTAAATGACCTATCACAGCTCTCAAAAAAGTGTCCAAGAAGCCTCTTTGGGTTTATTAAAGCCGCCGGATGGGCGTGATTCTTAAAACACATAGGGGACCTCCTGAGTGGTGGTGTACGGCCCACCCAGCGGTATAACAATGGGCCAATTTTCTGGCCTGAGTAGGGGCGTTAGGTCCCAACTGCCGCCCTAACCTAACCTATTGATAATAAAGATTTGCCGATTCGTTTAAAATTTTTATGTTTTTTTTTGCATTCAAAAAAAAAAAAACTCAAGATAGATGATCCTTTAAAACCGTCAATAAAATCCCAAAAGAATTTCCATAATAAAATTCTTTTCTTTAGAACTGTTTCCTAAAACCAGTGCTATATAAATGCACAGACTATAAGTTATTAGTTTTAAATAATAATATTATTATTAATAAAATAATAAAAAAAATTTCTTAGAAAAGGAAACCGAAATGGAGTCCCATACACTGAGAAAAAAATCAAGAATTTAGAAAGCGATAGTTTTGATTTAAAAGTACGCCTGGGTCGATTTTTCTATTATTGAGCGTAAAATTCTTATTTGAAGTGAATTCTTTTGTAGAAATTCTTCATTTGAAAAACTGAAATAATTTTAAGAATATTATCGCTTTATTATAGACAGCTGTTAAGACAGAAATTTTAAGTTTAAAAATATTTAAAGTAATTTGAAGAATAACCGATTTTAAATTTTTGTTTGATTGAGATTGAAAGTTTTTTATTCTTTATTTAAGAACAATATAAATTCAAAAATTTTACAAATTTCTGCAGTGCAACCGTCTGGTTTAAAGCAACTACAAACTTAAATTAAAATCCGCAGTTTTTTTCAAGTGTACGTTTCACGTTAAAAGGCAAGCTAGAGTAAACTTTAAAATATGCAGATTCCTAGTTCAATTCTATCCGTATAAATTGTTAGCGATATTATTATATAAGCAGTATAGGCTGCTATGTCAGACCTCATTCTACTCTGAAAGCATAAACTGACCCAATTCTTTAATTCTAACCTATTTTCAATAATTTGATTACAAGTTCAACTTTTAAATGTCAGGTAGAGTAGCAAAAACCTCATACACCCCTCAATCTATATAGCAGGGTATTAAAACAAAAACATTACACGTTTAAGCTTTTAAAAAAAAAAAAAAACTATTTTGTTGTAAAAACCCATATCGTAATAGTTGTGCTGTTGTTTAAGTATCTGTGTGGGTTTAAAAGCTAATTAACCTTAATGTCAGCATCAATAAAAGAGGCACAAAAAAAAAAAGAATGCAAAATTACAGTAGACTAACAAATTTTTCAGCCAGAACTTCTACTATATACGAATAGTATATATATATTCTGTACCCATAGGGACAAGTGTTACATACTTTGACAATGTATACGGCAGTCAAAAAAAAATCAATAATAATTAGCATTGTTTTTTGTCGAAATAAACACCTAAATTTCAAAGACTATAAAAGTTTGCGAGTCTACTAGCATGCATAGTTCCACAGTAGAAGTATTTTGCGATTTCCACCAATAAGCTCCAATTAATAAACCATCCATCACTTAAATTTATTTTCTCTACTTATTTTATCTTAGCCAAATCTGAAAATTTAGTTTGTACACTCATGTGAATCCAATAAATATATACAACGCACCCTTAATATATTGTTCTGTCTCTCATATTCGACCGTGCTTTGAAAAAAGAAAAACGAATAGATTTTTTTCGTTTTCGTTTTTGCGTGCTTCTCATTTCACGTTTTTTGCTCAAATTTTCCTTACTCTTTGTTCGATTAAAATTAACCTCCGCTAACTACAAGGAAAATTTTTTTATGCAAGACATGAACCATTTTTTGTTCGAGACATGCACCATGTTTGAACGTATAGTAAAAATTCGTTTTGAATTGTTCAAAAATAATTCAAAATAATTATCAATAAATATCTAACTTAAAATTGGTATGAAAACGGTTTTTAAGAAAAAAAAGTATGTCATATTCGTGTATTTCTCGACCTAAAATTACCCTAAAAAACTCTTCATTTTCAAGGTTCACTCGATGACACTAAAATTTGTAAACTAGTAGTGTTATGAACATTATATTACTTATAATGTGTTCGTGAAAAAAAGATACCGATGGTTTCTCCGAAATAATGCATTTTTGGAGGTCTTACAAATCCGTTTTTGCAGCTCAAGGAAAAAATACTATTCCAAATTGCTCAGTTTACGAACAAGATTTTGAGATTGTTAATTAGCATACAACAAATTTAAATCGACAGGTGTAAAGGGTCTTGAAAAACCTGTTTGACAGACTTTACAAAAAATACTCGGAAATGGCTTAAGAGCATTCAAAAATTTGCGACTTATACCGATTTTAGTGTTCCAAAATTGTTCTTGGAATTTTGATAAACCCAAAAAAACAAAGAATTTCCATGAACGAAAAAAACACATCTTGGAAACAATTGCTTCACACTCTTTAATTTACGACCAACAAGACACGTATAATGAAAAATCTGAATAATTTGATTTTCATTATTTTGTAATCCAATGTTATTAATGAAAATTTAAAGATAATCTTTTAAAGTAGGTGCTGCATACATTTGCTCAACTTCATCGGGAGTAGCGCATAATTCCCAGGATTTCTTAGCACCAAAGCGATAAATAGTCTCTTGATAGTACTTTTCATTGGGCATCAACATAATAGTCGGAAAATCTAGATTATTTAGACTGTCGGGAAACATTTGAGCCTGCACGCTAAAAGCACTATGCTGATAGTAACTTCCACAATCTTTGCCCCAAATGGGCATTTCATCCAACTCAAAGTTGGGAAAATCATTGGCCGTAGTTATATGCAGTGCAGGCTGATTTGTTATAACATCCATATAGCGTCCGCTTTCCATATGCAAAAACCTTGCCGCATGCTTGGGCTTATGTACCAAATAATCCGTGTACAAGGCATAGCAAAAATCATAGCCCAATTTGGGATGTTTACTTAATTGTCGCAAACGATCGCCCATAAATACGGGTAGATGCCAGTCATAGAGTGTGTTAATGGTGCGCTTGAAATTTCCCGTGGGAAAAAATTTATCATTCGTATCAACGTAATACTTGGCCACACTACTAACGCGATGCTCTTGCAAGGCCGCTCGACCCGCATTGTGTCCGGCCAGATTGAAAAAAACATGATTGGCTATATTTACTGGCGTTGTACGATCCGTTCTAGCCTCTATGCCTATGTTCAGCCGATTGTTTTCATTGAGCGTATAGTGTAGAAAAACTTTGAGATTGCCCGGATAACCCTCGTGACCGTCGGGTGAGGTATGCGTTAATGTAATGCCATCATCACGTATCTGGTACAAATCCCAAAATACCTTATCGAAACCAATATTACCGCCATTCATATGATGTTTACCATCCAGATTCGGCGAGAGAAATATTTTTTTCATATTCCAGGTATATTCACCGTTTACTGTGGGTCCAGCTACACGGCCCAGCATGCATCCAAAATGATATTGTTCATTTTTCAAATAGCCGTGCACATCGTCAAAACCCAGACATATATCGGCCAACTGATACTTATTATCCTCGGTAATCACTCTTTGTATAATGGCACCATAGTTTAAAACGGAGATACATGTATTTAATTCATTGGTCAATGTGTAACGCCGTACTATTTGAGCCTTTTTGGTGAAGGGATTGGTGGCAATCCCGAATATATCTTCAGAAACAGGCATAATGCAGCTTACCAATTCAAAAGTATTTGAGAAATATTCTAATTTGGCCAAATGTTTTTCTTCTTTTTTTTTATTTGAATTTCGAAAAATGTTTACACTTTAAAAAAATGGCAACTAGATTTGAGACACGAAAAACATCGTACCAAAGAGTTAGGGAGTTGGCATTGCTCCGTATTGCTTGTAAAAGTTACAGAAAACTGAGGGTATATAGATAGATATCATAGTTTGATTTTGATCTGTGTGAGCATCTGCTCATATATCAATAGGTTTGTCTGTAGTGTAAATATATTAAAAAGCCCATATTTTTTAAGTTGCTTTACAATATTGGAACATCTTTTTACACCGTGTTCCTTATGTATATTAGGATATGTTGAATAGGATGCTCAGCTCACGCCGAGACGACCCTGACACATTGTTTAAGGGTTATAAAAGGGAGGGAAATAAGGAAAGAACTAACTTGTCGCACCCCATGCTTGATGATACAATAAAAAGCGCCAGGTCGCATATGGAAATGTTTGTCACACAGCACAGATATTTCAAGAAAGCAGATGTTGAATTCTTCATCATCGTAGTTGCGAAAAAGTCGAGACAGACATTGTCTAATGGTTATAAGATCACATGGAATAAGGAAAGAACTAACTTGACGCTCTCTATGCTAGAGCATACAATAAAAAGCGCCAGTTCGCCTATGAAAAGATTTGTCAGACAGCCCAGATCTACAAGTATGTCTCCAAAGCAGGTAGCATCGTAGCTAAGTCAAAAGTCGAGAGAGACATTGTCTAGTTGCTATAAATGGGAATGGAAAAAGTGAAAAAGTGTGAAGATTTGTCAGACAGCTAAGAATTTCAAAGTATAGCTTTTTCAGCAACTAGATTTCTTTCCTACGAAAGCCGGTATTGGATACTTTCATCATTGACAAATCTCTGACAAAAGTCGTGGTGGGGAACATACATGCTCTTGGTCATTAAGCCCATGGTATTACAACTCCTATCAACTGTGTCCTTTTTTTGTAGAATGTGAATGTTGGCTTTGGATTATGCCTTGGCCAGAGTGATCGGAAGATGTAACAAACGTAAGCTGTAACCCTTTCCCAATCTGACATCCTAAGGTGGTCGTTTGTGTAGTAGCGCTGGTATATTCCTGGTAGACCCCAATTACCGAGTATACTAAAGTTATTAGCTACCCAGACAAGGATGATTGCTTAGCACCATTTTGCGAGTAAGTTTGCTTTTCGTAGTGTGCGATGCCGGAGCCTTGATGGCAGGCTGGTTATCGAGAAAAATAGTCTTAGTCGCTCGACAAACTGCTTGCAAGATTTAATGAAAGCTGCGACACTTACTCTTCGTTGAAGATGTCCGTTTCTGTATCTTATTCAATTCCGTGAAGAGCGTTATCAGCTTCCCCCTCGCTTACAAACCTCTTTCTCCGTGAAGATCGTATCGATGTTATCGTCTCATTTTTGATCAAAGAAGCAGTAGTTATTCCTCTTGATCTCTAGTAGATGGCGTGAAAGGTTCCGGTATACGGAGCCTTGCTGAGCTGCTTATCGCCACATACTTCCGGTAAGTGCCTGGATGCAGGTTTAAATTACATTAGGGCTACCTAAATGGATTGAAGTGACTTTGCGATTCCAAGACAGACCGTTTTTTGAACCCACAAGGGGTAGGATTAAGTGTTAAGACGGGTTAGCTTTCATGGTAATGGTAGAAACTTTAGAATATGACAGTGATAATTATTTGAAGACTGTTTCTAAATCGAATAAAAACATCGCAAATTAAGCTTTACTAGGTCTAGATAGTAAGTTTTCGAAGATCTTGCGACTACTACTTTAAGATTTTCTTTTAAATGGAATTTGAGGATGAGCACCCGCTGCCTAGTCATCATCCCAACTTCTTTTTACATTCGAACTGCGTTTGAATCAGCTACTGTGTAATTTTTTTTTTCGATATTTAGTAAAAGCGACTCATGACTATGGAAATGATTCATCTGAGAGCTGTGAGGTCAGCGAAAAATTTGTATTAAAATGGACCATAATTATTTATAAAATAAAACTATAATCTGATAATGTCTGGATGAACATTAATGAATTCATGATCATTATGAGTTTCAATATTTTGTAAACCGTCATGCTGTGTTTTTATGATGAGAGTCTTCATATAAGTTCAAGTGCAGCAGCAGCCAAAAGCTCGTAAGGTAATTCTCAACATTGTACCGAACTCCCATTGAGCAGCAAGTCCGTAGAACTACTTTTTTGTGTGTTGCTGGAATTGTTTGACTAAGCCTTGAGATTAAAGTAACCTCGAAGTTGGAAATAAGACATGGCAAGGTTCGCCTGATAGGAATGCAAATTTTGCCACGATGTTTCATAGCCATGGAATCCAAATAAGCTTGTATGTGCAGTGTTTAGTAATTTAATCTAAAACTAATAAGATATCTAGTGCTAAAGCCTACGGAAAACCCGAAAGTAAAACGAAGTGGTTACAGTCGGGACATTACGACTACACTGCAGTGTTCCTTCGATTGAGGGGCGTAGGAATTTCGAATGAGTTTTAAGTAGTGCTGTTCCTGAAACTATTCAAGAAGATCTTGCTTCGGCATTAGAAGTTACCCGCCAAGCCATTTCCAGGCGATTGCATACTTTGGGAGCGATTCAAAAGCAAGGAACTTAGATTCCTTATGATTTGAAGCCAAGAGACGTTGAGCGTTAATTTTCGGCCTGTGAACAACTGCTCCAGCGGCAGAGAATGAAGGGTTTTCTTCATCGCATCGTCGCGGGTGATGAAAAATGGATTTATTAAAACAACCCAAAGAGAATAAAATCTTGGGGACTACGCGGTCATGCTTCTACGTCGTCGGATCGGCTGAAAATTCACGGTGCGAAGGTGTGTATTTGGTGAGACCAGGTCGGTGTCATTTATTAGGAGTTGTTGAAAACGAGCTAAACCTTCACTGGGGAAATGTATGGACCCAATTGATGCGTTTGAGCCGAACGCTGCGCGAAAAACGACCACAATACAAGCAGAGGCACGAAAAAGTGATTGAATGGAAAAAAATTTGTAGTTAGCGACGGCCAATACTTTGAATAATTCATTGGTCACCATATTTTTACAATAAAGTTACATTTTAATAAAAAAAAACAGCGAGAAATTAGTTTACTTACTCCTTTGAAAGTTCAAATAAGAGGACTATGCTTATAACTTTGCGTAGTACCCTGAATTTCTTAAATCTTTCTTAGATAGAAAATGCAACTCATGACGAGTGCAACAAAGGCTGAACCCTAGCATAACCTTAGGCAACACATTCTTAATCGATGGTTACTAGCCAACTAGTTAGGCACTACTTCAAAAGCTGCCCGAAATATACCAGTTGGGATACTTTTGCAACGCACTTCGTAAATACTTATATCTTGTTGCTTATCTTGGCATATTTATCGCATAAACTCTATCATGATAAATTATCCAAACCTAATATATATTTAATTACTAGGCTAGCCTAGCTGTCAAGGTTACTAAATCTACATTGAGTATATTAACAGGTTTTCCACAAGACACCGCCCCAGTGAACGTCATGGAATAATATGCACCCAAGAGTAATATTATTTTATCGTGCTAACCTGTGCGATCTACTTAGGTACACATGGTTTATCAGGCATGCGAGTACTTGAAAAATCGAACCGAAATTATTTAATGCTAAAAGTTTTATAGCTATACATTTAATTATTTTGCCAATAGCTCCATGACAGACATTATTACGTTTAATAATGGCTATAACTCTATAATAAAGGTGTTTGGTACATCAATATATAAAGAGATGATGATATATCGAATGGATAGCAAAAGTTCAGGGGCGGTCATTGTGAATAATTGCGTTACACGAGCAAGCATTGCTTTTCACAGCGAAACAACAAGCGCGAACAACCCTGAATGGGTATGGAAATGGGATTAGGAATGGGTAACCAATGGCACTGTCTATGATATATGCCTATGGCTCATTGACCACGCACGACTGCAAAATCATGCAGGTCATAATTTTTATTGGGTATTACTTTGTGAATGGCAATGAGAGTTTTAGACACCTGTTGGTGCTCTAGTTACTTTGATTAAGTCATATCGAATAGACGCATATTATTGGTTAAGAACAAGGTATGGTTAAAGCGTCTATATGAAAACCTTCAGTTTTTTTTTTATAGGTTTGTTTTTTGCAAAAAAAAATAAAGATAATAATTTTCGGTTAGCTTAACGCTAATCATATCAGTTAGATAACAATTTCTTTTTTGTCCGTTTTGCATTATCTTATTATTTTGAAGTGTAGAGCCAAAGTTTTTTAATCTTACATAGTACATAGTTACTATATATATATAAATTGCAACAAAATTTCACTTTTTTGTGATTAGAACCAATAGGTTACTATATATATATAAATTGCATCAAAATTTCACATTTTTGTGATTAGAACCAATAAAAGCGGTAGCCGGTTTCTATAGAAATGCAGCGTCTATAACATACTACTATACGTATAACCTTTCCTGCTCGTTAGGCTTCATTAAATATTTTAAGAGCCAAGTTTTTATACGATTTTGATTAACATTTTCTAGTTTTTAGTGCAAATAATTTGTATGGCCTGTAGCTTAAGGTTAGGGGTATATTAAGTTGGTGCAAAATTATGTAGCATGAAAATATGAGCCTCCGGAGACCCCACACAATCACTTCCAATATGATCAGGAGGTCAAAAGAAATTCATATAGATATATATTTGTCCAAACTTAACATTTGGATTCCAGATCAAGTTGGTTTTGTTGTCTCCTACCACGCCTCCTTCCTCTACCAAATCATTGTAAAGCGCTATACTTTCTGCAAATTAAAGCTGCAGTTATAGTTTCTATAGGCAAAATGTTAAAAATAAAATACTTTTGATTTATATTCAACATCATTATAATCGGACTATAAATATCAGAGATAATCGCTGATAGTTCGAATCGCCTCATTGGCAAAAGAATGGCCTGATTTGGCCAACACTCTAGGCTACAAAACTTAGCATCATTTAGATTTATTTGGGCCCGGGCCGCAGTTTTGATGAGGCCTGTACATTAGAAAAAAAGCTTCAAACATAGCATTTTTGTAGAAAGTAATCGCTGGGGGCCCGTCAATAGTCTCAAAAGAGCCTCTACTTTTCTCTGAACTTCCCGAATTATAAAAACGACTTTGATAAGTCAGTGAATTTTTGAGCAAAACACCTTGTTTTTTCGTAAAATCAGCATTTTATTTCTTAACAAAGACTTTCGCCTTTTAAAGTTGTGAGACGATAACTCTGACTGGAACAGAGTACTCATTCCTTATCTACCAAAAAAGTTGGAAAAATGGGTTGAAAGTGTTTTACGAGCTCTGATATATATACACTTTGAAGTGAAGAACCCTCCTAAGACCAAATACTGGATAATGATAACGCTGCTCCACAAAGTTATTTATTCGTCATTGGTTTGGTGAATTCTTCACAAAAGTGGACAAAGTATTGTATAACTAGGGGGCTCCGCGCCCTGCGTGCTTCTCTGTGCTGCGTTCATAGCTTGCTCTTGTCACCGAACTTCTAAGCGTTGGCTGCTCTGCCGTCTACGTCTTATATCCCTCTCCTGCTCTGCATTTCTAATCTCTAAATCTACTCTGCGATCATTGCATAGCGTTATCCACTTGCTCTTGTAGCCTGACTTCTATATTTAGGCGCTTTAAACTTCAAGGCAAAAGCAATTAGTTCTTATCAATAGTGTTTGCAATTTAATGTCACATTTGGTAAATACTTCAATATACATGGTTTTAATTATATCTTTTAAAATTTTCAATCGATTAAAAAAATTGTTGCTGAATACTATTCTTAAAATCATTGTAATACATTTGAATCCGACATCTTTTATAGTGTGGGTGTAAATCGCGAAATTCTGCTAAGAGGAAACGAGAAAAGATATCGAAATAAATCGAAAAACTTGATTTGCCTGACAATTATGCGCTTTACTTGGTAAAATTTCAGCTCCAAGGCTCTTATAGTCTCTGAGATCGTTTTACTAATATGGACAGAGAGACATGGCTATATCGACTCAGCTGTTGATGCTGATCAAGAGTATATACTTTATGGGGTCTACCACGCCTCCTTCTGCTCTGTTTCAGTCAATATTTTACTACAGATGCTTTGCAAGACGACAGAGCGACCTGCAGAGTTTGAAACCGATTTAGATGAGTTTATTCAGCAAAATGTAGTAGTGTTGAAAAATGAACTTGTAAAGCATTTAAGGCCTGAAAATACTTATATACCGAGTATTTAAAGTTACTCAATTTCAAGCCCCTCAGCATGTATATAGTTATGTCCCATAAAAACAAGTAATCTTATGGATGCTGCATCTTTGTGGCTGCGGCTGTTTTTAGAAGGGCTGTCTACGTAATAATAGAAGAATAAGAATAGTTAACTTCAAAACCATTTTATTATTATTTTTATTTATGAAAGTTGTAACTCTTCAATCGAAATTTTGATAATTGTAAGTAAGTAAAACAATTTTTGGTTACATTTTAGTTGAAGGCAAATGTATAGTGATTTCGATTACTTTTTCATTTTTTGCTTTTTTATAACCTGTAGAGGCAAGTGGGGTGAATTCGGAAGTGGGGTGAATCCGGAAACTTTCAGACGATTTCCCTCTTTTTTTAAAAAAACATTTTTTCAAGCCATTTCCAGTAGAGAAAACGGTGTTCGGCAAACTACATCTTCTAAGGGACTATGCGCACCAACAGCTGGTAAAGTTTCTTGCCTCAAGCCCCTATAGTCTACGAAATCTCGGTGTACATACAGACGGACGGACGGTCAGACAGGGCATCTTGGTATAAAGCACTTGGGTTCTGCCACTCCTGCTTCTGTCTGTTACATACATTGCACAAATATACTATACCCTTTGTACAGGGTACAGGGTTTAACCAAGTACTGACAGCAAGGGAGCGTTCGGCTTACTTAGATTATTTTTTTTTTCATTCAAACTCGAAAATGTACTTCCAAATATTTAAGCATACAGTTCCTATAAATAAATATTTTTCCTAATAATGCAATAGCAAACGTTTTTCTAGAGTGGAACCAGAACAGTTTTTAATGTGATTCGACAAGCTTATCGTGCAATTTGGTGAAATTTACTCTGGTCCCCGATAAAACCGATTATTAAGGTCTTCGAAATCTAGGGGAAAACGTGGCTATGTAGTAAAAGTAACTTATAGTCTTCCTAGCCTTCTTCTGTCTGTTGTACACTCATTGCAAATCTACAATACAGCTAAGTCCCAGTGGCGGGTCCACGGGGGGCTTTCGGTTCCGAAAAAAGTTGAAAAAATGGGTTGAAAGTTTTTTGCGAGCTCTGATATACATATATACACAACGAAGTGAAGAACCCCCCGAAGGCCAAATCCTAGATCCGCACCTCCTTAAAACCCATAGCTTATGATGTAAGTTGCGAAACTCATAAATGTATATATATTGAAAATTCAAAACGAACCGATCTACTAGGTTTAACTTTATCGGCCTATAGACAATAATCTCGTCTCTAAGAATTATGTTGAGTTTCTATGGCACGGTAATTCAAAGTGGTAGAGATAAGTCTAAGAGAGGCAGTTGTAAAATGATTCTTTTCATTGATATGACACTAAGCTGTCCAAGTTATCGTTTGTGTAGATGCATAGCTGGGTTTGGCGCTAGAGGTTGGGGTCTGACGTTGATGCGTGTGAGTTATGGCAAGTTAGGCTCGAGGTGTCAGTGTGTTATATTATAGATGTCTACGTACATACTATGTATGTAGGTATATACTTGTCCAAGTATGTTTTTTGTTTGTGTCAAGTAGATATGTTTTGCATATGCACCATAAAAGTTGCAATTATGTCACATAGTACACATACATTTACATACATATGTATGTTACCAAGTTTGAAAGGCCCGTCAGTTGTATATGGATTGTAATAGCTTAAACATTACTAAGGCTGCTTTGATTTGCAACACTATTACCTTTTTGATTAAATTTTATATGGTACGAAAAAAATTCTTATTTGATTTGTTCTACTTTTGCAGATGCCTGGACTTGTGGTCTTTAGACGTCGCTGGTCTGCAGGCTCTGATGATCTGGTAGTGCCGGGCGCATTTCTCTTAGCAATACATTTTATATGGTAAGTACTACTCTATTATTTTTTTATAACTTCTAATTGCATTTTCCTTACAGTTTTGTGCTTGTAGCCGTCTCGTTGGTTATTTTCGAATATAACACTAGTATTTTAAGCATCAAATTGCTATTCTATCATCTTATAGGCTATTTGTTGATACTATTTTGTAAGTACTTATCCAAATACATTACGAAATTTACTAATATAATGATTATATTTTCAGTTTCAATATGCGTAGAAATTGGCATTTGTGTGATCTCGATGCGTGGCAGCATACTCGATACCGAGGCGCGCTCATCGATCAATATATGGATATATCTCAAAAGCTGTAAGTCTCTCAAAATCAACTATTTCAAAGGTCTATACTAGACGAATAAAATACAGAGTGCAACAGTGCTTCAAAAACATTGATATTTTCGATGCTTTCAACTGGAAAACATCGATGTATCCAAGTTTATATTCATTCCTTAAGGCTAGTACGGAGCAATCCAAAAAACGCCTGAAAAAAACAAAACTTCATATAAAAAAACACTATAAAAATTCTTAGGGCATATAATTTTACTCTTGATTTTTTGAGCAATTGACATGTACATAGATGGCGCCAGTAGCCCAAAAACAAAAAATTCATGTGATAGCAACAACAATGTCGGATAGGCAAAGAGCAGAAAGTCAATGTAATTTAAAATGCAACATTTGGAAACATTTGTATTGTCATTCCAAAAGAATAGCTAACTTGGCCTTACTTGGAATTGCCAACCCAAACAAGGTAATGAAAACATGTGAGAACATTTGGAAATTTTCAGAAAATGCTGCCGTACAGAATCCGGCATTCCATGGCTTTGAACTGAAAATTCGCGAAATGTAAATAATCGTATTGCAATAAAAAGTCACTTCAAAATACGTACGTCTATGCAAAATCTTCCACACTCACGCTCTGCGTATTTTGTATGGGTTCACACACATTGGTGCTTTGTTTTTTTTTGCGAAAAAAATTGCAAGTCATGATTCTTGTTGACAAACTATTTTTATACCCTGTACCTATAGGTACAAAGGGTATACTAGATTTGTGCAATGTATGTAACGGCAAGAAGGAGGCGTGGCAGACCCCAAGTCCTTTATACCAAAATGCTTATCATAACCTCGGGTAGCGATTGAGCCATGTCCGTCTGTCCGTCTGTATGAACACCTAGATCTCGGAGACTATAAGAGCTAGAGATACGAAACTTTACCAGCTGATGCGCATATTTCCTCAGAAGATCAAGTTTGTTGAATCATGTCAATATCATTCCCCGTTCCCCCGTAGCAGTTTCGCGGTTTTTAGCTAAACCGTTTAATATTTTAATCTGAAACTTAACAGAGCGATGCGTTGTGGTTACATGCATCTGTGTGTCAAAAATAAACAAAATCGGACAATTACAACAAAAGTTATAGTCTAAAATGTAAAAATTTCACCTCCCCTTGCCTATAAACTGCGTCAATATTTGACTCTACGTAATAATAGTATTAAATGACCTAGAACCACCAATTTTGGTAAGCTAATTCATGTGCCTCTAATGAACAAATCCACATCCAAATTTTATCAATGCCCCCCACCCCCCGCAATCGATTTACCGTGTTTTCTCCCACACCCCTCAACATATCTCCTTGAAACTTACCCCATATACTTTAAATAACTTCTTTAAAGTAAATTTCGATTTTCATCAAAATCGGTTAAAATTTGCGGAACTTATAGGTATCAATATCGTTTTGCACCAACAAAAAAATGTTCCAATTGGAAATTCTTAGTAAGAATATGCAGGAATAAATCTTTTTTTGAGAAAAAAGGTACAGGGTATTCCACTGTCGGGCACCGCCTCGACTGTATTACATTTTTTAAACTTGTAACACATTGGAAGAAAAAGGCGGATTTTTATATTGACTTTTTGTTTGTTGTTGCTGGCGCCATCTACATGTCAATTGCGTAGATATGGGTCGCACTGTTTGGAACTCTATCCATACGATTCACAAAATAAGTTGCAGTTCTTTTTTTCAGTGCTTTTTACGAGGCTGCGTACTGGCGTATCTTAATTTAAATTTCGATATATCGATACACGGATGTTTTCCAGCTAAAAGCATCATCATAAACGAAACCAAACGAATAATGACTTGAAAACTTTTTTTTCACTACCAATCGCTCCTATTGGGGCTGTATGATATTGTTTGCATTTGTTGCAGGAGAGCTAAAAACTTTCCAAAGCCAAATTTGGTTACAAACGAATTTTACACCAAAAACGTTTTTTTGACTGATCCTGGTTCTATGGGGGACTATATATTATATAGTCAACCGATTTTGATCAAATTTGCTACTGTAACTTGCTTACGCCAAATTTGTTTACAATAACTCGAGGCTCTCTGAAATACCTCTATAGAAACTACATTATGTAACGCGGACTTAAAAAAACTTGTCTTCCGTGATATAATAATCTGAAAGTTAGTTTGCTCTATCTCTTATAATCCTGATCATAGTTTGGTAACTTTTGGGTGTCTCAGACGTCTCCTTCTGTAGGCATGCTACCTACATTTTTATTTAATATACTATCACTTACTATGTATATGTTTACTATCTATATGTTTACTATCTATATGTTTCCGTTTTTTTGTTGGGATTGCTTAATCCAAGTTATTGTCCAAGGAAGGGGTTTTTAGAAGTTGCGTCAGAGCCTTGACGTGCTGGCATTTTTATACCCTGTACCGTATGGTACAAAGGTTATATTGTGTTTGTGCAAGCCGAAAATGTATGTAACATACAGAAGGAGACGTCGGAGACCACCCAAAGTTACCTAAAGTATGATCAGTGTGACTCGAGAAGTCGATATACCCATGTCCGTCTGTCCGTCCGTCCGTATGAACACCTAGATCTCAGAGATGGTAAGAGCTAGAGCAACCAAACTTTCAGATTAAATCCCTATTAATCCATAGGAGACAAGTTTATTTAATTTTTTTGATATCGGGATTACATTATATAGCTCCCATAGGGGTGTTTCAGAGGACCTCGAAAAAAAGCAAAAGTTTTAGATGGATAATTCGTTTGTTTATGAAGATTTGGCAATCGGAAGTTTTTTAGAGACTCCCAGCACTGTACCAAATTTTATCAAAATCGGTGGACTATATCATATAGCTCCCATAGGACCAATCGGTAAAAAAAACGTTTTTTGTACAAAATTCGTTTTGTCTCGTTTGTTTGTGAAGATATTGTAACCAAATTTAGTATTTTGAAGTTTTTAAGAGTACCCAAGCACTGTACCAAATTTGATCAAAATCGGTTGACTATATCATATAGCTCCCATAGGAACGATCGGTCAAAAAAACGCTTTTTTTACCAAATTCGTTGTGTTTCGTTTGGTTTTGAAGTTATCGTTACCAAATTTGGCACTCTGAAGTTTTTTAGAGTTCCCAAGCACTGTATCAAATTTAATCAAAATTGGTTGACTAAATCATATAGTCCCCATAGGACCGATCAATCAAAAAAAAATGTTTGGTGCAAAATTCGATTGATTTCTGTTTGTTTATGAAAATATCGTAGCCAAATTTGCCAAATAAAATATCTTTTGGAGGTCTTAGGAATATGTCGGACTTAATTGCAATGGGTACAGGGTATCCCAAAGTCGTCCGACTTTAACGTACGCCATCTTTTGACTTGAGATTTGGATTTGGTATTGCTAAATCAGAGTTTATTGTCCAAGAGGTTTTTAGAAGTTGGTCAGAAGCTTGAGGTGCTATGTTGCTTGTCTTGAAAAGCGCCTGTCAGTCTGAAAAATATACCTTAATTCAATACGAAATGAACTTAAGCTAGGGTAAACTTTTGATGGAGTTTTGGATTGGGTCTACTATCTCAGAGTCCGCGCCTCCGTTGCTCTAGATTTATCTATTCATATTTAGCTTAGCTTCTAACTTACGCTTAAAAGGTTACCCCAAGTTTAGTTGGACCTTATGGACAACTTTCTTACTTGTACTAAAGCAACATAATTTTTTTTCTAGTGGTGATATTATTTGATATTACATGGCTGGTATTGGGAACAGTTTGGCTAACACATTATTATGTAGAGGCGCCCATTGATGATGCCAAGAAGGTCTATATTGGTAAGCATTACCTCAATCATAACTTTTTTAATTAGTCATAAGTCCAATCGATTGTCTAACCCATTTCAGCCATTATTATATGCAATTGGGCGGTTGTATGTATAACGCTCATCACCATCTGGTGCACATTCGATGCTGCTGGACGTTCCTGGGTCAAAATGAAGAAGTACCAGCGTTCCATGCGTGAGACTGAATCGCGTTTTAATTACAAGCGCAGCAACAGCATGAATCGCAATTGGCGGCAACGGTAAGTGCTACGTTCTAAAATATCTTGGAAATATATTTAATTATAAATTCTTATTTTAGCAAAGTAATGCGCGCCTATCAGGATAGCTGGGATCATCGCTGCCGTTTGCTCTTCTGCTGCATGGGCTCGTCGGAGCGTAATCGTAACTCTTTTACGGATATTGCACGCCTGCTAAGCGATTTCTTTCGTGAGCTAGATGTGGTGCCCTCCGATGTGGTGGCCGGCCTAGTACTGCTGCGTAAATTCCAGCGACTCGAACGTGAGGCCATTGTTCGACAGCGCAAGAATGGCACCTATGAGTTCCTTAGCGGTGTGCCCATAACAGAGCGCACACAGTTCCTAGCACTCAACGATGCCAAAAATTATGACTTTTTTCAAACGGTCATACACTATATGTACTTTGCACAGGGCGCCTATGGTTGGCCCATGTATGTCATAATAAATCGCACCAAGATGTGGCATTTGGTGCCCGAGTTGAAGTAAGTGCGATTAGTTTGTTGCCCAGTAGAGATGAGAGATGGATTTATCTAATACTGTTGTTATTTTTGCAGATGCTTTGGCTGTTGTTGCGGCAGTGGTGAGGATGCTGAGATAATACAGGATAACTGCTGCTACTGCAATTATGCGGCATTAAAGAAAACGCTACAACTGGGTGACATTGACATTGTGTATGCCACCTATCATGTAGATGTGGCTGAGACGCCGTTCTTTGTGGCCGTTGATTATACGCAAAAGAAAATTGTGATTAGCATACGAGGCACGCTAAGCATGAAGGACATATTAACCGATCTCAATGCTGAAGGTGAGGTGCTGCCTTTGACGCCGCCACAGGATGATTGGCTGGGTCACAAGGGCATGGTGCAGGCAGCTATCTATATAAGAAAAAAGCTGCAGGAGGAGAATCTCATAGAGAAAGCATTGCATCGCAATGAGACACGTCAGACGCATACGTTTGGTCTGGTCTTGGTGGGGCATTCGCTGGGTGCGGGCACTGCTGCCATATTGGCCATATTGCTAAAACCAGAGCATCCCACATTGCAGTGTTTCAGCTACTCGCCGCCAGGTGGCTTACTTAGGTATTTCTCCAGACAAATATGTTTCTTTGTTTGTAGATTACTAAATATTTTCATATTTTAAGCATGCCCGCTGTGGAGTATTCCAAGTCATTTATAACCTCTGTGGTTTTGGGCAAGGATGTAGTGCCACGCATAGGTCTTAATCAAATGGAAGCGCTGCGTGCTGATCTCATCAATGCCATACAACGCAGTGTCGATCCAAAGGTTTGTTCGGCTCATGCAATTTATGTTACTTCAATAATTATCTTGCATAGTTCGCTTTACGTCATTAATTCAAATTTTGTAAATACTTGCAGTGGAAAACCATTTCGTGCTCGGTCATTTGTTGTGGTTGTGGTCCCGAACCCACCTCTGTGGTCAATATGTCCGGCCAGGACAGACATATTAATCAATACCAGGAAGTAAGCATCGCTTTAATATTATTGTTCAAACTGGAACCAGCTAATATGCGTCATCTTTTTTTTTATTTAGGAGCGCGGCACTGCACGCTCAACTAGCGCGCATCCCACGGATAGCTCTATAGCTTTAACATTACATCAGCCCTTATATCCGCCCGGCCGCATTATACACATTGTGCGGCATCATCCCAAGCCCGATGAGTGAGTAATGTGTGGTTGTTGTTCTCTTAATCGTCGTTTTTTGTTGTTTTTTTTTGTTAATCACTGTACGTTTTTTGACAAGCGCCCTTGAGCAGTTGAGGCCAGATCAGCTTGAACCCAGTCCGCTAATTTATATGTACTTATAGCGATAAAGCTAGTAAATACAAGGCTTTACTTACCTATACAAAGCTAATACATTGCTCGTTATCAAGCAGCTGTCATAGTCTTGAAAGCCGGCCGGCTTTCTCATCGAACCTCTGACTCATTGCCAGCTGTCGTGGTATTCGCAAGACTATATACTCGGTCGGCAACAGACAACATTTGTAGCTAACTGCGAATTTATAAGATAGATTAGCATTTTAAAATATTTGCAGACCTATGCAGCGTTTTACATCTGTCAAAAACTATGGCCGATATCAAGTCCAAAGAACTCTTCATCTTTAGAGGCTATTCAAGAATCGACCAAATTTTTGGTATATTTATACTATGTAAAGCGTTACTCCGGCAGGAATATGGGCCATCGACCGCAACAAGTAATAACCAGAAGCAAGGCATTAGAGAGAAAACTCCGGGCTCCGGGGAAATACCCCCTTTCCCCCTCTTTCGTGACAAATTCTATCGCCTCTATATTATAAATAGGAACGTTGTTTTCTTAAGTGCTGGACTTAATCTTGATAATAGTATTAGACAGAGAACTCCAGTCGCTCTGTTTAAGCAACTCATAACACACGACACCAAGCTGCTGCCACCAAATACACAGCATGAGCTTTTCCCATAAATATTCGGTTTGGCTATCGATATTAAAGCATGACCACGTGGTCACGTGAGCTGAAGCAGTGGATCCAACAGTCACTGATGAGTCTCTCGGCTTCAGTTCATATAAAGACCGCCTCACCATATGCTTCTTCAAGTCATCGATGTATCTCAGCTGGAGGTTTCCTCAAATTATAGAAGTAGATCCAAACTTCTCTCAAATGACGCTATGCTTAGTACTTAGTACTCAAAAATTTTATGCTAGATCACAATGTTCTCACCCACTCATGGGTTAACTTAGTTATAAACTTCGTTAGTTCAGCTTTTCCAAATTAAAATCCTTTAACCTAGAAGCCGAAATAAAAACAAGCTTTTTGTGAAACTGGCACCGGTAGGTGGACTTGAATATAAAAATTCCTTTTACTTTTTGGGAATACCAAACTCCAGTCCCCCGCAACAGTTTCAAATTGTTGACTTCAAAGCTCTTTCTCGAAGAAAGTTGACTTAGCGCGGACAGCAAAATTATGAGTTTCAAAGCACGCTTAGGCTGTTAGGCTGCTCGGTTCACGCCATCACAATGGACCGCACGGTCTCTGCATCATCTCGGCATAAACCGAGCAGCCTTAGGGCCTAACCTAGCGTGCTTTCCAACTCATAATTTTGCTGGATAGTCAGGGATCCCCAGATCTTGAAAGTAGGGTTCCTCCAGGTACGAGATGCGCTGTAGGACAATCACACAATAGGTGTTGAATGCTTTCTATCTACTGGTGGTATCGGTGAACATGCATCCTCTTGACCATTAGTCCTATAGTGCAGTGCCCTGTTTAAACTCCAATTACGCGTGTTCTATTTTGGGAATCATTGGGTTGTACCTTGACAAAAGCATTTGGGAGATGTGGCAAACGGATACTGTAACCCCTTTCCGTTCTGCCTTGGTTCTGGCTATCACCGAAATTGGAACAGATGTGTCCAACTCCTTGGACACGCCGATGATGTCACTGGGCTATTGAAAAAGAATCAGCTAAAATGGGTCTAGCTGTAAACGACGAGAAGATCAAGTAGCTCAGCTGACTGCAGGCAGAGTGCTGTTGGAGGATGTGCAGCGCCACCACCGTTTTGCAGAAAAGTTGTATTTTCATGATGAGCGTTGACAGGGCCAAAGATGCAAAAGTTTCTGCGAGGTTACACCTGTAAGGAAGACAAATTGAACCCCAAATCGCTATCTTCAGAGAGATACCAGCTCTTGTGTCTTCTTCTATCTTCAAGTCGTCTGTGTAGATTTTTACCTTGTTATCCCACGTTCTCAATTAATCTCATTTATTAACTGTGACGTCATAGTCACTCACCTCGGTCTGAGCATGTATGCCAAATTCGAATAGGATAACGTGTTAACCCGAAGAAAATAGCGTGAGAAGTTTTAGTGCCCGAAGCCTTGTTGAGCTTAACTTCAGGAAAGGGCGCACTTGAAACAGGTACTGAATTTCATCTAGAGCTGCCTGAGAAGTAGATCACAGGCAGGCCACTCTTTGTACCCTCTTGAGATTGTTTAGGTAGGGTTTTTCTGTTAGCCGACTTCTTCCGGACCAAAGCACGTTAAAATCTGATAAAAAGTGTGGTTACCATATACGGTCCATATCATAAAAGTTAGGAAGTACCGAATGTATTTTTTTTTGTATTCTTTGATGATATTATTTGAAGCCTAGGAGTTGTAATCCTGATAAGAGCATTAATAACATAACAGCTTATCCCAAATATTTTTACAATTTAGTTTCAAGTATTTTTACGGACTGGGCTCAGCGTGCGGTGTACTTAAGCTTTGGCAGAGCCAAAGGAGCTTAACTCCCAGATAGTACATTTAATTTTTATAAGCAAATTAGTCCCACCTGATCCCAAAATTAAGAACTTAATTGAAAATTGTAAAACGCTAGTAAACATATGTAAAACAATATTTTCAAAACTTTTTCAGGCAAAAATACGACAGTGGTTGGAGGTAGGCCGCAAAAACGAAACGAAAGAAAGAAAATAAAATTCTTGAGATCTTGCGATTTAACAAACTTGTCTCTCTTTCACAAACTATAACTCTCGATCTACGTTTGAGTTTTTTACTTTTTCTTTTCGAATAGCAGTAAATAGTGTGATATTATTTAGAAGAATTTCAATTTCTTCGGAATTTGTTTTTTTTTTTTTTGCATGAGACAAAGCATGTTTTGTTTCTACCTAGTGCCTGTCTCTTGCTCTCATAGCTCTTTTTGAAACACTACCCTTTTCTAAATAAAGCGATCTTTCTCCTTTTCCAAATCTTCCTTTGTCTGTTTCTTGGAATGCTCTTCTGCGCCTAACTATCAAAGCCAGCGAGTAGCTAAGCATTTAGCTAAAGCTTTAGATTTTGTATACAATAGAGAGTTTGTACCCATGACCCAACTATTTGCATGTTTTACCCTCTAATAAAAAGTTTTAATAAATACATAAATATAGCATAACTAGCGGTAGTTAACGTCTGCTTTTAAAACCCTTTATTAAAAATCAAAAACTTATAGTTAGCTATTGTTTTGTATTTGTAGCTTTGAAATTACTTTAAACACTATCTGACCTATATAGCAAAAACTACCTTACTGTCTTACAGAAATGTGCTTAAGAGTCGCGAACCGGTCTATCAGGCTATTTGGGCTGATTCAACCGACTTTGATGAGGTGCTCATATCGCCTGTCATGCTGCAGGATCATATGCCCGATAAAATTTTGGCTGCACTCAAGAAGGTAATTTCGGAGTTTGATGACGAACGTACATCGGTGAATAGCTATTCCACAGCCAGTTGATCAGCATAATAAAATATATATATATGTCTTATGTAGATCATGCAAATGTCTACATTTGTAGCTAATATGAGCTTAACCCACTTGTTGTCATCGTTGTTTAGAACTAGTTTACAAAAAAAACAAAACATATGTTATACAAACACTTAGTTAGTTTATAGTACACGCTCTCTATCTCACACAAACACAATAAACCACACACACACACCCAAAAGCACACACTAGAGATGGGATCGCACACTAGTGATGTGCAGTATGTGCTCAAATCCTGGCCTAATCACATCTCTTAAACACACAGCCATACGGAGAGCCATTGTTAGCCAGCTACAGCTCACAAAGTTGCTAAATCACACGCTCGTTTGTTTGATCACTCGCTCGTTCGTACGCTCGCTCGTTCGTTCGTTAGCTCGTTGCTCGCTAGCGCCTGCTCCTGTTCCTGTTCGTATGTATGTTCGTGCCAAACAAAGAGCAAACACAGCTGTCCTCTCTCTCTCTATATATATATCGCCCGTCGTTCTATTCAAGCAATATTTTGAATTGACGAAATGCCTTTTAATATTAAGCAATTAATTTATATGCCTATTTATTATATTTTATATATTTTTTTTTATTAAATTTTGTTACTTTATTGGGCACACACACACACACATATATATGTACGCTGTAAGCCAACTAGATATAGCTCCAAACATCTTAGCCGTTGAACAAACACAATTATACATATTTCTTAATATTATTAACTTGTGTTTACATGTATTTATAAGCTACTATATTGTTAATATTTTAGTAATCTGGTTTTGCACCATTTTAATGTATTGTTTATTTATCTTACAGTTTTTGTTTATTTAATAAAATGCTTTGGTTTGGTTGGTCCGAACTCAAGAACGCATAATTACAGCATTAATTATACTTTTTTATTTAATTATTTATTATTCATGTTGTGAGTATAAATACTTTTTTTTTCAAATTTGAAGATTTTCAAAAAAGTAAATCTTACTATATCTTCAGCTATACCAATATGTATTTGAAAATGTATTATAACAATGCAAAATATTTAGTTATTTTAACACTATATGCTTAAAGTTAAAAACTAAAGCTTAAGAGAGGAGAACATTCGTATATATATGCAATTCATTCTAAATTACGCAAGAAGTTTAGAGGCAGAACAAGAGTGAAAATATTAAGCGTTAAAAGTTTTATTTTATTTACGTGTTTTTACATAAAGTATATAAAAAATCAATTTTTTGAAATAACAATAAAAGGTACCAAGCAAGCAAAAAGTGTCAAAAAATGATTTTTTAAATCTAATATGGCTTATGCAACCAAACTGATTAATATTTAAAATTTAATCTGAAATAATTGAAAAAAGCACCTTTGCTGAGAAATGTTAATTTTTCTATATTAAACTGCAAAATTTAACAATATGTTCATTATGTAGACACTCATAATGTGTTCTATATAATATTACACAAAATTAAATTAAAAAAAAACCGCATTGTATTATGTTTGTAATTTCCTTACGAACTTATTTGTTGTGTTCCCTTTGGGCATCACAATCTTCAAAAGTTAACCAAAATTGAGCCACAAGCTCAAGGGCTCCTAATTTCTTTTAAATTAAAAATATTTCTATCTTGAAATTTTATAAGTTA
Source organism: Chymomyza costata (assembly GCA_018150985.1). Classification (NCBI taxonomy): domain Eukaryota; kingdom Metazoa; phylum Arthropoda; class Insecta; order Diptera; family Drosophilidae; genus Chymomyza; species Chymomyza costata. The sequence goes on along the minus strand of JAECWU010000255.1, from coordinate 7,260,405 downwards.
AAGTTGTAACGGAAAAGTGCGAAAATCGTCAGAACAAAAACTGCATTAAAGCAACTAAAAGTATGCTACGCTTTTTTGTCATTTGGTTTACCTGCAATTTTAGCATAATAAATTTTGTAGCATACTTTTAGTTGCTTCTTTTTGGTTCAGAGCAAACAGCTTTTTGTTGGCGGAGTGTAAATTTTAGTTGCCTGGTATGTTAAATGTTGGTTAAATCATTCTTTAAATTCTCTTCGGCATTGCCAGCACAGAAAATTTTGTAATTTGAAATTCAGTAACTGAAAAATAAGATATGCGATTTCTGTTCGCCGTTTGGTTACACATTTTCTCTTTGAGCAGTTAAGAATATTTAAAGTTTGCTAATTTTTTTATTTTAATAAATGTAATCGAAAATGCTATGCAATAACGTCTAAAATATATACATACGAACGCTTTATGTATATTAACATTAAATGTATATAATCAGATTGGTATAGCCGTAGATACAGACAAACTTTTTGAGCTCAGTTTTTCAAATCATTTAAAATGCAATATAGGCAATGTTTTGAGAAAGGGTCTAGCTGGATAAGGTACTGGAAACTGCCCCCAGCGCTTTTTGAAAAGTAATGATGCAGATTGATGCATAATCCAAAAAAAAAATTTTTCGCAAAATTTCAGATCTTAAACTTAATGCGTTGCGGCTTAATTTAAAAAAACGTGTTTTTCGTTTTTATTTGATTGTGACTAAGCTACTGAATATTTTTGAACCATTTTTTTTTTTCAATCTAAGTTGGCAACAGGGCTGTTTAAAAAAAAATATTTAATTTTTTTTTAGCCAACAGATTTTCTTAAAAAAAAATATGAAATTTTCTTATTTTTTTTTAAGTATGATCCAAAAATAACTCAATCACCATTTTTTTTTAAAACACGTGTTTTTATACGATCTTTATTTGCTGTGAATATGAATCAAATCGATTTGGTGGAACAATGTTAAAAAAAAATAAAACAAAATTTTTTTTTTTTTTAACACTAAAAAAAATTTTTTTTTTTTGTGTAATTCATAAAAAAATGCTACAAATTTTTTGCGATATTAAAAATTTTTTTTTTTTTCAATGTAACTGTAAAAAAAAATTATAATTATTTTAATATAAAATAATAAAAATGATAATTTTGTATTTTTTTTTTATTTTTTAATTTTTTGTCCTTATTTATTACCAATATTGTTTTACAATAAAATTCAAATCCAACTTATAACAACTTCAAAAATATGGGGAACTATGAGGAACACTGCAAATAGGAAAGTCCACCAAGCGCTTGCTATCTTTTTGTTTAAAATGAGAACTGGAAACTCAAATGCAACCATATCTGCTATCTTTGGATTAGCCCGTGAACAAATGGTATCCGAATATTGCAAGGAAGTGCTGAACGCGTTTGAAAGAGAAATATTGCCTCGGAGCTTTGGATTTGATGCCATTACTCGAGAAACTTTACTTGCTTATACCTCAAATACAGTTTGGGAAAAGACTTGATTCCGATATTGGGCTTTCAGCACAAATTCTCGCCGCAATGAATGAAAAAAAGGCGAGAGCAACACTTTGGCTTTGGAAGTAGACTTAAACCGTTAGAGTAGACGAAAAGTTCCGTTTACAACTCTAAATCCAGAGGAATTGACAACTTTTCCGGAGTTAACAGAAAAGCAACTAACCATTTTTTTCACAGGTACATATCAAATGTCACAAGCAGAATCATATTTGGCTGAGTTGATTAATGAAGACGGTACTATCACATTGCAATACGCAAAAATAGCACCATCTATAATCAAACTATTAGTCAAGTCTCGGCACGTTGCTTCAAAAACATAAGTACCATTGTTTCATTGATTTTGAACCAAATGTTAATGAAATCTCTGGCATCAAACGACACTGCTGTGACTGTGCTAATGGTAGGCGAACTGTGGGGTGCTGTTCCCACATTGCATCTATCATATATTATCTATCTTATGCACGATATTTGTCTAATATAATTAGACCAGCTGAGATACTAAGCCGTTTGTTTAAAGGTGGAAAAGTTAATGCAGTAGTAAATGAAGATAGTGACGAAGATGAACTAGCAACCTGATGTAAACCTTAATTAATAATGTTATAAACAAAATTTTTTTTTTTATTAATTTTATTGTAAAACAATATTGGTAATAAATAAGGACAAAAAATAAAAAAAAAATAAAAAATTATCATTTTTATTATTTTATATTAAAATAATTATAATTTTTTTTTACAGTTACATTGAAAAAAAAAATTTTTTTTAATATCGCAAAAAATTTGTAGCATTTTTTTATGAATTACACAAAAAAAAAAAAATTTTTTTTAGTGTTAAAAAAAAAAAAATTTTGTTTTATTTTTTTTTAACATTGTTCCACCAAATCGATTTGATTCATATTCACAGCAAATAAAGATCGTACCAAAACACGTGTTTAAAAAAAAAATGGTGATTGAGTTATTTTTGGATCATACTTAAAAAAAAATAAGAAAATTTCATATTTTTTTTTAAGAAAATCTGTTGGCTAAAAAATAATAAAATATTTTTTTTTAAACAGCCCTGTTGCCAACTTAGATTAAAAAAAAAAATGGTTCAAAAATATTCAGTAGTTTAGTCACAATCAAATAAAAACGAAAAACACGTTTTTTTAAATTAAGCCGCAACGCATTAAGTTTAAGATCTGAAATTTTGCGAAAATTTTTTTTTTTGGATTATGCATCGAACTGCATCATTACTTTTCAAAAAGCGCTGGGGGCAGTTTCCAGTACCTTATCCCTTTACACTTAATTGCAATATTTCATTCAAGTTCTTTGAAACTAGGTAAGTAGGTAGAACTGGTTGTCTTTCGACACACCTAGGCCTGCAAAAGGCCCGTTGTGATGCCACTTATGCTAGTCCTTACTCTCCTGTATCCTCTCTAAACCAACCTGTCGATTTGTTGAACGAATGAATCTTATTTATTCGGATTCCTGCGAATTTAGTAACATTCCCAATAGTTTCGGAACCCAGTGTGTTCAGTCTCCTCCTGCATAGTGCCATGCATCCACACAGGAGATGCTCCACTGTTTGCTCGAAATAAGGCACTCGCAATCTATTGGCGTGCCTACCAATAAGACAGTGTCCTGTAAGAGCCCCTATCGTAGCTCTTATGTCAAGTCTGTTAAGTTTTAAAAGTTGCTTGGTTCTATTTAAGCTCCATTGCGGCCAAGTTTTCCTACTAATAAGACAGGTTCCAGTTTGCCTACCATCTATAGTTCGCATCATTAATGATATTCTTATCTATTAATAATTTACACGTCGGTAGCGGCATAGGTATCAAGGCCTTGTTTGGCTGAAGTGTTACCGTTGTACCCCGTCTAGCTAGTTCATCTGCTTTGCAGTTGCCCACGATATCTCGGTGCCGCGGTACCCAAAGCAACTTAATGGTGAAGAATTTTGTAGCATCTAGTAAAAGTTCATAACATTCCATCACTGTTATGGATTGTAGTGCTTTTAAAGCAGCCTGACTGTCAGAACAGATCTGAATTTCCCTTTCGGTTAAAACACGATTCTTACTTTCCATTCTTTGAGACTAACTTAATTAGAATTTCAGAAAGCAGAGCTTGTACTTCCAAGATAGCACTCCCAGTGTAGCAGCATTAAAATTACAATGACGCAGCTTAGTGAGTATTCTCCGCCTTGGAACTATCCACGGCAGTCGAGAATACCTCATCCCAAGTTAAAAGCGTTGCATATCAACGGAATACCATATATTATGAAAACCGAGTAAAACAAGGTTGTTTTTTTTATAGTAACTCTAAGGTGTTAAAATTGATTTCTTTGCAAATAGATCTAAAAAGAATACAAAAAAATAAGCATTTTAAATATTTTGAATTATGAAACAAATGTTGTTTATTGCTTTTTTTTTATTAAATTCGTTACTCGAAAATTATAAAATATAGGCCCTAAAGGGGTCTACGCAGTTCGAAAAATTTCCCCATTTGGGATATTCCATTTGGGAATTTTTTTTATATGAAGTTTTGTCATTCTGCGCGAAATATTTCGAACTGCGTATAGGCCCTAAAATAAAAAAAATGAGAGGTTATATTTGATTTTTTTTTTTTTGTATTATAAGTTGAAAATATATATTTTGATAATTCTTTGAAAAATATGATACATGGCATAGGTACCTTTAAATTTATAATTTGGTGAGTCTGAGATAGTTAAACCTTTAACTGCCTATTATTTTGACAAAACTTTGGTTTCTACAAATAATTTGGTAAGTCTGCATTAATTTAAGTTTTTACTGCTTTGTTTTAAATATTTTTTTTTTTACTTAAAGTAGGTTCTATGTTGAATAGTTGGTTCCTGTAGAAATTTCAATATACTGCTGCATGAGAATGTGCGTTTGATATGGTATGGCTAATAAATAATTTTTGTGCAGCTGGTATACAAACAAAAGAAACCAGGGAATTAAACGGACACCAGAACCTAAAAGAGTAATTTTAACTAATAATATTTCGTAATATTTTATAAAAAGGTTTATGGTTGAAAATAAGTGAATATTTAATTTAAAAATTCGGCTGACAGCATAGCATTGAATTTAAGAATAAAGGATTGCAAATAAACAATTTTTAAATTTTTAAATGAAGGCGAAAGTTTCATTTAGATCAGCACAAAACTAGCCTTAGGCTATCGGTTCTCATTTTCACTAAAATCTGCTCATCACCTTTTCCTATATGTACTTCCATTTGCTAATATAAAGTGCCCTGACTTACTTAAATATAACATTTGTTTAAAACAATAAAGTTCCCATAAATAAAATCAATTCGAATAACTAAATAATTGTTTATAATCTTTCTCAATGCCTTAAGAACGCTGCATCATTTGTCATATTGTAAAATTTGTATATATTTGTGAAGCCAAAGATTCCTGAACTTCCTAGAATCAAATTTTTGTTCTTTGTGTTCGAATTATTTACTACTCGCTAAGGCAGTTGCTTAGTCTTGCTTAGCTATTTTGAGAAAATTAGTTCAAGCTCATTAAATCTTAAGAAAGTGAGAACCGAAACAGCCAATAATAAAAAACAATATTTTTAAAAAGTATTTCTCAGCCTCAGCTTTTACTCACATTGTTGAGCGTTAAAATTGAATTTTTGTTTCTAAAGGCAGTGATTATCTTAAAGAAATTTTTTTAAATTTTTCAACCAGCATTTGGATGCCCTCAAACAGCTAGTTACTAAGTTAATGCTACATATAGTATATATAAAGACACACTATATACTTATGCATACTAGTTGCAATAAATATAATTTCTTTTTGTTTTCTTATTTTTATTTTTTATGTTTGATTATACATACATACGCACATCTATATATATGTATATACATAAATATATATTATTATATTGTATGTGAAAAATAATGCGACAATAATCGTATATATGGTGATGTGCAGGTCGTGTCTATTAGAGATCGTACTGTAAAGGCATGTACTCGTAAACGTACTCGTTGTAATGATAATTCGACAAGAAGTATAACTACTACAACAACAACAACAACCACCACCAACAATACAACTATAAAAACAACTACTACTACTAGTAGTAGCAGTAGTACTTCTCACAACTGTGCAACAACACTTAATACCGATACCAGGTACTACTACCAACTACTAACTTGCTACTAAAATACTTCAAAAATCAAAAGACTACTTCAAGAACTTTCCATTTTGCTCTCAATTAACATTCTTAACTAGTTTACTTTAACGAAGTACTTACTAATAAAAATCCAAATATCTGTCTATCTTGCTTTCACTACCCTTCTTCAAAAGTTATCAAATACAAGCTATCATTTTGTATAAAAGAAAAAAATATTTTTAATTATTTTTTTTTAAGCGCCTGTCAGCTGTACATTGTACAACTCTCTCCCTCTCTCTCTCTCTCTATCTCTTTCTAAAATTTGTGTCTTACTGCACCTACATTCAATAAACCTTCACTATCCTGGCCGTATCAAAAAAAATTTACATATGAATGCTATTGAACGACCCTTCAGTCCTGCGCAACTGTACTCTTACATTATACAAATTGTTAAGACCCTGAAATGTTTCTTTTTTGAAGGCACCAAAATTGTTTATTATTTTTCCAATCAATATACTACCTGCAACCAGCTACAACTCACAAATCACCACCTGCTTCAAAGCATAATCCTAACGCAACTGTACTACTTTAGCTACTATGTCATACACAATTTCTTAGTCGTTCGTTCGCTATCGCTCACCTATCACACTCGCTCGATACATTACTCAATTATGTACTAATATTTCCTATTGTATATACATATATACTATATATGTCTCTATAAAGCTATATGAAATCTTAATACTATTTTATTCGCACATTCATATAATGAGGCTGCAAACCGCTTTAAAACAAAAGTAAACAGTATTTACATAAATCGTAAATACCTGATATAGATCCGGTCAACCAAATTATAGGCAAAGAGTATAAGTTCCTGAACTTGTTACCAAGATGTTGCGCTGCTGTAGTACTCCTATTGACAAATAAGGCAAAAGATTAGTACAAAAGTAAGCAGTTTCCTTAAAAGTAATATGCACCGGTATACGGGCGCGTACACATCTATTTCGCTGCTGCAGTGATCACTGGGGGTTGCACAAAAACGTTCATTGCTTGATAAAGAAGCCCGAATTTAAGGAGTTGGTGCACAGGCTTTTAAGCATCTGATTATTAGTTTGTATTATGCTGGCTTTTTGTCAATTGCATAAAAGGCTTGTCTAATGTCCAACGAACGGGCATTCGGCCTTCCATGTAGAACATTGTAGACATTCGTAAAACATAGCTATTTTGACCAAATCAAATCGTCATAGCCTTTTTACTACAATAAAACTTCCCGCGTCGAGTTTTGAGCGTTTTGCAGCCTCGAACCATTAACTGTAACTACAAATACTTTAATGAATGTATATAAAGTGCACCAGAACTGATAAAATTTACCTGTTGGTTGTGACCAACTTGCTTCTTCTACCACTCTTTCTCTTTTCCTCTTAGGTTGTAACAACAAGTGGTCCACGGAAGCCGCAACGTCAAACTTCAAATGCATTTTCCACCACATCTAATGAACTGAATCACAGCGACATTGACCTTATGCAACCTCATGTTGTCGACAATCAGCCACTGGATTATGGTCAGCAAAACGATACATTGCAGCAAAGTAAGCGTATATCACACAGCTCTTTTTCCAATCTGAGCAATTTGGCAGTCTTGACGCCCACGGCACAGCACAAGCTTTGTCTGGAAACATCGTTTACGAATTTACAGAATCCTCTAGAGCAGCGTGCCAACTGTGGTAGCATAAGCGTTTGCGCTGGTGGCGGTAGCAAGGCCTCCTCCATAGCAGGCAGTATTTTTGGACGCAGTCAGCTTAGCTCAACCACAACGCCCTATGACATATCAAGCGTGCTGGATGACAGCATAACAACTGTGACGATGCGGAGGAGCCCATCTTTGCTCAGCGAAACGGCTACTGTGATTGTAAACACAGAGTGCAGCCAAGTAGGCCTGCCGCCACGACTTAAGGCTGTAGCCTTTGACATGGCCACTACAGCACCAGCACCCAGCTCACCTAAACTGGCCGCTCGCACGCTGTTGCTAGCACGTCAGCATTCCGAGAAAAAGCCAAAGACGCTGCCCTTAAGGCATGCATTGCGTCGCGCCTCTGATGCTGCACAGCCAGTGGATTTACTGCACGACGATTGGTATGGTCTGGCGCCCTTAGCCAGCCCCGAAACGTTATCGGAAATCTCTAGCGTCTCGTCGCGCAACAGCGTACCTATTAGTTTGGCCACAAGCATAGAACGCTATTTGCAGCACATGTCTGTTCTGGGCGTAGACGCGGCACAGTCAACGGTGCCGCTGGAGGACATCTTTGAATCGCAGTTGCACACGCCCAAGGTGATGAGGCGTGCACCTAAATTTACCGAGAATTTAGCCGCCTGCGCCGAGGATAGCCGTAATTTGGATCAGTACAAACGTATGGGGCGTGTATTTGTCACATTTCCACGCATTTTTCCCAGCGATCAGGTAAACAGCTTGGACTCCAGCGATGATAGCTTTGAATCAGCGCACAGTCTGCACAAGCTACAGCCCCAGCAACAATTGAGTCTGGAAAAGCAGTGTGGTTCGAAGTCTGCCGATCAGTTGGACGAAGAAAGCGATAAGCCAGCACCTGTCAAAAAACTCACTTTTAGCGACAGCGATATATTGACAGATGAAAATTGTAGTCGCCTGTGTCCACATTGTCCATGCCGCAGGGATGCGCAACTGGGCTGCTGCACACGTAGCGAGCACAGCCAATGCGCTGTGCAACTCGCCACAGATATAAGCCAAAATGCGGCTGGCTCCACGGATACCACCTTCTATAGTGCCAACTCCTCTTGGGAGCAATTTGCAACTCCAGCGCGTCAGTTAAATGGTGCAAACGTCTCCATAGATGAAATACTAATACGTCCAGGCCTGCTAGAGTCCCATTTTCCAGTATTTGGTGGCGCAGCACAAACCGAGACGCCGGCCATTGTGGCACCTACCTCACCTCTTAGCCTAGGGCTGAGCAATGGTGGCAAACGTCCAGATGTTGTAGGTGGGCGCGTGCGCAAGCGACTGTCTTCCGAAGAGTTTATATTTACACGCAGTGAGGATCTACCTATTTTAGTACAAATCGGTGATAAAAGTGGCGGCCACTCGTCGTTTGGTTCACCAACGGGACGGAAACGCAAGGGCTGCTGTGTGTATCCAGCTGGGAATAATATACGAATTGCTGGCACTGATATAAACACGGTCACAACAGCAACCACAACTCGATTTATGAGCGAAAAATCGGCAGCGGCATCTGCGGCAGCTGCCTCTCCCACGTCCATTAGCAAATTTACCCGTACTAGAGTAGCGGCTGGCGCAAAATCTGCAACAGTCACAAATAACGAAAGTAATGTTTAACAAGCAAATAATATTTAAATGTAACAGAAACTGTAGTTAAATGGAGTACCTAAGCGCAATGAACAAGCAAAACGCAAGCAACAAATAAAATTATTCTATTGTAATTGCTTTATACATACACCAAAAACAAAAAATAAAAGAACAAAAAAAGGAATCTTACAATTTTGCATACCAAAACTATTAAGAAAATTTAGCATAAGCACAGCGTTTAATATTAAATAAATATATGTACATATATATTTTTAGTGCAATTGCGCCAATGTGTATCGGGCCATATACGCAAATATTGATGTTATGTACATATATGTACGCGTATGTGCGCGTGTGATATTAATGCTCGCAGCTCAAAAGCACGCTTATACATTGGCGAAGCAAAAAAAAGCGTTTTAATAAAAACATTTTAAAGAAAACATTCCAAATTTAAATGTTTTTTTCTTTTTGTTTAAAAGTGCCGCATAGGTAAAACGACTGAAGAAGACAATGATTATCGATCGTAACGATTTTGCGATTGATTAACTATCTTGCGATAGTTGAAGTCAATATACCACAATATACGAAATAGCACAAGCTATTTGCCGCGAATGGAAAATTGTTATAGAAAATTCGTTACACTAAAAGGAACATTTTCGTTAAATATACAGACGCAATTCTTTGGAAAAGCAAAAAAAAATTGTTCGAAATGAAAAAATGCTTGCATACTAGTGCTGCGACAATCGATATTTTTGCAACTTTACCGCAATAATAAAATATTTTTGCAACATTGGCCCAGCCAGGGTTGCCCTATCGAGCACTAGGAATCCAAAGGTCTTCCATTTGTTTACATCACAACAGTTCAAATTTGCTGTGATTTTAAGCTATTATAATCTTAAGTAGGCAATTCAATATAGTGAAAATGTTATTGTTAAACGTGCGCTTATTTCCACTTCAAACAAGCCGTCAAATAATGTATTTTTGCCGCATGAGCAGCAGTCGTCCACCTGCTGCTATGACGCAGGTGCTGACTGCCTCAGATTATCAAACCTTAGTCACAGATGAGCATCGTCAGCGCTGTATGGAAAAGCTGCAAAGTCTGCCACAATTTCCCCGTCCCTCATATGTGCCATCTAAACATGAGCAGACCTCGGCCTCCGTGTTAATAGCATTGTGTCTGGAACGCGACACGTAAGCCAAAAGACACATAACTTTCTCTGTAGTCCAGTTCACAATTGAATTTAATTTTTAATTATAGGAATGAAATATCCTTGTTGTATACACGACGTTCGCGTCACTTGCGACGCCACAGTATGCAAATATCTTTCCCAGGCGGCAAGCGTGATGCTAATGATAATAGTTATGTGGACTGTGCACTACGCGAAACTGAGGAAGAAATTGGCTTACCACGTGAACGTGTTCAAATCTGGGGCGAAGCTGCCTTAATGCGCTTTCCACGTTCTGCTGCCATAATGCCAGTTGTAGGTGTGGTGCAAGACTTTCACATCTCTCAACTTAAGCTCAATCAGGATGAGGTAGAGGAGGTTGTTAGCATACCTCTTAACTCACTGCTAACGAGTCAGGCAGCCCGTCATACACAATTTCGTGGAGGCTATAGTGGGCCTGTATTTATAGTAGATCATAATCGGATTTGGGGTATCACGGGATATTTAACGTATATGTTTTTGCGCTGCGTCTTGCCCGCCAAGCTGTTGCCGGATAGTCTTAAAAATAGCATTAAATTTGTACGACCCTATAAAGTACAACCAAAACCGCAACATCATCATGTTGAGTATAACGAACGAGCGACTCAAGGGACCTCAAACTGAGTAAAATACTATCAACGTTTATACGTAGTACATAAAGCTTTTGTTCGCAAATAGTTCACCCAAGATGTATTGGGCTATTAAAACCATATCCCACCAGCTAATACCCCTCTCAAAATAGTTTTAAGTGTTTTTGTGTGTGTCTTAAATGTTGTCGTTGTAAGTAATCTTTTAGAAAACGAACGGGGATCAAAAAAAGATATCTGTAAGATATCATGATCATTAAAACTATTTTTAAAGCTGAATATGTATATCTAGGATAGAATTCAAAGCTGCTCCGTAAAATGCTCAGAATTTTCAAGCCAAACAAGTTGCTATTTCCTAGCACGTCTTGCCCAATAAATTGGTGTGCTACGTGAAAAATAATATAATACATAATAGTTAAATGAATATTTTATTTATTTAATATTGTAACTTAGAATTAATTCTAGGGAACAAAGCAATTAAAGCTAGAGCAACATAGGCCTTCAGGCTGACTTAAATGAATAAAAAATTTGAGATATTGTGACAGTAGATCGTTTTAACCATTCTAATAGCTCTGCACCTACTAGTGTTATGGTATATGAACTGGTCCGAAAGGAATTTTGTCAAAGTATCTGTACATCATAGTAAATAGCATGAAATGCAAAGAAAACCAAGTTTTACATTTTTTTTGAACGAAAACTTGTCATAATTAAAAAAATAATACATTAATTAAGCAGATATGCCGACATTAGATGCTTCTTAAATTATAGGCTTAATAGTGAATACTATTGTTAATGTTGCTTGAGAACTCGGCATTCCATAAAACTTTGCGGTGACAATGACACCATTAATGCGTCGATGGCACAGGCAAAGAGAGTGCCTCATATAGCACGAATATGAAAGGCCATGGCTACAGTTTGAATCGCTGAAAATTGATAAAAGCACGAGTTGCAGCTTATCGATAGCAGCTTATTCGTGACATCGATATTTATGCCAAATCACGAAACTTCGCAATAGTGGCAGCACTAAGTATCGTAGTATTCAGCTTTTGATCACATGCATATATATATATTCTCACTTTATCATAAGTCGCCGCCTCAGTATGTGGAAAATTTTATTTATTTCAATTTTGGCAATTATTAATTGTAATGCCGTTCTTGAAACGGATGCAAATACTCTTGTACTTTTGGATAATCTGGCAATAAGAGAAACACACTCGATCTTTTTCAAATCTTTGCACGGTAAGAAAACGCCGCCCGGCTTAGCCCTAACCTCTGACGTGTACAATATTAAATATTTATTTGGTCTTTTGTCAACTTTTTAGATCGCGGCTTCAAGCTAACATATAAACTAGCAGATGATGCCAGCTTATTGCTTTCTCGCTATGGAGAGTACCTCTACAAAAATGTCATAATATTTGCACCCAGCGTTGAAGAATTTGGTGGTGATATCAGCGTGGAACGCTTGGCACAGTTTGTTGATGATGGCGGCAATGTATTGGTAGCTGGCAGCGAAAAGTCTGGAGATGCCTTGCGTGAGTTTGCCTCAGAGTGCGGCTTTGAAATGGATGAGGAGAACGCAGCTGTAATTGATCACTTGCACTACGACGTAAGTGATGAAGGTGCACATACGACCATACTCACTTCCGCAAAGAACCTCATCGATGCAGAGATCATTGTGGGCAAGAATAGTCGTAAGCCTGATGCCGCACCACTGCTCTATCGTGGCACTGGCCTAATTGCGGACAAGGAAAATCCATTAGTGCTCAAATTGCTGACAGCCGAAAGCAGCGCTTATAGCTACAATCCCGAATCCAGCGTCACCGATTATCCTCATGCAGTCGGTCGTGGTACTCTATTAATTGCTGCGCTGCAGGCGCGCAATAACGCGCGTGTTGTTTTCTCTGGCTCACTGTACTTCTTTGCTGATGAGGCCCTTACCACTGCCGTGCAATATGCGCAAAGCGGCGTTTTCGCTAAACTTTCCGGAAATCATGCCGTAGCCGAATCTATTAGCCAGTGGGTATTTGGTGAAAGTGGACGTCTGCGTGTGGCCTCTGTGAAACACCACAAAGAAGGCGAGGTTAATCCACCAGAGCAAGCTTACACTATTACGGATCCCGTTGTCTATACAATTGCCATTGAGGAATTGGCGCAGGGCAAGTGGCAGCCATTTAAGGCCAATGACATACAGTTGGAGTTTGTGCGTATCGATCCCTTTGTGCGTACATATCTAAAGCAGACACAAAATGGAAAGTACCAGGCTAAATTTGAGATACCCGATGTTTATGGCGTGTATCAGTTTAAGGTGAACTATGATCGCGTGGGCTACACCCATTTGTATAGCACCACACAAGTGTCTGTGCGCCCATTAGAACATACACAATACGAACGCTTCATACCAAGTGCTTTCCCGTATTACACAAGCGCATTTTCTATGATGATTGGTTTATTCGTATTTTCATTTGTATTCCTGCATTTTAAGGATGAGCCCACTGGCGGCAAATCCGGTAAAGATGACAAAAAAACACAGTAATATTTAAGGTGTTTATGAACGTCACTCTTTACAAACATGAGTTCAAGCAGTAAATGTAATTTAAACAATGTTTGCACTTTTCGATTAAATAAAGACTTGAATAAAAGCAGTAGTTTTAATTTAAAACTACGTACTACTAACAAAAATACGTACTACTAACCACTCTGTCATGGCTACACCAATATGTCGGATAACTTGCGGGAAAAAAAAGCCCCTTACCGTATTGTGGAGGTCATCAACGACGTAGTGGTCAGTGCTATTGTTCCCAGTTAAAAGACGGGCTACATAAGTTTCGGCACTATCGAACGGTGAAGAAAAATGCTCGCTTGAAATTAAGACCCATACGTCACAAAAAGTTAGATCGTACCTTGTTTATTTAAAGCTTATTTAAGCATTATTGCATTATTATGAAGCTTATAAAACAGCCTCAGCAGGAGAGAAGCGCAGGTCAATTTTGAAAGTAGGTTATGCATATGCTCTGGAGAGCGACTCTGACTCTTGTTACTTTGCCTTAAAAGTGCCTGGGCAACCGTGTATCCTGATGGAATTTCGAAGAAGCAATGAACTTTTTTAATTTGCCTTTTGGAGCTCAGCTAATAATTTCATTTTTTTTTTTAATTTTAACTAAATCGCGTTTATGGTTTTTTTTTTTTATAAATTGGCAAAGCTAGTATACACAATATGTCCTTCAGTGAAGCCAACAATGTTCAGCTTCAGATTCTACCTTTTTTTCGGAACAAGTGCCTTTTCTATCAACAATTTACAAATATGTAGAAAGGCCGGGAGACGTTGGGATAAAGTGGGGCCGAATAAGACGCTTTTGCTTCCAAAAAAGCCAAGTGGTACATATGTACATATATCCGCCACGTGCTATTGCACACAGTGGTCGTCGTTCTGCCAATGTCAATAGGCATTTCGAAAAGTAGTATGTTTTTCGAAGAAGCAATGGTTTTGGTAACGTTATCCATTTTGTTATCCATCTGTACTCAAAGAAATACAAAATCAGATGTGGAACTGGAGCTATTAGCTATCAAAGGTAAAGAAAATAAAGGCGGCAATTCTCAAGGTAAACAAAGAGTTCAATCACAATCAGTTAGACGAAACAATGAAAAGTACCAACTAGGTGAAATTCAATAGCAATAGAAGGACGGACAAGTGATGTAGGGACACTCGTATCAGTAGAATAAGGCTACGTTATCGTTTGCAGCAGCAAAAGTATACATTTGTATGTTACTCTGAGCAATGGGATTGTCAGCCAAAAAAAAAATGCAGATTCGCAAACGTTACGAAAACACTAAAACTTGAAGTATTATTGCATTATGAGGCATTTAATTAAATCGCGACAGTAATTAAAAGTGTTTCGAGATCTTGTCCCGAGTTCTAAGCGCTTCTGGATATTTCAACACGTGGATAACGCGAGTGAACGCCCATTATGCGCAACGCAATAGCACAACCCCCCTCTTCCAAAAAAATACAAAACCTAATTAATTAAAAAAAAAAAAAATTAAAAGGAAAAATTCTCATTCCCCAACTTAAGCCCCTTTTTTTTTATAAAACCCCCCCCTCTCTTTGGGGGGAGAAGGGGTTTTTTTTTTTTTATAAAAAAGGTGGGGGGGGTTTTAAAAAAGAAGATTTAAAAAATTTAAAACCCCTTTTTTAAAAAGGAAACCAAAGGAGAGAGGGGTAAAAAAAATTTTTTGAAACAGCAGTGTTGTGAACTAAAACCTTAATTTGAATTTAAACTGTAAGCATAAAATGTAAAACATCGATATTGCAAAATACATTATTGCATATCGATAGTTTAAAATTTAAGTAAGTATCGCGAATATCGATTCTTTTGAGTTTATGTATTTTTTCGATTGGACGCTGAGTTGTTGCCGCGCAGTAAAATGAAATAAGACGCGATTGATTTTGTTAAATTAAAATAAAATAGTCAAGCCGCTAAATATAAGTTATATATAATAATTCAATAATAAATATCATAATAAAATAGAACTGTCAATGTGTATCAATTATTAAGTAGTGCTGATCCATCGAATTCTACTTTGAGCAACAACAAATGGTCGATCGAGCCGGATAGGCAATAATTACATATATGTATTAATACAGGTAAACTCCAACAAAGCTCCTTTGAGCAACAACAAATGGTCCTTCGAGCCGGATAGGCAATAATTACATATATGTATTAATACAGGTAAACTCCAACAAAGCTCCTTTGAGCAACAACAAATGGTCCTTCGAGCATAACAGAACGGCACGTTGGAGAAGCAGCCGCCATTAAAATAAATTCTTGGAATTTCACCACAAGTGTGTATATGTATGTATGCTGACGCGCGTACGTATGTATGTACTTATGATACACATTTGACAAAACTGTACAAATGCTTATTTGTGTGTATGTGATGCCGGGTACATAAAAAAAACTTGGGCATATACATAAAGTCAAGCGACGACGAATTTAAAAACAAATCAAATAAATAATTAATTGTTCTGCATAAAAATATCTGGGTCGTATACAGCGATAATGCCAGTAACACGCAGTAACAAAAAGAAAATTGAGAAAGCTGAGGACATCAGCAAAAGTATGGAAAACGCAATTGGCAATGAGAACGTGCCACAGTTCGACACAACTGTGGTGCAAACAGTGCGTTCATTAGCCATTGAAAATAAATCAACAGCAGGATCAAATTATTCAAAGAAGTCGACTAAACTACAAAAGCTGCAAATGGAAATTGACTTTTTGAAGACGCAGCAAGAGATTGAGCACCAACGCACTTTATTGGACTACCAGCAAAAACAGAATGACCTTCAATTAAAATTACAAATGGCGCGTTTGGAAAAAAACTGTGAGGATCAAACAAGCGACAACGGAAGTAAAGACAGCAACATACAAACTGAAGTACGCACACGTGAGTGGGTTGGCAGACAGCCACAGTTTAGTTCTTGTGAATTCAATAATAATTATGAAAGGGCAATTGATAGAAACGTTATGCAAACGTTTATGGCTAGACAGACAGTCACACAGGATCTACCTGAATTTTCTGGTAATCCACTAGAATGGCCATTATTTTACTCTGAACTCAAGAATAGCACAGAAATTTGTAATCTAACAGATTATGAAAATATAATTAGATTAAGAAAGGCTTTGACTGGACGAGCAAGAGAGTCTGTACAATCTCTTTTATTACTGCCACAAAATGTTAACAATATTATTGATTCTTTAAAAGAAAGATTTGGTGATCCGACACACCTAATTAGACATTTAATAGAAAAAATCAAAAATTTTGCGTATGTAAAAGAAGACAAAATTGAAAAACTAATATCTTTTTATGACATACTTACCAATTTTATTCATACTTTGTTATCTTATGAAGAAACAGATCACATTCATAATCCAATATTATTTGAAAACATTTTGGAAAAGTTACCTTTATCACAACGACTTGCATTCATGCAATATTACCAAGAATCAAATAAAAATGAACCTAAACTAATAATGCTACATAAATGGTTAGGCAAGAAAACTAAAGCAGCGCAAATGTTAGGATTCGGGCAAGAAAAATCAAAAGAAACAACATTGACTGTTTCTAGTCAGCAAGCAAATAAAAATCAAGATAAGATTCGATATTGTAATTTTTGTAAATTGACCAATCATTACATAACAGCTTGTGAGAAATTTAAAAGTTTAGATATTAATCAACGATGGCAGCATGTTACTAAAAACCGACTATGTATTTCATGCCTTGGTACAAATCATTTGATGAAAAATTGTAAACGCAAATACCCATGTAAAATGAATAATTGTAAACTTACACATAGCCCAATGTTACACAAAGATAAACAGTCAAATCACCTAGAAACTCATGAGAAAGCACAGTCAGGCATCGAAAACAATTGTAACATTAACTTTAATGACAGCAAGGTACTTTTAAAAGTGATTCCAATTTCCGTTGTGGGAAAAACAAAGACAGTTGATACTTACGCACTTCTCGATGAAGCTTCTACAGTATCCTTAATGGATCAGGATCTGTCAGAGGAATTGGGTTTGGAAGGTCCTATGGTACCATTGAGAATGCAATGGACCAATAACGAGGTTTATGAGCAAGATGACTCCAGAATTGTTAGTGTTGGCGTTAAGGGAAAGGGTCAATTATCAAAATCGTATATATTAAGAAGAGTAAAAACAGTGTCAGGTCTCAATTTACCAGTACAAACGTTAAGAATTGAAAATATGATTGACAAGTGGACATTTTTAAAGCAGTTTGAAAACCATTCTTATGAAAAAGCGCAACCTAAGTTATTGATTGGTCAGGACAATTGGTCTATTATTGTATCAAGAAAACTTAAATATGATTCATTCAGGGGCCCAGTCGCCAGTAAGACATCGTTGGGTTGGGTTATTCACGGTTTAGTAGACACAAATATTAATTGTAGACCATCCGATTATTCCTTTCATGTAAATGATAATGTTGACCAAACATATGACAAAGACGATTTAAATGTTTTACATGATTTAGTTAAAGCATATTGGGCTTTAGAAAATGAGATGGCTATTCCGAAAGACAATCCAATATCATTAGATGACAAAAAATGTTTAAATATTATCAATACTACTTTAAAAAGGAAAACAAGTAGATTTGAATGTGGACTGTTTTGGAAAAACGAAAATGTTCAACTACCTGACAGTTATCAAAATGCTTACAATAGATTGTTACATTTGGAACGGAAAATTGATAAGGACAAAAAATATGGACAGAAATATCAAGAAATGATAGATTCATACGTAGTCAAAGGGTATTTAAGAAAATTAAGCCAAAGCGAGGCACTAGTTAAGACTAACTTGACATATTACTTACCGCATTTTGGCGTGGTAAACGCTAATAAACCAGATAAACTAAGAATAGTTTTTGATGCAGCATCAAAAAGTAACGGTTATTGTCTGAATGATTTTCTGCTTCAGGGACCCGATCTTTACAATCAGTTAATTGCAGTTTTAATGAACTTTCGAGAGCATGAAATAGCCTTTGTGGGTGATATTAAAGAAATGTTTCTGCAGATACAAATACGAGAGGAAGATCGTCATGCGCAAAGAATTCTTTGGAGAGGTACAAACCGTCAGTCTGCACCAGATATATATGAAATACAAGTTCTTTTCTTCGGTGCAAAATGTAGCCCGAGCATTGCTCAGCAAACAAGAAATCGTAATGCATTAGATTTCAAAAATGAATTTCCAAAAGCCTCAGACGATATAGTGAGGAAACATTATATGGATGACTACTTGGGAGGAGCCGCTAATGTAGAAAGCGCAATCAAGTTAATAAATGAAGTTATGTACATACACAGACAAGCTGGATTTGACATGTGTAGTTGGATTTCCAATTCGACTGAAGTTTTAAGGCAACTTCAAGTAAATTACATATGCAGTGAAGACAAACACATTAAAAACATATTTGAAGAACGTGTATTAGGCCTTATATGGGACTTTAGAAATGATATTTTCAGATATAACATGAAGTTTCAGAGGGCATACATTGAGATTTTAAATTTGTCGCGTAGACCGACAAAACGTGAAGTGCTTAAGCTAACTATGTCAATATTTGATCCGTTAGGATTTTTAACAAACCTTTTAATTGCAAACAAAATTCTTTTACAAGCTATTTGGGAAAGCGGAATTGGTTGGGACGAATCATTGACGGACGAAAACTATGAAATGTGGAAAAGCTTGTGTATTGTAATAATGAAACTAAATGAGTTTAAAATCCCAAGAATGATGACAAGCTTTTCAATTGAGGAATGCGACATTCAATTGCATGTATTTTGTGACGCTTCCAGGTCTGCTTATGCTGCATGTTCGTATTTACGATTTGACAATGGAAAAAATGTGGAGTGTTCATTGATAATGTCTAAGTCGCGAGTTTCACCTTTAAGACCCATGTCCATCCCAAGGTTGGAACTGCAAGGCGCACTGTTAGGAGCACGACTTAGCAAGACGATTACGGAGTCTTTGAATTTGAAAATTACCAAAACGTTTATGTGGACTGATTCAGAAATTGTTTTGTATTGGTTAAAGTCTAGCAGTAAGCGTTTTAAGGTCTTTGTAGCACAACGATTAGGGGAAATTCAGGAGTTAACAAATATAGCTGATTGGAAATATGTTCCTACCAAATTAAACCCAGCTGACCAAGCAACAAAAGTTTTGAAAATAGATACTACTTTGACTGAAATCTGGCTAAAGGGTCCGCCATTTCTATATAGGTCTAGCCTAGAATGGCCTGTAAGAAAGCATGATAATGATAAAATAGAAAGCAATGAAGAAATGGAAAAAGAATTTGTGCACACTACAACAGACTTTCAAAATAAGATAATTCTACCGGACGTTTCAAGATTTTCTAATTGGATGAGATTTTTGCGCACAATTGCTTGGGTTTTGAGATATGTAAACAATTTGAGGACACCGACGAAACTCAAGGGTGAACTGACAGTTGACGAGTTATTTAGGGCAGAACTTATGATATTCAAGAAGGTTCAGTATGATTGTTATAAAAATGAAATTGATTGCTTCTTGAAATCAAAATCATTGGAAAAATCAAGTTCCTTAAATTCACTTCCCGTGGTTTTGTCAACAGATGGATTGTTAAGAATAGGAGGAAGACTGAATAACATAAATGAAGAAGGCTTTGATTTTGATTCTAAAAACCCTATTATTTTGGGCAAGGGTCATTCAATTACAGATTTATTAGTTAACTTTTATCACAGATCGAATTGTCATATGGGTACGGAAACTGTAATTGCTTACTTAAGGAAAAAATACTGGATAATAAGCTGCCGGAGCGTAGTCAAAAAAATCATTCGAAATTGTCAGTTCTGTAAGAATAAAAGAGCAAAGCCTCTTGAACCCATAATGGGTCAGTTACCATCATGTAGAGTCGAACCAACTGAAAGACCTTTTTTAAAGACAGGTGTCGATTATTTCGGTCCTATTGAGGTTTCAGTCAATCGTAGTCACGTTAAGCGTTACGGAGTAATATTTACTTGTATGTCATCTCGTGCCATCCATTTGGAAATAGCTGAAGATTTGTCATGTAATGCATTTATGAATGTCTTTCGTCAATTTGGTTGCCGACGAGGATTTCCAATAGAAATGTATTCCGATAACGGAACTAACTTTAGGAAGGCCTACAAAAATATTAGAGAAATTATAGACAGTTGGCCAAAAAATGAACTTATTCAGTTTATGACGACAAAAGGATGCACTTGGTTTTTCAATCCGCCCCTATCGCCACACATGGGAGGAGCTTGGGAACGACTTATACAATCAGTTAAAAAATATATGATTCATCTTTTGAAGGAGAGATTTCCAAGAGAACAAGTATTGAGAACGGTTTTTTGTGAAGTTGAATTCATTATAAATAGTAGACCACTTTTATATATACCCGCGGAACTAATTGACGACGAACCATTGACCCCGAACAGTGTTTTAATTGGTCCAGACTATAGAGATTCTTTTTATCCGAATTCCTCTGACAGGGACTTAAAATTGTTAAACATGTGGAAAGCTTCCCAGAAGATAGCAGATTTGTTTTGGCAAAAATGGAAAAAAGATTATCGACAGTATCTTATATGTAGCCGAAAATGGACAAAAGAGCAAGGTATAATCCGTGAAGGAGATATTGTATTAATTACTGATGTTAATTTACCTCGAAATGTATGGCCAATGGGCAAAGTTATTAAAACATATCCGTCTCAAGATGGACATGTTCGAGTTGTTGATGTAAAAACAAAAAATGGAATTTATAAAAGACCTGTTGTTAAACTTATTAAGTTAGAAGTAGTATATAAGAATAAAAGTATTGCAAATTGAAATAGCAATACTTTGGGAGGAGAATGTTGTGAACTAAAACCTTAATTTGAATTTAAACTGTAAGCATAAAATGTAAAACATCGATATTGCAAAATACATTATTGCATATCGATAGTTTAAAATTTAAGTAAGTATCGCGAATATCGATTCTTTTGAGTTTATGTATTTTTTCGATTGGACGCTGAGTTGTTGCCGCGCAGTAAAATGAAATAAGACGCGATTGATTTTGTTAAATTAAAATAAAATAGTCAAGCCGCTAAATATAAGTTATATATAATAATTCAATAATAAATATCATAATAAAATAGAACTGTCAATGTGTATCAATTATTAAGTAGTGCTGATCCATCGAATTCTACTTTGAGCAACAACAAATGGTCGATCGAGCCGGATAGGCAATAATTACATATATGTATTAATACAGGTAAACTCCAACAAAGCTCCTTTGAGCAACAACAAGCAGGAAATACAGCAACCGCCTGGCTGCTTATGCCAATAAATTGGCAATTACCTGGCGGATAAAGAGTGGGCACTTCGGTCACTTTCCCGCGCCCGTCGCACACAATGAAGTAGGACGAGCTCCTGCGCAACTTCTAGAAGGTTAATCTCCTGGCCGTTGTGAAACATAGTAGCAGATGCAACTTTAGCAATAAGAGCAATAGACATAGCAGAAGTTGCATCTATTCTTATTTTACTTTAAAAAGGTTTGTGTAGTATGGTAAAACTGGCAATTCAATATTTAAATTTTAAAACCAAAGCAGCTGTGTAACCGCTGACTTTAAAAAAGACTAAAAACGAATAAATAAGCTTTATCAATGTTTGTCAGTATGGATGGCAATTTATGAAAATTAAATTAAATTTATGTATGCATCAAAAGTGTAGCACTTTTAAAGTTAATAAAATCATTTAAATTATTTATATTAAATTGAATATCGATGCTATAAAGGCGATATGTTATGCTTATCAATATCGTATCTAAAAAGTTATCGATATATTGGCTGATGCAAACATGATAGGCCTAGCACTGACTTCATTGTGATTGTGAAATCGTTCGTAACTGGAAGCATTTGGCTTGTGATATTTTCGTAAAAAAGAATTTGCAGTGTTTTTTCGTTGAATCTAAACGGTGAGTGTTTTTAACAAATTATATTAATTTATTTTAAACAATCGAGTCAAGTTTGCATTAGTTAGTAACAGTGTCGGCACATGCGTGCAAATAATAAATAGCTAACCATTTTGGTAAATGTGCTTAATTTGTGTTAGCTTTGTATATGGGGTGCTCCGCCGGGCGTCCAGCGGAGCACCAGTTTTCATCTTAGCTTTTCAATGGATACATACACCACGGCACGACACAACGACGAATTTTCCGTGCCTTCGTCTTCGTATGGCACGAAGATGGAAATGCATGGAAGCATTTATGGTTTGGATTTTTAACTTTTTTGTGTTGAATTTTCAAAATGGCGGACGAATAACAATAGGCTGCAATAATTGCAAAGCTAATAATCCAAGTTTTTTTTTTTTTTTTTGCTGTGGGGCTTGCAAAGCAGTTTTGCATAAAAAAAAGGTTCACAAAAAAAAAGCGCGAAAAAGTGTAAATATTTTTTTTTCATTTATTTATGTTAAATATATGTATATGTACGTACGACTTATCGCATATTCTTTCGTTTTTGCTTTTGTGCGGCGCAATTTTGTGTGTGTATATTGCGTTCGCTCTCACATACGAAGAGTGACACATGCGCAACGTCATAGGTGTGTGTGCGTGTTGGCTTGTTTTTGTTTTCTAGCGTGTTCTTTCTTGCGTGTGGGCTGCGCTTGACAAAAAACTCCAAAATGCAGCTGCAATTTGGACAGTGTGTGCGTAATATTACATAATTTATTTAATTAGTTTAAAATTTTTACGAAACTAGCTGCACAAATAAGTTCTGTTTTGCCTATGTGTGCGTGCAGTTTATGAACGACGCAATTTGGTAGTATTTTTTTTTTTTTTTTTGGTAATTATCATGCTGCCCTTTTTCCTCCACCTTTCTAATGGCATTGCGTTACCTGCAACGGTATTGCCATAATGCCTTGTATGTCTAGCTTGCTCGCACTCGCTTTGTTTTCATGTGCGCGCCAAATTTTTGTTTATTGTGATGTCGTCTGCTGTTTTTTTTTTTGCCGCGCTTATGCTGCGTTCACACTAAGTTTCAATTGAAATCAATCAATTTCTAGAAGCAGACAGCAGCACTGTTTGGTTATCTTGAATATTCTCCTTTGGGCTTACAAGGGATTTTATTGGATTTCAATAAAAACTTACATTTGGTTGGCGGTAAATGATGTAATGTGAAAGATGGCAATTTTAAAACTTAAAGCCTTTGGCAGCGCAATAAAATTTTATAAAATTTATAAAAGAAAGAGTAGTTTTGGTTGATGTTAACAAGATGATTCGTGATTTGTAGGCATATAGACATACAGAAAATTCTATTCAAGTGTAATATTATTTATATGAGCTGTCAATAAATAAGATGAAATAAGCCTTTCTTAAAAGGTGAGAATTTTTGAAGTCTGGACTCAATAAATCAACATTGAAAAGTATTATTAATTGGTAGCACCCTATTGTTGACGTTATTCGCTTTCATTAAGTCAACACATTCTATGCATCAATAGCTTAAAACTTGATTTTTTTTATCCACCTACTTAGTATTTGCTTAATTTATTTGAAAATTGTTTGCAGTGCAAGAAATATTTAGTTTTCACACAGAATTTTGCAAAAAAAAAATATATAATAGCTTCATGTTACAGACTGCGTACAATGTTGATCGTTTGAGTTTCCCCCTTGTAAAGCCTTGCTCACAGCTGGTTCATACCTAGAGGAGTTGAAACTATAAAGTAAAAACTACAACTCATTACTTCAACTTGATTGATTCCACATAAATGGTAAAACAGAAACGTAAAGACCAAATTCACGACATTCAAGTGGCGAAACAAAAAAAGAAAGGCCCGTACATAAAAAAAGCTATTCATGCTACGTTTAAAGCACACACGACGTATGAAATATGCAGTCACACAATGGTTCAAGTACCCACTTGAGTTATATGTGCGACGATTGTTACAGCTGCAGCAGGCCAGATCCGCAGGGGTTGGGGTTTGGACTGCCAGAGCAGAGCAGGGCCCACATAGAGCGTGTCTGCGCGTTTGAATGAGCACACGAGCAAGGCACTGACTAAGATGTACTCGTTTGGCGTTGTCGAATGCTGCAGCTGAAATTGAAGTGCCTAAGTGTAGTGTTCCAAGAAAGCCAATGACTAAAGAAAAACCTACACATACAAAAAGAAAATTTTGTTTTTGCTGCAAGACCAAGACCATACCGATGGTTCAACCCTCATCATAGAGTCTAGCCAAAATCAGTTGTCGGTTAGCGCTACGGCGCGCCGCATCGCGATTTAGCCGTGTGCGCTTGAAAGTAATTTAAATTTTTTTCTGGTGTTTATTTTTTTTACAGTAAAGTTTAAAAATGGCACGTACTAAGCAGACTGCTCGTAAATCTACTGGTGGAAAGGCTCCACGTAAACAGCTGGCTACCAAGGCTGCCCGTAAATCGGCACCCTCTACTGGTGGTGTTAAGAAGCCTCATCGTTATCGTCCAGGAACTGTGGCTTTGCGTGAGATTCGTCGTTACCAGAAGTCGACTGAGTTGCTCATCCGCAAATTGCCGTTCCAGCGTTTGGTTCGTGAAATCGCCCAGGATTTCAAGACCGATTTGCGTTTCCAGTCGGCCGCCATTGGCGCCTTGCAGGTATGTGCACCTATTTATTATTAAGCTAACTATGATTAGCTGCACAAGTGGAGATTTAATTAGTTATGTAGCTTTTTCCTCCTTGTTTAAGTATTTACGTACCAGTTATTTTAAAGATAAAAAAATATTGATATGGATATGGATGGCGATAGGCTATTTCGGCCAGTATGTTTATTTGTAATTTAGTGTAAATTTCGAAAATGTTTTTTGTATACCAGCCAGCAGTTACATACATATCTACAATCCAAATGTAAAATTTTATAAACCTAATGTTTGATTTAAATATCTAAGTAGATTCAAATGAAAGAAAACGGAAATGAGTCTTTATAAAAGCACACAAAGCTAATCGTGGTATAGTATATATAGTTGCTATAATTTCAGGAATACTACTGAATCTTCTCATAAATATTCATGCACAACGCTCTTAACTTTTATGCTTTTTATTTATTTGTTAATTTCGATTTACTCCTTACAGGAAGCATCTGAGGCCTATTTGGTGGGTTTGTTTGAAGACACCAACTTGTGCGCCATCCATGCCAAGCGTGTAACCATCATGCCTAAGGACATTCAGTTGGCCCGTCGCATTCGTGGCGAGCGTGCTTAAGTTAATCCAGAAATACATAGTTCAGCGCTGTCCGTGCAAAAACTTCAACAACAACAAGAAGTTCACGGAGAGCTGCCTTACATACCACACATTCATGATATAACACACAATCCATCTTATCAATATAACATAAACTATATCATATATATGCAAATATATATATGATTATTTATATATGTATCGGTACATAACACACAACCAGGAAAAATAGCAAACAGTTGCAGTTGTGCTTCAAAATATATTGCTATGTTTTGAATGCACATACATCATAAATAAAAATTATACTTGTATACACATAGTTACATAAATTTTAAAAATGGATTTAGACTTACGTTTAATCATTTATTTGTAACCAGAAACAACAACAAAATATTAATTCTCTTACCAACAAACAACAAATACAATTCATAACATTTTGATAAATTAAAATATTCTTAATGCTTCAATGTATTGATATCTATTAATTAATATTTCTTATGATTATAACTAAATTTATTATTGCTATTATTGTATGTATTAGTTCTTAAGTTTAAAACGTGCAGCAACAATGTTAAGCAGACTCGCAAGTAACGCCGCAGCTTCGTCTCTTACATCGCCCCACTCCAACTCCAACTAACGTCCAAAGTGTTCTGTCCTCTGCATGATTGCATGCTGATTGCCACCAATTGGTAAAGTGCTTTCACTTCTCTTTTCATCATAAGGCCCAAAGAAGCCGCTTTGCCAGGCAATTCGCTCAGATTCAGCTGCAAGCGTGTGTGCAGCATTCAGGGGATAGAGGGACACCTAGGATGTGGCAAGCGGCGCTGCGGTAAGTGCTTGGTGTTTCTGCTGCTACTGGTTGCGCGCACGATTGCCCTTAAATACCAACAAAAGGAAGAATACATTTTCACACCGAAGACCGAATTGAGTACACTTGGAATAGAAGAAGTAGAAAACAAAAATACAAACATATATCTTAATCTAAATATATGAATTACTTATACATATATGTAAGCACATGAAGAATGCATATTTTTTTTTTATTATTAAATTACACTTTAATTTTGAAAGCATACAAATTTAAGTATATATACTTATATACTTAGACTTATAGTATGCGTGGCCATGAAGGCGTGTAGTTTTTTGTAGGCATGGCCCGTGTGGGAGTAGACGTGCTCCCAAGTAGTTGATTAAATAAGTTTTAGATTTACATGCATTTTATACGTTTATGAAAGCATAACAAAAAAAAGAAAACAGCCCTATGCAAACAAGATTCACACAATGATTTCTTATACACAATAAAATATATATTATACAAGGTATATGCATATTACATTAACACATATATATATAAAGTGTATTGCACACAATATAATATATATAGAGAAAACGAAAAAAAAAACAATAAAATCATATAGTAAATACATATATGTATACACAAAAAAATCTTTGCAAGATAAACAAGTTTGTAAGATTCAGGCAAATCCAAACTTCTCAATAATCAATGTTTGTAAGCAACTGCATAAGTTTTATTAAACATTTATGTATTTAATTAAAAGCAAGTTACAGTATAACACCACAATTGCAAATATCAAAATCAAACCATAGTAAGAAATCATTTTGCAAAAAACAAAATTCCCATAAAATTTTAAATAAACGGTTTTTTCTAGAGAAAGAACCAAAAAAAAAAAAAACGAAAACTTTGTTTTTAGTTAAAAGGTTTGATATGTTGTAAAGTAACAGAGCACAAGGCTCAACCGTTTTCTGAACGCTTTGAGTCAACTGAAACAATCCAAGGGTGCGCTTAACCTACACAAAAATATATGTACATGTAGTATGTCATAAAGTTTACAGCTGCGGGCAGTCTCAAAATGTCCGTATGGTTCATTTCGGCAGCTGGTACTCGAAGCGAAGCTCATCTTTAAACTCATTACCTTTTAAACATGCACCATCTCCATGTGCCTTTTTTATCCTAAGGTATATTTAGTTTGGGCAAGCGGAAAATGTATGAAAGAAATCAAAAGTTTTAGATGGATAGTTCGTTTGTTTATGAAGATATTGTAACTAAATTTTTGCGTCCGAAAGTTTTTTTTTTTTGGTCTCAAGCAATGTACCAAATTTGATCAAAATCGGTTGACTATATCATATAGTAGCTCCCATAAGAACGATCGGTTAAAAAGCCTTTTAAGGGCATAATACGCTTGTTTTTCATTTGTTTATGAAAATAGAAGTATTTTTCGGAGTACTTTGCCAATACACCGAATTTGAGTGCAATGTGATGGTACAGGGTATCTTCAGGCCTGACGAGTGGGTAGGGGGAAGGGGGGTTTCCCCCGGGCCCGGAGTTTTCTCAGGGGCCCGGTGTAATTACTGTCGTACTGACTTGATTCAAGCTAAAGGTGTAAAAGAGGGGCCGGTACATTTTTTATCCGGGACCGGATTTTCTCTCTACGGCCCCGGGTATCTTAGTCGTTCGCGCCTGACTTTAACGTTAGTCATATTTGGTATTTAAAGTTATCATCATTATATTGTATATTTATGGTAATCGTCCAGACAACTTTTGGGCTACATTAATTTAAAGAACAAACTTAAAGTACATCTCTATGAGTTTTTAATTGAATCTAGAATGTTAAAATAAATAATTTTTTAGTTTTTAGAGCTAGAGAGAAGTAAGGATTTAGTAAGAGAATTAATAATATTTAAGGGGTTCAATGATTTTGCGGTTCACATGTTAACTTTTTGATATACTCAATTTGTATGGAGCTGATTTGGCGTGGAACTCCAACCGAATTGATATTCAGATTCATAAAAAGTGCATTTTGTAAAAATATGCTTAGGTGTAGATATGATTTGGGATAAAGTGTTCTGTTCCCAACGGCTACATATTCGATCTTCATGGACCTGGCCCAGTGTAGTGTCGTTGTAGGGGTAATGGCATAATTTCGCCGGACATATCTCCACTTATCTGACAATGTCATATCTTCGCGCGAAATTATGTATATTTTGTGATTGAGGTCTGCACCGTAGAGTTGGTTTGACGGCATCGCTTACGTTAGATATTGATGTTTATCTATTGACGAGACCGAGTCTCTGTGAGCGGTCTCCAAATTTGGCCACTGTCACGACATTAATCCAAAACCTTTAGATGACCAATAGCTGTGAATCTTTTAAGGCGTTGGAGTTAGGCTGGTAGAGATGTAAATATTAAGATGTTGTTACGGGGTAAGATGCTATACGACAGCCGCATTCTGCAATGAATTTGAATATCTATGCCAAATGGATCCTGCCGTGTGAATTCTCGCATATCGAATGGATGAATAAAAGAGCTTCCACCCTACTCAAAGGCGAGTTACATCTTATGTATAGGGGCATATCCATTATGGCGAGACGTTACGTTTGTAGGACCAATTATGAAAAAAGTAGAAAAAGCTAAAATTTTTAAAATGTAGGTACTTACGTTGCAGTACTAGTATATTAACTTTAAAAAATGACAACAATCGGTCTTATCGTTTAAAAGATACAAGCAAAACTGCGCATGGCGTTACGTTGCAAAATAAACTAACTTAAAAATCGCAAATTTCTACGGATTATGAAAGTCTTTTGGTATACAAACTATTTTTTATATAAATAAAAAAATGTATCTTTTTTTTTGCCATCACGTTACTCAAATATCCATTAAAAAGCAAGAAAAGCTTTAAACTCTTTAAATTAATAACTTTGCAAGATATTTTTTTTTTAATAACACAAGTTAAAATATATTTTTATTTATCTTTTAATTTTTCGGTCATGGTGGACCTTTCAGTGGAAGTACCCGTCTTTATAGATAGAGCTGTTTGACCTGACTGACTGACTGACTGATTGGTTCATTCATTCTTTGTTGACCAAGTCAAGTGCTAGACGGCTTGAATTTTGCGTTAAGTATCCTTTTATGATGCCGGTGAGCAAAGAATTTTGGAAAGTCCAGCCCACAAGTGGTCCTCCAACTGGCTAGTTAAATTTCATGGTAATTTTTTATTATTAAATCGATTCGGGTATTTCTGAAAATACTTTTAAACGTTTTGGATAATTTGCCCCCAACAAATGGGAATTGGGGGTAATGTATTTTATATTTGTATGGGTCTATGCTTATCATGCTATCTACCAGCCAAAATGATTAGAGCCCAAAGGGATTAAATTTTGAATGATGAAAGGAAATCAATATAAATAAATCTTTACCACGATGGGAAAACGACAGTGAGAATTTAATAGCAGCGGATTTCTTGGATCGTATGCAGCGAAATTGTCTAATAGCTAAAGGTGTTGAATATCATAAAAAATTGGCCTTGCTTCGGAAAACGTATACGAACATTTTACTCGGGTTCTTTTTGAAACTGAATGTTTGGTGCTTTCAATTTAAGGCCCATGGTTGGTTGGTTGGTAGAAGTGGTAGCTCAGTCCATGAGCCCAACTAGCGCTTTCGCACCATTTTGTTGTTGTTTGTGTAGACAGCTCGGTTAGATCCAGTCCGTGCGGTTAAGGAACCTCTGGAGGCCGTTGATGTTTATTTCCGCCAGCTCTCCTAGTCCATTAAAGAGCGGCTTTCCTAGGGTGTCCATTCTCTGCTTCCAAAGAGCAGGGCATTTACAGAGAAAATGAAGGACAGCTTCTTTTTCTTCTGGCTGGTTGCAACTGTGACAGTGGATATTGTGGGGAAGCCTCATTTTGGCCGCCTGTTCTCCCAGAGGCCAGAAGCCAGTGATGACTGCCACCAGTCTAGAGGCGTCTTTTCTATTCCTGTTTATAAGTGATGTTGTTTGTTTAAGGTTGTATTTAAGCCATAGGGATCTACTAGTCCTGCATGTTACAAGACTATTCCATCTACGATCCGCTATCTGCAGGTATTTTGTGTTGATGTTTCTCTTGAGCACGTTAGGTGGCGTGAACACCGGTTCCGCAAGAGCTTCACTCATGGCAGATCCATTTCTTGCCAGTTCGTCGGCTTTTTCGTTTCCCTCTATATTCCTGTGTCCCGGGACCCAGATTAGAGTAACGTTATGCCTTTCGCTTACGGTGGTGAGGCTTTTCCTGCTTTGTTCCACCATTTTGGAGGTTGTGATAGCTGAATTCAGGGCCTGAATCGCAGCCTGGCTATCCGACAGAATAGCGATGTTGTTTTTGAATGTGTAGTCAGCGATTAGTATCCTACATGCTTCCCCGATCGCAAATACTTCCGCCTGGAAGACGCTGGATAAATTTGGGAGGCTGACTTTTTTATGTTTAGTCTCTCGGAATATATACCTGCTCCGACACCGCAATCCATTTTGGAGCCATCAGTGTAGATTGTGGTGTCGAAATTGTTTAGCAAAGATACCTTAAGGCCCATACTCAGAATGAAAAATTTCGCACGGAATGACAAAACTTCATATAAAAAAAAATCCCAAATGGGATAACCCAAATGAGGATTGGCCTTTAACCAAAACGAATGTTTTATGTGGTTTGAAACCGAAAGTTTTGTGGCAAGAGGCAGAATAGGTTGAAAAGTGTATGCATTTTAAACTGAAATAATTTTTTAAATATTCTTTGATATTCCTTAATTCTAATTATGCCAATTCCAAGTTATTGATAAATATTTTTTTCTGAATCAACCCCAAAAATAGCATGCACAATACAAACCGAATTTTTATATGGTCCCATGACTTGGCTAAAAAAATGTTCATGTCTTGCTTAAATAGTTCATGTCTTGAATAAAAAAAAAAATTTCCTTTTAATAAAAATAGCATAGTGGATAATTTCCCTCGAAAGGTAAAAGCTGTGCTAGCAATAAGCAAGGGAATGAGTAGGTATGAGTAGATGGCGACAGCGAAAAGACGCGGACTTGTGGGCACGCAAAAAACGAATCCGAATAAAATTGTTCGTTTTGGCTTGTTCGTTTTCCGAAGCATGGCCGCATGCTCAGATTTTCGCAACATTTAGGCGTCTCTGTTTTTTAGTACACCCACTCATCTTCTCAAATAGTCTTGGCTATATCGAAGCAACTTTTTAAATATGCACAGGAAAACTCTGACCATGAAGTATTAGCTTTTCCTTACAAAATGATGATGCTTATTTGTATGCAAAAAACGGATCGTGTCACAGCCGCTTAAGGAATTTATTTAAAATGTTTAATTTTCTTATAAATAATTTTAGCATTAACAAAGAAAAAAAAAGTAATACAGTCGGGCTGGTATCCGACAGTTGGATTTCGCTGCACCCGATTTTATGAAAGAACAAGTGGCTGTAGCCGGAGTGGAGCATACGCCTATAATAAAACCATACTCAGTATACTCGACAACAAGCTGCAGCTACTCGAATTTATATTCCAGGATTTTTACAAATTTATCATACTATATAGGTTTTACATTACTTAGCCACTTTTTACGTGGAAGAAAGTAAACATTTGTGGAGCAATCCAAACAGTGCAATCTAAGTTGGACTTTGGAGTATTATTCATATTACAATGAGTTGTACAACTTGTGCACTCGGACATATTATTACTACAAGATACTTTCATGAATCCTTTCTTGGGCACAGGGTATAAATGTAACTTTAAAATCTTAATTTTCTAGACATATAAAACAAACATTGCCGAAATTGCTGAAATCATGGCCAAAAATGTCGATGCATATAGTATCGCACAAGTTGTTTCCATCCAAGCGACCAGGGGTCCAACACTCAACGATACAATTAATTGGGCAATGAAAACCATGCTACTTATAATGGCCACATCCGTGCCCAAACCTCGGGCTTGTTTAAGCGGCACCGTCTCTCCATTGTGTACACGGAACTGCAAAAAGTAATTTTTTAGAGTATTTGAAACTTGGTCCATTTTAAGGCACGTCAAGACTACTTACGCAATTTGTGGCATGATAACGTGCTACCAGTATGAAAGGAATTGTAAAGAGTGTTCCATAGAGAATTCCTGCAGCTGTGCTAAATACTAAAACTCCCCAGCGTGTAGGCCACAGTCCCAATATAAGCATGCCTATGCCGTAATAGATCATGCCGCTTATATAGACTGTCTTAGTGCTGTAATTCAAATAATATACATTTTTAATTAATATTGAAAAGCACAAGAGGATAGGCTGAAATGTATTCGGTCCAATCGAGAAACTCTGCTAGCAATCATTTCGTTTAGTTTTTTATCGGGAGTGTTTTCTAGCAGCTGTTTACTGTCAAAATTGAAGCCCCATGGGTCATCATGTGATATTTTGGTGGGAGTTGATAGAGAACATTTATCGTGTGTTTGCAAAAATTATAAAAAAGAGCTCGTCCAGCATTGATGAGATCAAATACGATATGAACTATGGACTCTCGATATCAGCTTTTAAAAGTAGTATATTGAATAGCTCGCTTTAAGCCTGGACGTGCAAACATTTTTTTCTCAGAATCTTCAAGCATAGTCACCAGCCGAAAAATAGTGGGCAAAATTCAGGGATTCGTAAATGGCATAACGATAATAGCCGAAAGGTAAATGAGATTTATAAGGCTGTAAGCCTAAGTGATCAAGTAGAACCCACATGTGGACTAAAGAAATCGGTGTGGTAAAGACTTGCCACTATTAATAAAAGTGGGGTTAATATAAATGCCATTTGGACTCCCTACTAGCCCCAGAGCATCTCAGCTTGTCCAAATCCCAAAAAAACCTTCATTACTTGGGTTGGGACTTGTCGGATGTCATCGCCTATTGAGATACCATGACCGCCAAAGAGGAATGCCCTTTCTCTGGCCAAAGCGTCACAGTCAGAAAGCAAGATCCTTATATTAATGTCATTCGGGAAGCTACAATGCGACTCTAAGCCTCTATTGGACTCCTTACTAGCCCCAGAGCGTCTCAGCTTTGCAAAATCCCAAAGAAAACTTAATTGTTTGGGTTGATCCTAGTCGGATGTCATCGCCTATTGGGATACCATGACCGCCAAGGAGGAATACACTTTCTCTGGCCAAAGCGTCGAAGTCAGAAAGCAAGGGTGGGGCGAAGTTCACCTTCATTTTCAAGAAACTACAAGTGCTCGTGTTTTTTGTGTCGTTTCGTAGCTGCATAACACGTCCGAGACCAAGGAAACGTCACAGCAATAGATTTCTTTTGAGATAATTTTATTCGGGGCTATATGACCGACGCGATAGTGACAAAGTTATTTTCTACCAAGAAAATTGCATAAATTGCCTTAGGCACTGGGTTCCCAACTGCGGGTTTGACTTTCTTGACTAAACTTCAAGAACTTAGAGAAATAGCTTGATGATAGGGAATTCCCTTAAATAATGTCCCCTTCAGTGAAACAATGAACGCATTAATTTCCCTAACAAAATCTTGCTTTATGAATAGCTTAAAAATTGGTGTCTAATGGAGGACTTAGAGAAGCTAATGTAGCAGTTATAAGCAATCTATTTTCTCAATCCCTATCCTCGCCTCCACGTGGTACACCATGGAAACCTGAGCAGCCGTAGCTGAAGATGAGGTACCCAAACCGCATGGTATGCACGGTCAGGGCTAACGAGGGAGGGAGCTTCGTAGGGGCTACTTCGTCGTACACGATTTAAAGGCCCTGCGAAGTCTGCAGCGTCTGTCTCGGAGCTAGCAGCTGCAAAAGGCGTCTGTTTCCTTACGTTAGAGGCGGCCTCAGTAACAGTGAATTTAGTCATTTATCGGTGAAGCTTTCCGAACCTTTCTCAGACCTGTAACCTGTGGATGAGCTTCATTGTTTTAGAAGATCTATCGAAATTTTTAAAGAATCATGATTATAAGCCCGCAAGGAATTCAGTCACCAAGTGGTAACCACATTAATGTCGTAAATCAACATGCATGTCGGATTTGAACGTGCTCAAATGAAAATGGAAATTGTGATACAGCTGAAACCTCTTGAGGCCCTATGTTCCACAGGCGACTACAGGAATTAAGAGAGAGAGAGTACACCTCAATCAAGTCTATTGCTCTAATTTTTGTCTACCAAGACAATTGTATGGATTGCGTTTGAACTGGTTTCCTGGCTCAACCTCTGGCACTAACTCTCTATCTGACTTGCTGTGACTATTTAAACTTTTCAGCCTAACCTCGTTTGGATGTACTTACCCAAGCCATTTCATCAACTTGTTTACGGACAGTGAGTACACTGAGCAGCTAAATGCATAGATGGACATGCCCCAGCAACCGAAGCGTACGCCCTGTTCGTAGCGCATTGCCTCCTCCGAGTCCGGCGCGGCTGTTGGATCTCCATGAAAGACAGCTTCACCCACAAAGTCTGTAAAATACAGACAGTAGGTGACATGTCCCATCCAGCAGAATAGGTTTGTTAATGCCAGCATTCTCATGGAGTATGGCATTATGAATATGCTTTTCAGGTAGGTACGTAGCGAAATAGGTTCCTCCGCTTCTGATAACGCCTCCACTTTAGCTTGCTGCTCCACATCTTGAATTTTACCATTTTGATAGCTTTCGTGCATATCTTCAGGTTGCGTCTGCTTGGCATCGTCAGCCATTTGCAACTCGAGCACGGTCGTTTCTTTGATATAATAGATTTTGTTATTACGCTTCTTCAGCTCCTTCTTAATCGCCTGCTCGGAGAGCGGACGTAGTAACTCATCTTTTTCTATAAGTTCTAGTGGTATCTCACGGAATGTGGTTATTGTAACGATATAACAAATAATGAATATGATCGTTACCAAACCAAAAACCGTGGGTATATTTCCGCCTAGAAATGAACCGATACTGGTTGTATTCCAGTCAACGCCACCAATGGCATAGCCAATTGTACCACCAAAACCCGCGAATAGCGAAAAGGTGGTCAGTGCATGTGACTGCTCCTCCGGTATGCACATATCTAGCAGATATGTACGTGCAGGTGTTTGACATGTATCCGCATCAAAGTCTAGCAACACCATGCCCAGTATAGTAAGCACCACGGCAAATTTAAAATTGGCTGGTGATGGACCCGTTTCCAGCGCAGGCGCCAAAAGCGCTGCAACGGAGCCGTCTGCAGAACTCGTTAAATTCAGCTGTGATGTATCCGCGTATGTATAGCCTGCATCGCCCAGCAGTTCGCCCAGTTCCTTGCCATATGGCACTAAAATTAGACCACACAAAATGCCAAATGACAGCAAAGAGATGATGGGACGACGACGTCCCCAATTCAACTTGCAGCGATCACTAACGCTGCCCAGCAAAGGTGATACAAAAAATCCAATTAATGGCGCCAAACCCCAGGCCATGGTCATGTGTTTGTGATCTATGCCGATCTGTAGCAGTATGGGTGAAACAAAGGAGGTTTCAGCTGCATAGGCGAACTCAATGGCCATGGCAATTGCAGATAGGCGAAACAATTCGAAACGCTTCTTGCGACGAAATACATGAGAGTAATCAGCCTTCTGGTTGCGTGCATGGCTTTCTCTTGTTTTCAGCATAAACTTGATCATTGGGTTCTTCCTCGAGGACAACTCGTCGCCAGAGGACGCATCAGGCGCTGCAACTCCAACCATGTTGAACAATTAGTTTTGTTCCTATTGCAACTGAAAAATAAACAAAATAGAAAAGATGGCTTCATTAAATCCGGATGCAAACATGTCTACACTTAGCTGGGACTTAGTACAAAGTTTGGCTGATGTTGCATCTGATGATTTTCCATATATAAATGTGTTTCAGTTCAGTAAGTTCATAGAAAACTAATAGAGTTACAAAAATGTATTCCAACTTCAATTAGCTTAAAATTCTTGAATTCTTGCTGTGTTTTTTTTGGAAATAGGTCATAGTGCCTTGAGCGTTAATCCGCAAATGAAATTATTCCTGTAGACGAAAACGAATAATACTTGTAAATTTTTGGACTTTTTTGTGGTTCCATTATACCCGGTAAAGCAATTAAGAAGTAGCAGCCAACCCGAACGCGGTGAAAGTTAATCTTAGGCAGATCTTATAAAGAAATATTTACTACTTATAGCTCCAAAACTATGTGTTTCCAAAAAAAAAACTTTATTGCACTGAAACTCCTAAGATTTAGAATTCCTCGTAAAATAGTAATGAGGACCCGTTGGTAATTCTCGACGGGCCCTAAGCGCAATCGTTTTTTCCAAAGAATTTATATGTTAAATGATTGTATTAAATCTATTGGACCTTTGGAAAACTCTGGGCTGGGGGGAAATATATAAAAAATTTTTTTATAAAAGTTCCTCACTGAATTTATTTTGAATAACTATTATAAACATACCTGTATCTTTACTCAAATAAATATTTTAGGCGGTTTCCTAATAAGTTGCAGAAATGACAGCTGTTTAGTAACCTCAACGACAGTTTAAGCTTGTTTCACATATCCCATTTCGGAAATTCAAACTTCATATCAAATAGCAAAAAATTTCGCAAAAAAAATTACGATTTTACTAAAAAAATTTACAAAAATTCATATAATAGCATCTCTCATACAAAATCTGCTTTTCTTTTCTTCTTTCTGACTTAAAATTTTTGTTTTTTAACATATGAAAATCAGAGGGATTTTTTAACAAAATCGTGAAAATGTGTTGTAAGTTTTCCGTATTTCATCCGATCGTGATGACCTTAGGCTCGAAATGTTCGTAAATGAATAATTAAAAAATTTTTGTTTGTTAAGGCCTATACGCAGCACGCAAAAAAATGAAAAACTTCATATAAAAAAAATAGTCGCGAAAAATTTCGATCAAAAATTTTTGACAATGGG
The DNA here is from genome assembly GCA_018150985.1 of Chymomyza costata. Taxonomy (NCBI): domain Eukaryota; kingdom Metazoa; phylum Arthropoda; class Insecta; order Diptera; family Drosophilidae; genus Chymomyza; species Chymomyza costata. The sequence continues at coordinate 7,223,201 of JAECWU010000255.1, read as the reverse complement.
ACGCAGATAAAAAACAAAACAGTGTTGTCTAAAAATGCTTAACGTTAGATGGCGCCACTTCTTTGCTATGTGTGGTAACACTTACAGCAGCTGTTTGGTTTTTGCCACTTTGGCGCGAATTACCGATTGATTACGCACCATGGCCTCAAACTTTAAATTGAACAGGAAATGTACAGAATTGTGTTGGAATTTTAGTCCAATAAATAAATACATACATCTTTGAAAAATCTTCCACTTTCTGCTCTGCCCTTTAAATAAGGTTTCACCCGGACACTTCCGTTTTTTTGCGGCCAACCTTTTTACAATACTTGCATTGTTTATACTAATTAATGTTAACAATACTTGTTGATTCAAATCCATGTTTATTTTATTTAATTCTTTGTCTTATTTTGCGCGCTTAATTTTTGTAAACATAAAGCAGCTGATTATAATTTGAGTGTGCCCACATTAACCCAAAGTATCGGAAAACATATCGATTAATACCACAAAAAAAAACGATGGCTCGATAAAAAAAACACTTTGAGTTACTATGCACACACTGGTGGCTCCATCTGAAATAAAAAATAGTTTCCATATGGAATTTTTCGAGCTGCGTAGACCCCTTAGTAAAAAGCAAACCGAAAATTTGTAATTTTGAAAAATGGTCGAATATTACACTCTTTTTGACTTTGGTTGCTTGTAACTTAAATAATTTGTACTTAATCATGTAAAGAGCACATTCGATCAAATCATCTTTCATGTCGATTCAAAACTTTGTTTTCGATATATTATCAAATAACTAAAAAAGTGCCCAAAAACATGTTTTCGAAAAAATCTCGAAAACGGTTCTTAAGAAAAAAAAAAACAGTCCTGTGTATTTTTTTTAGAGCTACAATTTTTTGATACACACCAAAAAACAAAAAGGGCAAGGGGGCGGGTAAAAATACGCAAAACTGCGTTTTAGTAAATTTGGCGCCATCTACAGCCTAAAATATGAACTTTTGGGTATACCTTCCATTACAAATAAAATTCCAAATTCACTTTTGGTAATTTTTTCATTGAAAGTTTTTGTGTACGACTTATATGTCAAAAAAACGGTTAACCCTACGGTGGAAGGAGGTCACCATTATGGTTTTAGACTTTTTGGATGGTCCTTGAAACATTAATTAAGCAAGAGAAATTCCAGTGTGCAATTTTTTCCAGGTCAAAACCTATTTTTACTGTACATACTACCATGCTTATTGCTTATTCAGCAAAGTCTCAAGCCTGAAGCAGATGTGACGTCACATGTTCATGTCTGAACACTAAGCACAATAAGCTTTATACAGCAAGTGGTCGGTATACCAAACTGCAGGAGACGATAAGAAGAGGGGTTCTGGGGCTTCATAATTTACATAATCTTAGTATGATATAGAGTGTAGATATATTTGGCTAAATGTTGACAGATGTAAGGAGTAGTGCTGAAGAAAACATCGATGATCGAAGTTTAAAATCTCTATATATCGATGTTGGCCAATAGAGATGTTTCTCCAGCACTACTAAACACCCTTTTGATAAGTGCAGAAGTGCTGGAGAAAACATCTCTGTTGGCCAACATCGATATATATAGAGATTTTAAACTTCGATCATCGATGTTTTCGCCAGCACTAGTAAGGAGAGACCAGTGCTGGAAAAACATCGATGTTTCCGATATATCGAAGTTTATGCATATTATCTTAATTTAAACTTTGATATATCGATACATCGATACATCGGTGCATTTAAATGGAAAACATCCAGCGCTAGGAAAGACCGGCATGGACATGCTGTTCATTTTGGCCACAGAGATACAGCAACTTAAAATCTGCCGTAAAGGCCTATACGCAGTTCGAAATATTTCGCGCGGAGTGACAAAACTTCATAAAAAAAATCCCATTTGGGATTCCCAACCCTCCATTTGGGATCCCATTTGGGATGTTTTTTTATATGAAGTTTTGTCATTCCGCGCGAAGGTTTTCGAACTGCGTATACCCCTAAAAGGCCCATACGCAGCATGCAAAAATTTCGCACGAAATGTCAAAACTTCATATAAAAAAAATTTCCCACAATTTGGGAAATGTCAAAACTTCAAATGAAAAAAATTTCCCACCATTTGGGATTTTTTTTATATGAAGTTTTGCCATCTCGTGCGAAATTTTTACATGCTGCGTATGGGCCTTAAGGGGTCTACGCAGTTCGAAATATTTCGCGCGGAATGACAAAACTTCATATAAAAAAAAAATCCCAAATGGGATATCCCAAAGTTTTGTCATTCCGCGCGAAATATTTCGAACTGCGTATAGGCCTTTAACTAAAAAACTTTTTTTTTGCCCTGACAGTTTAGCTTTCAAAAATCGCTGGGGGCAGTTTCCAGTACCTTATCCAGCTAGACTCTTTCGACAAATAGCTTTTTTTAAGCGTGCTAAATCGAATAAAATCCTGTACAATTTTTTTTTCTAGGCCGTATTATTTCAAAACCGTGTAAAAAATGAACGTATAAAACAGAATTGGGTGTATATGCATATTTATCGTAATTTTTAGATCATAAATCTGAAATGTTGCCTCTTATATCGTAATTCGGTGTCCCAACCAAACGACAATATGGTTTGAGTTCTACAAGAGCTTTAATCTGATTTTGTTCAAGCTCGTCATGCTTAACTAGATTCTAGATTTGTTCATGCGCTTAGTCTTCATAAGTAAAGAATACATATTACCAATTTACATATGTACTATGTATACATTGAGGGCCCTTTACCGGTTCTCAAATGAAGCTGCGGTTAACGTCACTTTGAACATAGCACTTCAATATTAATAACAAATAAAAAAAAAAATCTTGCTGGGAAGTTCCAACTTTGAAATACCCTAAGTTACCCTCAATATGTTTCAGTATGAAGGTAACGCATTTTAATAGGTGTGGCTCTAAATTCAAACAAAATGTGAGAAAAAAAAACGATATGTTTGGGTTAAAGATATTTTTTGTATTAAAACAGTCGTTAGGTAGACAATCGGATAAGAGTTATTATTGGAACGAAAGTGAAATTATTTAATGGGTAATTCCTCGATCTTGAGACTAAACGATTGTATAACAGATGACATTAGAACAATCGGTATAAGAAATTGGAAGGACCTTGCACAAGATCGAGACGAATGGAGTAAGATTGTAGAGAAAGTCAAAACCCACCCTGGGTTGTAGAGCTAATCGATGATGATGATGATGACTGTCGTAGATCTTGAGGCTTTTACATTGGTATAGCACTTTACTTTAGAGACCTATTGTTGCCTTTAATAAGCACACATATTGCTCGACCGTTTGTTTAATGATAATCTTCTATACCCTTACTCTGAGGCTAGTTTCAGGGTATAAACCAAAACTAACATACATTCGCACTAGGTCGACGGCTTTGTTTGGTGTCTGATGTCTGGTTTATGCTCTTACATGAGTTTATATACACACATACATATAATGTACATATGTACATATGTCTCTATGTACATTTACATATGTAAATGATGATTATGACCTGTTTGAATGTTTGCACACAGTGGTGGTCTGTGGATGTCTAGGAACCGGTTACTGTTGGCACTATCAAGCGGATTTTTGCGCTTACTACGTCACAGCTCAATGCATCAAATTTTTCGTTAGTTTCACATAAATAAGGTGAAAGTAAATTTATAAAAATAAGCTTAATTTTATTATAGATTTGAATGAAGTTCTGTGTTGTCTAGATGAGCGTTTTTGGGTCAAGGCCATGTGGGTTAAATTTAGTTTGACCCCCACCTTTTCAAGGCGGAAATTACCCAACCGGTCTCAAGTTGCCGCTTTTTTTGCATGATTTAAATTTTAAATTAGCAGGCTGCAAAAAATGCTCAAAATACTATATATCACTTTCCGAAAAAGTGTGACAAATACAGCAGCAGTTTTATGTGATTATAATTATTATCTCTATAATAGCGTGTGCTTCAAGATAAACGACCTTATCAATATCATTAAATTTGCGAATCATAAAGTTAGACCACGAGTTGGGATGCGCGATAAACTACTTAAGCTTTAAAAAACATGATTTGTTTTTATTTTTGTTTGATCTAAGATGACAACTTACTTGTATTAAAGTAAATATTTGTAGGATTACGTTATGAGATGAGTTTTATAGATCACTCCCAGGTTTTTAGTTACCATAAGGATTACCTTATTACCTTATTACCTTAATTATATTAGGAAGATTGTTTGCGTCAATTTGGGTTTATTGTACTATTCGAAATAACTAGCAATATCCATAATACTTTTTGTATAAATATTAATAGCAGAAAATTTCTAAAAAAAAAAATGAAGTGCCTCGGATTACTCTTTGCTGTGGGTTGGGAAACAGCTAGCGTACTGACAGTTTCAGAAGTTAGGGATCTTTTAACCAGCTTATTGGCAAACAAAATTTCCCTTAGCAGCACGGAAACTTCTTTAAGTTAGTTAAAGGATTACCTTTTTTTTGAGCAATAGAAAATTTGTTGGGAGTGTTGTAAGTAAAGTAAACTATTGGGGCATTCACGCTTGCTGTTGAGTTGAGAAGCTGAGCAAAGTTGCACAAAAACTCAATAGGCTACAGCGTGAGTAATATTTAATTACTAAGACCAATAGTCTTACTATTTTAATTACGTATGTTCTATTAAATTTGATTGATTTGTTTACTTTTATTTTGACGCTCTTTTTTAATGAGTAAATGTCGCTTTTAACATCTCAAAACGGCTAAAAAATCCCAAATGTTGCAGTGTGGAAAATGCCGTCAACAGCATATTATGCAACACTTTCTCCTTAACCCAAGAGCTAAAAAGTAGAATAGGGTCTAGGTTGGGGAAAAGTTGCGTTTAAAGTTGAAACTCAGCGCTGTAAATTTTGTTGCTCTTAAAAGTCCTTAATTTTTTAACTTTCCAACTTAACAGCAAGTGTGAATACCCTTTATATGTTTACGAATATTCGTTAGTCTTCAACTATGCCGATTTTTGTGATTGTAGCATTTACAGATCTACAAATAGATACCCCTTTGTGGAGCTTTTAGGAAAAAAGGGGCTCACTAAATCACTCACTTATACAATAAGCAAAGAATATTTTCGTGACAAAATCATTATTTTATTAGGCTCATTATAATAAGCCTAATCCCTTTCAGCAAGCAGGGCGCAGAGTTGGAAGACCACGTACCACCTGGAGAAGATCTACGGAAGCTGAAATGAAAGGAATGAATTAAGAAAGATAGCCCAAAATCGAGTTCGCTGGAAGATGGCAATTGAAGACGCGCTATGCTCCAATAGGAGATAAAGGAAAAAGAAGAAAATAGGCAACAATAAAAATATTAGGAATACTATCTTAAATAGTACATTAAAATAGTTGTTATAAAATTGCATTTTAAAAAATTGTTAAAACTTGTCCAACGACCCTAAAAGCTCTCACAAAACTATAGATCGTTCGAATTTATCGCATAATTATACCAAAAATATTATTATAAAATATTATTATAAAATAAGAATATTTTTCATAAATTTCAACCAAAGTTTAAAGCGTGTCAAAATCGGTTAAAAGATGGAAAGCAAAATTTTTGAACATTTTACCTCCTCAAACATTTTGTAAGTTGAAAGTGTGTTATTATGTTCAATAAAAGTGGATCGCTTTTTGGGATAGAAGTATAAAAAATTTGTCAAATTTTTATCGAAAATTTAATGAAAAAGATCTTTAATGTCGAAAAAAACAATTGGAGGAATTGGTAACATTTTTATACGCTGTACCGTATGGTACTAAGGGTATATTAAGTTTGTGCAAGCCGAAAATGTATGTAGACGTCGGAGACCCCCCCCCAATGTTACCCAAAGTATGATCAGGGTGACTAGAGAAGTCCATGTCCGTCTGTCTGTCTGTATGAATGCCTAGATCTCAGAGATGGTAAGAGCTAGAGCGACCAAATTTTCAGATTAGATGATGATTATGTTAGGGGAGAAAAGTTTATTTTAATTTTTCGATATCGGGGCTATATTATATAGCTCCCATAGTGGGGTTTCAGAGGAACTCGAAAAAAAAACAAAAAGTTTTAGATGAATAATTCGTTTGTTTATGAACATATCATAATCAATTCTGGCACTCGGAAGTTTTTTAGGGTTCCCAAGCACTGTACCAAATTTGATCAAAATCGGTTGACTTTATCATATAGCACCAAAAGGACCGATCGGTCAAAAAAATGTGTTTAGTGAAAAATTCGTTTTGTTTAGTGTGTTTACAAAGATATCGTAACCAAATTTGATAAATAAATATGTTTTAGGGTTCTGAAGCAATATACCGGATTTGATTTCAATGTGGTGGTACAGGGTATCCCAAAGTCGTCCGCGCCCAACTTTACGTACGCCATCTTTAATGAAGGTTTTAAAAAGGTTTTTAATAAAAACAATTGTTAATAATAAAAAAAAATATTGCCCTATTTGAGAAAAAAAAAATCGAAAAATTTTGACACTCGTAATGTCATTCGTAAAATTTTTTTTCAGAAAAAAATACTCAGAATTTTCAGTTTTTTCTTAAGACAAATATAAATCTTGGATGTTTGATTAAACAATACTATATTTGTTGGGATCAGTAAACTTTCCACTGGCAAGAAAATTTGTTTAAAACTTAACAATTTTGATAAGCCAGATGTTAGATGTCAGATATGACTGCTCGAAACTCTTTGGTGTTAGTCTGCCATAACTCTGATAAAAAGATTATTATTATCATCATTGTTGAAAAGGCAATTATTTAATCTAAATTTATGTGATAATTTTTTAATTCTGCTTGAAAGATTAATTCTTTGAAAATTTTAGAACATTGGAAAAATTTGAAGATTATGCAAAAAAAAATAAAAGTGTCTTAAAAAATAGTCTTAAAAACCAGGACTGCAGACCTGTTTCGCACCGAGCTCTTTTTAAGCAGCCAACGAATGGAAAAATTTCATCTGGAATGGGCATAGCTGCTTTTTGTTTTTATATTTCTGGTAATTTTTTGTTTAACTTTTACTTTTTAACTAAATTATTTTCCTTAGTATTGTCTTAATTTATTCTTAACTATACAGCGTACTCTATGGAAGATTGAGGGTCTGTACCAACTAGAAATTTACCCAATCAGGTAAAACTGAATAAAATTAATTTTTTTTATCGTATTTGTTTGAATAAGTAAAAATATAGTTCCAGGCACATTATTGCAGTTATTTATATTATATAAGTTATGCAATATGAATAATATATTAACTTTTTAATTATGCATTTGTGCTAAGAATGACTTGATTTTTTTTGGGAACAAAAACGTTTCGTTAAAAAAAAACAATTAAAATAATAAATAAAATTAGAAATATGCTTGACAGCAGGTAGTGTGATCTGCAAATGTGTACCGTGAACTTTTATTCTTAGGTTCACCGTGTTATAAAAAACTAGTTAAATATAAATTTTAATATTAGAACTGTGCCAAAAATATTGTAGGAACCCTACTTGCGTAAATATATTTTTTTATGCCCTGTACTAGTGCCGGAGAAAACGTTGATGTTATATCGATGCATCGATCTATTGAAGTTAAAAATATGGAAAACATCGATGTTGGCCAACAGAGATGCTTCTCCAGCACTACTGCACTCATCAAATGGGTGTTTAGTAGTGCTGGAGAAACATCGATATATAGATATTTTAAACTTCGATACATCGATGCATCGATAGAACATCGATGTTATCTCCAGCACTACCCTATACCTTAAGGTAGGAGGTATGCATCCAATATGGACCGCTTTCTCAGAGTCTCGGTCCCCCACTTTAACTTCCGCCATTTTTATATCCTAAGGTACAAAGGGTATACTAGGTTTATGCAAGTCGAAAATATATTATAGATGTACTTATCGGAGACACCCACAGTTCCAAAAAGTATGAACAGCATGAATAGAGAAGTTGGTAAGCGCTGGAGCAACGAAATTTTCGGATTAGATGCCTTATTATGTCATGGGAAACAAGTTTATTTTATTGTTAATTTTAAATCGGGGTGTCATTAAATAGCCCCCATTAAATTTTATTCGTCAGCCTGTTGCTCTGGCTTTAATGACTTTGTTCCCTAGAATTTATTTCTAAGTTGCAATAATAAATAATAATAATACAAAATTTTATTTTATTTTTTTTTTCCGTTTTAGCGTGCTCCTTATTTCACATTTTTTGCTGTCGAAAATTTCTGATCTTGTATTTGCCTCTTTTCAATGAAATCTCATATTTTCCTTGACCTAAACAGCTGAGTGACTTTTATTGAAAAATTCGGAAACATTATTCTGTTTGTTTCTGTTGAAAAAAATTTCAACAATAAAATTAGTTTTACCAAAAATATTTTTTTAAATTAACGACAATTGCTTTAGATTGGAACATAGGAATCAACGCCAGCAAATGCGCATGTGTTACATTCGCCAAAAGACGTCGATCATGCCCCGGAATTTTGATGCTGGGTTCCACTCTCAAGCATGAGCCTGCTCATAAATACCTGGGTGAAATTTTGGACAGAAGTCTTACTTTCAAAAGGCATATAACGATGGTTCAGCGAACAGTTTTTGCCAGAGCTAAGAAAATATCATGGCTGCTTTCCCCCAAAAATAAGCTCTTCCTCTCCAACAAAGTCACCATATACAAGTCTATTTTGAGCCCAATTTGGAAGTATGCGTTGCAAGTGTACGGTATTGCTGCGAATCAATAAATATCTTACTTTAAATATGGCATAAATAGAAACTATGAAAATTTTTTTTTTTTAAATTCTTTTCATTATCACTTCGAAAAACTATTGTTTATCCAAATGCGCTAAATCGAATGAAAATTGTAGTCGGCAGATGCCTCGACTGCAATCGCTAAAGTTGTTTTTATAAATTTGTTTAAAAAAATTTGCATGTATACATTATTGTTTTTAGGGGTTTTTTTTAATTTTTTCCCCGCCTCTTATGACTCTAATGCTATAATATATATTCATTATAATTTAATAACACAGTAGAAAAGCTAATTCATTTAGCATGAACTCTCTATTTTAAGAAAATTAAACTCCACTTAATTTCGTAATACATATGATTTAGTGAACAAAATTAAATTGAATTATTGTTGAGGTCCATTCCAATATTCAGAGCAACTCGAAACCAAAAAAAAAAAGTTTTAGACGAATAAATCGTTTTTTTGTAAAGATATCGTAATAAAACTTTTTCAGGGTACATAATTCTTTTGTTATAAAAAGATATGGTAATTAGAGGTGGGATACTATCGATAGTATCGATAGTTTCATTCGATGGTTTTGTTCGATATATCGATAGTATACTTTTGTATGTAAACAACATTTTTGACAAATCAACGGACAAAAATTTGGCAACATGTCAAAAAGAATACAAAACCAGTGGTAACACGTCGAGCCTTTTTTGACCCCCCGACGCTTTTAGAGCCACCAAATCCGATGTGGACCATTACAAATTATTTAAATTAGTCAAATTTTTATAAAAATTTTTCGCATAAAAAACCAAAATATTGATGCCGCATTAGCCTTAATGATTGCCACAGACGTCCAGCATTTCCAGATAGTAGACGACTTTGGCTTTGACTTTGACTTTGAAATTTCGAATTTCATAAAATTCGTGTTGCGAAAAACAAAAAAAAAAGATCAGGCATGTTCTAGATTTCGATTCCGACAAGAGTCGACTCGTTTTGAAAAGTTTGGCTCGCAGCTGTCGAAATGAAAAGTATTTTGCTTTGTTTACTTAAATAAACGCATTAATGCCACTAAAATTCATTTTGTATTATTTTTTAATGCTTTAAGAAAATTTAGATGTGCTCACTTGAACGAAACAAGGTTAATTTTCATTATATATTTTTATTACAAAAAATCTCTATGAAAATTGTGTGTACATGCAAAACCAAAACGAGTGGAATGAAAGTAAGGTGTTCTGGATTTTGACAAAACAGATCTTCGAAAAGTTATGTGTTTTCGTGTTGCACAAGTAAATTCGAAGTTAATTTTAGTAATGGATGGCTTAAAATATATATATAAAATAAATTGTACAAAATTTGTAAATAAATAAAAAATATTTCTCGCTCAGAAAAATGTTGGCAAAAAGAAAAAATAAGTTATACTTGTGGCAACTCTACAATGTGAACTTATCGATATCACACAGCTGTTCAATACAAAAGGTTATCGATAGCACTCGAAATGAAAACGATTCGAAATCGATTCGAACTCAGTCGAAATCTAGAACACCATTTGTCGGAATGCACTCGTTATGACTTTTCAAAACGAGTCGAAATCTAGAACAGGCCTGGATCTCTAAAAATTAGGTAGGAGCAATAATTGACATTCCACATTATTTGGCCAGTCAAAATTTAAGCCAAAATGCAAATCCATTGAGCTTTTGGAAGTTTAGTATAAACAATTAAAAAATGTAGCTAAAAATTATTCTACTTTCACGGATCTGTGTTGGATTACAAAACTTAGTCAACAAATGTTTATGCGCTCCTGCCACTTCTACTGAAATTGAGAGTATGAATGTTCAGTAGAAGTGGCCTTATAGTTTTGGACATAAGGATCCGACTGAAACCTAAAAATGTCGGACTTCTGCCACAAAAACAAGCTACTTGAAAGATAATTTTTTATGATTTTTTTTAGATGTCATTTTAAAAGAATCTCTTTTTACAATGTCATGAAAAAAACGTTTCTGTTAAAAATTTTGAAATACGCTTTTTGTAAGTATAAGAATTTTCCCCATGGTACTTATTTAAAGAATGTGCCCTTTTTGTGTGTGCCATATTTCACTTCGTTCGATAGTACTATCGATAGTTTCAACTATCGAAGTCTAAACCAGCGGTGGGCAAAACTACTAATGCAATTTTTTTGTGCCTGTGTGCGTGAACAAAAAAGAGCTTTCGAAAATGCCGACGTACAATGGGCCAAGACTGTTTTTTTTTTGGCATAGCTGAGATCTATTTTCTGTTACCACTAAATTCTTTAATATAATTGACTTTTATTTCGGATGACCAACATTTTATTCGAATCAAATTGTTCAATTTAAAAAAAAAAATATCACTTGCTCATACCATATTATTACTCTTTGCAAGTGACGCCTGCTAGACTCTAACATTTTAATGACTAACAAAAACCAAAAACTCGCAGTGTACGTATTGTTTCGTGTTTGCCATGTGACTTTGCTTTGCGTTCCATTGTAAATCTGGCTAGATTCTAGCTCACACGTACGAGGCGAGCTTTTACGGTAAAAAGCTCTTTTCTCGTACGTGTGAAAGCTCTTTGGCACGCGTGCCGTCTGAGTGCCCACCGCTGGTCTAAACTATTGAGTGGTGGCACTATCGGTAGTATGCCATCTCTAATGGTCACCAAATTTTGCAATTGAATATTTTGTACAGTTCCTAATTTGAATGTCGAATTTGATCGAAATCAGTTTTATAGAATTTATAGAAAAATTTATAGAGTTAAGCTTTACAATAGCTTTAAAGTAAAGATATTATTATATATGGTACATAAAATCAAAATATTTTTTATAAAATTTTCGTAAAAATAAATAATAATTTTTTGTAACACTATTTCTGTCAAAAGACACTTTTCATATTTTAACTTAACATAATTTTCTAGTTTATTCAAAAAAATTTGTTTTTCGCTTTTCGTACTACAACCAAATTTTGTCAGAATACGAATAGTAAAAAAAATTATTTTCGATAAATGATTAAACTAAGAAAATAATGTCAAGTTGAAATATGAAAGGTGCCTCTTGGCAGAAATAGTGTTATGCCTAGGGTTACCACCTCGGTCGCGTCACTCGCCCGGCAAGTTATCAATGTGTGTGTGTGTCCAAACATTCTTCAACACTGAAAAAACTTTTTCCACATAGGCATTGCTGATGGGGACCGATAAAACTTTTCCAACAATTTTGGGCAATTGGACGAATTCGTCAGAACTTTTGAAAATGTTTACCCATTTTATATCGACAGGGATGTCAATTTGTTTGATTTTGGGAATAATCTTCGCCAAAACAAGTATTTCGTCGTAAAGAGCGTCTTCGTCAACATCAAGATCAACCGCTTCAGCCGCTCGAAGAAATAGTTTTCGGTCTACTATTTCGTCTTCAAGGTTCAACACTAAAAAGTGTTGAAATGGAGATTACACTGTGAATGTACTCATCACTGTTCATTTTTCCAGATTTTTTATACTTTTGGTCATGTGGTGCAAAAAATGATGAACGAAGCATAAATAGCATTCTGGGAACGTTAAATTTTCGTTGAGATTGTCGTTCAGTTCATTCTCTTGATCTTGCACAAAGCTCCAAATCGTTTTGTCAACTTCATCTTCTCCTTCATTGATAAAATATTGCTTTAAACCCGGCCATTGTTTGATAATCCGCTCTGTACGCGGGAAATTCGAATTTACTTAGTTCATATGGCGGCTCGGAAAAATTTTCATTGGACCGGCGGCCCGACGACCACTTCCTAGGCCCGGCTTTGCCGGGCGAGTCCCGTGCAAGTGGCAACCCTAGTTATGCCCCTGTGGATCCGTCACTAAACTGAACTGCAGATACATATATCCTAACTGAATAAATGATTAAATTCTGAATAATATTTTTGTTTACATTTTACAAAATGTTGCCAAAAAAAATTTTTATTTTTGCAATGTTTTTATAGCTACTGTCCCACTGTGCGGCGTTGCGCATGAGCATTTTATTGTCTTAAATAAATGACTTAGTTTTTAGAAGCATTAATTAACACTAAATATTATTTTTTTAAAAATAAGTTTTTGAATTTTTACAAATTTTTTGTGCAAGTGAAAACCGAAACAGCCCGCTGAAATTCGTTTAAGAAACAAAAAATTGAATGCAATTAATTTCCATGCGGCTGCTTTTGTCGAACAAAGATGTAGATTTGTTTATTAATTGATTAACAAACTTTAATTATGCAATTGCTCACAAGTGGATCACAGAATATTCTGAAGGCCCTACGACCCGCTTGTTTAATATATATCAATTATGATGGATCAGTGGACCAATGTAACACTGTGCGCTTTTCTCATATGATTGCAATGTGTGGGTGTTTTTATTTTTTTTATGACGTAAACCAATTTAAAAATTTTTATTCTTACTATGTAGTTTTTATAGTTGGGAATAAATTTTTGTTTAAAGTTCTTTTCCGCTATTTGCTTGCCTAATTTGCACAGTCTTATAATTATAATTAACGTGTTAATTTAAGCGTTGTTAATGTATTGGCATGCACTACTAGTATTATGTATAGGATATATAATATATAATATATATATTGTTTGTTAAAGTAATTTAATCACAGGCCATAAATTTAAAATTTTACGAATAATGCAAATTTTATGATGGGAAGCAATGAGTGTCTATAACTAATCATATGTAGACTTACCTATTTAAAAACTTTTTTTTTGTTTTTTGGTTTTTTTTTTTTAACTACGTTGAAACTTTATTTATTTATTTATTTTTCACTTGACGTTGAAACTTTAAATTTTAGTGTCAATAAATTATGCAAATCTAGAGTTCTTATTCTGCATAAATTGCTGAACATAAAATAGATTTCGAATTTTTTTTGAAACTTGTAAGAGGGCGGCGGCAACGAATTTACATTCATAACTTTAACCATGCAGTTTAGCTGCTAGGCGCCTACAATAGTTCTAGATAGTAGTGCTCCAAAAAAAAAACTCAAAAAATTACCGCACAAAATATGTTGCCGACTGGATTTGCTTAAAACTTTTTAGGCACATATATATATATAAATTTTTATGTATTTTGCACATATGTTAGTTACATTTATTATTTTTAGCACTTTTTCAAAAAAAAAAAATAAATAAATAAAATAAATATATTATTTGTTTGACAATTTGCGTAAATAATGCGTCGTCTGTTTCAAAAGATACAAAAATATTCAGACTATCCGTAGTTTTTGGCGCTTGGCATTTATTTTTTTGCGTTTTGCGGCAATGTTATTTTTGGATTCCCTACACGGTCACGGGCTCATTCGTATTTTTTTTTATTTTATTTTCTTTTCGTATTTTTTTCTTTTTGCGGAATTTTCTTTGGATCTCGTGAATCGCTCTTCTAGCGCTGATAGATACGTAGCTAGTGGTGTATGCTGCTCGCTGGACTGTCTGCTGCTGAAGACTTGGGTTCATTTGCTCTGTGACTGAGCTGGTTGCTGTTTGGTGCACGAATTTATAGACAGCCCAATGCCCAATATGAAGCACGCTCTCAGTGGATGTGTATATATGTGTTTATACCCAAACACACACGCACACACTCGCACGCACACACACACAGATAGTTTTGCAAACTTGAAGATAGAAGCACGCTCTCTTAAAATCAATATATATGTACTAGCTCTTTGCAGGTATATGTATGTACATATATATGCACATATGTTGAGGATGTACATATATACATACGTACATATGTATGTCTATACGCGAGTATATACGCAAACAATAGCGCTTTTGCCTTATCATTATTAATGGAGCGTTGGGACGCTGATTTTGCTCACTGCATTGTTTGTGGTACCTGCTCCCATCTAGTAATATGAAAAGCAGAGTATTTTTTGTTTTGTTTTGAGGCTGATTTTATACACAATATTTTGTTGCTTCTCTTTGCGTCTAAAGTCGGGACACAATGAGTATTCAAAATTTATTATACGCAAGTATACCATGTTCTAGTATGCATGTTATCTAATGTATGTAAGGGGCAAGAGGGGGCATCTTCGACGATGTAATGTCAACATGATCAGCCGAGTCGATATATTTTGTCCGCGACTGTTCTTCTATCCGTTTCCTCCTCTGTCACGGTTGTCTATCCGTTCGTCTCATCCTCTGTCCGTCTTATTTTCTGTCTGTTCCATCTATCCGTCCGTATCTACCTCTATCCGTCTGTTCTTTTCAGCTGTCCCTCTGTCCATCTGTTGCTTTTTCCTTCCTTCCGTCTGTTCCATTTGTCTGTCTATCCTTTTTTCCGACTGACCATCTGTCCTCTGTCCGATTGACCATCTTTCTGTCTCTCCCACAGTCCGCCTGCTCTTCTGTCCCACTGTTCATCTGTCCGACCATCCCTTCTGTCTGTCGGTCCATCTGTCAATCCTTCTGTTCGTCCGTCTCTCACTCTCTCAATTTGCTCCCCTGTCCGTCTGTCCCCTGTCCCCACCGTCTGACCATCTATCCGTATGCCTCTCTGTTTGAGCCTTTTCCCCTCTCTTCGTCGGTTATTCTGTCAATCCGTGTCTTCCTTGGTCTGTCTGTCCTTCTGCCCGATCGAACCCTTTCCTCTGTCCGTCCGCCCGTCTATACATCTATCCGTCTGTTCTTATGAACAAAAGGATCTCAGAGTTTATAAAAGCTAAAGAAATCAACAAGAGATACACTATTATCTGCAGGCAGATCAAGTTTGTTGTGTCGATATCTTCTACAGGTTGATCTTCTGTCCGTCGGTTCTTCTGTCTGTCTGTGCCCTCTGTTTGGCCATCTATCCGTACGTCTTTTTTTCGGTCCGTCTGTTCTTCTCTCCGTTTAAGCCGTTTACCCTCTCCGTCCGTCTGTCATTCTGTTCGTCTCGTTATGTGACGATTTTTCAGCAGCACTATTATTATAAAAATATGGGCGAAAATATATCGATCATTTAGATTTTTATGATTGTTAGGTTTTTGTTTTTTTGAAAAATCCCGATTACTTAAAAAGTTATCGATAGCGAAATATTTATTTAGCTGTACTTTTCTTTGATAAGAAGTTTGTGCGTTTCAGCCCAAAAAATCCATCATGAAAAATTAAATTTTTAATATAAATATGTTCTAACGTGTACTTACTGTTAAAGAAATATATTGAAAAATTCTTAAGCCAAAGAGCTTAAAGCTTTTCTTACAACTAAGGTTATAACATGACAAGATATCTGGCTACAAAGCTAAAAATTCATATTTTGCTTAGATTTGTTTATTTCTAAGAGCAAACAATTTTTTTAGGGAAATTTATGTATGTTACGCCAGTTACTAACAAAAACCAGAAAAAGCTTTTTAATAACTGGCAAAATCAACTAAAACTTTAAATTAAAAAAAAAAAATGTTAACCAAATTATCGCAAGAATTTGGGATTTTGAAAACCAAGCCAAACCACTTATATTTTTTGTAACGTCACGCTAAACGTATTTTTGCTTATGTCTTTCAATCGGTAGGACCGACCCATTATGGTTTTTATATTTCTTTATTGCTAGTTAAAAGTAAGTATAAAAAAAAACATTTTTAGCTTATTTCCTTTCTTTTTTCATATTTCGTCGTACAAATGTAACGTCACGCCAAATTGGAATATGAAAGATATGACATTAAATTAAGAAAAGAAATCTATATTTTACACTGTACTTTTTTTCGCTCATATAAAAGAAGTACCACAGGCTAAGAAGTCCACTGTCGCCAGACATCTTTAAAATGTTTGGAAGTCAGTCTGGTGACTAATGCTGGCAGCCCCAGCACCAGACTCGGATGTTTGATATTCAACGGGGACCCCTTTGATTTGGAACCTGGAATGAAATCACGAAAACGATTTGGAACCTGGAATATTCGTACGCTAAATGAATCATCTATATATGCTCAACTCGAGCAAGAATTTATTCGACTCAACTCGTTCTTCCTGGGACTAAGCGAATTGAGATGGAGCGACTGCGGCGAGCACATTACGCCTTCTGGTACAACGTTTTTGTACTCTGGCAAGCATCCGAACCAGACGAGAGCCAGTGGCGTGGGATTTCTGCTATCAAGAGCAGCTTAACGATCACTTTTAGAGTGGAGCGCTCACGGGGATCGTATTATTGTTGTAAAATTCAAAACCAAATAGAGAACCCTAACGTGCATACAGTGCTATGCACCAACTGAGCAAGCTGATTCGCAAGATAAGGATAATTTCTACGAAAGCCTACACTGTCTGCTCAACAGTTGCTCCCACGGTGAAATTAAGTGACTAATGGGTGATTTTAACGCGCAAATCGGATCGGACAACATGGGTAGGGAGCAAGTTATGGGTAAACACGCTCTGGGGTGCATGACAGACAATAGTGCCCGTTTGTACGATCAATAAAACGCCCACAACTTGATAATTGGTGGCCGCCTCTTCCCGCATAAAAACACCCACAATGTCACATGGGTTTCTCCAGATAGTATAACGCAAAATCAAATCGATCATATAGCAAATAAGTAAGATGTGGAGACACTCGCTCTGCGACGTTCGGAATAAGAGAAGCGCAGGCTAGCGATCACCAGCTATTAACCGGCGAACTGAAGTTAAAAGTAATGGCAATAAATAGAAAAACCACCCAAAGAAGACTCAGATTTGAACTCAACAAACTTTCTGACCCATCAACTCTAAATCAATTTGAAGCAGCTGTGGCAGAGAAAATACCAAACGTGCCAAGCAATAGCACTGGCTTTAACCCGATCACTTACTGGAAGCAGGCGCAATCTGCCTTAATTGAAGCTGCGGAACAAGCAATCGGCGCACCCAGGTGGCAAGACAAGCCGTGGATATCGGAGCGAACATGAAGCTTATTCAAGCCTGAAGAATTGAGAAAGAAAAGCTGAACAGAGTAAGGACAGACAAGCAAAGCATAGCGCGCAAGCAAGCCACAATGACAACCGCAAAGTTAAGCGCAGTCCCAGAGCCGACAAAAGACAATGGTTCGATTATCTCGCCGCTAATGCACAAAAAGCAAGTGAAACGCATAGGTTAAGGGACCTTTATTATATCACTAGGACTATCGCCGGTTAGAAACTGCAATGGCGAGTTTATGCACTCATCTGAGGCCCAACATACGCCCAGAAGTGTCTTCGATGAAATAGGGACAGCGATGGACCAACTTAAGTCGGGTAAGGCCTCCGGGCCGGACAGCATAGCCCCAGAGCTCTTAAAAGCCGACAAACGCACACCAGCTCAATTACTCCACCCAATCGTCCACTACTTCTGGCTTAGCGTAGTACTTCCCGACGACCTTAAGAACGGCATGATCATTAACCTCCCGAAGAAAGGCAATCTGATGGAGTGCAAAAAACTGGCGCGTTCCCTCTTGTTGAACCAGAACTTCGTAAAGAACAAGCAGGATTCAGGCCAAAGCCGTCTTGTACAGACCACGTAAACAGTCTTCGAGTGACGTGTTCCTCTTTATATTTTATTCGTCGACTTCAAACGCGCTTTCGGCAAAGGCATCCCCAACAAGAACATCAACCTGGTGAAGGGTCTATACGCTAATGCACATTGCTCAGAGCGGCATGCGGGATGCCTTCGGCACACTAAAAAACATGTGGAAATCGCCGAACATTTCGCTCAACACAAAAATCCGGCTATTCAAAACCAACGTGATGACAGTTTTGCTTTATGGCAGTGAAAGTTGGAGTCTCAATGTCGTGTTCGTGAACCGCTGTCTGCGGCGCATTCTTCGCATATTCTGGCCAAATACTATATCAAGCAATGACTTATGGTTCGGAACTAAGCAACCTGCTATTGCAGAAGAAATTCTATGCCAAAAATATAAATGGTTAGGGCATACTCTGCGGAAACCGGTTAACGATCTAGCAAAGCAGGCCTTAGATTTCAATCCCCAAGGCAGCCGTAGACAAGGCCGCCCGCGTAACAACCGGACGAGGCAGGTCGAAGCCGAACTGAGAAGCTCCAGAAAAAGCTGGAGTGAAATCAAGCACCTAGCCCTAGACAGGGTTCAATGGAAACTTTTTATAACAGCCCTATGTTTCTCCTAGGAATTAAAAATGAATTAAATATATATAATATACCACATTTGATATAAAGTATCATATGAGCCTAATAAACAAAGACAAGTTGCCTTTTTCTACAAACAAATGTCCTTAAATACGCCTACAATTCTTAACGTAACAGGCCAAAGGCAAAAGTGAGTGCAGAGTATTCCACTTTCGTGCATTGTCCTAACTAGTTTCCTTTCTCTTATGCGCTTATAACACTGACTATGCTTTTAGAAGAAAAAAAAATACGATCTATTTATTACCAACTGAGGTAACAAAAACTAGTGCCACGACTTAAGTCGGGATAAATCATACAACATTCAGTTTTCCGTTTCTGCCCATGTTAAAAAAAATTACAACGATCTGTAATACCAAGTTAAGCAAAAAAATAAACAATTATTGCGATGGGAAATAGCGAATATTAGATACCCTGTAACCTTCAACGTCTAAAGATAAGATAATCATTTGGACTGACATTTTTGCAGAGATAATTTCTTTAGGTTTATGTGATTTAAATGCGCTGACATGACTGCACACAAAACGACAAAAATCTATTTGGGGTGATTTCTGCTGATACCGAAATCGGCGAGAGGCTATTACTCTTTCCCAATGAAAACAGACCGCCCGGATAGACGACTATCAGGTTTATAGACGTTTTTGAACAAGTTCTTTTTATACAGCATGCGCTGAGTCTAAGAAATTTTTATCAGACCGATAGTGAAATACTCTGCGCAGATATTTAACCTTCAAAAATAGTGATATCGGTGACAAATTTCCTATCGATGTATTGGATATAATTTGTTTTTTGTAAAGCCAGCTTGGGGTTGTTTGGAGAAAAAGTCAACGTTTCTTGGTTTATTAGGCTCACATGAGCGTACAGACAACATTTGGCGTTTCTTGCTTATACCATCGAATTTCTCTATATTTCTCTAATTCGTACCTCGTCTGACCTCCGTGTAATAAAATTAAATTTTTGTGAGGTTACGTAATCCCAGCATTCTTTCCAATAAAAAAACGTTTAAAATTTCGATCACATGTTTCTTATAGCGTGAAAGTAGGCGGGAAAATTCTTCTACATGGAATCGGGTTCAAGTGATACAATAAACCTACATGTTCATGTCTAAATTAATGTCTCTAGATCCAATGATCTCCAAAATCTGGATGTTCATACAAACAGACAAATAGAAGAATCGGGCCGAGTTGATGCTGATCATTATAGGCGTAAGCGATTTATAATCTGACACGCCAACTACTGCACCTTACAAAAATCTATAATACTCTAAACGCTACGGATACAGGGTATAAAAAGGCAACTGCACATGGAATAATGGGTCTTTATCGCTCAGATCAGTTGCGCGGCCTTCCGAAGCAAATTCCGGCTAAGCAGATAAACCCGGTACCATCAAAAAGTACATAAATTGAATACTTATACTTGAATTTTAGTCCCCAAGTTTTTATGAAATTTTGACACGTCTTGAAACTTGGGAAAGTTACATAAAATCTTATGTTTTTACTTTCAACGTTTAGCGTGTGGAGGAATAAGGTGAGGTGATAATTTCTTTAAAAAGTAAAAGTTATTCCCATTTTAAAGTCCATATGAGTCTACAAGTCGAGTTTGATGATATTACAAATGCTAATAGGTGTTTTTTGTGAGGTAAAATATAGCAAGTAATTCTCATTTTAGTTTCGCAATTTTTACGCCCATTGTAGAAGAATTGCCAAAAAATTGCATGTTAGTAAAATTCTTTTGAAGAGCATAGAAGGTCTATACCAAAAAATGAAGAACTCAAATTTAAAAAATAACTTCATTTCATCTAAAGGTTTTTTACTGTAATTTTCTGGAAAGTGAAATTATACTCTTTAAGTCTTTTTCTATAGCTCATCTGTATTTTTTTGCTTAAACGTTCAGCCTTAATCGTCTGTCGAAAGAAATAAATAGAAAGAAAAATTTTTGTATGTGTCCTTACAAAGCCATTAGCATTCGCTTCATTTTCATGCCTGAATTCAGGTCTGCATTTTTCAGTCCTGAACGAAGGGATTGTTACGTGACGATTTTTCTACCATTTGACTTAAAGCTTGGTATAAGAACTTCGTTTTGTTAAAATGTAGCAATAATCTTCATTTTTTAACGTTGAAATGAAAAACACGATATGTGAAGAAAGTGAAAATTACTGAAACAAATGGTCGGCATGAAATACGCTCACATTTTGTTTTAGTGGCGCAGTGACGTCACGACGCTTCGGTACAAGCATCGGCATTGTGACGTGTATGTGTACTGGACATGTGTCTACGTCGTTGCCGCCACTAATCCCTATATACGTAAGGCAATGCCGACCACTGCTTTAAAGCAATCTTTGTCACAATCCTCTTTATTTCGGCTAGACCCGTTTACTCATACGTCTTCTGTGTATGTATATTACCTATAATGCGAATCTTTTGCGAACTTATTGAGTCCCGAGCAGAGATGGATATGTCTCTGCCTTTTTCTAGTCGTAAGTGTGTAAAAAGAAATATTTATATGTACAAAGTAAATAGTTAACAAAGTTCTCAGACAGTTCTGCTATCAGAACTCAATATCTCAATAAATGTAAAACTTTTCCATATAAAGACTTGCTGCTTGGGGCCTTGAGTCTGTGCCTTCCTGTAATCGAAACTAACCGGTTCCGGCAAATGTTTGGTGCCTTTATAAACAAAGCTGGTATATGCAAAGTTTTGACCAGGGGGGCAGGTTTTGCGTATGGTATCTCTTATATAAAGGGACAGACGGTATGTCAAACATGCATACTTGCTATATATCTAAGTATATGCTAATCATTTTGGTATAAACAACTTGCCTTCTTCTGCCGGGTAACATACTGAGAAAAATAAGACTTATATTGACTATGCAAACAGTATCTATGATAAAAAAAAATTATGCATATACATGAGCATGTACTTAGGTACACAGTGCTTGAAATATCTAATTTATCTTTGTCACGATTTTATAAAAAACAATGTTTTCCAGGTGTATTAACTAGCTCCCAAGCTACTCGGTAGTATGGCATTCTTTTACTAATGCAACGTATTTTAACTAGTTCCAGTCAATAGCCATAAGTAAATATATCTTATAGATAAAACTTCTCAAAGTCGCAGCCATAATTGTTCATACTCGCTCTGTTTGTGCGTATCTCGAATACTATTTGCAGCTTCCATTCACACCACGAAGCTGTAGAAAAATCAACTAGCTGCTTGACTCCAATACAATAACCGCAGAGCTCAGTAAACCTTAAGTAGTAATTTAATGTCATCTAATCAGACGCAGTGATAAGCTAGTAAAAGATGCCCCAGTATTAGTATTTCTAAAACAATATAAATAGGTACTCACTCGTACGTATATGAACAAGCATAGATACGATACATGCGAATATTCTAGAATCTAGATACTTTGTGGTCTGCTGAAAATCTCTTACGACCGAATTTGCTTTCAACAGCTAGCCGAATTTCACTACAAAAGAAACCTCATGGTAGCTTGTCGCTTTCGAAAGATCTAGATGAGTAACAAGTAATTTTGAGTACTTTGAAAGTCTCGCTTTTTCTATAGATTTCTGGCACAACACTGACTGCATATGGAGTAAGTGTGCACTTTAGAAATGTATGTAAACACCTACGAGTATATAGTAGCATGTGTTTGGGCTGATAACACCGACCTAAAAAAATGCGGTGTGAACCTTTTGTGTGACAGAGCCATACTTATGGATTTTTTGCAGCTGACATAACCTCAAAACCCTGATTTAACGAGGTATCTTAGAAACCTGACGTGCTGGAACTATTTCTCACCGTACAACCGGTCTCAAAGCAAACTCGATTTTTGGATTTGTAGGTCAGAGCATATTTACTAGATTTTGTTTTGGGTGGCTAAGTTCGAATCTGAGGTCCAAAAACACTAGCACGTCAGTATTCTGACATAACCTTAAAAACAACATTAAACAAGATATTTTTAAAGGCATCACAGAGACCTGGCATGCTGGCATTTTTTGACCTAAACATATAAAAACTTCGCCAAATACTAGTAGTTTCTCGAAAAAAAAATTTCGTGGTTTTTTAAAAAGATATCTCAGGAATCTTACGTGCTGGAGCTTCTTTTAATATCGGACTCGTATTCAGCAAGCCCAAATACTTATAAAAAACATTGCCGCACAACCGGTCGCAAAAAAAAGTCGATTTTCGGTTTCGGAGGTCTGACCAATATCAAAAGATTTTTTTTTAAGCCGCTAAGTTCGAATCTGGGTTCCAAAAACACTAGTACGTCAGGATCCTGACAAAACCTTAAAAACAACATAAAACGAGATATTTTTAAAGGCTTCACAGAGACCTGGCATGCTGGGATTTTTTAACCTTGGATTCGTATTCAGCGACGCCAAAAACATATAAAAACATCGTCAAAAGAT